>CM075979.1:74859822-74887820 GCA_038087875.1 Malacoraja senta | reverse complement strand
GATAAAGTCAAAGCATGATTTAATAAAAACAAGCTTGGATGTAGTATTGGGAAGCGAGTGAGGGAAATGAGTAGTTGTGCAGTATTGAGGTGTCATGGAATGATGTCAAGTGGGTTGAATCAATTGCAATAGAGTAAAATCAAGAAATCTCGTACTTATCAGGTAATTATGGCATTTCCAATTGGCAGGTGGCAGACTTCAAAGACCAGCTTCTGTTTAATTCTGGAGTCTCTGCAGACAGACTGGCGGAGTTTTCCTGTGGTAAGTCCAGGCTGAGCCATGACATTGCTTTAACAACTGGGTAACTGAGTAGTGGCACACTTTCTGAACAGAGAGAAAGAGGGAGACATGCATCTTGTACACCTTTACTTCAAATTGGAGCTACTGATTTCATTACACATGAACATACAAGGGAATACAACAGTACTTATGATTAATTGTCCTATCAAATATCCACAATTTACCTTTAAGGTGGAATAGAAAATGTCTCTCCCTCTAAACCCCCCCACCCTCGCTGTCTGTCATGCTGGCAAAATTCCAACTAGACAAACAGTTTCTTTTACAGCCAATTCATTCTCTCTGTTCATCTGGATCTTATCAATAGACAATAGGTACAGGAGTAGGACATTCGGCCCTTCGAGCCAGCACAGCCATTCAATGTGAACATGGCTGATCATCCCCAATCAGTACCCCGTTCATGCCTTCTCCCCATTTCCCCTGACTCCGCTATCTTTAAGAGCCCTATCTAGCTCTCTCGTGAAAGTATCCAGAGAACCGGCCTCCACCGCCTTCAGAGCAGAGAATTCCACAGATTCCCAACTCTCTGTGAGAAAAAGTGTTTCCTCGTCTCCGTTCTAAATGGCTTACCCCTTATTCTTAAACTGTGGCCGCTGCTTCTGGACTCCCCCAACATCGGGAACCTGTTTCCTGCCTCTAGCATGTCCAAACCCTTAACAATCTTATATGTTTCAATAAGATAGCCTCTCATCATTCTAAACTCCAGAGTATACAAGCCCAGCCGCTCCATTCTCTCAGCATATGACAGTCCCGCCATCCCGGGAATTAACCTTGTAAACCTACGCTGCACTCCCTCAATAGCAAGAATGTCCCTCTTCAAATTAGGGAACCAAACATGCACACAATACTCCAGGTGTGGTCTCATTAGGGAACTCTTTGCTCCTATACTCGACGACTCTTGTTATAAAGGCCAACATGCCATTCGCTTTCTTCACTGCCTGCTGTACCTGCATGCTTACTTTCATAGACTGATGAACAAGGACCCCCCAGATCCCGTTGTACTTCCCCTTTTCCCAACTTGACGCCATTTAGATAGTAATCTGTCTTCCTGTTTTTTATATCAAAGTAGATAACCTCACATTTATCCACATTAAACTTCATCTGCCATGCATCTGCCCACTCCCCCAACCTGTCCAAATCACCCTGCATTCTCATAGCATCCTCCTCACAGTTCACACTGCCACCCAGCTTTTTGTCATCTGCAAATTTGCTAATGTTACTTTGAATCCCTTCATCCAAATCATTGATGTATATTGTAAATAGCTGCGGTCCCAGCACCGAGCCTTGCGGTACCCCACTAGTCACTGCCTGCCATTCTGAAATGGACCCGTTAATCCCTATTCTTTGTTTCCTGTCCGCCAACCAATTTTGTAACCATGTCAGCACTCTACCCCCAATACCATGTGCCCTAATTTTGCCCACTAATCTCCTATGTGGGACCTTATCAAATGCTTTCTGAAAGTCCAGGTACACTACATCCACTGGCTCTCCCTTGTCCATTTTCCTAGTTACATCCTCAAAAAATTCCAGAAGATTAGTCAAGCATGATTTCCTCTTCGTAAATCCATACTGACTCGGACCGATCCTGTTACCGCTATCCAAATATGCGGCTATTTCATCTTTTATAATTAACTCCAGCATCTTCCCCATCACTGGTCTATAATTCCATGTTTTCTCCTGCCTTTCTTAAAAAGTGGGATAACATTAGCTACACTGCAATCCACAGGAACTGATCCTGAGTCTATAGAATATTGGAAAATTATCACCAATGCATCCACGATTTCTAGAGCCACTTCCTTAAGTACCCTGGGATGCAGACCATCAGGCCCTGGGGATTTTTCAGCCTTCAGTCCCATCAGTCTACCCAACACCATTTCCTGCCTAATGTGGATTTCCTTCAGTTCCTCCGTCACCCCAGATCCTCTGGCCACTACTATATCAGGAAGAATGTTTGTGTCCTCCTTAGTGGTGCCCAGGTATCCACCCTTGATCTTGTACTGTGTCCATGGCTTTATAATTTAACAACAGTAATCCATTTTTTGGTCCAGCAATTTATTACTAAAAATTGATGAGGTCTAATTATTTCAACTGAACAAGTATAATTACCTAACCATGGTGGCTGATGTGCTTCATTCTTTCTGAACACTACAGTAGTGACTGACTGAGCTGTACACCAGATTCCTACAACACACTTGAGTATGTGCTCAATGTTGCCTTGAAATTCAACATCGCTAGTATATTCAGGGAACCGCCGGCCCATGGCTGCTCAAAGTAGAGAACCATTTATGTCGTGACTGAGATCCTGAAGCTGTGCGTCAGGAGGACACAGGATCCCTGCGTAAGCTGTATAAGTGCAACTTTTCACAAACTGCTTATCTTCCTGCCCCATCTGTAGAAAAGTGCACATTTCCCACTATTGGCCTCATCAGTCAACTGAGAGCCCACAAAATTAAAGCGTATGTCAATCCCGAGGGGCTGCTGAAAAAAATGATTGGCTAGAACTTTGCAATAATTGTTACACTGCTCTTATCAATTCATAGTTTTGCTATACTTTCAAGATTTAATTTAGCTAATTCAAGAGAGTTGTTTGTGACTATGGCAAACTGCTGTGGGTACAGATTTATGTTGCAGAATTGATGGGGGGGAGGGAAGTGCGTGATCCCACCTTTTCTGACGTGTAAAAAAAAAATTCTCTCAATTCTTTGACTTGAATTATTAACTATCCTGTATTTTGGTTGAATAATCTTTGCACCTCTGCTCCATTGGAGCAATAGTATTAAAAAATCTTCAGGTAGGCATGGTGGTGAACAGATAACCTCACGCATTTCTTTGTGTGCCACACAAATTTGTTTGTTGTTTGAAGAGATGACTAAGAGAACTGAGAGTAGGACAATATACGTCATCTACATTGTTCCCTGAAAGTGGCACCACTAGTAGACAGGGTAGTGAAGATGATGTTTTGCACAGTTGCCTTCGTTGGTTAGGGCATTAAGTGCAGAAGTTAGGAGGTCGTAGGTGACACTTGGAGTATTGCGCGCAGTTCTGGTCGCTTAGCTGTAGGAACAATGTCATTGAGCCAAAAAAAATCCATAAGGATGTTCCTTCAACTGGAGGGCTTGAATTATAAGTACCGGTAGATAGATTATGACTTTTACCCAGGAGGGTGAGGTGTGAAATCTAGTATAAAATCAAGAAGGATATCGGTAGGGTGGCTGGTCAGTCTTCCCAGGGTAGGAGAGTTTAAAACTAGAGGGCATAGATTTAAGATTCAAAAGGGATCTGAAGGACAACTTTTTCACAGACGGTGGTGGATATGTGGAATGAGCTGCCAGGCGAAGTTTTAGAGATTACTTCAATTACCATATATAAAAGACATTTGAACAGGTTAATGAACCGACCAGCAAACCCCGCGCATTAACAATATCCTATACCCACTAGGGACAATTATTACATTTACCAAGCCAATTAACCAACATACCTGTACGTCTTTGGAGTGTGCGAGGAAACCGAAGATCTCGGAGAAAACCCACGCAGGTCACGGGGAGAACATACAAACTCCGTACAGACAGCACCCATTGTCAGGATCGAACCCGGGTCTCTGGCGCTGCATTCGCTGTAAGGCAGCAACTCTACCGCTGCGCCACCGTGCTGCCCTCAGTCCTAAATGGCCTACCCCATATTCTTAAACTGCAACCCCTGGTTCTGGATGCCCCCAACATCGGGAACATTTTTCCTGCATCTAGCCTGTCCAGTCCTTTAAGAATTTTATGTTTCTATAAGATTCCCTCTCATCCTTCTAAATTCCAGTGAATGCAAGCCCAGTCGGCCCATTCTTTCATCATATGTCAGTCCCGCCATCCCGGGAATTAACCTGTTGAACCTGCGCTGCACTCTCTCAATACCAATAATGTCCATCCTCAAATTAGGAGACCAAAATTGCACACAATACTTCAGGTGCGGTCTCACCAGGGCCCTGTACAACTTTCCTCATTTATAGTGCTAGGTTTTACCTGCTATCGAGCTTGATGCCATCCCAGAATCCAGGTCACTCATGACCTATTACTTTGATCAGAAACTAAAACAAGTTCTTAGTTGCTTTAATAGTTGTGAGAAATCTCTAATCTGTTGTAGTAATTTTGTGTGTCAATTTTGTGTCAATATAAGCACCTTTTCGTATATGACTTCTTGCTGATGTTACTAAGAGCCAGGGTCCACTTCCTCAAATGGGTTACTGATGAGGAACTGAGTCAACATTTCAACGACGGCTTAATCTTGCAAAATCTCCAATCAGTAGTTTGCACGCAACAAAATGCTACAGTTCTACATTTGTGGTATTGTCTGTATTATGTAATTTATTATTATGTCATTTTTGTTGTGAAGCTTTCTTATTATTTGACTTCACTTTAAATCTCTAAGGTCATGTAATTCCACCAGAAAATATTTTGCCTATAATCCTCGGCAATGGTCCATCGGGCCAGCAGCTGGAATTCACCTTTCAGAAGAGGGACAAGACACCACTGGTGAGTATATTGGTCTGTACATTATTCCTGTTGCCTTATCTCAAAATTTGGCCTCACTCGACAAATCTCAATAACAGATGGTACATCTGCCAAAAACACAGCTACCTTGTTAGTGATTCAAAATCTTTACCAAAAATTATTTATGTGTTTAATGTTGGTTGCGAGGTTACTTTGACACAAACATTTTTGGTTTGAATAATGCACTGGTCAAGAAATCACAAGGAAGTAAGGAAACAGTACACATTGTTGAAGGAATTGACTCCAACAGACAGGTTTCTATTCAAGATACAGATGTAAATTGGGATAATGGGGGCATTTATTTTAAATATTATGTTACTGCTATCCGAAAGACCAGCTGCAAGGTTATTGGAACTAAACAAAATTGTAGATGCACTTAGATATGCAGTACTGAAACAGGCCCTTCAGCTCACAATGTCCATGCCGACCTCTGTGTACCTATGTGTACAATCCCATTTACCAGGACTGCTATCATTTAGTATGTGTGGGATTTGAAAAGCAGTTACAATAATGTAGTAGTTTTAAATTATTTGGAGGGTGGGCTTCATTAATTGTACTGCATTATGAAAATGTGTTATCTCTAGAACTATAATGACTAGTCTAGAATCATGGAGCTCAAAAACAGGACCTTTTTAGCTGCCATTGACCACCTGTCTACACTAATCTCATTTATCAGCACTTTGTATGTAGTCTTCCATTCCTTGGAGATTCAAGTCTGTGTCCCGGTTCCCCGCCATTGACTCCATCCACACCATGCTGCTTCGGAAAAACAGCCAACATAATCAAAGCCCTTTCTTGCTCTGGGTATTCCTCCTTCCCGTTCCCATAGAATGGCCTCATTCTTTGATGTAAGATACTAAAAGGAGGTTAATTGGAAAACCGCCCCCGCATTTCATTGACTCCCTGTCGATGTGGATTGAGTAAAGGTTTGACTTTCTTTCCATATATCCAGCCACTCAAAAGATAACTGCAGTTTTTGACATGACATGTTGGAGGTATCTGTGATTGGAGCTTGAAATGTTTCTGAATAAGAACCTATCCAAGTAGTAAAATCAAGCAGACATTTGTCCTCAGCATTATAGCTGCCCTCAATCTGGCCTTGTGTAAGATCCATTGGGAATATTTTAGGGGATAGTGATTAACACTTGTCATCGAACTGTAGTGTAAGGAGTATTCTGGAGATGCTGTGCATTGATCATCACCGAACCACAAATGGATAGTAGTATTACTGGCTTTTGTTTATTTGTGCCTTCCTGAAATGTCCAATACAGTATTTCTCAATGTTTCTACTCAAAATAGAGATGTCCACAAGCCATCTCTAGTTCTTATAGCTCAGCTGGTTGAAATTGTTTTCAGCATCTTTCAGTTCTGTCCATGACTGAACAGTGAAGAAATCTTGTCTTCTGCATTATTTTACCACTTTCTTTTCCTTTTCAGCTGGATGAATGTGGCCGGGTACTGGTGAATTTATGTAAGGTGGTCCCTGGTGGCATTGTGTGCTTTTTTCCGTCTTACGAATATGAAAATCTTGTATACAAACACTGGGAAAAGACTGGTCTCCTGGTACAACTGGAAACCAAAAAGAAGGTATTTTAGTTTGTCATTTCTGTGACTCATTGACCTCTATTATGTTTGATATAACCAATCATTCCACTCTTCAGACCTCACTGGGATTTGGAAGAATGAAATAAGATCTCAATGTACAAGGTTCTGAGATAGGTTAATAGAGCAGACTCCAGAAGGTTACTTTGTTTATGTACCTTCATCCATTTTACATACCGAATAATGAAAAGCGTAGATAAAGTTGATATGGAGAGATGTTTCCTGTAGTGAGGGAACCTAGGACCAGAGGGCACAGCCCCCCAATAAAAGAATGTACCTTCAGTATGTACCTTTGGAATGCAGATGAGGAGACATTGCATTAGCCAGAGGGTGGTGAATCTGTTGACTTCATTGCAAGTGGAGATTGGTAGCTTCTTATTAAAGGATACTGGGAAAAGGCAGGAGAATGGGTTGAGAGGGACAAATAGATCAGCCAAGGCGGATCAATGACGGAGAAGACTCAATGGGCCAAATAGCCTAATTTTGCTCCAATATCTTATGAACATGAGAGCTGAGAACTGAGGTTCATAATCAGGATAAGGGGATGACCACCTAGAAATAAGACGACGAAATTTTTATGTATGCAGCCATTTGTAAATCTTTGGAATTTTCTATTGGGATTCCACAGCCTTCATTGACTGGGTAAGTATGTATTAGTTTCATGTCAGGGTACAAGGAAATGCCTGGTTCACAGCACACAGAATAACGTATACATGGTAATGATAAACACAACAATAAATATAATGAAAAAAACAACAGGATGCAAAGATTGTGGTGGAATCTGAAGTACAGCAAAAAAAAAAACTATACTAAAGTACGATAACAGAATAACTGAATGATGTAAAGTTAAAAGTACTTGGCAGTACCTCTGGGAAGGGGTTATGGAAGAGCTGCTTAGTTCAGGAGTCAGTTATCAGTGGGGAAGCAGCTGTTCTTGTGTCGACATCCAATATAAGATAGAGAGAAGGAAATGGCCAGAGTGACAATAATTTGGCTTATAGATTAATTTTTTTGGTTACAGAGAAGATCAGGTGGGAAAGTGGACGAGGCATGAGATCACCTGATCTTTAAGGCAGAGCAGGTTTAAGCATTGAATGTTTGATTCCTGCTATGACTAAACTAGATTGGCGGGGGTGGGGGGGGGGGCGGGCGGGATCCAATGTAGGAATAAAACTATTTTAATATGAGAAGCCTGACAGGTAAGGCGGATTAAATCAGGACGTGGATAGGTACGTGTGATTGGGACATTGTAGCCGTTAGGGAAACCTGGCTAAGAGGATCATGACTGGCAACATAATTCTTTGATACAGATGCTACAGGAGAGATAGAGGTGGTGGTAAAAGAGAAGAGGGTGTTGCTTTATTGATTGAGAACGTCATGGCAGTAGTCCGAGATGACATAGAAACATAGAAAATAGGTTCAGGAGTAGGCCATTCAGCCCTTCCAGCCCATTCAATATGATCATGGCTGATCTTCCAAAATCAGTACCTCGTTCCAGCTTTCTTCCCATATCCCTTGATTCTGTTAGCCCTAAGAGCTATATCTAACCCTCTCTTGAAAACATCCAGTGAATTGGCTTCTACTGCCTTTTGTGGCAGAGAATTCCACAGATTCATAACTCTCTGGGTGAAAAGGTTTTTCCTCATCTAAGTCCTAAATGTCCTACCCCTTATTCTTAAACTGTACAATACAATACTGTTTTATTCGTCACATTGCACATAATGTGCAAGTGAAATGAATTTGCCAGCAGCGGTACAATGATAAACAACACACAATACACAATACAAATTTAACACAAACATCCACCACAGCATTCATCACTGTGGTGGAAGGCACAAAATTTGCCCAGTCCTCCTCCATTTTCCCCCGTGGTCGGGACCTCAACCCTCCGCAGCCGTCGCTGCGGGCATCCAGATGAGTGAAAGTCCAGGTAAGTCCTGAATCGGTGCCTTCCCCACCAGAGACCGTGGCTTCAGGTTGGTGTAGGCCGCAGGCCGGCGGTCGAAGATTTAAAGTTCCCGCCGCGCTGCAGCCAGAAGCACCGCAGACTGCAGACCCGGCAGTCGAAGCTCCCCTCCAGGGGTGATGGTAAGTCCATGTCGGGCCCGCGGTAGAAGTAGGCCGCGGGCCGGCCGATGGAGCTTCTTCTCCCGGGTCCCCCATGAGGGATCCCAGGCTGCGGACCCCGCGCCAGCTGGAGCTCTGCAGACCGCGGCTTCAGGCTGCCACCGGCCAGCGAAACGGAGCGCGAGCCCCGGCAAGGGCTCGCCCGCTCCACGCCGAGAGTCCACGCTGCGCCCGCCGCTGAAGCCTGGGGCGCGTCTCCGGGAAAGGCCGCCCGATCCTCGCTGTTAGGCCACGGGGGAGGCGACCTGGAAAAAGTCGCCTCTCCGTGAAGGAGGCAACCGAAGCGGTTTCCCCCTTACCCCCCCACATCACCCCCTACACAAAACACACAGAGGGACATTAAAAACACACAGGACTTTAAAACACACAAAAATTTAAAAAGTTGAAAAAATCGGACATGCTGGTTCTGGACTCTCCAAATATCGGGAACATTTTTCCTGCATCTAGCCTGTACAATCCCTTAAGAATTTTATGTTTCTATATATATAAGATCCGCTCTCATCCTAAATTCCAGTGAATATTAGTCCAGTTGGTCCATTCTTTCACTATATGTCAGTCCCGCCATCGCGGGAATTAACCTGGTGAACCTATGCTCCACTCCCTCATAGCAAGAATGTCCTTCCTCAAATTAGACCAAAACTTCACACAATATTCCAGGTGTGGTCTCATCAGGGCCCTGTACAACTGCAGTAGTACCTCCTTGCTCCTATACTCAAATCCTCTCCCAAAGAAGGCCAACATGCCAGTTGCTTTCTTCACTGCCTGTTGTACCTGCATGCTTTCTTTCAGTCTGAAGAAGGATCTCAACCCAAAACGTCGCCCATTCCTTCTCCAGAGATGCTGCCTGCCACTGCTTTCCAAATGCGCTGCTATTGCATCTTTAATAACTGATGGTTTGTCCAGTGAGGCTATATGGGTGGAGCTGAAAAATACAAAGAGGAGGATCACCTTTTTGGGAAATACAGGCCTCGAAATAGTCAACAGGAATTTAAAAGAGGACATATGCCAGGATATTACAGGTAGCTGCAAGACTAATAAGGTCATTGGGGATTTTAACTTTCCCGTTGCAAAGAACGAAGCTTTCGACCATCTCTACTTTAGAGCCGTCAATGTATGCAAGGGTGTGTGTACTTCACTTCCTGAAGTCATTCACAATCTCCGTGGTCTTGCTGATGTTGAGGGAAGGTTTGTTGACTTTTGCACCAGCAGTTAATTGGAATGTAATCCTTTTTAATTTTTCACTAACTACAATATGTACCTTATTGCCATGTACATTTTGTTTCTGTATTGCCATCATATAGCTGGATGTAATCATAAGATGCTGTGATTTCTGCTGCCTAAATTACTTCTGTTTATCTGGTGCCACAGATTTTCCAGGAGCCCAGAAAGGCCAGTCTGGTAGAGCAGGTGCTTTCCGAGTATTCCAGGTGTATCCAGGTATGTATAAGCCTGTGCTGCCATCATTTGAAGTTTCAGGGTTTGGTGGTGTTCTTCAGTAGAGGGTCAAACAAAATGGCTGGAGGAGAGTATCAAGTTTAATTTGACACTTGAATAAAAACTTTTGCATACATAATATAACCCATCATTCATTGCTGACAGGATAATTACAAATCTCAAATTGTGGAGTACAGAGGCTAATAAATAAATGATTTGTCTTTGTCCCAAACATTATGGAGGGCACTATAGGTAACGATATTGGAGAATTAACGTAGGATAGGTTGTCATACATTGCACGGATAAACGGATCTCAACAAGGTGCCTGGTGGCTCTCCCCTACCTCTCGTAAATGCTAACATTTCCAGCAAAACCTCTGTTTTTAGATAAAAGCAGAAAATGCTGCATATACCGTATTTCCCAGCAATGAAGACGCACCCCCCATTTTGAGTTGCTAAATTTTGGAAAAAGGCTGGCGGGACATAATTTCTCATTCTCAAATAAATAAAAAAAGGAACAATTCAATTTGCCCAAGGCATCCAGATCTCCTGCATTCTGAATGACTGAATGGTTGGGGGGTGGAGAGTGACGGCAGGTGGAGAGATGGTGGGAAAAACGGGAGCACAAGTTGAATCAGTTGTGATCTTATTCAATGACAATACTAGTTCAAAGGACCAATTGAGATTACTCGCGCTGACACAGGAGTAAGCTCCATTACACGCTGTCCTGTTATCCATCGCCCGCCGACCCACACCACTCTATGATCTTTGCTCTTGAGCTGGTCCCCTCATTGTCCGGTCTCAGAGTCAGGTCAAAAATAAGGATAACAAGAATTTCAAAAATAATACCAACTGATTTTGTGCGCGTCTGTTGACAAGGCAGCAGCATTCTTATTCTCTCTTGACCGACAACTGCCACACACCTCCAAAGCCTGCGTGCCATGGGACGAGCTATTGCGCCCAGGTCAGCTCGCTTGCCCCAAGTCTGGCTGTGACACCCAGGTCGGCTGCGTGCCCCACGAATGGCTGCAGTTCCCGGGTCGGCTCGCTTGAGTTCGTGTTGCGGGCTGATCCGGGCCGTTGGTTGCGTCTTCCCCCCCCCCCCCCCCCCCCCTGCTACTTAAAACGGTCAATTTCTATTTTTTCCAAATCCGATGCAAGCTCATGAACCTGAAACATTGATTGTATCACTTTCCACAAATGCTGCCTGACCTGCTGTGTATTTCCAGCATTTTCTATTTCTCCTGGACCTCCTGTACATTGCTGAGATAAAGCATAGACTTGGCAACCGTTTCACTTAATACTAACACTTGGATCTTCCAATAGCTAACCACTTTAATGATTCTCATACTGACCTTTCTGTCCTGGACCTTCTCCAATGCCAGAATGAGACCACTCAGAAATTGGAGGAACAGCACCGCATATTTTGCTTGGGTTGCATACAACCAAGCAGTATGAATGTTGAATTCTCCAATTTTAGGTCACCCGCTCCCCTCACTCTCCTCCCACCCTCCCACCCCTTCTCCATGAAAAGATGGTTAACTAGTTTCACAGTTCATAATGATGATTCCATCTTGGGATTGCATTGTCTCTAGCGAAACAATCGGCCAATCGGGGAACCTGCCTACCTGAGGTCATCTGTTGCCGGCCCTTAATTGTTTTGGTCTTTTCTTGGTCCAGTCCCAGTCCGTCCGTCTCCCCCCTCCCCCCCCCCCAGCCCCCACACAATCAGTCTGAAGAAGGGTCCCGGCACAAATCGTCACCCCTTCATTATCTCCAGAGTAACTGCCTGACCCGCTGAGTTACCCCAGCACTTTGTGTCTATTTACTATTTCATGTTCAAACCTGTTCTTGTCGAGCATCTCTATCTTTGTTTCATTGTAGAAGTGACAAGGATCAAAGTTGTGTAGCAATTGAGAAGAAACATTGATGTACCTTGTTTTGGAGAGATAGAAGCGACATTTGCAGTACATTTTGAGCCCCATACCTGCAAAAGTAACTGTTATATTTAATGACCTCCAGCACTCAAGCGAAACACCAGGCTCGATCACCGGGGCTCTGCTCTTATCTGTTGTTGGGGGAAAGATGAGCGAAGGAATCAACTTCTCCGATGACCTGGGCAGGTAGGAATTAAAAATCTAATAACTCCAAAATTCTTTGTCCAACCCCATCAGAAATGTTGCTGCTGTTGGGTTTTGCTTTCCCTCTCAATGTAAACGAAGGGAGGGTATCAGCATTAGCTGCTGGCCCTACTCCACGTGAGATCCAATAAAAATGTTGCCATGTGCAGCAATAGACTAGGAGGACTGCGTCAATAGTGGATCTCCATTGTCCCAAATGAATTGTGTGTCAAGGGTTGTATTCATATACCTCGTCACCATGTTTAGGCAGTCCCAAGAATTTTGTCTATTGCCGAGGTCTCGTTTTTTTTCCCAACTATCAGATGGTCTTTTCAATCTCTTGCCAGGGTGGGATAGGGCTGAGATTGAGGTGGGTAGTGCACTACAGAGCCGAGAACAGTTGTGTCAAGATTGAGAAGAACATCAAAGTGTTTCTTCTAGCAGTCACTGTCTGCTGCTCTGTCCTTGGTAAGCTCTCCTCTGTTCTTGACTATCAGTGGGCAGGGCATGATTGAGCATAACTTGACAGTACCAAAGAATTCATGTCATGATCGTTGGCTAGATGCAGAATAATTGCAGGTAAGAGCAAAGGAGTTGGGCCCGGGTGGATATCTCTTTGAGAAGCACAGAACTGATACGGAAAAAGATACGTGTTCTGCGATTCCTTTATTTCATCTCTGCTGCACATTTCATTGCTCAAACTTATTATTGGGATATATTACATTCATCACTCCATTTGCATTACAAGAATAACTTGCACATTGCCATCTATTTAGTACATTCCAGATGTTTATGAAAAGGTTAGTACACAATTTTAACACTAATTTCTAATCCATGAAAATATGCCTATTTTGAAGGATTTTAACTGAGCTGTGAACAGATATTGAGACCTGCCAGGAATTCAATTTCAAGGCCGCAGAGGGATTTGAAAGCTCAGAATATGTGGGCAGTAACTGTGGGATCTGGAGCCTTCCTCACATTTGCTTTTAGTTCCCAGTAGTCCTTAGATTTTGACATCCGAGGTTATTTGCAAGGCCAGGGTCCCTTCTGCCTGAACTGGACTTGATCATAACATTTGTATGTCTCTTACAGGTGCGTGGTGATGATTGGAATGCCATTTCCCAATGTGAACTCGCCAGAGCTGCAGGAAAGGATGGCGTACTTGGATAAGAACATGGTATGTTGGCTGGATTTCAGAAATACAAATTCCTTTTATATTACAGGAGCTGGAATAGATTTGTTTAAATTTCCAGATACTGGAAAAAAATCCTGTGTCTCAGCGCCCAACCTGTTATCGAGCCAAGCTACGCATCTCTGGTATCATGAAAGTTATCTGTATTTTGCGTGGTATGTGTGGAGATACTTAACATGACCCTTCAATTTTCAGCAAAGGCTGATATAAGCCTTCATAGTTTACAAGGGTACAACTTTTCAAGGTTTCGAGGTCAGTTTATTGTCACATGTACCAGTTAAGGTACAGTGAAATTTGAGTTTGTCACTGCTATCGTTTGGTCCCATATCTCAATGTTTGTAGGTTAATTGAGATGATTCTATTATAGAAAGTAGTTATCCTCCTTAATACCATCCATGTTCTCCAGGGATGCTGCCTGAGTTGCTGAGTTACTCCAGCATTTTGTCATTTGTAAGTTATCCTCCTTTTGTTTTCTCTGCTGAAGATGCTGAGATAAAGTAAATGCGTGATTTCATCCATTGTACAGATATGGTGTGGATTGCACTTGCCAAAGCTTACTGAACACAATGCTCATTGAAGTGTATGGTGGAACAGGACTTGCCTGTGTAAAGTCATCCAAAAGACTTTCTAATGCAGTCACTCACTGCAGTGGAGATCATGCAGAGTGCTCTGGAGAGAAAGTTGCAGGGTGGGTAGATGATCGGGTTGGGGGACAGATGGGCAAGACAAAGACAGAGGGTGGGGAAAATGGCAGTTGAGAGACTGGTGTCTAGGGAGATGATGGCAAAAGAAGGCAACTTTCCTTAAATTCAGATAGTTTTTCTGGGATGTGGATGCTTTTGGAAATCCAACTGGGCTTATATTCACTGGAATTTGGAAGGATGAGAGGGCATCTTATAGAAACATAAAATTCTTACGGGATTGGACTGGCTAGATGCAGGAAAAATGTCCAGAACCAGGGGTCACTGTGTAAGAATAAGGGGTAGGCCATTTAGGATTGAGATGAGGAATAACTTTTTCACCCAGATAGTTGTGAATCTGGAATTCTGTGCCACAGTAGGTAGTGGAGGCCAATTCACTGATGTGTTCAAGAGAGAGTTCAATATAGCTCTTAGGACTAACGGAATCAAGGGATATGGAGAGAAAGCAGGAACGGGTACTAATTTTGGATGATCAGCCAGGTGCAGGAAGGGCCGAATGGTCTATACCTGCATCTATTCTCTATGTTTTTATTTATTGGCCAGCACTAATTGCCACTGAAAAGAGGAAGCAGTCATCAAAGCACACGCTGGATCTGGAGTCATTTTGACCAGACTGGGTAAGGGCAGTCAACAGTCCTTCCCCAAAATACATTTAATGATTCAGATTGGTGATTATGACAATCTAGTAGTTTTATATGCACTGTTTTTATTTATAGATTGCTGATTTATCTAATTACTTGAACTTAGCTGGCATAGTGTAATTCAAACTCATGGTTTTAGATCAGTAGTTTAAACCTCTTGGCTGCTAACCAGTAGCCCCGGGTGGAGTGGGCATAAATTTTAGGGGTGCTAGGATGACTCTGGTGTTGGGTAGATAATGCAAGGAGAAAGAGTGCATGTACAGTGGGAATCAAGGGGTGCAAGAAAAATAGTTGGTGGGTGAGATGCTGGGGTTGCTGGAAAGAAGGTTTGAGGATAGGAGTAAAAGTGGAGGGGATGGGAGGTTGGTGATCAATTCTGAATGGTTGAGAGGAGATTGAGGATCAGGTAGGATACTGAGCAGTTCATGAAGGCAAAGGAGAAATTGGAGGGAGATTAGTGTGGAGGGTATTGAAGTGCCATTAAATAACAACTCTTACAAATCTTTACTCATTTCAAACAATACCACCAAAGTAAGGAATTTCACATTTTTCATGTGTTGGAGATGGGGTGGAGAGGTAGTCGGTACAAAATGCAGAAAACATGGAAAAAGGCTTCTCTGCGTGGTGGAGGAAGAGATATGAGAAGAGGAAAGGAATGAATGTGCTGCACTTTAGAAAACAATGTCAGCACAAAATGTTTAAGTGTTCCTGAAACAGCAAAACACTCCCCATCGTTGTAAATAAGTCAACCGGAAATTGGAACCTCCTTCAAATTGCACCAATATCCTGCAGAGATGTATGGTTTCAATTTTAGTACTTTTGGGTTTCATTTGATTTCAGGAACTATTCTGCTTGCCTCATTTTACAATTTCCAGCCTGAGATGTTAGACTGGCTCTCTCTTTATTGTTACCCTGAATATGAACGTACAAGAGCAAATGGATTGAAGGGAAACCTTGGTCGTTTTGCTCAGAGCAACAAAGATGAGAAGTTATTGCTTTACTGCTCCTCCTTTATAAGATTGATAATTGTTTTAGTAGTTTAGAGTAGTTGAAGCATTTTCTTCTTAAATTGTTTTTTCCCTCTACATTCTTGCACAAGCAAGTTGGGACAAGTAGTGATGCTACAATAAAACTATTTGTTCTCTTCTTTCTGCCATTATTGTTGACTAGTGATTGATCAACGTGAATGCAGGTCACTAAACTTTACTGTACAATGCACAAAGTCATGGATGAACTATGGGTCAGGCAGCATCTGTGGAGGGAACATACAGGCAACCTTTTGGGTCAGGATCCTTCTTCAAACTGTTTCCTGCACCTTCAGATTGAGATATTTTGTTTACAATATATTGATAACTTCCAAAGTGCAGGGTGCATTTTAACCCAGATCCGCAGGTGTAATTTAATCAGTAATTTAATTAGTTGTAATATTATCTGGAAAGCCACATGCAGTGACAGCACTATTCTCAAGTATGGGTATGATCGGGCAATTCCACTCATTTAAAGAGGCCGTAAAGTGGTCAGATTGAAATATATAATTTTCATGTTACTGCAGAGAATGTCCTGCTTTATTGTGAGAGGTTGCTGTAGTTTCCTCTAAAATTTTGATTTATCGAGGAAAAACAATGTCATTTGTAAATTAATCCATACGTGGTTCAGTTTGAAACATTACAAACAATCCCACTTTTAGATTATGCAACTAACAACATGAGAAGGAATAAAATATTTTATTGCTGTGTGCATTTCACCCCCACAGGCAAAAACTGATGGAAAGAGTCCAGGAAAAGTACTACTCGAAAATCTGTGCATGAAAGCTGTCAACCAGTCTATAGGTAGGTGACTAAAGTGGAAATAGGTTGGAGGACAACTGGATGAGCAGTGAATAGCAATGGATAGAAAACAGCCTGGCAGAGACTGTCCAACCAGGAAATGCCATGGGCACAGTATGAGGGAACCATTATGAGATGACAAAACAGGATAAGAGGAGAATATTCAGAGTACTACTGTTCAGAGTGATGAACTTTGTCATGGTGATGCTATCTGTAGTGAATGAGGGTCTGATGAGGCCATGTTATGGCAATATTCACTGTACAAAATCCTTTTTATCGTCTAGTTTCTTTGTGATCTTTGATTTGCAGTTGCATTAAATTGTACACAAGTTTACTCATTCAGTTATCTGATCTTAGTTCAGGAACCCCCGCCCAACAATAACTCTTCCTTACATCCTTACGGGATGGCTTCTGGAGTTTCCCCAAGAGTTGTTTCTTTACATTATTTACATGCCACCCGTTGTGTAGTGTAATCAGATAGGGTCAGCTTCTATGTACGCAGTGGCGACGCCTGGATCTTCCTTGCTTTGATCAACCCCTTTGCCCCCCTCTCGCACTTGGCTAGAGGGGAGCAAATTCAACCTGCTGATCAGTGCTGAAGTTGAGAACGGCCGTCTCATTCGGCCCAGGCGCCACATTTTCAAGGGATTTCAAGTGCACACTCGTAATTTTAACTGGATTAAAGGAGGTGCCGGACCACCAGTTGCCGGAAAATCAATGGTGGAACGGTAGTAAGTCAAGCCTCTGAGGTTCAAAGTGGTTTGTGCTGCAACACACACTTTCCGAGTCACTGAGTTGCCAGTCTTGTAGCTTGTTCGATGTGAAAGTTTGCATGTCAACGTTCCATTATTTCTGTTCTGCGCTGTGTAGGGCGTGCGATCCGCCATCGTGAGGACTATGCCAATATTGTGCTCCTGGATCATCGTTATACCCAACCCAGAATCATTGGCAAGTTGCCAAGTTGGATCAGAGGGCGAACACGTACAGAGGCTTCATTTGGACCTGCTCTTGCAGCCATCGGAAAGGTGGGCCATCTGAGATGTTACATTTAATACTTGCTAAGCTATATTAGATGTATTACTAAGTAATATTGCTGAGAATGGATGACTTCAAAAATCCTCTGTTACATTATCATTTGGTTAGAAGCCTCTTTAATACAATTACAACATAATCCCACAGATTTTCTTTTCTTTGTGTTTTGCAGTTCTTCAAAGACAGGAAGTCCCTTGGAAATACTACGTAAATGGAGACTCAATTGAAAGTGAAATGCTTGTGATAATATCAACTTCACTCAGCTTCAACTGATTGAGGCCACTGAATCAGTCGGATGGCCCTTCACCAGTTGTATGAAAATATACACAATTGTTTCTTATAGTTTCCATTTTGCTTGTTTTATTGTGATTGATAGTTGAGTTTTAAGCATTTGTAAATTATTTGTATTCTCTTTTGCTGAAATAAAATAATAAATACTTAAAGATGACCTCATTTGTATAGAAATCTTATCCTGCTGTCTGAAAGATTTATTAGATATGAGGATGTAACCAGCTTCTTTTGAAGGTAACCAAATTGTAGTTTTGACTGTGATACTGTGATGTCTAGAAGAAAGTGCTGCTGTTGAAATTAGGAATAGGAGAAACTCCCAACAAAACTCATAGGATGGATCCACAAGACTCCCGGAACGTGCCATGGCAGAGGTGACATGGCACTCCACGGAGCCAAACGAACAGAGACCGCGAAGAAGGGTCCGGCAGCTGCAGCCAAAGGGTGGAAGCTCTGATGCCGCTGAGCTTGGCCCCGAGGACCGTAGAGTCGAGGGAACTGCTGGTGACGACGGACGTGTGGAGTAGGCCAGTAGAAGTGAGTATTGCTTCCAGCGGCTTAAATCTCAGCTGCAGGAGGTGTATGACCTCTCAAATTATTCAATCAAACCATCCAGTTTAGGCTAAATCACTTTACACTCCACTGCCTAATCTCAATGATTATGTTTTCCTTCTGTGGTAGAGAATTCTAATGTTTATTGATCTTTATTTTAGAATTTTCTTCTTGTTTTACTCCTGGGCTTGTGGAAAATGTTTCAAAATTATGTGCTTATTGAAATTCCGTGCATTCTTAACTCCAGCAAGTACAAGCAAGAAAGGGTGGTAACCGTGGAGTGCAGGAGACCCAGATGGCTGTGTCTAATAAAAACAGGTACGCCCTCTTGGGAACTGTCGGGAGAGATGACGCTTCCAGTTCGAGCGGCGGACACGTTGGTGGCTCCAATCCTAGAGATGGGACTCGACCGGCAAGACCGATGTTGGGCAGAGCCATAGTGGTGGGTGACTCCACTGTCCGAGGAGCGGACAGGAGATTCTGTGGCGGCAGACGAGACGCAAGGATGGTCTGTTGCTTCCCTGGTGCCAGGGTTCAAGATGTCAAGAGCCGAATTTAGAACATCCTCGAGAGGGAAGGCGAACAGCCGGCAGTAGTTGTGCACGTAGGCACAAACGACATAGGGAAGAAGAGGAAGGAGTTTCTGCAACGTGAGTTCAGAGAGTTGGGAAGAAGACTGAAAAGCAGGACTTCTAGGGTGGTTATCTCGACTGCTTCCAGTACCTCGTGCTAGTGAGGACAGGAACAGAGATATAGGGGATCTGAATGTGTGGCTGAGAGGCTGGTGCAGGGAGCAAGGATTTAGATTTATAGACCACTGGGATCTCTTCTGGGGTAGGGGTGACCTGTACAAAAGGGACGGGTTACACCTTAACTGAAGGGGGACTGACGTTCTGGCAGGCAGGTTTGCTAGGGCTACACGTGTGGGTTTAAACTAAATAGTGGGAGGGATTGACAAATTGGGACTATAAAGATGGAGTTGAAGGGGAAGCGAGTACAGGAAAAGTTACAAAAGACTCAAATTAATGGGAAGGAAAGTTCAAGAAGGGATAAAAAAAGTACAGTCCGGGCCAATTGCGAGGGGGGATGTGAATACGGAGGTCAAAGTGTTGTATATGAATGCGCAAAGTATAAGAAATAAAGTGGACGAGCTTGAGGCTCAGTTAAAAATTGGCAAGTATGATGTGGGAATTACAGAGATATGGCTGGAAGAGCCGGGCTGCGAACTGAATATTCAAGGGTATCCTATCGAAAAGACAGACAGGTGGGCAAAGGGTGGGGTAGCTCTGTTGGTGAGGAATGAAGTTCAGTCCCTTGCAAGGGGTGACATTAAAGTAGAAGATGTGGAGTCAGTATGAATAGAAGTGAGGAATTGTAAGAGTAAAAATACCCGAATGGGACTTATCTACATGCCCCCAAACAGTAGCCTGGATATAGGGTGCAAGTTGAATCAGGAGTTAAAATTGGCATGTAGTAAAAGTAATGCTGTGGTTGCTATGGGTGATTTCAACATGCAGGTAGACTGGGAAAATCAGGTTGGTACTGGACCCTAAGAAAAGGAGTTTGTGGAATGCCTCCGTAATGGATTCTTAGAGCAGCTTGTATTGGAGCCTACCAGGGAGAAGACAATTCTGGATTTAGTGTTGTGTAATGAACCGGATTTGATAAAGGAACTTGAGGTTAAGGAAGCATAATATGGCCTCATTTAATCTACAATTGGAGAGGGAGAAGGGAGGTGTCAGTGTTACAGTTGAATAAAGGGGACTATGGAGCCATGGGGGAGGAGCTGGCCAAAGTTGACTGGAAAGATACCCTGGCATGGATGACAGTGGAACAACAATGGCAGGTATATCTGGGAATAATACAGAAGGTGCAGGATCAGTTCATTCCAAAGAGGAGGAAAGATTCCAAGGAGAGTAAGGGGCGACCATGGCTGACAAGGGACATCAGGGAGAGTATAAAAATAAAAGATAAGTACAACGTAGCAAAGATGAGCAAGAGGATTGGGTAAAGTTTAAAGAGCAACAGAAGATAACTAGAAAGGCAATACGTGGAGGAAAGATGAGGCATGAAGGTAAGCTAGCCAAGAATATAAAGGAGGATAGTAAAAGCTTCTTTAGGTATGAAGAGGAAAAAATTAGGTAAGACCAAAGATGGACCCTTGAAGACTGAAAAAGGTGATTTTATTATGGGGAACAAGGAAATGGCAGATGAGTTGAACAGGTACTTTGGATCTGTCTTCACTAAGGAGGACACAAACAATCTTCCTGATATAGTGGCCAGGGGATCTGGGGTGACGGAGGAACTGAAGGAAATCCACATTAGGCAGGAAATGGTGTTGGGTAGACTGATGGGAAAGAAGGCTGATAAATCCCCAGGGCCTGATGGTCTGCATCCCAGGGTGCTTAAGGAAGTGGCTCTTGAAATCGTGGATGCATTGGTGATAAATTTCCAATGTTCTCTTGATTCAGGATCAGTTCCTGTGGAATGGAGGGTAGCTAATGTTATCCCACTTTTTAAGAAAGGCGGGAGAGAAATCTGGGAATTATAGACCAGTTAGCCTGACATCGGTGGTGGGGAAGATACTGGAGTCAATTATAAAAGAAGAAATAGCGGCACATTTGGATATCAGTAACGGGATCGGTCCGAATCACCATGGATTTACGAAGGGGAAAACATGCTTGACTAATCTGGAATTTTTTGAGGATGTAATTAGGAAAATGGTCAAGGGAGAGCCAGTGGATGTTATGTACCTGAACTTTCAGAAAGCATTTGATAAGGCCCCCCATAGGAGATTAGTGGGCAAAATTAGGGCACATGGTATTGGGAGTAGAGTGCTGACATGGATAGAAATTTGGTTGGCAGACAGGAAACACAGAGTAGGGATTAACGGGTCCCTTTCAGAATGGCAGGCAGTGACTAGTGTGGTACCGCAAGGCTCGGTGCTGGGACCGCAGCTATTTACAATATACATCAATGATTTAGATGAAGGGATTCAAAGTAACATTAGCAAATTTGCAGATGACACAAAGCTGGGTGGCAGTGTGAACTGTGAGGAGGATGCTATGAGAATGCAGGGTGAGTGGGCAGATGCAGCTTAGAAACATAGAAAATAGGTGCAGGAGTAGGCCATTCGGCCCTTCGAGCCTGCACCGCCATTCAATATGATCATGGCTGATCATCCAACTCAGTATCCCGTACCTGCCTTCTCTCCATACCCCCGATCCCTTTAGCCACAAGGGCCACATCTAACTCCCTCTTAAATATAGCCAATGAACTGGCCTCAACTACCTTGTGTGGCAGAGAGTTCCAGAGATTCACCACTCTCTGTGTGAAAAAAGTTTTTCTCATCTCGGTCCTAAAGAATTTCCCCTCTATCCTTAAGCTGTGACCCCTTGTCCTGGACTTCCCCAACATCGGGAACAATCTTCCTGCATCTAACCTGCCCAACCCCTTAAGAATTTTGTACGTTTCTATAAGATCCCCCCTCAATCTCCTAAATTCTAGCGAGTACAAGCCGAGTCTATCCAGTCTTCATATGAAAGTCCTGACATCCCAGGAATCAGTCTGGTGAACCTTCTCTGCACTCCCTCTATGGCTATAATGTCCTTCCTCAGGTTTGGAGACCAAAACTACGCAATACTCCAGGTGTAGTCTCACCAAGACCCTGTACAACTGCAGTAGAACCTCCCTGCTCCTATACTCAAATCCTTTTGCTATGAATGCTAACATACCATTCGCTTTCTTCACTGCCTGCTGCACCTGCATGCCTACTTTCAATGACTGGTGTACCATGACACCCAGGTCTCGTTGCATCTCCCCTTTTCCTAATCGGCCAACATTTAGATAATAGTCTGCTTTCCTGTTTTTGCCACCAAAGTGGATAACCTCACATTTATCCACATTATACTGCATCTGCCATGCATTTGCCCACCCACCCAGCCTATCCAAGTCACCTTGCAGCCTCCTAGCATCCTCACAGCTAACACTGCCCCCCAGCTTAGTGTCATCTGCAAACTTGGAGATGTTGCATTCAATTCCCTCGTCCAAATCATTAATATATATTGTAAATAGCTGGGGTCCCAGCACTGAGCCTTGCGGTACCCCACTAGTCACTGCCTGCCATTCTGAAAAGGACCCGTTAATCCCTACTCTTTGTTTCCTGTCTGCCAACCAAATTTCTATCCATGTTACTGGTTCTCCCCTATCCACTCTACTAGTTACATCCTCGAAAAATTCTATAAGATTCGTCAGACATGATTTACCTTTCGTAAATCCATGCTGACTTTGTCCAATGATTTCACCACTTTTCAAATGTGCTGCTATCCCATCTTTAATAACTGACTCTAGCAGTTTCCCCACTACCGATGTTAGACTAACTGGTCTGTAATTCCCCGTCTTCTCTCTCCCTCCCTTTTTAAAAAGTGGGGTTACATTAGCTACCCTCCAATCCTCAGGAACTACTCCAGAATCTAAAGAGTTCTACCCATATCGATTCCACATCCTCCAAGCTAATGTCCTTCCTTTCCATTGCGTTAATCTCCTCTCTATCCAGCAACGCTACCCTACCTCCTTTTCCTTTCTGTCTATCCCTCCTGAATATTGAATATCCCTGGATGTTCAGCTCCCAGCCTTGGTCACCCTGGAGCCATGTCTCCGTGATCCCAACTATATCATAATCATTAATAGCTATCTGCACATTCAACTCATCTACCTTATTACGAATGCTCCTTGCATTGAGACACAAAGCCTTCAGGCTTGTTTTTACAACGCTCTTACCCCTTATACAATTATGTTGAAAAGTGGCCCTTTTTGATTTTTGCCCTGGATTTGTCTGCCTTCCACTTTTACTTTTCACCTTGCTACCTATTGCTTTTACCCCCATTTTACACCCCTCTGTCTCACTGCTCACACATTTAAGAACCCCACCACCTTATTGTTTATTATTGTTTTCTTCTTTCCCCCCTACATGTTGGGTCTGAGTGCTTCCCTTCTCTGCCTCCTGCCTCACACACTGTCTACTAGCTTTCTCTATTTGAGTCCCTTCCCCCAACCGTTCTAGTTTAAAGTCTCCGCAGTAGCCTTTGCAAATTTCCCCGCCAGGGTATTGGTCCCCCTCGGGTTCAAGTGCAATCCATCCTTTTTGTACAGGTCGCATCTTCCACAAAAGAGGTCCCAATGATCCAGAAACTTGAATCCTGCACCAGTCCTTCAGCCACGCATTTATCCTCCACCTCGCTCCATTCCTACTCTCATTGTCGCGTGGTACAGGTAGTAATCCCGAGATTGTTACCTTTGCGGTCCTTTTAACTCTCCTAACTCCCTAAATTCTCCTTTCAGGACTTCTCTTTTTCTACCTATGTCATTGGTACCTATATGTACCACGACCTCGGGCTCCTCTCCTCCCATTTCAGGATATCTTGGACACGTTCAGAAATGTGAGGTTATCCACTTTGGTAGCAAAAACAGGAAGGCAGATTACTATCTAAATGGTGTCAAGTTGGGAAAAGGGGAAATACAACGGGATCCGGGCGTCCTTGTTCATCAGTCAATGAAAGTAAGCATGCAGGTACAGCAGGCAGTGAAGAAAGCGAATGGCATGTTGGGCTTTATAACAAGAGTGGCTTTATAAGAAGAGTTGAGTATAGGAGCAAAGAGGTCCTGCAGTTGTATAGGGCCCTGGATCGGGTGTCCACAGTGCCCTGCAAGGCGCAGCGGCCTAGAGTCACGCCTACCAGGGGCTCCACAGATGAGTGCTTGTTGGTAAGTTACCTAAAAATGGAGAATGCAATAAAGACCATCACTAGGCACTTCTTTCAGCAACATTTCATGCACAACCCATGTAAGGCATATAATGGATAGTTGACTAAAAACCTTGGTTAAAATGATAAGTTCAGAAGGGACATCTAAAAGAGTGAGTGGGGGGGGCTTGAGGGAGGGAATTCCTGAGCTTAGGATCTAGACATTGAAGGCACTGCCCTCATTTGTAAAGCAATGAATATTAAGAGTGCTCATGAGGTGGAGATGCACAGGAATCTTGGAGGATTTTAGGGCTGGGTGATTTAAAAAAAAATCCAAGTCAATTCAGCGGGCCAGAAATTTTTTCCTGCAGCCATGAAGATGCTCTGGGTATTCCAATATCCAGCTGTGGAAGGTTCCCTAGCGCATCTAGTCGGAATGGTGGCTGTGGGAGAGGTTCACTTGTCAACATTTTATAGTGGGCAGCTGGATGCCCTGTAGCAGCCTGGGGATCGTTTGGATTTGGTGCTGCTGGAGGCCCCACGGAGGTCAGTCAAGCACATGGATCCAACAGTGGCATGTTGTCATCATCACCAGGCTTGGCCATCCCCTGCAGCTCTGACGCAGTGATGCCAGGACAACGGTTATTTAAGGCCATGATAAAACTTTGAACTTGAAGGCGGTGTTGGAACATGCAACTCTTGTTTACTGCCTCTAAAATTAGTATTCTTAGACTCTTGAATTTGGGTACGATTGTGCTTATGGATAGTAAGATTTTTACTGAATTGGATGAAAAAAATAATTTCACTGTACCTAAGAACATGTGACAAAGTGTCATTGATTGCATGGAAGCTGAAGCAAACTATTTATTGTACACCAAATGAGACCATGCCATAGACTTGTACCAACTCAGAACAACTTTCTTACCGTCCTGGAAACAAGACCAACATTAAATTATCTTGAAGGTAGATACAAAATGCTGGAGTAACTCAACGGGACAGGCAGCTTGTCTAGAGAGGAATGGGTGATGTTTCAGGTCGAGACCCTTCTTTCGAATCAGGGGATGGGGAAACGAGATATCTCACCGACTTCTGCTACAAACCCACTGATTCCCATGGCTATCTGGACTACACTTCTTCCCACCCTGCTTCCTGTAAAGACTCTATCTCCTATTCCCAATTCCTCCGTCTGCGCTGCATCTGCACACAGGATGCGGTGTTCCAAACCAGGGCATCGTAGATGTCCTCATTCATTCGGAAACGGGGGTTCCCATCTTCAACTGAGGCTCTCACCAGATCTCTTCTATATCCCGTAGCTCCGCTCTCACTTTCCATCTCCCTCCCCCCCCCACTCGTAACAAGGACAGAGACCCCTTGTCCTCACTTTCCTCCCTACCAGCCGTCACATACAACAGATAATCCTCCGACATTTTCGCCACCTGCAACGGGATCCCACTATTGGCCACATTTCTCCTCCCCTTTCGGCTTTCCGCAGAGACTGCTCCCTCCGTAACTCCCCGGTCAATTCGTCCCTTCCCACCCAAACCACCCCGTCCCCTGGTACTTTCCCTTGCAACTGCAGGAAATGCTACACTTGTCGCTTTACCTCCCCCCTCGA
Organism: Malacoraja senta; assembly: GCA_038087875.1. NCBI lineage: Eukaryota > Metazoa > Chordata > Chondrichthyes > Rajiformes > Rajidae > Malacoraja > Malacoraja senta. Next base: position 74,862,115 of record CM075979.1, on the reverse strand, counting down.
CTCCATCCAAGGACCCAAGCAGACTTTCCAGGTGAGGCAGAGGTTCACCTGCACCTCCTCCAACCGCATCTATTGCATCCGCTGCTCTACATCGGTGAGACCAAGAGCAGGCTTGGCGATTGCTTTGCCCAACACCTCCGCACAGTTCGCATTAACCAACCCAATCTCCCGGTGGCTCAGCACTTCAACTCCCCCTCCCATTCCGTATCTGACCTTTCTGTCCTGGGCCTCCTCCATGGCCAGAGTGAGTCCCACCTTAAATTAGAGGAGCAGCACCTCATATTTCGCTTGGATAGTTTACACCCCAGCGGTATGAACATTGACTTCTAAAATTTCAGGAAGTCCTTCCTTCCCCTCCCCTTCCTAGCTCTCCCACAGCCCACTGTCTCCGCCTCTTCCTTCTTCCTGCCCCCTCACCCCCACATCAGTCTGAAGAAGGGTCTTGAGACCTATTCCTTCGTTCCATAGATGCTCCCTCACACGCTGAGTTTCTCCAGCATTTTTGTCTAGCAGTACTTTCTTTAAATTGGCATCGTGTTCTGACATATCGCGGCCAGCAACGAGGATGTCATCAACAACAATGGCGCAGGGGTGCCCTGCAAACAGTTGTTCCATTGTACACTGGAAGACTTCACTGGCGGAGTTGATGCCGAAGGGCATTCGCAGAAATTTGTAGTGGTCAAAGGGTGTGCCAAAAGTGGTTAGTTCAGACGATTTGTGGTCTAACGGGATTTGCCAGAATGAGCTTTTGGCATTTAAAACAGAGAATACAGTCGCTTTGCCCAAGTGTGCTGCTACCTCTTCTACTGTGCGCATCGGATAGTGCAGACGCTTGATCGCAGTATTTAGATCTCTGGGGTTGATGCAGATTCGTATTTAACTTTGTTTTTACTTGGTGGCCACTACACACCCAATCTGACGGGTCATTTACTGTGACGATGACGCCTACGGATTCCATTCTTTGAAGTTTGTTTTGTACACGGTCACGCATGGCATGCGGAATTCTATGAGTGGCTCGAGCAACGGGCAATATGTCAGGGTTTGTTACAATAGAGTACTTGAGTGGCAGCTTGCCAAGCTTGTCAAAAAGTACCTTATACTGAGTGAGAATTTGTTCAGTGGAATCTTGGGTAGGGGAAAGTTGATGCACCTCTTCTGCAAAGCTTATCAATCCCAGATCCTGGCAGGCATCAATACCAAGTAGTCTCGTTACTTTGCCTGAGACTATTTAAAAAATGTCAGCTTGTGCACACGTGTCGCTCGGTGGCACTGCAAGTCAACCCTGCCAACTGGGTGAACCTCCCCTCCCCCAAAGGGAATTAACAAAGTGTTCGTGTTTACAACAGTTTCAGTGTTCTTGACCCTGGAAAACTCAGTCAAAGACACATTACAACGAGCCCCAGTGTCGATCTTTGGGGGAGATAGTGTTCAGCAACAGGACTGAGCCGACGTGTTCTCAAAGTATGCGCTTGTTCTCATCGATATTTGGGAGTCCACACCCAGAAGAGCAGATACAGTAGATGAGGTTGGAGAGGTGCAAGTGAACTGCTGCCTCACGTGAAAGGACTGCTGGGGTCCTTGGATAGTGTTTTGGGTGGAGGTATGCGGTTGCAGAGGTAAGTACTTGGGGCAGTGATGGAAATGGGGGGGGGGGTACGCAGGGGTACAGCGTTCCCTACTTTTCAGTTTCCAGTTTCCATCCTGTGCATGAATTCGCAGCTTTATCCTGCGCTACTTAATCCAAGGACGAGCGAACGAGCAGACAGAAGGACGAAAGCAACGATCATAGAGCAGAATAGGTGACATTTCGGGTCGAGTCCCTTCTTCAGACTGAGTCGGGGGGGAAAAGGACCAAGAGATATAGAAGGTACTAAGGACAAATGAATGGAAGATATGCCTATATCTCCTGTTTCCCTTTCTCTTGACTGTCAGTCTGAAGAAGAGTCGCGGGACGGGCTCTGGGGAGTGAGTAGCGTTTTGGGTCGAGACCCATCTGCAGACAATCACAAGTACTCTCACCGACGAGAATTCAGTTCAGTCTGAAGAAGGGTCTTCTCTCCAGAGTCGCTGCCTGTCCCGCTGAGTTACTCCAGCTTTATGTCTAATTTCAAGAGTTAAATAAAAAACAGGGTGCTGGAGGAACTCAGCGGTCTAGGCGGCATCTGTGGAGGGAATGGATTAGGAGTTGTTTCGGGCCAGGGTTCTTCTTCTTCAATAGGAAGGAACTGCAGATCAAAGATACTAGAGCGTATACTAGTATCTTTGCTGCAGATCAGGCATGATATTCCGATTT
>CM075979.1:74815431-74859622 GCA_038087875.1 Malacoraja senta | reverse complement strand
CACATTAAAAATTCTCTCCCCCCCCCCCCCCCCCCCCACTTCTCAAGATCAGCCTGGTAAGGGATGTTAACCGGGGAGTTACGGAGGGCATGGTCTCTGTGGAAAGTGGTGGAGATGGGAAGATGTGGCTAGTGGTGGGATCCCGTTGGAGGGTTTTCGCCACCTGAGGCAATCATGTGTCTGCACTCCGGGCATTGTGGCATCGCGGTGCTGTGGATTGGAATCGTCGGGGCCCTCCATGCTCTGGGATAGTGATGCCATGATTCCCGGGTTTCCGTGACGTCAAGCCCCCCCCACCCCCCCATAGTGACGCCACGGTACCCAGGTTTACGTGACATCACGGCCCCGGCGTGCCCGTCCCCGGGGGTTAAGACGCCACGGTACCCGGGTTTCCGTGACGTCGCGCTCCGGGACGGTTCCCTCCAACGGTTGCGGAGAGCTCGCGCGAGGGGGGAGGGGGAGGGGGGTGGGGGGGGGGGCGGAGCTCGGGCCGATGCTGGCGCTCGGGCTGCTGCTGTGGGCCGCAGCGACACCGGCCGCGGAGGCACAGACCGCCCCGCCTCTCAATCCGCCCATCGTAGTGCGCTGTCCGTCCGGGGTGAGCCACAGGCTGGACTCGGAGGTGCGTTACACGTGCCTGTGGCAGTTCTCGCTGATTCTGCACTTCGAGCCCAGCCCTGGCACCGACGACAGCGGGCCCGCCCCCATCGTCAGGTGGTTCGTCGACGATCAATTAGTGGCGATGAGCTCACGATGGTTGGGCCGCCAGACATTAACCTGGGTGCCGCTCGGCCCGGGCATCAAGTTGACCTACGAGTCGGCCTCCTGCCCCGACTGCATCTACCGGGATGTGCTAATCCACCTCGAGCACCTGAACGTCCTATTCTTCCGCCTGCGGCCCGGCAGCTCCCCGCTCGTCCCGCTGGTCTGGTGCACAAACCTCCGCAGCGCGGTCTGGAGTTACCGCCTGAGCTGCGCCGGGGCCACGCCCAGCTCCATCAGCGTGGACGGCGACAGCCCCGGCCAGACGCCGATCGACCACCTGCCCGACGACAAACAGGCCGAGTGCTCCCTCCGCTTCCTGTTCGAGGCCGAGGTGCGCTACCCCCAGCCGGGAAACTACTCGTGTAGCCTGAACGTGGTCGGCGCCCCTTTCACCGCTCTCCAGGTCTCTATCGAGGTCGGCGTGGCGATGACCCTCCTGCTGAGCGCCCGCACCGCTGCCCTGCCCCGGGCGCGGACGTTGATAGTGTCCTGGCAACTGTCGGCCAGGGCCGGCATCTTCTCCTACCAGCTGGCCGCCCGCCCGCTCGCCCCCAGCTCCTGGACCCTGACCTACCACCCCAACGCTGTGGCCGTTCAGCTCTGCCCCTGCACCTGGCCCCACAGCAGCCAGTGCGTGGCCCAGTTGCTCTCGCTGCTGGACCGTTCAGTTGACCTCAGGGTTTTCACCACCACCATCACCTTTCAGGGCGGGTCTGTGCAGTTCCTTAACAATGGCAGGCTCATCCGGCTGACACCCGACCCCAACACTCCAGGGACTGTCTTCTACTACATCAGCTCCAGCAATCAGCTGTACTACTCCAGAATGGATGGTCCACCTGGAAGCCACAAGCACTTCCTCTTCATCAGAGCTGAAGAAATCAACCACCTCTTACAGATAGATTACAGCAGCCCCCAGCAGTACACACTCACCGTCCAACTCTACTTGAACCTAGAAGGGAATATTTACAATTCTTTAAAGGGTCTGAATGTCAGTCTCTCGCTGTTTAACAGTGGCCCCAAAAGAATAGGTAAACAGGCTAATGTGGTCTGGTTCATTCCCCGCCAGCATCCTGCCCTGCAGTGTGCTTGGAACTTTAGACTGACCATTGATAACAAAGTCAGCTCACATGGTTATAAGCAGATGGTTAAGGATGCACAACGGTATATCCCAGATATTCAGCTACCCTTTGACCCCAAGCAACATTGGGGTTACTTGTACAAGGTATATTGTTTAGCTTCTGGGGATAAGCTGATCCAGATCAGTGCAAGCATTGGTAGTTATAGTCCCGCCCCTGTGGACTCCATTCTGCTCTGCCTCCTGGCACGCTGCCAGGTGCCCTCGCCCACCATAGATATTCCACCTCCTCCTTACACCATTATCCAGAGCACCAAAGGCATTGCTCTGGATATGTATGGAAATGCTGGCTTACACTGTGATAAAATTAAATCAGTGACTATCTCTTGGAAGGTTTATACTATGCCAGACAGGGATTCAGAGCCAAATTGGGCTCATAGTGTGCCGCTCCCGCCCAGTGTACGCACCACTACTGCCACCCTGCACCTACCCAGATTCAGTTTAGATTATGGATTCTATCGCCTCATCCTGAATGTGATAATTTCCACTACAGATCCCAACTTGCCATTCCTCAACAACTCAGCCCAAGCCACTGTTGAAGTAACTAAAAGTGCACTGTTTGCAGTGATTGCTGGGGGCTGTTTTAGGACAGTGGGTTTGGAGGACACCATCACACTGGATGCTGCCCTGAGTGCTGATCCTGACACACCCCATCCGCAAGTTGGATTGAACTTCTCTTGGTATTGTACAATGAAACTCTCAGACTACAGCACCATGACACTCTCTGTAAAGCAATATTGTCATCGTGGTAACCTTGCACTTAAATGGAACTCCTCTACACCCCAAACTTTGATCTTCCTTCCCCACACGCTGGCCCTGAATAAGAGCTTTCACTTCAGAGTGGTAGTTCAGAAAGACACAAGGACCAGTTACTTTGACCAAACCATCACAGTCCTCCCTAGCTTTGTGCCAAAGATGTTAATAACTTGCATTGAGAATTGCCAAAGGTCCTTGTCACCAACAGATCGTTTCATCTTGGCTGGGGTTTGCTCCAATTGTCCAGATTCCAGTCAGATGACGTACCAATGGAAACTGTTTTCAAGGGACTCAGGCTCTGAAGTGAAATTCGATTGGTCATCAGAAAGTCTCACCGGAAACTCCATGTATTATGTGTCATTGAATCCCTCATCGTTTATACACTTGGTCGATGAGTGGTATACATTTGAATTGAAAGCCACCACTTCCATTGGTTCCCAAAGTCTCAACAGATACAACTTTTACGTCAACTCCCCCCCAAAGGATGGACACTGTGGTATCACCCCATATTACGGATGGGCCCTTCATACTAAATTTACCTTGACATGCTTGAAATTCCAGGACAAAGATCCACCCTTCCGTTACAAGGTGATTGCGAAAACGTACTATCCAACTGGCAATATTGATAGTCTAAAGAACAACCTTTTGGGTGTAATTGTATACTTTGGATTTAGGCCAGAACTTACGACCTTTTTCCTTCCCGTGGGGAGCATCTTTGGCAATAATCTTCTGATTATAGCTATCCAAATATTTGATAAACAGAATGTCTATACAAGATTCAACCTTAAGGTCAAAGTATATGATGTCCCATTTGATCCAATTACGAGATCCATGGTGGATCATCTATCCAGCTTTGTGGAAGGAAAGAATGCACTTTTGACAACTCTGCTTCATGAAACAGATTATCTGAGAGCAAACAGGCTGCTTTACATCGTTGCTTTCACTCTGAATTCTAACACCTTCAAGGACAAAGACATGGCCAAGGTCATTAAACTCCGTGAAACTCTTCTCAATGTTTCTGCCAGCATTCCGGTCACATCCCCCTCCCTTATTTATCAAATATCTGCATCAATCTTTGCGGCAGCTGAAAAGGAGGATGAAGTCAATCAAAATGCCCAGCGCCTTGCTTCCACAAAACTGTTAGAACTTTCGTTGGTTCTTCTGAACTATACGGATGAGGCCGTGATTCCCTCCGATAGTGTTGAGCAGTTGGTTTGCAGTATTCTGACCGCGGCCTCCAATGTGATGGCTGCCTTTACCTTCCAGTTTTCTGCTCAAGGCTCTGCAATGGTCATCCCTCTAACCAAAAATCAGCAGCGGGTGGTAGCTGATATATTCCCTACCCTAAGGATTTTGACAGAAGTAGTGTCTCGCAGCAAAGTCCCAGGTCAAAAAGATACAATAATGACAACTAGCCAATGGGAAATAACTATGAGGAAAGTTGAGAATGGCAACCTTGAGGATTCCTTTCTTTCTGACCTGGATTGTGCCAATTGCTTTTACCCAGTAACAGAGGAAAGTGGGATGGGAGCGACACAGCAGGTGACCTCTGTAATATATAAGTTTGAAAAGAATCCTTTGCCATGGCTTGGGAATGCAGAACACATTGCTACAGATGTGAATGCCTTCCACACAACTACTCTGGATAGCAATGGAAGTGTGTTAGACTTGGTCACCAAACAAACAGAGGCCCTTATGGTCAGAAGGGATGTTATGTTCGTTCAAAGAATTAAATTAATAAAAGATCCCACATCATTTAGTATGATCAGAGCTGTGTTCAGGATTGTAGTGAGCTCCACCTCAGCTACAGAAGTCTTCCTCCAGTTAACTATGGATTTGAATCCTGTCTTGACAGTTAGCATTTACTCAGGGAAGGCATTTGCTGACCAGGTTCCAGCTCAGAAACATATTATTCCACAGTGTGAGTCAGGCCCAACTCCACACAGAGGTGTCCATATACCGGATCCTTATATCATCATGATTCCAATCAATCTGTTCCAGATAAATGAAACTGACCCTAAGCGTAGCAGATACATAAGCGTCATTGTTGAAACAAAGTATAAAAAGCCTCGAGCAGTTATTAAGGAGGGGCTTGTGATCTCTGTTTTTACTGTGAGCTGTCTGTCTTTCCAAGGGAAGGCTGACAATTGGGATTCTGCCTCTTGCACAGCAGGCCCTCTTACAAACAGTGAAAAGGTACACTGCATCTGCAGAAGTGTTTACAGTAACAAAACCAAGAGGAGCCTGAGCCTGAAGTTTCCCTGGTTCCTGGCTGCCAGTATCTTGGTCATGCCCAATGTTATTGATTTGTATGAAATTGGAGAACTAATTGTCACTTTGCCAAAGAATGTAGTGACACTAATTACAGTTTTAATCATTTTCCTCATCTATTTCATAGTGTTTTGGTGGGCATGGAGAAAACGTGAGAGCGACAAGAAAAAAATAATTATTCATCCTGACAATGACCCCTGTGATGCCGCTCTTTACTTGGTGACCCTTTATACAGGGGGCCGACCTGATGCTGGGACAACGGCAGATGTCTTTCTGATTCTGGTCAGCATGTCTACTGAGAGCAATGCTTATCTTCTCCGTCATCCGGATCATCAGACTTTCCAAAGAAGTAGCGTGGACACCTTCCTGCTCACCGCCAAAGTTGATCTAGGGGAGCTTACCTTTATCAGAGTCTGGCACAATAATGTTGGACACTCGCCCTCCTGGTATCTCAGCCGTGTAAAGGTGCAAAATGTGTTAACTAGACAGCAATGGCACTTCTTCTGCAGAAAGTGGCTAGCTACCATGAAAGGTGAAGGTCTATTGCTCGGCACATTTCCAGTTAGTAGTGCTGGTAACCTTTTGAGGAGACAGGATGTCTTTTTCATCGAAGTGTCCAGCAGGATTGAGAAAGAACACTTGTGGTTCTCTATCTTTGCCCTCCATGTTGACGAGTCCTTCACCAGGATTCAGCGGTTGTCCTGCTGTTTGGCTATGCTGTTGTGCAGTCTGCTAACTGGCATCGTGCTCTTCCAAGTAGAGGAGCAGAAAGAATTTTGGTACAATGTAAGGATTTCTCTTGCGATTGCAGTTGAAAGTGCATTGGTGATGATCCCTGTTGAGCTCTTAATATCTGGTCTGTTTGTATATGCGCAAAGGAAGGGTGAATCCTTATTGGTGGAGGAAGACCAAGAAGTTGCCGGCAAATCAAATGGCAATATTAACGTGAAATCAAATTGGAGAGAGAGGTTGAAGTACTGGTACTTGATGGACAAACCAGTCAGTGAAGCTGAAGAAATTCCCGAGAATGTGGTGGATACGCCAACGTATGAACACTACAATTATTTATCCTTTATTGCAGGTAAGGATAACATCCTTGACCCCTCAGCTAAAGAAAACAACAACTGTGTCATTCCGCAGTCTGTGGCAGATCATATTTCGAAGGAGGAGGATGTGGAAGAAATGGCTGGTAGAGAGATGAAGACCAAACCATTGGCAAAGCCTCATCAAGTTAGATCTGCAAGACAGGAGAGGGTGAAAGGTAGATTTCATCTATCCAAAAGCATAGGACCAAGGAACCATTCAAACATATTTTCTCAGTGTCTCATGTACCTTGCGTGGTGCATTGTTTGGTTAGTGTCAATTGTGTCTGCAGTATTTATCGTACTCTATGGACTATCATATGGTGTACAAACCTCTTGGTTATGGCTGATTGCTTCTACTGTTTCCTTTCTCCAGAGCATTTTCATTCTGCAGCCCCTGAAGATTATGGCCTTTGTTGCTCTTTTTGCCTTGAGCCGCAGACAGTCCAGGGAGATGGACTGGTCTATAGGAATACAGGTGCTGACGATTAGTGCAGATAACCTTCCCAAAAATGACAGTGACTGTCTCGATTTAGAACCCCGAGTCAGAAAGCAGTACAGACCACTAGAAGGTGATGAGCTCATATTGGTCAAGAAGAAAGCGATCATCAAACATCGTGCATTTGTGCTGTGCAGACAGGTGTTGTTGCATCTAATTTTTCTTGGACTCCTGCTGCACTCAGTGTGCTTTGCAGACTACAATAATGCTTACTATTACAACAACATCATTCAGCAAAAATTTTCGGAAAATCTGGAGGAAGTTAACACAGTCCAAGAGTTCTACAGCTGGATGAAGGTCATTTTCTTGCCCTTGATTCACGTTGACTCAAATCTGTATTTTTTTAATGACACCAACTCCGTGATCATAGGTTTGCCGCGAATGAGGCAGATCAGATCCAAACAAAGATCAGCAGATTGCTTTATAAAAGTCAATGAACTGTCCATCATACTGGGTAAATTCCGTTGTCGACCCTTATTTAATATTAAACAGGAAGACACCAAGAATTATAATGGTTCCTGGGAACTGTCGATTGAAAGTATTTCTATGAAGGACGCATTAGAATACACCGGTTGGTTGTACGAAGCAAAAGATTCCCCTTGGTTCTATAATACACGAGGGGAATATCATCAATATTCATTGGGGGGCTACTCCATATACTTCTCCCCAACTAACTTACAGACTTCATTAGAAAGATTAATGATCCTCCAGAATCACAGCTGGATTGACAGGAGCACATGGGTGGTGGTCAATGAACTCACTGTTTACAATGCAAATGTTGACTTATTATGCAGCATTTCGCTAATTGTGGAGACAATCCCTCTCGGTGTGATCAGCAAGACGTTGTCAGTGAAATCCTTTTCCCTTAGGCTCTTTAGGAGAAATGAAACGAACTGGATCTTCATTAGCATTCTCTTTATCTTTTTCCTTGTCATATTTGTCATACAAGACTTAAGGACAATGAGACAGAAAGGATACATGTACTTCCAGAAACTGGAAAGTATTACTAACTTGATCATAACTTTATTGCTGCTGATAGCAATAGGTCTTAACGTAGCCAAATTTTTATTATCACAGAGTATGTTGAAGTTCTACGAGAAGAATCCAACCTCATTCATAGCTTTCCATGTCATTTCTGCCTTGGATCAGCTACTCAGAATTAATATGACTTTCCTAGTCTTTGTCACAATTGTGAAGTTACTTAGGTACGCACGGTTCCTCTACTATGTACGTCTCGTTCAGGAGGCCATTAGTGTCTATCTTCCTGCTCTCAGCTCCATGGCTCTGCTAATGATTGTGTGTTCACTTATTTTTATATTTTTGGGGTACCTGCTATTTGGTCAGTTTGATAAGAATTTCAATACATTCATTCATGCAGCACAGACCATTGTGTCCTACTACACAGGAGAATTTGACAACACAGATTTCCCTTCGAATAGGGTTATTGGTGGCATCTACCTGGTAATTTTTCTCTTTATTATAAACAGTATCCTCATAAATCTTTTTGAATCTGTGGTCATCCTGTCTTATGGAGATATGAGACAAGTCATTCATGAAAAGCCAGCTGAGGAGGCAGAAGTGGCAGCCTTTATAGTGCAGGAAATTCGACGTGTGTGGTATGCAATGTGGGGGAAAACTCCCCCAGAAGGTGGCAATGAGTTTCTGTCAACTTTGCTTTATGGAAGTGGCTCCAAAAGAACTTATGGGTTAAAATGGAAGAAACTTAAAGGGAAGAAGGAGAATTATCTATTTATTTGATTACCCAAACCTGCTGACTAAGAATCCCACAGGGATGGACTCCTAAGAAATGGAGGAAATGTAGGCAGGTAACAGTCAGTCCAAAATACTTTGCTTTATTTTTAAGGTGGTTTTACTTTGCTATAGGCATTTAACCAGTTTCATGAGTGGCAGAAAGATAGTTTCAGTTATGCATGGGTTAATTTATCTGGAATTAGCAAATAATTCCTCTGACAGCATGTAGTTCACTGTGATAAACTATGGTAACTGCCACAGTCTGCAGCTGTTCCACACAATGGTAGAGCAATATGTACAGGCTTAAATGTTCATGGAGTTTATTTAATTAACACCGATAAAATAGTTTCAAGATGTTATCCAGTTTTCCTGTAATTGAATCAATGCTCTCAACTGTTTACGGTGACAAATTATTGCAAGTTTTATTCTCTTAAATCCTCCCCTAATTTTTTTCAGCGACTGTTTGAATTGCTTATTTGTTTTAAACCTTCATCGGACCAGTTGTAGAATTGGAGTTCATTACGAATTCATCATTTAAATTTATCAAAAAATAACAACTACTCCAAGGTGAATAAGAAAATTAGCCCTAAAAAAGAAATAGAGCATCCCTATATTTTGATGTCTGATTTAAAGTTTTAATTGTACAATATAATAGCCAATGAGAACCATAGGGCGAACCATTCAGAAAGATCATTCTGGAAGCTTGAATAAGAGATATCAGGTTAACAGGTAGATTAATAGATTGGTACGAAAACAGACAAATAGAGGTGCTAAATTAGACAATTTTATTTTACCTTTCCTTATCTACAATAATTCCTCCATACAATACACAGAACATGTGATCTCTGTTGTTGGATTGTGAATGACTATATATATAAATGACCAAACTATAGCTGAAAGATGGAGCACACCTCATCACCAGAGCATCCCCAAATCTGAAGCCCCAACATTTGATAACAAAAAAAATGTTTTGTAAAGGTTCTGTGGTACAATAACAAAAGTGTTAATTTGTGTTTCTCCCCTATTAGGTTCATGTGGTGAATGTTGGAAACTCAAAAATGACACAATTTGTTATACCCAAATAAATACTACAGTGAAAACATTTAGAGCATTAACAAATTTGAACCGATTTATGGAATTAACATCAAAATGAAACATTAGAGAGCATGAGTCACGTGAAAGCTCAAGGGAAATTAACAACCTATTTCAGATGTAGCAGGGATCTAAAAGCAAAGTGCTAGAGTAACTCAGTGGGTTAGGCAGCATCCATGGAGGGAAATGAACAGAAGACATTTTGGGTCAGATCCTAACACCTCGTCTGTCCATTTACCACTACAAATGTTGCCTGGACCGCTGAGTTATGCCAGCACTTTGTTTCTTGCTCAAGATTCTAGCATCTGCAATCGTGTGTCTCCAGTAGCAGGGGTCAGACTGGAGTAAATCTGAGAATGTTTAATGTGATTCTGAAGGTATGAAGAATTGCTAAACGTTCACAAGAGAACTTTCTTGAACAAAGGGTGGTGCAGTTGCGGTCTCACAGCTTCAGTGACCTGGATTTGACCTCTAATACTGATTGGTGAGTTTTCACGTTTTCTCCATGCCCATGTGGATTTCCCCTGGATGTGCTGATTGTAAGCAATTATACATCACCCCAGTGCAGGAGGCTGGGAGAATAAGATGAAACGGGTTAGGTCTTAAAGGGCATAAGTGAAGGAAATAATTAGGGGAATGTAATTGCTCTGAGAGTTGGCAAAGACAATGGACTGAATATCCTCCAATGTGAAATAGTTAATGCAGTTAATTCATGTCCAGAGACCTGGTTTAATAATGCACTGTCTAGCATTTGCACATTCTTCCAGTAGCCACATGAGTTTCTTCAGAGTACTTTGGTTTCTTCCCATATGCTAAAGATATTCTGCTTATGCTGGTGGGTAACATTTGAATTAGGTGGGAAAGGAGCAGAGCATGTGAGAAACAAAGTATGTTTAGTGATAAATGGTCAGTGTGGGGATGTCCAGGCTGTATGACAATATCTTCCTTATTTTGCCCACTTCGCCAGTTGATTTTGATCATATTGTAACCTTAGACAACATGCATCACTCTTCAGCATGACCAGTTTTGGTGGCATCTGCATTTTTCCTGTTCATGCCACATATTCTTATCCAAATTGTTAATGTATCCAACGGGCAATTAAGGACCCAGCACCAAGCCCTGACACACTCTGGTCACAGGCCTCCAATCTGAACAACAATCTTCCATTACCACCCTATGCCTCCTAATATCAAGCAAATTTTGTACCCAGTTTGTTATCTCAGCCTGTAGTTCTGTTGCTTGTCTTTGCAATCCTTAAATCCTCCAGATTTATGGTGTACCACCTGTGGCTAATGTAGATGCAATAATCTGTGCCTGGGAACCAGTAATCTCCTTTGCTTCCCACCATGTCCCAGGATACGTTTGTTCAGGCCCTGGATATGTATCCACTTTTATATGCTTCAAGATCACCAACACTTCCTCCTGCTTAATGTCGATATGCTGTGGATGTTACTGGTCCCTTTGCTGAACTTGCAAGCTTCCGTGTCTTCTCCATGGTAAATAAAATGAAAAATATTCAAGACATCACCCATCTCCTGCACTTTAATGAAACAGCTATACAAGTCTTTGGTGAGACCATATTTGGAATACTGTTGTAGTTCTGGTCACCCGACTGTAGGAAGTACGTCATTCGATTGGAAAGGTGTAGAAAAGTTTTGCCAGGATGCTACCGGGTCTTGTGGGCTTGTGTTATAGGGAGAGGTGGATAGGCTAGGCCTCTTCTTTGGCCATTGGAGGCTGAGAGATGACCTTTATTAAATTATACATCATAAGGGACATGGATAAAGTGAACGTTCAAAGTCTTTTACTTAGGGTAGTGGATTCTAACTAGAGGGAATAGGCTTGGGGTGAGAGGGGTGATATTTAAGAGGGACCTAAAGGGCCCCTTTTTTATTAATAGGATTATGTCTGGAACGAGCTGCCAGAGGAAACTATAAAGATGGATATAATTATGACTTCCAAAATACATTGCGACAAGTATATGGATAGGAAATGTTAGATTAGAAGGATATGGGCAAATGCAGTGAAATGGTAGCCCAGAATGCCAATGAGGTTGGCATGGACAAGCTGGGCCGGGGGACCTATTTCCATGCTGTATGTCTATGATTCTATGCCATAAACTTTATGGCATAAAGAACTCTAAACATTGTAAAAATTCTCATGAAAGTGGGAATATGTGAATTACGATTGTCGGAATGGACAAAAATCACCATGATCATCTGAATGGACAAGAATCACAGAACTCCTGAGTGTCAGCAGTAACATGTGGAAGCTTGGTGGATTTGGCAAAAAGACCATTCAAGCTCACTGTGGTACATTTCCTTTCTTAGAGCATGGTATATGGGTGTTTCTGTAAATAAGGGTATCAAACTGTGACATTGGGTGGCCAAATTTGAAAGTTATTAAATTATAACAAAATACCACAGCATTAAAAATGGGCCTACCTATGATCCTTTTGAGCTAATTTGTGATCAAAATTGACCAAAATATCACTTTCAAAATTTGAAGGAAAAAACAAGATTTTTTTTTAAATTATTTAAAAATATATATATATATATATATATATATATATATATATATATATATATACATAAATGAGAAAGAATATAGTAACCTTTCATCGAATTCAATGTTACTTTACTCGAAATTTGCCCAAAACCAAAAGCATCTGTGTAGACAGGAGCATACTTTCAATGAGACATGGCGTTATCTGGGACCAGATCACTTTTGATTCCTTTCGCTACTGTGCGCACACTTTACAACAACATAGCACCAAGCAATGAAAGTTTAACGGAATTTAAACATTTATATAGGAAACAAGAAGCAACATTTACGAGAAAAGAATGAAAAGATGCAAATAGACCGTGGGCCGAGGTGCTTTTTCGTTTCATTTTGTGACCCAAATCAGGTATCTACCTGTATAACATAATGTGTAAAAATATTATAGAAATCATACCTGAAACTCGTCAAGAACAAAACCCGCACATATTTTTAAAATATGTGTAAACCTCAAATTTTCCGAGTAGTAATTGGCCAATCAAAGCAAATTTGACATTGTCAGACACCAATTGACCAATCACGTGCTTTGTTTCTTGCTAGCTAGGCAGCGGGATCATGGCTGCCTCCTAATAACATCACAACAATAGCAAGGTATCGAAGGAAGAAAGGTAATGCTAACCACTTGCTGATAATTTTGTTTTACAACTGATTTATCTTTGTAAAGTTATGATGTGAACTGTGAAATATAAATGATCAATAAAAATGTAGAGCTAGGGTTAGGATTAGGGTTCGGGTCAGAGTTAGGATTCGGCATTTTCCTCTTGAAGAGGGTTAGGGTTATGGAATTTTCCTCAGTGGAAGAGGGTTAGGGTTAGGGCAGGGGTTGGCAACCTATAGCCCACGGGTCAAATCCGGCCCATAACCTGAAAACATCCAGCCCGAGGGCCTATTTTGTTTCTGAGGACTTTCGTGATGGAGCCGGAGCTATTGGGGTGTTGGAGGCGGCCCTGGCCGAGCAGAGCAGCTGGGTGGTGGTGGGGGGGGTGGGGGGAGAGAGGGAGTCAGTCGGCCGGCCGGTGTTGCAGCGAGCGGGCGGACTAACGTAGCCGGCTGGTATGGGAATGCTGAAGGCGGTCCGGGCGGCGTGCAGGGCACTGCTGCTCCCCACCATGTTGACATTCGGTGTAATCATTGTGTCAGGTTGGCTGCTGATGATGATCCAGAAGGGCATGCTGGCCGAGGTAGACGCGCTGAGCGGCCACACGTACGCAGCCTGCAGCCGGTCTCAAAGCGGCTCCAGCTCCAGCCGTGGGCAGCTCTGAAAGGGGGGGCGAGTTAGGGTTATGGTTAGGCATTTTCCTCTCAGTGGAAGATGCCTTAGCCTTCCCCCAGCCTGGCACTGCCCCAGTCTCACTATGGTCGTGACTCCCACTCTGCACACTGGCAGTCAGTGGGATTCAGTAAACTGGGGAATGCACAGGATCTGCCCTCACCCATTAATTAGGCGGGTTCGGGAGCCGGTGAAACCCAGGACCTCTGCGGCGTATTCAATGTTCCCATATATAGCTATATATTATTGAGCACAGGAGGGAGCTGTTACTTTTTCTAATTAGCTTAATTAATTAGTGTGCAACTTTTTGCACTGACCTGGTATGAATTCCTTATCAATGATGTTTTATCTAAATCTGTGCCAAATTTCAAGTAGATACCAGACATGAGTTACGAAAGTTAAAATCGAGAGCACTTTTGGCACCTCAGCCCACGGCCTAAAAGAGATTTTTACTAACCAATGATTTCAAGCAAAAAAAAATGAATATAGTGTTATTTAGAGCACAACGTGACCACTGTCTCTTATACTGATTTCCAAGCTCCCTTACAAAATGTCAGCACGTAACCCACTACGAGGCCCATAGTTCAGGTCAGGGTCATTACAACCGCGTTGATTGAATTTTTTTTTAAATCGCGACGAGTGAAAAAAAAAACGTTATAGCATTGACAATGTAAAAAAACAGGACTACCGAATGAGACATCGATTAAATATGTGAGCAAATTAGATTTTTATTTCATGATTTTGATCTATTCATTATTAAGTATCTCAATGGAAAGCTTAAACACAAAATATAAACAAAAAGAAACAATAAATATAAAAACGGTTACTCTGCTTTAATTCACACATGACCAAAGGGACTCACGGTCTGCTGCAAAAAGCAAGAATGATTTATTTCCAGGTCAAAAATCACTGACCTCATTTACATAATTATATGCGTGAGTATGAGCATGTTTGAGTATGAGTACAGCTCCTATGCTCAAATTACACGGACACTGATACATCCTTTCCTTTTTTGACATTTGGATTACATTTCCAAAGATACAAAACAAAGCAAACCTAAACACTTGTCATAATAATTCGTAGGCACCCCTCGGTCATGACTGACCATGAGTGATGCATCCTAGTTGTTGGCTGCTTGCACCAAACATCGGCTAGAGCAGCGTCGCTTACGATGATGTGTGGTCGGATGCAAGCCTGGGCGATGTCATATGGAGGACAGGCTGTTGCCCATGCAGCACGTCCCCCCTCTCCACGTCGCTGATCGATCCAAAGGAACAGCAGGGCCGTTACAGTTTGGCACCAGCGCCGTCGCAGGAGCTGTCAGAGCGAGGTTGTAGACAACGAAGAACTGCCTTAGGGACTCCGACTCCGGATTTTCTTGAGGTTTACTCCAGGAGCCTTTTCCATGACTGGATATGGCCACAAGGCAGTGGAGGTTTTAAATCAGTTTTCCCTCTCCTAGATGGACTGCCTTCCCAGGCTAACGAGCACAATCTACCCGAGACTCGTGGGGGCGGGAGCGTCTACCTTCCCATGCAGGTCTATAGCACCTGCCCACTGCTCATAATAATACACACTGGTAATATGGTTTAACTTAATTTAATAAAACCACTGTTCTGTCTTATTTCACAATTTTAACCATAGCCATACTTGTGACTTGTTTCAATAACACAAAATAATGTTCACATGCTTCTCATAAGCATGTAGGTACATCACAACAAAACACCTTGCTTCTTGACATGTTTATGAAAGAACTGCAGATGCTGGAAAAATCGAAGGTAGACAAAAATGCTGGAGAAACTCAGCAGGTGAGGCAGCATCTATGGAGAGAAGGAATAGGCGACGTTTCGGGTCAAGACCCTTCAAACTGATGTGGGAGCGGGAAAGAAAGGAAGAGGCGGAGACAGTAGGCTGTGGGAGAGCTGGGAAGGGGAGGGGAAGGAGGGAGAAAGCAAGGACAACCTGAAATTCGAGAAGTAAAAATGTTCATACCGCTGAGATGGCAATAGTGAGGTCTAGAAATGGTAGGGAGATGTCGGAAATGGTCCAGGTGAATTTGAGTGCTGGATGGTAGTTAGTGATTAAATGGATGAAGTCAGTGAGTTCTGCATGGGTGCAGGAGATTGCACCAATGCAGTCGTCAATGTAGCGGAGGTAGAGTTCGGGGATAGGGCCACAGTATGCCTCGAACAAGGATTGTTCGACATACCCTACTTTCTGTCATGGCCAGGTTGAGTCCCACCACAAATTGGAGGAGCAGCACCTCATATTTCGCTTGGGTAGTTTACACCCCAGCGGTATGAACATTGACTTCTCCAATTTCAGGTAGTCCTTGCTTTCTCCCTCCTTCCCAGCTCTCCCACAGCCGACTGTCTCTGCCTCTTCCTTTCTTTTTCCTGCCCCCCCCCCCCCCACATCAGTCTGAAGAAGGGTCTTGACCCGAAACGTCACCTATTCCTTCGCTCCATAGATGCTGCCTCACGCTGAGTTTCTCCAGCATTTTTGTCTCCCTTTACTTCTTGACATACTCGCCCTATCTTTCTGGCGGTCTGACAACTCTTCCTGCTTTAGTCTTTGTGATGGTGTTTATTTTAGAAGTGTCTTTCTTTTCAGTGTGTACATTCTGTGCATCACTTTTAGTTTCTTCTCTTGTGTCACTTTGTTTTAGTTTAGTTTTCTCTGTGTTCTGACTTTCACGAGTTGCATCTTTTTCTGGTCATGCATGTTGTGTTGGTTTTTCCTGTGTTAACTGAGGTGGCAAAGGTTTCTCAGTCTTCTCCGCATCTGGTGGTTTCTCTGGAGTAAGGTGTGGGGGTAGTTCTCCGGTCTTCAGATCCACTCGATTACGTCAGATTAGAAGTCCTGATTCTCCCGACTTCGTATGATCTCTTATTCAGTCGTTTCTGAACTGTTGCTCTCTGCCATCTGGTATCTCCTAGTTTATAGGGTTCGAGTCTTATGACATCACCCAGGATTGGCAAATCCTTGGCATGTTGGTTGTAGATCTTTGACTGTTTTCCTTGCACATCCTTCATCCTTTTCCTCTCTTCCGTGACTATCTCAGCACCATGTGGTTTGAGGTTTGATGTAGTTGGAAGTGTCGTTCTTGTTCTCCTTTCATGTAGTCTTTATGAGGACTACTGTTCACTCCTTGCGTAGGGGTGTTGCGCAATTACAGTATTGCCAAGTAGACATCTGTCTTGGAGTGATTGGTTTTCTTCAGTACTCGCTTAGCTGCCATGACTGCCGATTCCACCTTCCCGTTAGCTTGGCTATGTCTTGGAGAAATTGTGTAGTGGTCAAATTCCCATTTCCTGGCAAATTTGGTGAACTGCTCTGATGAGAACTGTGTCCCGTTGTCGCTTACCGCAGTGTTGGGAATTCCGTATCTTGCGAAGTGGTTCTTGAGTTTCACAATCACTGTCCTGCTGGTCAGGTCATACTGTCTGTCTATTTCCCAGAAGTTAGATAGATAGTCAACTGTGATTAGATAATGCTTTCCCTCAAGTTCAAACAGATCGGTTCCCACTTTCTCCCATGGGCGATCTGGGTGGTCATGGGGCATCAGAGTTTCTTTCTGATTCTGTTGTTCGTACGTCCTGCAGGCTTCACAGTTTGAAATTAACTGCTTCACATCGGAGTTCATTCCAGGCCAGAATATGCATTCTCAAGCACATCTGAGGGTTCCTGCTACTCCTAGGTGAGAGGTGTGGAGTGTCTCTTCATCTCTTTGCATAGAGTGATAGGGATTACAACTCTCACTCCTCTGAACACTAGGCCGTCTTGCACACTCAACGCGTCTCTGTCATTGAAGTATGGTTGTGCTGCCTCTGGGACTTCTGCTTTGTGATCTGGCCATCCATTTTGGATTACTGTATTAACGGTCTGTAGTGTTTCGTCTTCCCTGGTATGGGCTTGGATGCGTTTGACCTTGTCCTCTCCCATGCTCAAGGATTCAACTACGTTGACATCAGTGAATGTGGTCGATCCTGTGGTGTCCGTGAGGTATGCTCGGGAGAGCACATCTGCTAGATGCATGTCTTTTCCCTTTACCCATTTGACCTCGATGTCATAGTGTACCATCCTCATCATCATGCCTTGAAGACATCTTGGTGCTCTATGCAGAGGTTTTTTGACGATGACTTCCAATGGCTTGTGGTCACTCTCAACGATCACTCTCTGTCCGTAGGTGTACTGATGAAAGCGCTCGAGGGCAAACACTATTGCTAGTGCCTCCTTCTCAATCTGAACATATCTCTGCTCGGTTGGCATCAATGCTCGACTCACATAGGACAGTGGTTGTCCTTTCTGCATACTGTAAGTGTTGCACCTAGATCTGCCTTGGTTACATCACAATGTATGGACAGCTGTTCATCTGGTGTGTAGTATGCCAGGATAGGTCCCGTTGTCAACAGCTCCTTGATCTTTGACATTGCCGTGTCATGTTCTGATGACCATTCCCACTCTGCTTCCTTGTGGGTCAATCTCCTCAAAGGCTTGAATGTGTCCGACAACATTGGCAAGAATCTTGCCAAGTAGTTTACACTGCCTTGTAATCTTTGGATTTCTGTTGGATTGGTTGGGGTGGGAATCTCTAGGATAGCCTGGATCTTCTTCGGATCCGGTTTCAGGCCACGATCTGTAACTACATGTCCTAGAAATGTGATACAAGTAGTTTTCACTACCAACTTCTTCCAGTTCAGCTTGATGCCTTTGTCTCTGCAACGCTGAAGAAGATCTTGCAGTCTTGCATTGTGATTCCTTTCTGCATCTTCTCTGGTGTGCACTTCTCCGAATAGGATGATGTCATCTGCAACACATTCCACTCCCTCTAATCTTTTGTGCGTGAATGTGCCTGGGGCTCTGAAGAGTGGAGGGGCTCTGAAGAGTGGAGGGGCAGAGGCTACAGAATTGCTACAGAAGAAAACATCTCATAGTACTTAAGTCTGCATGGACTTCAATTCATAAAATGTCAACCTCTTCTTAACGTTAATGAGACTTAAACATTAAGTTACTACCGTAGATAAATTAGTTCAAGTTCGCGTTCACATACACCAATTGATTTCAACATAAACATCCACCATTTCTGAGCATTTCTCACTGCGATGGAAGCCAATAAAGTGCAGTAATTCTTCCTCCTTTGTTCTCCCGTGGTCGGGGCCTTGAACGCTCCGCAGTTGCCGCTACGTACAGCACTATATAAACACCCCCTACCCGCATGGAGATGATCCAAACACACTCCTCGGCTCCGTGTTCCCGAATTGGCCGCTTCTTACCGGAGACCGCGGCTTCACTATGTTAAGTACATAGGCCCCGCGGTCGGAGCACTTTTTCTCGGTAAGTGATCGCAGGCAGCTCCAAGATTAGATGTTTAAGAAGACTTCTTTGACTTCAACAAGCTGGCATTAGTGACAACTTTTAATTTATTTTGTTATGGATAGACATAGTTTAGGCCTGGTTTAAATTTTCACATTTTATGAGGTTGAAATTAAATTAATTAAAGTCAATACAGATTAATTTTCATAAATTCAGACTTTAGATCTTACCTTTCAGTTCCAGTTGCTTCACAATGTTTCACTGGTTGCACCACTTGGCTGTCCTTGTGCTGCACCACCTTTGCTTTCAAGACTTTCTTTCACTTCTATCCACTTAGCTGCACATTCTTCAGACTTTTTAATGCTTTTCTCACTAAATTCAATTACCTTGCTGTGAGTTTCCACGACATGTATTCCACAGAACAATAAAGAACCTTCATCGGAGTCTCCAGTAACACTGGCATCAGTAGAAGTACTCTCCGCCAAGATGTGTGCTCCCTGCCTAGCTAGCCTGAAACAAAGCACGTGATTGACCAATTGGCGTCCGACTCAATGTTAAACGTGCTTTGATTGAACAAAAGCTACTCGAAAAATTTGAGGTTTTTCTCATATTTTAAAAATATGTGCAGGTTTTGTTCTTGATGAGTTTCAGGTATGGTTTATATAATATTTTTACACAATATGTTAAAAATTCAGATAGTTCCGTGAGTTGGGTCACAAACTTGAAAGAAAAAGCTCCTCAGCCCACAGCCTATTTTGACATGTCAACAAGGTTTAGTTCTTATACCAGTCCGTAGAACTCATGCATGCACGATGACCCATGCATCCCATTAAATCCTAACTTCAGTGCACAAGCTGTGAGAACTGCCAGTAGCTCCATCACACTGACCTTAATCACCAAACTGTAAAGGAGCTCCCCCTTTCTGATATGGAACTCTCTGTCCTCAGCAGGGGCCTCACCTTTGTTCCCCTCCGCCCCCACCTCAACAAGTTCCAGGTCCGCCACGATGTAGAGCTCTTCTTTTGTCGCCCCCGCCACCGTGCCTTTTTCTAGGGGAAGGAATCCTTACCGCCCAGTGATGACCTCTTCTCCCGCCTCCACCGAACCTCCTCCTCTTGGACTCCCCTGGATGGCCCTCTACCTTCTTTAGATCTTTTCATTTCCAACTGCCGGTAGGACATCAACCGCCTCAACTTTTCCACTCCCCTTACTCACTCTAACCTCTCCCCCCCCACCCCCCCGAACGTACAGGCCTCCGCTCACTCTGCAGCAACCCCGTCTTGATAATCAAACCCGCCGACAAGGGAGGTGCCATGGTAGTCTGGCATGCTGACCACTAACCGGGCTGAGGCCAGGCGACAACTCTCAGACCTCCTACTTATCCTTGGACCATGACCCCACAGACGAGCACCAGACCTTAATATCACACCATTTCTGATTTCATTACTTCCGGCTCTCTGACATCTAAAGCCTCCAACCTTATCATTCCCCAGCCCCACACGGCCCGATTTTATCTTTTCCTCAAAATGCAAAAACAGAACTGTCCTGGCAGACCCATTGTTTCTGCTTGTTCATGTCCCACCAAATTCATTTCCACATACCTCAAATCCCTCCCTACCTATGTCCAAGACACCTCACACGCTCTTCGTCTCTTCAATGACTTCCATTTTCCAGGCCCACTCCCTGTGTTTACTATGGATGTCCAGTCACTCTACACCATCCCCCCCCAGGAAGTCCTTAAAGCCCTCCGTTTCTTCCTCGACTGCAGAACAAGCCAATTTCCATCTACTAATACACTCCTCCACCTAGCAGAGCTGGTCCTTACCACCAACAACTTATCCTTCGACTCCTCCCACTTCCTCAAATCCAAGGTGTAGCAATGGGCACTCGCATGGGCCCCAGTTATGCCTGCCTCTTTGTTGGGTACGTCGAACAATCACTGTTCCAGATGTACACAGGCCATATCCCCGAACTCTACCTGCACTACATTAATGACTGCATCGGTGCTACCTCCTGCACCCATGCAGAACTCACTGACTTCATCAACGTCACGACTAATTTCCATCCTGCACACAAATTCACTTGGACCATCTGACATCTCCCTACCATTTCTAGATCTCACCATCTCCATCACAGGAGACAGACTATTGACCAAACTCTATTACAAACCCACTGACTCCCATAACTATCTAGACTACACTTTTTCCCACCCTGTTTCCTGTAAAGACTCTATCCCCTACTCCCAATTCCTCCATCTATGCTGCATCTGCGGCCAGCATGAGGTTTTCCATACCAGGTCATCGGAGATGTCCTCATTCTTTAGGATACGGGGGTTCCCCTCTTCCATTATAGATGAGGCTCTCACTACAGTCTCCTCGATATCCCACAGCTCTGCTCTTGCTCCCCCTCCCCCCATTAGTAACAAGGCAGAGCCCCCCTGTCCTCACCTTCCACCGCATCAGCCGTCGCATACAGCATATAATCCTCCAACATTTCGCCACCTCTAACGGGATCCCACTACTGGCCGCATCTTCCAATCTCTACCCCTTTCTGCTTTCCACAGACAGTTCCCTCCGCAACTCCCTGGTCAACACGTCCCTTCCCACCTAAACCACCCCCTCCCCAGGTACGTTCCCCTTCAACCGCAGGAGATGCAACACCTGTCCCTTTACCTCCCCCCTCGACTCCATCCAAGGACCCCGACAGCCTTTCCAGGTGAGGCAGAGGTTCACTTGCACCTCCTCCAACCTCATCTACTGTATCTGCTGTTCCAGGTGTCAACTCCTGTACATCGGCGAGACCAAGCGCAGGCTCGGCGATCGATTCGCTGAACACCTCCGCTCAATCCGTCTTAACCTACCTGATCTCCTGGTTGCTCAGCACTTTAAACCCCCCTCCCATTCCCAATCTTACATTTCTGTCCTGGGCCTCCTCCATTGTCAGAGTGAGGCCCAGCGCAAATTGGAGGAACAGCACGTCATATTTTGCTTGGGTAGCTTACTCACTAGCAGTATGAACATAGACTTCTCGAACTTCAAATAGCCCTTGCTTTCTCTCTCTCTCTCCATCCCCTCCCCCTTCCCAGCTCTCCCACCAGTCTGTCTCCGACTACATTCTCGCTGCCCCGTTCACTCCCGACATCAATCTGAAGAAGTGTCTCGACCCGAAACGTCACCCATTGCTTCTCTCCAGAGATGCTGCCTGATCCGCTGAGATTCTCCAGTACTTTGTTGTCTATGCAAGATTCCAGTATCTGTAGATGATCATGTCTCCAGTGTTCTCATGTTGAAATTAATGATAAACATCTTTTAGATTTATGAATTTTGGCTGAGCAAAATGTTTGCTTGGAAGGTAATCATTTTATAAATCAAGCATTGATCCCATTTCAGTGCAATTAATGACAAAACCATTAACACCATTGATGTAGAGGGATCATGAGACCCAAGTACATAACTCCCTAAAAGTGGCAACACCAGTATCTAGAGTAGTAAAGAGCCATATGCTATGTTTGCCTTTATTGATCAAGGCATTGAGTATAAGAATCTGGAAGTCATGATGCATCTTTAAAAGACCTTTGTTGGGCCACATTTGTAGGTAGTATTGGTGTTAGTATTGGTGCAGTTCGGGTCACTCCAATCAGGATGTGGACACTTGGGAAAGAGTGCAGAGGTCTACCAGAATGATACCTGGTTTAGAGGATATTAGCTATAAGGAGATGTTGGGCAGACTTGGATAGTTTTCTCTGGAATCCTGGAGGTTGCAGAGAGACCTAAAAGTATTTAAAATTATAAGAGGCATTGATAGGGTAGAGAGTTTTTTCCCCCAGGAAGAAATATCAGTTTAGAAGATATAGTTTTAAGGTGAGGGGCAAATTGAAATGTCTGGGGCAAGTTTTTTTTGCAGGCAAATAAGAGTTTGTCTTGGCATGTTAGGCAGAGACAAAATGTGTAGGAAGGAACTGCAGATGCTGGTTTATATTGTAAATAGACACAACGTGCTAGAGTAACTCAGCAGGTTGAGCAGCATCCCTGGAGAAAAAGGATGGGTGATGTTTCGGATCGGAACTCAACCTCCAGTTCTCTGCTCCTTTCAGTCTGAAGAAGGGTTCCAACCAGAAACATCATCCATCCTTTTTCTCCAGAGACGCTGCCAGACCTTTGTGTCTATCTTAAGTCTCTTCCAACTTCATATTATGATGCCAAAGAGATACCAGGTGAAGGAGGGGGAGGGTTGGGTAGAACATGTGCGGGTAAAGGCCTATCAAAGTCAGTTGTACATATTCACACACACTTTCAGAGTATGACTACACAAGGTGGTTCTCCCACTTTTAATTTGTTACCAAATGCTGAACAATATTGTGCAAAGTTGACTGGACTGGGTGTGCCAGTCTTTTTTTTTTAATGCCGATCTTGATGCAAGTCTAATAGTAACTGAAAAATATAAACTCCAGCTTTTAGAATAAACTCCAGCTTTTAGAAAGGAGCAATGGAGAATAGAGATTATTTTATCCAAGGTAGCAATGGAGTCAGAAAGAGTTAACCATGGTAGCACCCTTACAGCTGAAACAGTATGCAGCAGGTTACAATCACACTCCAGAGAAGTAAGCAGAATGTAGCAGTCAGTGGAATGCTGCACCACTGGACGTATCTGCCTTCATACAAATATTAAACTGATGCTTTGTGCAACATCTGAGGCATGAGGAAAATAAATCTTGCATATGGCTCCTTTTCGCAATTTTCAATAAATCAAACCAATTACTGTGAAGCAATTACTCTACAGAACATTATTCTATAGGCTAGCAACATAATCTGTGATCAGACAGGGACACTTTCACAACTCACTTGTCTTGCAACCTACCACAACTTCAGGACATTCAAAAATACTTTGTACCAATTAAGCTATTTGAAATACACTCAATGTTATGATTCATTTCTTTAAAATAGTCAAATCTATTGCATCTCTAGGTTCCCAAGAGTCTATTAGGGGTGCATTATAAATGTTGACATTGCCAGCAACAATAGGCCTGAAGTACATTGATCTTGGCTATTTTATTGATTATAATATTATTTTTTTACCCTGTAATTTCATCAGCTAGCAAAGATCAGTTTTTCCCTCATTTATTTGGAATTTACTGCAGGCCTCTGGATTATTAGTTCAGTTCTGTGTAATAAGCCAGTCAGGAGGACAGTTCTGCTTGTTCAGGGCAGCTATAAATGACAAACGACTGATTCTTCATATCCTTGGTAATTTTTGTTCTTTTCAATCCATAAAAATAGCTGAGCAGACAATGCAGTCCTTTCTGCCATTCATAGTTTTGCTTTTTCCCACATCAGCAGTAGAGTTTTTCTTCACAGGGCAAATTGCCTTCTTAAATAATTGTTACACAGGGATTGGAACTTTAAGTAGGACAACAACTGGAAAAACAGGCTCATGAAAGAGATCTCAGTATAGAAATAGTTTCGGGCTCTTGTTTGAAAAAAAGTTTTCAAAGTTAACACTTGTGACATTCATTATAGTGTACTACTTTGCAGTTTCAGGCTTAATAAAATGGAACAAACTTCACATGAAGCTTATATATTCAATTACATAAGCAATTGATCTGGGATTATTAAATCAACCGTTAAAATTCAACAAGTATTTTCAGCTAAATGCCACATGGTTAAAGAGTGTAATGACTTGCCACATAATTATTAGATTTTGTGCACTGTAAGAGTTTACTACAGTAACTCATTGATTTAGATATTGGATTTATATTTTTTTAGTATAGCAGCATACTTTGAGGCACCCACACCCAGTAACAGAAGCAAATAAATAACACAAGAGCAGTGGTTAAAATAAGAAAACAAGCAATTTTTCCAAACTGGTGCCAAGAAAGAAGATAGAGGCATCCCAGCACAAGTGGAAAATTACCCTTCTCTAGAATGTTTATTTGCATCATGGTTACAAAAGTACATCACCAGACAGTAAAAAGTATAAAGGTTTGTTTTAAAACATTAGGTTAACTCTGCTGCTCAAGTCTACAGACAGAGCACCACAAGTTTTCTGATAGATGAATAGCTTGTTCCACTTGAAGTACAGTTTACTTTGTAAACTCAAATGGAAAGTCCTTGTGTTTAACACACCTGTAAAAAAGAGAATAAAATTAGATGTTCCACTTTAGAAAAAGTGCAAATAAAAAGGCCACACTTGTCAAGTTGCATGGGATGCCTCCATTGCTTATTGTTAAGGTTTACATTTATGGCTATAAAGAATGAAAACTTTAAAGGGGCTTAGATTAGTGTGCAGCTGATCCTGCTGCCACTTCATCCTGGGTCAAGGCACTACTGAAAAAGGACACCAGAGTCAACACCTTCCACCAGAAAATCCCAACCAAACAGGTGCTTATACCATCTATCCCCACATCAGGCTGGATGCTGTTGGGAAGCCTAACTCCAGTCAGTTGCGGGTTGCGGCTAGTCATCCCACCTCACTTATCACATTGAACAGGAATTGGGGTGAACAACTGTCTGCTGATATCCAAATATATAAGAATAGGCCTCAGCTCTGGCTGATGGGAAGCAGCAGCAGCAGCAACTCTTTAGGGAGATATATGGACAATCGGTGAGCAGCAAAGGTGGAAGGGGCAAACAGACAGATGTAGTGGGAGATGCAGAGATGATCCCCAAAACAGAGAGTCTACATTCAGTTCCTTTTACTGGAAGTCAGGCAATTTGATTCTCAGAACACTCATTCCTTCTGCCAAACCTCCTTTCCCACCCAAAAAAAAAGTTGAAGGCAAAGCTCTTTCCTTTTGTTCATTCTAAAATATTGATATCCCATTGTACCTCAAAGAGCAAACTAGTACTGGTGGGCAAGATGAAAAGAAAATCTCAAAGTACTTTCCAAGTATGGTAAAAGCAAGAGGATAATCAGGAAAGATTAGGGAACCAAAGTGGCAAACCGTGAACTGAGCCAAAGAACTTGGGCGAGGCTTTAAATGAGTACTTGTATTGTATTGTATTGTATATCTTTATTGTCATTTCCTGAGTATTCACATACCCAGAGGAAACAAAAAAACATTACTCAACCAGTGTCCATTTCAATGTGCAGTAAAAAATAAATAGAAGTAAAAATACATATATCATGAACAAATTAACACTCTACTCTCTACTAAACATCAACAGGCGTTCCGATCGGCAGCGGCACGACAGTGGCTCTGCTGCAGTGTGTCCAGGTTGGTGGTTGGTGCACGATACTTTGGCAGGGGGCAAAGTCCGTTTATCAGTCTTATAACCTGCGGGAAGAAGCTGAGGAGCATCCTGCTGGTTTTGCACCTAATGCTTCTGTACCTCTTCCCAGATGGCAGGATGGAGAATATGTGATGCGATGGGTGGTAGGGGTCTTTGATGATGGAGATGGCTCTGCTGATACATCTCTTCCTGTATATGTCCAGGACATATACAGGAAGAGATGTATATCTTCCTGTATTCATCTGTATTCATCAAGGAGGACATTGTAATTAGAGAATGCAAGGAGACATTAGATATCTTAGTGGGATTCAAAAGCTAAATTTCCAGGAACTGATGAGAT
The DNA here is from genome assembly GCA_038087875.1 of Malacoraja senta. Lineage (NCBI taxonomy): Eukaryota > Metazoa > Chordata > Chondrichthyes > Rajiformes > Rajidae > Malacoraja > Malacoraja senta. The sequence goes on along the minus strand of CM075979.1, from coordinate 74,833,556 downwards.
CCTGGTCTGGATCAGGCAAAGCAAGGGAGGAAGTTATTGGAGTCTCACAGAGAATGCGGATAGGGCATGTCAGAAGAATAAATGATGACAGAACACCAAAGCAGCTACTTTATAGGTGGTTGGTGCAGACTCGGTGGACTGAAGGGCCGGTTTCCACGCTGATCTCTAAACTAAACTAAATTGAATCACTGATGCCACAGCACCTCTATATCCATCATGTACTTGGAATGAACTTTCAGGCCTGGATTTATCTAATCAACAACCTCCGTAAACATGGCAACACCATACAATAAATTGCAGTGTTTTACTTAAGAACAAGTGATGATGGACAGCATCGCCAGTTCCTATTAGACAAGCACAAATGTCTTCCATACAATTACTTGCAAGGACAAAAAAGCCAGTCTTCAGATCTTTTCCAACACATTCACAGACTACCACCATAATTCTAACAAAAATAAACTCCAAACCAGATTACTCACAAACTCAGGTCCAAGTAGGATACCAAGGTTAGATTTGTCAACATGATAACCAACCTCAAAATCACTTGAAGCTCATCTGCTGCCACTCTAATCTAGGCCTGGGTCATATATATGCACTAATCTACATTTGATCAGTTCTCATTGTTCCAATCTGCCTAAAACTATGACCCAACATTCTGCAGGTCTATCTCCAAGTCCCATTCACTTGCTACCTACATTTCTCCAGCTGCTCGTGTCTTGCTAGGCGATACAGGCCGTAGGTTTGAAGCACCTGCTAACATGCACAGCAAACTTACAAGTGAAATTTGCAGCAAACATTAATGGAACAGTCAGGCTAAAATAGTTTAAACCACCCATTTGTGCCCAAGTAATGCAAACACTTATCCTTTTTATGTATTCTTTTATGGGATGTAGAACTGTGGAAAAGTCAGCTCTTATTAACTTCCTCACAGGCTTTGAAAATAGATCATTTCAGCAAACAGATCAGAGTCAACTACATAGAAGTAGGTCTGATCCACATGCATTAAGGAGGGCACAACAGCAGATTACCTTATCACAACGCCAAGATTTAGATGGGTCATCAATAACAATTATAAAATAGCAGTTGGTGTGGTGAGGACAGTAAGTGATAGTTAACTTCCTTTGCTTTGGTGGGACTGCTTGAATGAACATATGAGCATCACATAGCATGCAACTCACCAAGGCATTGCACAACATCGCCAGTTCCTGTTAAAGGAGCGGATAGTCTTCATCTCTGCATCACTTAACTGAAAATCAAACACCTGCAAACAAGAAAAACATAACTTTGGAATGGAAAGTCAAATTATGGATATCTGGTGAAATGCCATATAGGAGTATAGCAGGAATAAAATTTTAAGGTTTGCCGACTTGAAATATCAGAAATAGGAAACTCTAATATAGCATAGTGCTGAAGTAATCATAATACTCTGATCTTCAATAGCGATCCTCAGATTACAGAATATTGTATTACAACCAAGACTTTTCTCCCTGCATTGCAATTAGTTTCAATGCAGAGCTAAGAATTTAAGTAGGAGCTGGTGTAATGGTTACCACTCCCATCCTATCCCCTCATCAAAACTCATGTACCTTAAATAGACACAAAAAGCTGGAGTAACTCAGGCAGCATCTCTGGAGAGAAGGAATGGGTGATGTTTCGGGTAGAGACCCTTCTTCCGCTGAGTTATCCAGCATTTTGTGACTATCTTCGGTTTAAATCAGCATCTGCTGTTCCTCCCTTCACTTACCCGAAAGTTTTCCTTAATTCGTTTTGGGGTGACAGACTTTGGAATTACAATTAGCCCTCTTTGAATCTGGAACCGGATCAACACCTGAAACAAAATCCCAAAGAGTTAGAACCAATAGCCTGTGGTAGAATAGCACATTGATTATTGCAAACTGAGGGCAAAATTTAAGATTTGCTGCATTGAAGGTAGTGTTAACTTGAAAACATCCCTCTGGCAAAAGGCAATTTTAGTAGATGTACCAATAATACTGCTGACATGTAATGGCCCTGAGCTACATCATTCTGCTCCAAAATACCCAAAGTGCCAGCATAGCAGATAAGCTAAGAACTTCTACAGAGGAACAGAAATCACAAAGGCAAATAAAAACAGGTTTTGATTCTTTCCTGAGATTGTTAAACATGAATCAGTGGCCCCAATGGTTTCAGTGCTGGACAGAGAAAAAAATATTCATTTAACCAGTCAAGCCAATGATGGCCTCTCTGGTTTGTATAGATAAAAAATATTCATAAAATGAAAATCAAGAACTGAAGCATCTCCTTATCAGTCCTTTGTTGGTTAGTAATTATGCATTAATCATAAAGTAGCAGAACAAATACATAAGATAACTTATGAACAGTTGAAATAAGTGAAAGAACGGTAATGTGCAAGGTACAACTATGGCCACTGAACTCACAAACCACAACCTGACACTACTGCAGATTTTGCAAGAAAACCCCCCTACTTGTGCCGATGATTTCCCAAGACCTTTTGCTATTTCCAGTATCTTAGGATCCTCAAGGAGGTTGGGTTCACCCGGCTGTGCCCTGTAATAAATGAAAGGAAATGGAATTACCTGTAAAAAGTTTCTAAAATAATAACTTTTGGCTGCACAATTTCCAATTTGTGATCCCTTATGTATACAGCTCTTGGCTGACAGAGCTAACAAAGATCACAAGTGTCTAAAATATACCTTTTTGAGGTAGGCTTTTTGAACAACAGAGTTTATTTCTTGCCATCGTAATTTTAATTACTGCTTCACTCGCTGTATGCAGATGCTGTTTTTACTCATTTTGGCTGTTGCCTCATCCAATGTTTTAATGTATGTACATCTAGCACAAATCATTAACTTGCAAACCAAACACAGAATCCCCAATATCTTTGCACAAGAACACACTTAAGAGTGTGAAGCGAATTGTTTCTCAAACCACTCCAAGCGGCTCCACCACTCATTGCCAAACAGATGGTTATCAACTCCCCTCTTTTGCATCAACCCCATAACACTCAATTCCCCACTGCCCAAAAATTAATCCATCCTTAAAATAAAAGTAATGGTGCACTAATACTTGCGCTGAAGTCAGTGCTGGAGCTATTGTCGAGTACAAGGGAAGATAAAAATCTACTCTAAACATTTGTTTCAGAAGGTAGTCACCCCACAGCCCTAGCAACATCAGAATAGTAGTTGGTAGTGATCTGACAATTAGGAGGCACAGGAATCTTTGGAGATTTGCAACTCTCCAACTAGTATGTATTAGACTGGGACCAATGACACATTGAAAGAATGAATAATGCACAAAGGACTCAGAGGGAAGAAGGTGGAAATAGGGGAAACAAGAAAGAGTTGATGAACTCCAGCAGTCGAAATTCCAGCAAGGAAACATCTCTAAAATACCAGTGGGTGTTGAGCAATATAAATTGCTTCATGGTGCCAGGATAAAAGACTTTGTGGAGACCGCAGAGTATTCTCCGGTAGAAAGGGAATAAGCCAGAAACATGATACTTGTTAGTACAAGTTACATGAAGACAGCAGATATCAAGATGCTGTAGCGGCACCAAACGTGGTGAATAAAGAGGAGACCTGTCAGGCCGGTTCAAACAGTTGTTTATTCAAGGGTCGACACGTTAGGTTGGTGCGCTAACTATTATTAATGTTGTTGCTGAAGCTGAGCGAGGTTGTTCCCTCGGGCTCAGCTACCGGTTGAACACCTGGTGGTCTCGAGGTGAGATGACCTTATGTACCAGGACACTCCCTCTAGCCCATGACGTCACGTGCCCGCCCTCGTACTTCCTGACGAGGGTTCGAGCATAAGTGGCCCGTGTATAGGCTGCCGCCACAATGCTACCATTAGACGCTTGGCATGGAGAAAGGGTAATGATGATCTCAAAGTCAGTAATCTGAAGGATTACTCGCAATAGTGAGTAAAGAAACAGATTGAGATAACACATAGCTACTGACATGTTAAGATTTATTAAAAGAGGGAGGCTTGTTGGAGCAATGACCTGCATCTGTCAACAAGACTGGGACCAATGTCCTTGTGGGAGATTCATTAGATTAGATGGGACCAAGGCACATGTTCAGAGATTAGGGGAGGAAATTAGTAGCATACTACTACAGATTAAGGATGCTCGATGGAAAGCTGTAATCCTTGAGGACAAGTACAGAATTAATATGTGCAACAACTCAGGGACTATAATACTCCAAAATTGTTTTTTTTTTCCTATCCAGTTTCTGACCAAATGTCTTGTACCTGTCTTCTCTACTTCCTTTGGCAGTTCATTACATATATACACCACCCTGTGAGCAAATGCAGTTCCTCAGGTTCCCATTAAATCTTTCCTATCTCGCCTTAAACATATGTGTTCTAGTTCTCTGTACCCCTATCGAGCAGGCAGGGGGTAAAATCTCTGTGCATTCACCCTATAATGATATCCACTTCAGATTAACAATGGGGAAGGGTCAAGCTCTCTATGGTATGTATTTACAGACGACAGATCTTTGCAGTACAATGATTTCATGTGGAGCAGTTTGCCGATTTACATTGAACATTTATTACAACGCTAGATAAATATTCACAATGGCCATGCTTATAGATGTATTTTTAAGAAAGTACACATTATTCAATTATAATAGTAATTTCTCTTGCACTAAAATAGGAGCAAATTAGTGAATCACGTCAGGTACCATGGTCTAGCTGGAGATCCCAGTGGACTATAGGCTGTCACAGCAATATCTTTAGAATTGCAATAGGAGATCAGATCTTCTTGAGTCAGATAAGGGTGGCATTCAATCTATTAAAGCAAACAAAGCCAACGTGAACTTCAATGTTGGAGAGAGATTTTCATGGACAAAGATATTGCATCACCAAATGCTTCCAGAAAACAAAATACGAGGATGTCAAGATCTAAAAATAATGTTACCTGGTTGACAGCTGGTTTGATCTTTAGACCCGGTTTATTTAGGATACGGTCAATCTGCTCACTACTAAAGTTGGACACCCCTATAGCTTTAACCATGTTATTGGCAACTAGATCTTCCATTGCCTGTGAAGGGAAAATAATGCTAAATGTTAAAAATCTGGTATAAAAAACTATTTTAGATTAATATGGGGATTAAAATAAAAACATTTTATGCCGTTAATGTCATGAAGCAGTCAAACAGCAACAGCAGGAAATAAACAGATGTGCTATAAATTTACTTTCCACAGATAACTCTAGAAATGATAGATTTACCAATTCTTCAACTATATTTGAGGAAAATGGAATTTATATTTACTCACTTCCCAAGTGTCAACAAAATCTGTATTGCTCGGTATGATCATGTCGTTCTCATCAAGAGGAAGGTTCACCTGACCAGCCTTGAAAGAGAGACATTTCTTTAAAATAACTGCCAAAAACACGACTTGTATACCATGAAAATTCTTGGTATTAATGAAATGAATGAAATTAACTTAGTTAATTTATGCCAAATTTAACAGTTGCTTGCAAGTTCTATCTTTGGTTGATCCTTCATTTGTATTGCACCTGACATATACTTCCTGGGTAAGACTTCTTAGATTACATTCCCAGTACATTTCCCTGGACATCATTCATAGCAAAAGACATAGTAAATGGCAAGAGCAATGGTCTTTTGTGTTTCTTCTGACTTCCTTTCACAACAGCTGGGAAGGGTACAGAAAGATTCACAAGGATGTTACCAGGTCTGGAGAGCATGTCAGGAGAGACAGGATTAGCTGTTATTCCCATACATTTTCTTCCTGGGCCCCCTGCATTGCAACAGTGAGGCCATACACAATCTGGAGGCACAGCACCTCATATTCCACCTGGGCAGCTTACGGCATGAGCATTGAATTTCCAATATTAGATAGTCTACAATTTTCTCTCACCATCACACCTCTCCCCCCCCAAACCCTGGATGACCTTGCATTGGTTTTGCCTCCCCTCCCACCTAATTTCTTTCCTCCAGCTTCACAATTCACAACTTTTCTCCCTCGAGCTTCATAATGCGCAACCCAAAAGATCATCGAGCCACATTCTCCAGAGATGTTCCTGACCTACCGAGTTACTCCATCACTTTGCATTGTCCTTTGATATCCTTATCTCAGCCTCTAATACTATTCCATCAAAGTGGCAGCACAAGTAGTTAGTGGTAAAGAAGGCATATGGTATTGCTTGCCCTCATCAGCCAGTCTATCGTATTTAGGAGTTAGGAAGTCGTGCTGCAGCTTTATATCACTTTGTTTAGGCAACAATTGGAGTATTGTGTGCAGTTCTGTTTGCCCAAATACTGGAATGATGGAGAGGCATTGGGTGTTGAATACGTTTACCAGAATGCTGCCTGGATTAGAGAGCACTGGCTATAAAGAGGCTGGACAAACCCAGATTGTTTTCTCTAGAGTAGACAGTCAGAACATTTTGCCCAGGATGGAAATGTTTGGCTAGAGGGCATATTTTTATGCTGAGAGATAAAAATTCTAAAGCAAAATTACAGGGTTGTGGGTGTCTGGAACATTCCTGATAGTGGTGGAGGCAGTGACGATAATGACATTTAAGAGGCTTTTAGATAGGCACATGGATTTGCAGGGAATAGAGGGATATGAATCATATGTAGGCTGAGATTAATTTAATTTGACATTATGTTCAGCATGTTCATTGTGGGCCGAAGGACCTGTTCCTGTGCTGCACTGTTCTATTCGTCTAACTCTTACCTATACCTTAATCTGTGGAATAACTATTTAATATTAAACCACAAAGATTAATAATAATCATCTCAAGAACATCGGACAGAAATCATACTGGCCACTCTATCAGGGAAGATATAGAGTTGGCTCTCCTTGGCTCTATCATAACCGAATAATTATCTGGGTGTTCCCACTTTGAACAGCTCAGTTTCATGGATAAGTACCAGGAAGTTCCTAGCTCCCTGAAAGTGGCAACACAAGTGGATATAATGTAAAGGACAGCATAATGCAAGCTTGTCTTCATGGGTCAGGGTATTGAGTATAAACATTAGGAAGACACATTGTAGCTGTATAGGAAGGACTTGGAGGCTGACCAGGATATTGCTTTGATTGGAGAACATTGGTTATTATGGATTGTTTTCTCCAGAGCATCACCAAGGGGGAGGACCTGGTAAAAATAGATTAATTATGCAGCGAACACAGTCTTTTTTCCTCAGGGTAGGAATATCAAATACTGCAGGGCATAAGTTTAAGGAGAAAATTTAAAGGAGATTTGAGAAGCAAGATAAACAAAAATTGATGGGTGACTGGAACTTGCTGCCAGAGGAGGTGGCATTTGCAGGTACAATAATAGTATTTAAGAATCATTTAGACAGACATGAAATGTGGGAGGAGAGGTATATGGACCATGAGGCCTATAGATGAAAGTGTAGCTTGGCATCATGGTCAGTGCAGACATGGTGGACCAAACGACCCGTTTTGTGCCGTTCATGTTCTAACATTGCCCATCCTTTCCCCCAACAATTACTCCATCAGCCACATCTATGTAATTCAATTGGTTGAGGTATCTTATAAACTTAATTGAAAAAGTGAAAATAGCCGCATGTACTTCATATCTAAGGTTAACCTGGATTTCAATTTGATCTACTATTGATATTTGGGATATTTGGCTACCTTAGTAACTTAACTCCTCCATCAGTGTGAGTCAGATTAGAGAAAGGTGTGCAACAATGTTGTTTTGGGGTACTTTACCTTGAATCCCATAGGCCAGTGAATAAGGTACAGATCCAGATATTCCAGATTCAGGTCACTTAGTGTTTTAGCACAGGCGTTCTTTACCTGATCCTTTGCATGAAAGGTGCACCATAGCTATCAGGAAACAGAAATCACTAATCAGCATTGTTGCAATATCAATGCACTAAAGTTAAAATACACTTTTGCTCTTCTTGCATATGATCTACATACATGATTATATTCTCTTAAGTTTGGAATTAACCACATATTCATTTCTAACAGTCAATACCTTAGACAGTTTAAAAAAGGGTCTAAAATTTTATAGCAGCAACAATTCCATTATTTTTTATCTCAAAATAAATGTACTGCTTTGCTGTGCATCAAATACAAATTTGGGAAAGAAACAGAGACATTCAACGTAATCTTCCTTACCTTGCTAACAATGAAAAGGTCTTCACGTTTTACAATTCCATCCTTAATTTTCTGAGCAATACCTTCACCAACTTCTTTCTCATTTTCATATGCAAATGCACCATCGATGTGACGATAACCAACGTCAATGGCTTCTTTCACTGCCACTCTCACTTTACCTGGCTCAGACTGAACAATAAAGTGCTTATAAACAATAAAATCAAATGGAAAGACACATCTCAAATAGAAAATAAATATAAATGACTATCAATTGAAACAAAGTATTTCAAAACAGAACATATATTTAAAAAAATCTTCCAGCATTCTATTTTATCCGAAATTGATTACCCGAGATCAACCAGAGCAGATCACAGGGTGGGTATCCTATGATGATTGAACCTATAAGCCGCAACTCAAGAGGCCCAAGGAAACTCCCCACTTGTTTTGATCTGCACAGCTCAATTTATACACAGGAAGCTTGACAACACCCAGGGCAGATCAGTCCATTTTATTGCCAACCAATTCACCATTCTAAATGTAGAGTCCCTTCACTAGCAGAGAATTGCAGACTTTCACAAAATAGTTATTCACAGCCACTCTGCCAGCACCTCTCAAAAGCACAATCTTTATCACCAAGGAGAACAAAGGCAGCAGGTGATGGAAACATCACCTGCTGCTAGCTCTTCAAGTTGTACATTATCCTTCCTTGGACACACATCATTCCCTTCATAGAAAATGGGCCTAACCTCTGGCACTCTCAAATCAAAAACACTATTGATATACTTTGCCAGAAAAAACTGCAATGGCTCAAGTTAGTGGGTGAGCTCCACCACCATCCAGGGGAATTTGCTGGTCTTGCTAACGACGCCCATATTTCACAAAATGATTAAAAATCTAAGGATACTGGTTACACCAGATGACAGGTTCTGACAGAAATATTGCAAATGTGCCCTGCCTCAGCCAAACTGCTCTAGTACAGGAACAACACTGACATTTATTCAACCAAACACATTACTGGTTGATGGAACTGGAGGGGTTCAATGCCAATGTTATCAAATGTCATTCTACAAGAAACAGCAACGGGAGGCAGAATGGTCCTCAAACCCATTCCACCATTCAAAAGATGACAGCCAACCTAACATTAGCTTAAACTCCACTTTACTGCCCAATCCCCATAAACCTCAATCCCAGCAGCCTAGAATTCGCTCTACACATCCTCCAATAACTTGGCCAGCACAGCACTCTGGAATACAGAATTTCAAAGATTCATGATCTTCAAAAGATTCCTTCACTGACAACATATTCCAAAACATTGTCCACCTATTCTAGAAACATTGTTCACCTATTCTAGACTTTCCCATAATAGGGAGACCTCCAAGTATCTACCCTCTTAGTCACCTCAGAATATTGTGTTTCAATAAGATCACTTCTGAGCGTAGACCCAAACTACTCAATCATTTCACACAAGACAATCTCTTAATTCCAGATATCAACTTGCTGGCCAATACTTACTTTGGCACCATTAGACCACATTTAGGCCTTGGTCCTAATATGGGGGTTTGAGACAAATTCCAGACAATACAAGAGATTGCTCCTCCACATCATGGATGCAGCTTATCAAGTGCAATATCAAGGAATCCAAATACAATGCATCAATGGAAATGAGGGAGTCATCACTCTCTAATCATACCTGGAAGAAGCTGGTTCTGATAGTTGGAGGTTAATCATTTGAACCACAGGACATCACTCCAGGAGGCCCTCGGAGCTATCTTCAGCTGCCTCAATGACATTCTCTTCATGAGGTCAGAAGTGAAGATGTTCTTTAATAATTGTTTAGAGTGTAGTTCCATTTGTTACTCTTCAGCTAATGAAGTGGTCCATGCCCACATCCACCAAGACCTAAACAGCACTGGGTGATAAATGGCAAATAAGATTTGTGCCAGACAAGAGCCAGGCAATAACCATTGCCAACATGAGAGTCTGACCACCTCTCCGTGAATTCAACTACGGTGCCATTATTGCATCCTCCCCATTAACATACTGAACATCAGCATTATCCAGATACATATTTGGACCAACCACTCCAACAGTATAGTGATGTGCAATGCTATTATATTTGATAGCCTTTACAATATCTGGCATCAAGTTTCTATTGTGGCTATAGTGCAAGTCAGGTTGCACGTCCTATGAATAGCAAGTGATTATCAGCTTCCCACCTGTAAAGCACAAGTTAAATGTGTGATACTCATTATTTGCCAGGACCAATGCAGCTGTAGCAATATTCATGAAATGAGTTGGGTATGAGACACAAAACTGACTCCAATATCTAAATATCAACATTTTCTCACCCAATTTCCATATTTCTCAAAATCAAAAACTTACTGAACTTAGCCTTCCATATGATCAACAACTGTAGGCACAGCTCTCTAGGATGGAGAATTTAAGAATCAATCCAAGTGAGGAACTTTCATCTAACCAGTCTTAAACATCCAAGAGAATATGGTCTTCAGTTTTAGCCATTCCACCAATGGGAAATATTCCCTTATACATCACCTCTCCCATGTTCCTGCAGAATCTTGTATGTATTTTAGATCACATGGCTCGAGAAGATTAGAAAAAAAGTCTGCACAATGTTTCCACATATCCTAGAAGTAGAATAACCTACTCATCTTGTGAATCTTTGTTGCACCGCTTCCAAGATAAGTATGTAATTTTAACATAAGCAAGCAAAAACTATACAAGTCTATTTATGGCCTCAGCAAAACCTTTATAACTACAGCACATATTATTGTTATTATTATTATTATTATTATTATTATTAGCACATACTAATGTTATTCAGCGTTCCCGTGACTTGTTTAGTCTAGTTTAGAGATACAGCACAGAAACAGGCCCTTCGGCCCACCGAGTCCGCGCCGACCAGCAATCCCCGCACATTAACTCATGCCTGCACACACGAAGAACAATTTATACATATACCAAGTATACAGTGCATTCAGAAAGTATTCAGACCCCTTCACTTTTTGTTACGTTACAGCCTTATTCTAAAATTGATTAATTTTTTTTTTTATCATCAATCTACACACATAATAAAAAAGCGAAAACAGGTGTTTAGAAATTTTTGCAAAGTAATTAAAAAGAAATAACTGAAATATCACATTTACATAAGTATTCAGACCCTTTACTCAGTACTTTGTTGAGGCACCTTTGGCAGCGATTACAGCCTCAAGTCTTCTTGGGTATGCCGCTACAAGCTTGGCACACCTGTATTTAAGTCATTTCTCCCATTCTTCTATGCAGATCCTCTCAAGCTCTGTCAGGTTGGATGGGAGCGTCGATGCACAGCTATTTTCAGGTCCCTCCAGTGATGTTCGATCGGGATCAAGTCCGGGCTCTGGCTGGGCCACTCAAGGATATTCACAGACTTGTCACGAAGCCACTCCTGCATTGTCTTGGCTGTGTGCTTAAAGCCCTGTCACACTGTGCGAGTTGACCCACGAGGTACCCCTAGCGAAAGACTCGTGGTTGTGCACGAGATTCCAAGTGTATGTTCAAGAGTTTAACCGAGTTCCCACGGGTATGACTCAAGTTTGCCGTTAACTGTCATTTCTGCGATGTTCCAAGTTCGTCTCCCGAGTTAACAAGTTCCTTTCCCGAGTTACTCTTGAGCCAACCTTCAATGAAGGTCTGTTTTAATAAGCAACATCTCCTCCTGCGACTTTCAGTTAAAGATAGAATTCAGCGCGGACGCATCTATTGATGTGACCTACAAATTGTTGGGAGACGGAATCAGGGTTCGCCTCCTGAGCTGCTTTGGTGACCAGGCGTGAGTTCAGGTGGAGGGAGGTTGGAGGGGGGAGGGGGGAGGGGGGGGGTCAGGTTAAACTCACCCATTTGACAGAGGCAGAGTACGAGGATCCAGCGAGACTCGGACTGCATGGAGAGCCGAGACTGCCTAGAAACATTCGACCTTTGATCCTGGTCCGGCATCGCACTGCTTACACCCGAAGGATCAGCGCTACCGTTTTGAACCATGTTCTGACATTTATTTGATTTAGATCACATACTGACATTTATACATAAAACGAGAAAGAAAATTGCGTGAAACAAAAGCAGGAAACTTTAATTAAAACACCCAGTAAGGAAGACAGCATCTGTGGAAGGGTCGTTGTCCTGAAATGTTAACTTTTGTCTCTATTTCCACAGACGCAAACCGACCTGCGGAATATTTCCAGCAGTTTTTATTTTTTAATTAATTTTAATTTTATCTACTTGGAAGATTTCCGTGCAGCGCTGAGTTCAATATTACTGCACACCCGAGTTCTATCCGAGCTTATCCACATCTCACTGCTATATCACACCGTGAAGTCCCTTCTGTAAGTGGCACCCCTTTAAAGCCACTCCATCCTTTAGAAAATTCTAAGCTCCATTACATTGCCATTCGAAATGTGACTTATTTACAAGTTATTCAATTATTCCCCACATGATCGAAACGTTTGCACATTATATAAGTTTCTTAAAAAAGTTAATTAAATGGTCGAAGATAAACACAAAAAGCTGGAGCAACTCAGCGGGACAGGCAGCATCTCTGGAGAGAAGGAATGGGTGACGTTTCGGGTTGAGTCCCTTCTTCAGACATCGATATGTAATAAAACAGGTTATCTCCCGGTGGCCAACTTCCCCCTGTCTTCCGTCGCCGCTCCCAGCCGGCCGGCAGGAGCTGTGCATGGAGCCCGCCACCGGAGTCGTGTCTGACTGGAGAGAGGCCGCGGAGAGACTGCTGGGGGAGTACCTCACTCTGACTGTGATAGGGAGGGACAGAGGCGCACACACACACACAGTGTGGAGATCCTCTGACTGACTGACTGTGTGTGGGTGTGGGGGGGGGGAGACAGAGAGAGAGAGAGAGAGAGACACACACACACACACAGGCAGCGTGGAGTACCTTTAACTGTGTGTGTAGGAGAGAGAGACAGAGGCAGACACACACACAACGGGCAGTGTGGACCTCTGTGCGTGTGTGTAGGGGAGAGAGACGCACAGAGACAGTGTGGACCTCTGACTGTGTATGAAGGAGAGAGGGGGAGAGAGACAGAGAGAGAGAGAGGCACAGAGGCAGTGTGGTGTACTTCGGCGTGACTGTGGGGGAGAGAGAAAGAGCGCACAGGACCTCGGTCTATCTGTGTGTGTGGGAGGGAAGAGAGACTAAGCAGAATACATCGGTCTTATTGTGTGTGGGGGGAGAAAGAGAGAGGTGGGGGAGAAATAGAGAGGTGGGGGGGGAGAGAGAAATGGGGAGACGTATATACACACAAAGCAGAGTTTTACTGTGTATGTGGGAGACACAAATGGACTTACACAGATGGACTTACCTCGGTCTTACTGTGTGTGGGAGAGGGGGAGAAAGAGACGTACACTCACAGAGGCAGAGTCTCTCAGCCTGTGTGAGAGAGAGAGAGAGAGACACACACACAAGGTGGATGTGAAATCTCACCTGCCTGTTTCAGTGACCGGCACCCGCCGCTAGTGAATGAAGACACCCTCATCTGTCTCCCCCTCCTCTCCCTCCACTCTCCACCCTCTCTCCTCCACCCCCACCCTCCCTCCTCCAACCCCCCACTCCCCCCCAATTTGGAAATGTCATCCCATCACCCATTCCTTCTCTCCAGAGATGCTGCTTGCCCGCTGAGTTAAATAGTTCCCACGGTAGTCTCACGAGTCACTAAGGTAAACGTTCTTACAACGAGTTTAAATGTCTCAATTTTTAACCACAAGAGTACATTTAACTCGTGGAAAAGTTTAAACATGTTTGAACTTTTTCAAGAGTTAACAAGTTTCACGGGTACCTGCCGTTAGCGCCAAGAGTCGCTAAGTTGCGTCCACGAGTTCCGACGTCCCGCTACGTTAATTGTACGTGATTACCACGAGTTAAATTTGTTTTAAATTCGGGGTACCTCGTGGGTCAGCTCGCACAGTGAGACAGGGGTTTAACTATGACAGCTTCAGTCCAGTCCAAGCTTTGGCAACTAACATTCTTCATAATTCTTCATCTCAAAGACAATGGCTGGCTCAATGAAATCAGTAGGTCACAATTTCCTGTCAAACTGATTGATACCAAATATTTTATTTAAAAAACTGTACAGAACTAGATACAGTTAAATGCAAAAATGTAAATGCTCCTGGCCATCAGAAATTGTCCACGCGTTAGTACTGCGATCCGAATACGCTGGTCTAGAAATGTTAGTGTACCCTGGCTTACTAGGCATAGAAACTGGTTGCCAACAGCCGATTTGTACGGAGATCCCTCCTGCAGCTATGAAGCAGGAATTGTACACCCAATGTGTTGTCTGAATAGGCAAGGAGGCTGCCATACAGGGAACTGATCAGTTGGATGGCAGCCTAAACATTGGGAGCAATCAAGTGACAAGGGGGAATGGGCTGGAGACATCATTCATTAAGGTCGCTACTGCAAGAAGTGGAAAGGAAAATAACCAAACAAGTTCAATTCACAACACAAAAATGGGTTGCACTGTTTAAAAATTAAATGCCTTTCCATACCCAAGTTTATTTCCTCTCCTCCCACAGATACATTCAGGGGCGAAATACAACAAAAACTCACGATCGATTTCGGGCAAGTTTGACTAATAGTGTCTCGATATTTAAAAATTGCAGTCTCGTGCCATGCTCTTTATTTGGTAAAGCGCGAGCACTTCTGCAACTTTCTTCGAAGCTTAAAATAAATCGTCCATACCTCCACAGCTCGACGCCAACCACGTGACTCAATCGCCGCAACCCTTCCACCTCCCATCTCAAGTTCTCTCCTATCCCCCCCCCCCTCCCTCCCTCCACCGGTTACACTCTGCCGGGCGAAGCTCGTGGGGCAATTGCCATGGAAAAAAGCGATGCTGAGTGTTCCTTCAACAAAGGGAAATCTTGACAATTTGAAGCTTTGAACAAAGATATCACATACACAAATTCTTTATTTAAGAAATTGGTTGCACGCTCTCGTTTTGACGAGCACGTTCTTTCTTTCCCAAGGTGGGAAATTGTCCCACTCGCCCCCAACCCGACCCGACCCAGCCCCGACTGCAACAGCATTTTCCCCAGGATTCACCGACACCCCCCGCTGTAATGAGCTGACTCGAACACACATCAAGATACAACACACGACATGTTTATTAAATCTACACACTCATCAGTTCACGCGCGCCCCTGACCGAACGCGTGCGCTTCACTATGCCCGGAGCGCGCGCCCCCACCACTGTGGCGCGCGCGACCCAACTCACTCCACCCTCACTCCCCCCCCCCCCCCCCCCCCTGCCGTCGCGCACAACATCCTCCCTCCTGTCACTCTCCACGCGCGTACTTTTTCTTTCCTCTCCACCTTAGCTTCTCGATCGGTAACAGACACAACCCGCCGGCCGCGCACACGAAGTGATCCCGCGGGCCGGCGAATGCCTTGGGTCGGTTCGTCCGTTCAATGCGAACAGGGAGGGGAGGAGAGAGAGAGATTCACCCCTCCCACCCCAGGCCATTCACCATCAACCCAGAAGGTAGACACAAACTGCTGGAGTAACTCGGCGGGGACAGGCAGCATCTCAGGAGAGATGGAATGGGTGACGGTTTGGGTCGAGACCCTTCTTCAGACTCTTGAGCTACTCCATCATTTTGTGTCCATCTTCTGGGTTGATAGTAAACCAGCATCTGGAGATTATCAACACAGAGACGGGCGTCCGAAGCCACACTGAGGGCTAATATCTGCCTTGATCGTCGGACGACGGCAGGGTTACTCACTTTCCAAGTGCCCAGCCCGATGTTGGGCATGCGACATCCGTTGTTGAGGGTGACAGCCATGATATTGGCGAAGCCGGTGGAAAGTTCTGGTAAACAGCGCTGCCGCCTGCCCGGATTTAAATGGATCCCACAACCCCGCCCACTGTTGTCCGTCCCTCCCCTCGCCCCCCCAGCGCAACGCGCACGA
The DNA here is from genome assembly GCA_038087875.1 of Malacoraja senta. NCBI lineage: Eukaryota > Metazoa > Chordata > Chondrichthyes > Rajiformes > Rajidae > Malacoraja > Malacoraja senta. The sequence continues at coordinate 74,817,472 of CM075979.1, read as the reverse complement.
AGCAAAGGAGTGGCCGCAACAGATCAGTAAATCGGGGAGGGTTGAGAAGATGGACACGAAATGATGGAGTAGCTCAAGAGTTGTTCTTGTTCTGTTGTATCTTGACGTGTGTTCGTGTCAGCTCATTACAGCGGGGTGTGCCGGTGAATCCTGGGGAAAATGCTGTTGCAGTCGGGGCTGGGTCGGGTCGCGTTGGGGGCGAGTGGGACAATTTCCCACCTTGGGAAAGAAAGAACGTGCTCGTTAAAACGAGAGCGTGCAACCAATTACTTAAATAAGGAATTTGTGTATGTGATATCTTTGTTCAAAGCTTCAAATTGTCAAGATTTCCCTTTGTTGAAGGAACACTCAGCATCGCTTTTTTCCCATGGCAATTGCCCCACGAGCTTCGCCCGGCAGAAAGTAACGGGGTGGGGGGGAAGGAGAGAACTTGAGATGGGAGGTGGAAGGGTTGCGGCGATTGAGTCACATGGTTGGCGTCGAGCTGTGGAGGTATGGACGATTTTTTTTTAGGCTTCGAGGAAAGTTGCAGAAGTGGTAAATCGGTGTCGCGCAAAGGAAGAGCATGGCACGAGACTGCAATTTTCTATATCGAGACACTGTTAGTAGCAATGTTACAAAATTTTGAGATTTTAAAAATAAAGTCTGCAATTTATCCCATCAGATAAAGCATAAAAAGAAGTTTAATTTGACACTTAATTCACTTTCATATCTTCAGTATTAAAAAAGTTATGGCCATTATCATACTCAGAAATTAGCATCTAGTTCCCTATTGCTTTTCCATTTACTTAACACAAAACCTGTGATCGAGGACAGTTAAAAGCCCATAACTTTCTTAAAAATTATGATAACTGAAAGAAATTTTCAGTTATTATAGATTGAAGCATTCTGAAACAAATATGAAACAATCTTACTTCGAAGACATGAAAGTAAAGCATATAATTAGTTAGTTACCTAATTGTAGCTAATTACAAAATTCAATTACTAGATCTAAACATCTATCAATTTCTTAAGAATAGATTAACATTTTTAAATAGCCTAAGTGTCCAAATAACATTCACACAATAATTCACAATATAACATAATTTTTAAATCTAATTTTCATGAATTTACAGGCCAAATGGAAGGAATTGAATGTTTAATACCTGTAAATTAATGGGGATTTAATTCATCTTGCGAGTGAGAATTTCTGGAACGCGATCTTTTGGAACGTTCATTTGCGGTGAATTTAACCCCGTATTGGCATGAAAAATTCTGCCGTTAATTCGGGGAATAAAATCACCGTGTCGCATGAAAAAATGTGAATTAAAGGCTTCTTAAGAAGCACTTTTATACATTTAAAGAAACCACTGTCGTTTACCTGTCCCGTGTGTGAAATCCGTCCCCGTTATCGGCGTTGACGCTTCAGGAGCTGCTTTTAAAATTTCTCTAGCGCTGACATTAACGATTTAATTATTTTTTTTAATTCACAAAACGGCAGTAGGAACGATTCATCAGCCAAGGCTGGTACTCGAACAAAATATTAACTAGGACAAGGGAGGAGAAACCCGCATTTTAACCCCGCCCCCCCTTAAAGGTGCCAAAATCGCGCACACGGCCAGTGGCAGAATTACAGCGCGACTGAAGGTAAGTTTTGTAACATACCTACTGTTAGTCAAACGTTTGACTATTAGTCAAATGATTTTTTGTGATCCTTCATGCCACCCCCTTTTTTGAAAAGCTTCGTCGTACGGGCCTGAGGGTGGGAGGGGAAATAAGGAGCAGTTAGTTCATTTTGAGGTGGACTGGAAATAGGACAAAAAAAGTAATTTGAGAGAGCAAAAATGGAAAAGGTCGGTGATTGGAGGGAGGGCAATAGGCAATAGGTGCAGGAGTAGGCCATTCAGCCCTTCGAGCCAGCATCACCATTCAATGTGATCATGGCTGATCATCCCCAATCAGTACCTCGTTCCTGCCTTCTCCCCATATCCCCAGACTCCGCTATCTTTAAGAGCCCTATCTAGCTCTCTCTTGAAAGTATTCAGAGAACTGGCCTCTACCG
>CM075979.1:74737779-74815231 GCA_038087875.1 Malacoraja senta | reverse complement strand
ACCTATCTAACTCCTCTAAGAGCTCATCCACTCAGGGCATGAGATAGCTGTCAAACTAGCAGACATTGTTGAGGTGTCGAATAATCCTTCTAGAACTTGAATGTGTCATCAGGCTTGGGGGCTTTTACGACTGGACTGGACCAGGGGCTGCGCGATCCCTCATCTTCTCAATCTCCTCAACGGTGCAACCTTGCGCCTCTGGGACTCTGTAGGGCCACTGATGTATAACCACTTCCAGGTTAATGTGACCTCGGATATAACAGAGGCCCAGCTGCTGTCACCGAGAAGATGTCCTTAAACTGGTCCACTGTTTCAACTGCCTAATGCCGCTGGTGGGGCGAGAACTGGTCCCCAATGGTGATGAACTCTCTGGCCTGTACATCTTCAGATGTCTCAGCCCATGCTGTGAGGAGAGGGTTCAATCCATTTTTTAATGAAATTTAAATGAAAGATCTGTTCTCTTTCTTCTCCCTTCGTGTTGCTGTACCTTGTGATTCACTGGCCCAACTTGCTCCGTGATGGTGTAAGGGGGCCTGCCAGGTGGCCAGAAACGTACACTCAGCATTCGTTATGAACATCAGATCTCGGGGCCTGAACTCTTGTGGCTGGGCTATCCAGTTGTAGCTCCTCTGTTGGGCTTGCTGGGCCTCCTCTATGTGTTTTTTTTTAGTGTTACTTTGGCAATATATTCCTTCATTTGTTATACATGCTCGATCAGTGAGCGGTGTGGCGACAGTTATTGCTCCCATGCCTCCTGTGCGATGTCCCCAGGCCTGCCACCCTTCTAGAAGTTTCAAAAGGGGAAATTCTGGTGGAGGACTGGGGAACCTTTCTAACAGGAAAGGGAATGTATGGGATCATAAGATACCAGTTTCGCCCATTCTCAGTCACCACCTTACGGCGCGTGTGCTTCAATGTTTGGTTGAATCGTTCCACTTGGCCATCTGTCTGTGGATCGTAAACTGATGTGCATAGGTGGGGAACGCAGAGGAGCTTACACACGTCAGCCATCACCCGGGAGACAAAGGGGTGCCATGGTTCAGTGAGCAGGTCTTTTGGGAGGCTAACTCTGGAAAATAGGAGAAACAACTCTCGAGCGATGCCTTTACTTGTGGCCTTCCGAAGGGTGACAGCCTCTGGTCGCATTGTCAAGGATGATGAGTATATATTGATGATGCTGGGCAGTCAGGGAGCAGCCCATCAAGTCCAGACCAATACTTTTGAAGGGTATTTCGATGATGGGCAGCGGTCCTGGGGGGGCAGGGGCTGGGTGGTTGGGTGCCATCTTCTGGCAGTCTGGGCAATTGAAGGCAAAAGTTCCAGGCCTTGGGGTTAAGGGAAGGCCAGTGGAATTGGTCCAGTATTATGTTCTATAGTCCTCTGGGCTCCCAGGTGCCATCCAAATGGGTGAGTGTGAGCCAGTTCCATTACAATATCTGCTGCGAATTACCCTTCCTTCCCTACTTGTTCAAAATAATCGAACAAAGGGTTAATTGTGTCAGATAACCCACCTTCGGTGTCGGCCTCTTGCTCATCATCGACTGCATTTTCTCCTAGAACGGGGGCTGTGGGTCTCCTGGTGTCCGATGTACAGGTCCTCAAACCCTGGACAGTCACATCCAATGATGAGTGGGACAGGGGATTCTTTAACTACTCCTACTGTGAGCAGCCAGCTGAGCTGCTTGATGGCAATAGATATACGGGCAGCTGCAACTTGGCGTGCATTACCTTGCACACATATCAGGTAGAGTCTCAGATATCTGCTGGCCTATGTGGAACAGTTCTGGCTGGACCAGAGTAATGTGGCTGCCCGAGTCTAATACTGCTGATATATAGTGTGCATGTTCAGGGTGATTGCCTATCTTCTGGGCCCCATGGATGGTGCAGCCTGTCAACCATGGTTTGGATTGGGTCAAGGGGAATCCTGACTCTGTATAGCATGGGCTTGTTCCTGGCGCAGTCCCAAAGCTCTGGCTATGAGGTGTGCTCATGCCTTTCCTTACTGTCTGCTGGCCGAGTGGGTTGGGGCACCGCCTCCCTTCAGGATTTGAGTGGGGAGCCTGCCCATGTGGGGGTTCGTGCCATAGCTTGTATGGCTTGGGTTGATTCGGCACAGTCAATTCTTTCCTTGTATGTCCAAGGGGCTTGTAGTGCAACTGAGTGCTGGTCCTTAGCCGGCAGGCACCTTAGATAATGTTCCGTTACCACACGATCCATAACTTCTTCCGAGGTATGCCAGTGGGGCTGAAGCCAGCGTGTGGCAAACTTCCTTGGTTGAGCCAGCTCAGCTCGGGGAGGTTGTTGGGGTGGTATGCCCAGTCATGGAATTACTGTGCTGCAACCACAGGGGAGAGGCTAAGGCAGTGCAGTACTTCCACTTTGACACTCATAGTCTGTGGCAGCTGCATTGGATAGCGAAAAATAAGCTGCTGGGCCTTTACTCAGGCATGGAGCCAAGATGTGCATCCAGCTCTGCTGCTCCCATCCTTATCTTTCAGCGGTCAATCTCACCCATATCACTAGTGTAATGCGTGGGTTCTTTGTGCTACCTTGGGATGGGATCTGAACAGACATGCAATCAATAGCTCAGCATATCAAGACCGTTTAGACCAACAGGCTCTGCAAACAGATTTGGCATGTTCCAACAGTATTCAAGAGAGAGTTAGATATAGCTCTTAGGGCCAACGGAATCAAGGAATATGGGGAGAAGGCAGGAACAGGGCACTGATTCTGGATGATCAGCCATGATCATATTGAATGGCGGTGCTGGCTCGAAGGGCCAAATGGCTTACTCCTGCACCTATTACCTATTTTCTATGTTTCTATGTAACAGATGATTGCTGCGTCCGAAGGCAGTGATTACATGGTTACGATGATTACATGATAAGGTAATGGTCTTAAAGCTGCAGTTCCTCTGTGACTTTCAATACTAAATACACATCCTATGCAATTGGTATCAGAGAAAGGCTGGAGCTGTGACTTTCTGCAATAATGATGTAAAAGAACTGGACAGTACTTTTTGTGATCAACAAAGTAGCAGATGCCACCTTGGAAAGAGAATTTGATTTAAGCAGAATTGTATGCCGTGTTGAAGAGAAGACCAGGTGAAACAAGACTAATTCATGGATCTCCAGACTAACCAGGACAGTAATATCTCTGGAATGGTAAATTCAGTGATTCAATTTCCAATCACCAGAGAAGAGAGCACTAAGACTGAATGGTGCATTGTAAGATTATAGCCCCCCCCCCCCCCCCCCCCCCCAAAGATAGCTGCTGGCAAAATACCTTTGAAGATTAAAGATTTTCTAATAATTTGGCAATGCTTTTCATCATATTAAATTCAATTTCATAACCTGTTATATTGTTATTAATTTATTACGATTTGGGTGTTGCTGGCAATGTCAACATTTATAATGCACCCCTAATAGACTCTTGGGAACCTAGAGATGCAATAGATTTGCATATTTTAATATGCAATATTTTAAAGAAATGAATCATAACGTAGAGCAATTTCAAATAGCTTAATTGGCTACAAAGTATTTTTGAATGTCCTGAAATTGTGGTAGGTTCCAAGACAAGTGAGTTGTGAAACTGTCCCTGTCTGGTCAGAGATTATATTGCTAGCCTATGGAATAATGTTCTGTAGAGTAATTGCTTCACAGTAATTGGTTTGTTTTGCTGAAAATTGTGAAAATATGCAAGTTTTTCTTTCATCATTCCTCAGATGTTGCACCAAAGCATCAGTTTAATATTTGTATGAAGGCAGATACCTCCAGTGGTTCAGCATTCCACTGACTACTACATTATGCTTACTTCTCTGGAGTGTGATTTTAATCTGCAGCACACTATTTAAGTTGCAAGGGTGCTACATGGTTAACTCTTTCTAACTCCATTGCTACTTTGGATACAATTATCTCTATTCTCTATTGCTCCTTCCGTCATGAAGATACAGCTACCTTACAATTCTCTATTATCTCCATACAGTGTTCCTGGAGCCATGACAATCAAAATCTACATACAGAAATACAGTACAGCACCAAGTCCATCATGGGAATTGAACCTAATTTAGGGAGAAAAAAAATCCAAGTCTCCATAAGAAAAAATAAATCTTTACTGACTCATGGCTGGCATTCGACCACTCAAGAATGGAGTGGTTCGGGAAGCCTTTGACCATGTTGAGTTTCTACGACGGGAGCATGCAGAGGCTGAGTGCAAACAGCAGAAGGCCCGTATATCTCCACAAACTACCCTCCCACCTGTCCCTTTTAGCACTGCACCCATGACAGAGTCTGTGGATCCTGCAGATGATTCATCAGTTGTGTCAAAATTCATTGTGCAATACGTTGCTTCTATCCTGAGAAATTGGATAGTAATAAGAAAGACTTCTTTAATAACATAGAAGGCAGACAAAAAAGCTGGAGAAACTCAGCGGGTGAGGCAGCATCTATGGAGCGAAGGAATAGGCGAAGTTTTGGGTCGAGACCCTTCAGACTTTTTGTCTACTTTCGATTTTTCCAGCATCTGCAGTTCTTTCTTAAACATCTTTAATAACATGTTTGTTTTCAAACTAAATCTACAGTTCAATAGCTTGTTTATTCATACAGTTTCATGTTGTGTGTTCTAACGTAGGGTACAAGAAGTATTCTTTGAACAGAATACAATGTACCCTTGAGTAATCTGATGGTTACTCTCAATCAATTACATAGAGGCAAACTACATAGGGTGGCTTGCATGCCCAATCGGACTTCCTAACTTTCCTCTGTTCTGAGCTCTTTTCGAAAGAGGAAGAAAATTATTCAAGGATGTGCTTCAAGTTTCCTGAAAGAATCGCCACATCATTTTTAACTTTTAGAAACAAACTTGATGGACGACCGAAGAAGAAGAAAACAAATACTGATTAGTGTGACTGCACCTAAGGGCTTGATACTCAATTTATTCTAACAATATTTAACTAAAGTACTTTGTTAGTTTGGTTTGTATTGTACAGCTATAAAAAACAAGAAGTATAGCACTGGATAGTGAATGTCATGGAGAGCTGTATGCAAGGATTTTGAAACCAAGAAACAAGCTCTACTATTTATCAACACTATATTTTTTAAACCAATCAGTGTTTGTTAAATTTCCTTCACAGTCCAAGCACTTTATCCAAAAGCTTACAGCTATACAAATAGAAGATGCTGGAAAAGCTCAGAGTTAACATTCCAGGCCTGAAATCTCTTGTTATGAATCAGAAATTTCATATTCCAGCATCTGTAATTTTCTTTATTTTCACTCAACTATCAGTATTTGTGCATTTGTATTCCCAAAGAAGCATGATTTTACGTTTTTGAAAGATCCATGACATGTTTTGAAGAAGACCACTTTGCGATTGACTGCAGGGAACATTCTGGATAGGGTAAATGAGATAGTTATCTCCTGCACCATTCTCCTTCATCCTCAAGATATACATACAAATTATTGTTTGATAACATTTGAATCTTTCTCTTTCACCCCATTTGTCTATTTTAATCATTATATCCCATGCTTGCAACTTCTTATCTGCCGACAGTAAATTCTTATGTTTTATTGTAATAAGAAAGTTTCTCTAATAACTGAATCTCTGGGTTTGGAGAATCTGCCTTACTTTTGGGAAGATGTTGGATGAGGTCACTAGCCACAGTGACTTTTTTAAAGCTTGCTGATACATGCAAATAGAAAAGAGTCAGCACATGCACCACAAATCACCAGATAAATATAATGAGGTAGGCAGCTTAGATCAAATGGAAGGAAAATTCTAGTCCCCACATTCATTGCTGTTAATTGATGAAAATGAAGAAAACATTTCATAATATCAGTTCTGATTTTAATTTCACCATATGAATGAAAACGAATGTGTTCTGTACAAATAATGAACCGTTTGCCTTGTTGATAGATTTTAAACCTTCTCTGTCGGTTTGGCATGTTTTAACATGAAGCGATCTTGGGACTCCCTCCCAACACTGCTTCATGTTAAAACATGCCCAACTGAAGGATAAACCTCACATTCCAGTTTTACTGATTGAACCTTTCATTGCCAGACATTTGAATTGCTACCATTTGCAATATTTGTGATGAATACCGCTGCAGTTTAGTATCCAGAATGATCCTAGGTAGTAGGTTAACCTATGATGAGCGTTTGTCAGCACTGGGCCTGTACTAGCTGGAGTATTGAAGAATGAGGGGGGACTTCGTTGAAACATACAGAATAGTGAAAGGCTTGGATGGATGTGGAGAGGATGCTTCCATTAGTGGGAGAGTCTAGAACTAGAGGTCGTAGCCTCAGAATTAAAGGACGTTCTATTAGGAAGGAGATGAGGAGAAATTTATTTAGTCCGAGGGTGGTGAATCTGTGGAATTCTTTGCCACAGAAGGCTGTGGAGGCCAAGTCAGTGGATATTTTTCAGGCAGAGATAGATAGATTATTGATTTGTACAGGTAAAGTAAAGTAAGTTTATTTATATAGCACTTTTCAATCAAATCACTGAAGCCAAAGTGCTTTACAGAGAGAATTATCCATATAAATGAAAAATAAAAAAGGTAGAATAAAAAAAAGACAGGACACACAATTAGAGATTCAACACGAACATCCCCCCCGCAGCAGAGTCGACACTCTCCACTGTGAGGGAAAGGCACCAAAATGTCCAGTCCTCCTCCTAGTCCACCCGAAGTCGGGGCCAGTTTGAGGCCTCCGCAGCCAGAGGCCTCCGCAGCCAGAGGCCTCCGGTGTCAGAGGTTATGGGGAGAAGGGCAGGATACTGGGGTTAGGAGACAGAGATAAATTAGCTATGATTGAATGGCGGAGTTGATGGGCCGAATAGCCTAATTCTACTCCTATTCCTTATGACCCGGACATTCGGTGAGCATTGAGCAGAATTCATAGCTAATAAATTAACAATTTACCTTTACTTAGTAACCCTCATGTTGATCGAAGATTCAATACTTTACAAGTGAAAGAGGAAGCAAATTAAACTACAGCTGGCAGAGATGAAAGGACTTAGTACATAAGGGAGCAGCTCAAGGCAGTAAAGTCTGAGGCGTAGTAATTCACACAAAGTTGACAAAAACATCTACCAGTTGATTACAATGATTGTGCTACAAAATAATAGTAAGATAAAGAAAACAAAAGTAGGGGAACAGACAAAAAGCAGACGAGTGGAATTAATTTGATAGCTCTTTCAAAAACATGATTGACTGATTGGCCTGTTTTGCCACGATTGAGTCTGTGAGGCTCACATTGGGATGGAAAATCCCCAGCACAATTTTGTTCATATTTTTTTGCAATACCTTTAGAATTTGAATGTGCTCAGCTTGTTTAACACTGGCATAACAAGAACAGGAAACAGAAGCCGAGGCTTATCCTGCAGGCTGTACTATATTGGAGTATTATTGATAATTAAACACTCTGCCAAACGCATCTCCAAACACATGGACCTAGGATACAGTACCCATCTCTGCACCTGAATCCTCAACTTCCTGACCCATAAGATGACTGTCAGTGAGGACAAGCAGAGAAACATCCTCCATGACAATTCTCAACCAGTGTCCCGCATTGATGCACTCTCATCCCATTACGAGTTACGAGCTATCAACCATGACTGTGCAGATAAATTCTGCTCTAACTTCACTCAAATGTGCAGATGACTGCATTGTAGTAGGCCGGATCTCAAACAATGATGGGATTGCAAGAAGAAAGGAGATAGAAAGCTCCGTAACATGGCGTTAAGTCAAAGACCTCTCCCTCAATTTCAGCAAGAACAAGGAGCTAGTTGCTGAACATAAAACAAAGTGCATGAGGAACTCAGCGGGTCAAGCAGCATCTGTGTAGGGAAAGGACAGACAACATTTCAGGCCAGGACCCATCCTCATACAGATTGGTGTAGGGGGAGATGGCTGGAAAAAGAGAGGTGGGGACATGATAAAGCATAGCAAGTGATAGGTGGATACAGGTGGGGGTGGGGGGGGGGGGTGGGATTGGGTGGAGTAAGTGACAATATCTAGTCTTGAAAAGGAGACAAAAGGATGTCAGATGAAGAGAGAAGAGAGAGGGAAATGTAAAGATGTAAAGCCTGAGGGAGGCATATGGGTGGAAGGGAACAGAGGAGAGGGAAAGAGAAAAGTGAAATGGGGACTTGGGAATGGGAGATGAATGAGGGAAGGAGGCAAAGGGAGCAGGGTGTCTGGGGGGTGGGAGATGGTGGGAGAAATGTTTGCATCACAGCGTGGGAGGGGGCACAGGAAAGAGGGATTAAGGGGAATATTGTGTGCATCGGGATGGGGTGGGGGTGGAGTGCTACAGGAAAGAGCTTGGCATTAACTTCAGGAAACGAGGCGGTATACACTCCCAGCCAGCATCAGGAAACAAGACGATATACACTCCCAGTCAGTATCAATGGAAATGGTTGAGTTTCAAGTTCCAGACGTAAATATTACCAACATTTTGTCCAAGCATATTAAAACCACAGCCAAGAAAGCACTCCAATGCCTCTACTTTCTCAGAAGACTAAGAAGTTTGGTATGTCCTCAATGATTCTACAGATGCACCATAGACAGCATTCTATCAGAATGCATCACACAACTCTGCGACAAGACCATGAACCAATCTGATTGCAATCTCAACTCATCCATACAAACCAAGGCTTCCTGAGCTCATCCCATTTGTCTGCATTTGCCCCATATCCCTCTAAATGGTTTCTATCCATAAACCCATCAAAATATATTTTAAATATTGTAATTGTACCCACCTCTAGCATTTTCTCTGGCTGCTCTTTACATATACATACCACCCCTTTCTGGAAATTATAAACTTGTGTGTTCATGTCTCTACATTCAATCAAAGGTTATGAAACTATGAAATACCTTGCACAAAGGTTGTGGTTTGAGAGGTTAATCATCTCGGCCTCCATGGTAGGTGGTTAAATCAAACCTGGCAAGTTCTCATTTCAAACACCAAGTTAGACTTTCCGAAGAAGCTAGTGTACTTTGTGATATGATGGCTTCTAACAAAACCGAATTAGTTTTGTACTCATAGTAAAGTAGTTTAAATCCCATTTATTTAACAGTTCAGTAGTTAAATTTAATTAATGGCAGTCAAATCAAACCCAACTATCTTCAATTCCATCATTCATTTCCTTCTTTCAACTTTTCAGAATTAAGGCTGTTCACTGATGAATGCACAGTTGAATTTCCTTTGCAAATGAAGCAGTTCAGCCCTGTCTGGCAACTTTCAGTCATGGACATAGGTGACGAGGATTGTTAATGTTGCAAAAGTGGCAGTAGATAATCATCCCTTACAAGAGAGAATCTAATCCACTCCTTGACATTCAGTGGCGTTATGATCCAGAGTCTTCCGTCTTCAGAGGTCACCAATGAACAAATATACGATGGAAGCAGCCTGATAAATATTGTGTCTACAAGGGCAAGTGAAAGGGTGGATGTCCTGCAGTGGAAGACTCCAAGGCCTTTATATCATTTATAAGGTACGCCGGGAATGTATTGCAATACTCTCTGCTTGTCTGGATGAATGAAATGCCAACGTCTCTGAAGTATGTAGATTAAGGTAGATACATCTCCCAGGTCTGATCAGATATATGCAAGGATACTGTGGGAAGCTTGAGAAGAAATTGCAAGAGTCCTGGCTGAGATATATGATTCATTGTTAGACAATTGTTAGATTGAGATTTTTGAAGAAGTAACCATGAAGGTTGACAAGGGCAGGGCCATGGACTTGGTCTATATGGACTTCAACAAGGCCTTTAGATCCAGCAAGCACTAGTTAACTGGATGCGGAAGTGGCTTCATTGTAAGAAGCAGAGGGTAGTGGTGGAGGGTTGTTTATGAGACTGCTTCATGACACACTTGCTCTGATTATATTTCATTTGCATTTTCTCTGACCATTCCTGTTGCTGCTCTATATCCCATTGTATACTTTGACAACCTTCCTTACTGTCTACAACTCCACAAATTTTGATGTCATCTGCAAACATACTAACCAACATATTTACATTTATGTCCACGTTGTTTATATATTATCACGAATAGAGGTCCCAGCATAGATTCCTTTGGAACTCCATGAAGAGTCCTACCCCGTTGAGTTCCTCTAGCATTTTGCTTTTTGCTCAGATTCCAACACTCTGCATTCTGCATTCTACAGACTAAAATGCTGGTCTGTTATATGGTTACTTTCATGAGATACATGTGAGGTTAGAATGTAAGCATATAGTATATGATGGGAATACATAATACTTTATATATAAATGCTTTGTTAAAGTATAACAATGTTTATTATTTTCCATATATATTTGAATTATTACAGCTGACTTCCCAATCTATTTCAGATGTTTGTTAAAAGGCCTGTCTCACGAGTCTGCGGTCATTGGCGGCGAAACGGGAAGAATCTGCCGCCATAGACCATGCACTCGTGAGAACGTACAATTCCGGGGCCGTGCGGCTGTGTTCCCAACACCGCACGGTGCTAAAATAAAACCGACAATGTTGAAAACTATATACTCACCGCACAACCTCCACCAGTGATGCACGAGTGCGGCACGGCCGCCCACGGGCCGCCGCCAGTGTGGCTCGAGCGCCGTGCGTCAAACCTCCACTGCCACAGCCTTCGCCAGTGAGGCACGTGCCTCCGCCAGTGAGGCACGTGTGCGGCACGGCCGCAGGCACAGCATCCGCTACAGCGCCGCGATCAGGACGGCCGCCACCACAGCCGCCGCTCGTGAGTCACGTGCGGCGGGCCGACGTCATCGCAGTCGGCCCGCCCTTTTTTTTACTTACCGCAAGCACGTGGGACCCGCCGTGTTTGAATTACTCGGCCCCCGTGCAGCATCCGTGCGGCGCTCCAGTGGATAGGCTCGGCGCTCTCGCCATTGCCGTGCGGTCCCCGCTACCGGCGACGCCGCGCTTCACCGCCGATGATCGCAAACAGGTAAGACAGAGCCTTTACAGCGGATGTCCTGATCGCGGCGCTGTAGCGGTGGCTGTGCCTGCGGCCGTGCCGCACACGTGCCTCACTGGCGGAGGCACATGCCTCACTGGCAGAGGCTGTGGCAGTGGAGGGTTTGACGCACGGCGCTCGAGCCACACTGGCGGCGGCCCGTGCGGGCGGCCGTGCCGCACTCGTGCAACACTGGTGGAGGTTGTGCGGTAAGTATATAGTTTTTGACATTGTCGTTTTATTTTAGCACCGTGCGGTGTTGGGAACACCGCCATACGGCCCCGGAATTGTGCGTTCTCACGAGTGCGCGGTCTAGGGCGGCAGATTCTTCCCGTTTCGCCGCCATGACCGCAGATTCGTGAGACAGGCCTTTTACACTCCACCTTCTGTTCCACAGATTCTCTGGCTCTTGTCTATCAGTTAACATTCCATTCCACTATCAGCCGCCAACTAGCTCTTTCACCCTGACATTTGCAAATCCCTTCTCGGGATTTCTTAGAATTACTAAACATATTTGTGCACTCAGTGAACTCAATTGAGTGATTTAAGCGTGTCAGGCAAAAATTAAGATTGTTGTTCAGACTAACCAACTTTAACATGCTGAGTGTCTAGACCTCCTTCATTAATGCCATGTTCTCCTATTTCAAGTAATGCCTCCTATCCCCTTCTCTTTTCACCCAGCCTCCTTAAACTGATCTCACACCCTTCCCATCTCCTAGTCCCATATTTCCCTGTTATCTCACCTCTTTCCCTCCACCTTGTCTCCTTCCACTAATATCCCTCCCTCCCCCCCTCTCCCCCCCCCCCCCCCCCCCCCCAACCCCCGGCTTTACATTTTACCTCTCCTCTTCTTTCCTTATCAAATAGCATTTTGTCTCTTTTTCACCTCTAACCTTTGTCACTATCTCCACTCATGGCCAATCACCCTCCCCCTCACCTGTATTCACATAACACTTGCCAGGTATTGCTCCACCCCTATCTTTTCGAGCTTTCTCTCCCTCCTCCATTAGTCTGAAGTCGGGTCCTGACCTAAAACATTGTCTCTCCATTGCCCTCTCCAGGTGCTGCCTGACCAGTTGAGTTCCTTCAGCACTTTATTGTTTTTTCTGTTGCTAAAATACTTGGAAATGGACTATTGGCAGCAGGAGAACCACTGGTAAGCATGAAGAACCTTTGGACGGGGACAATAAAATACTTATCAACAAAGACCTTGTCAACCCTATGATTATAGACCCAGTTTTAGAGTCGTACAGCACAGAAAAAGGATTTTCAGCTGAACAAGTACCCACTTTAACTAATCCTACAAATAATACCATTTTGTTCACTATACAATATGGAAACAGGCCCTTCATCCCAATTCATCGTTCCAACCAAGCTGCCTATCTGAGCTAGTCTCTTTTGCTTGCATTTGGCCAATAGCCATCCAAACCTTTTCTATCTTATCCATGTACCTGTCCAAATATCTTTTTACATTGTAAATCTACCCACTTGCACCACTTCCTCTGGCAGTTTGCTTGATATACCCACCACTCTTTGATGGACAATGTTGTCCCTCAGATATCAATTATAGAGAAAAAGTCCAAGGTCCGCATTGTGGTAGCTTGGAATATTACACCTTAACTTACAGGAGGACTATCCAGTAGACTGATAACTATGGAAAAGATGCTGTTCCTAAATTTGGTGGTACGTACTTTCAAGCTTTCTACCTTCGGTCTGAGACGTGAGAAGAGGCAGTGACCAGGTGAAAAAGGTCCTTGATTATATTGGTTTCTTTCTAGATGGCATTGATGTTGTGGAGACTGGTCTGTGTGATGGAATGGGCGACATCTATAACTCTGCAATTTCTTGTGGTCTTGGGCAGAGTTGTTGCTTAACCAAGCTGTGATGCACTTCCTCTAACCTCTGAAAAAGTAGAGGCATTGGTGAGCTCTTTGTAGTATTGCATCAATGTGGGCTCAGCCAGATCTTCAGCGATGCATATGCCCAAGAACATGAAGCTATTGATTTCTCCAACATCGTCGAAGATAGGTTCATGGATCCACAGCTTTCTCTTCCTGGTCAACAATCAGCACTTTGGTCTTGCTAACGTTAAGATTGTGAAGGGTCCCAATCTGAAATTTCACCTGTCCATCCCTCCACAGATGCCACCTGGCCCGTTGAGTTGCTTCAGCCTTTGTGGTTTACTGAAGATTCCAACACCTGCAATTCTTGGTCTATCTATAGAGTAGATAGTGAAAATGTCAAATATAGGTGCCAGGAGAAGCAATGGAAGAAGATACGATGGCAATATTAAAGGAGCAATTAGTCAGACACATGAAGAAGCAAGGGATGGAGGGAATGCACGCCATGTGCAGGCAGATGTTGGTTTAAATTGTGTTACATCAGCCTCCGTGTGCCAAAGAGCCAGTTCCTGTGCTGTACTCTTCTTCTCTGTTCTATGATTATAGCAGAGGGAATAGAGGATAAACTGAATGTCAGAAAAAAATGGAACAGAAAGGGTGAATCAGAAACAATGTGCGCTGAAATGGCAGCTAAACCATGCAGACAGATAAACACTGGAAAATCACAGAGTGGGGGTGAGCTGGAACATTTGAATAGCAAAACTTGGTAATAATTGTGAAATGGAGAGATGGAGGGGGAACCTCAAGGGTGAGAAATATTTGGTGGTGTGATACAATTAACAAAGGTTTGATGGAATTCATTCAGAAGTGAAATGGAATATTACAGGATGCAAATTGCAGAGTGGAAAAATCCAAACTGATGTCATTATCCTGTCCAGAGAAACCAAGGAAAGGGCTGGGTCAGAAATTAAACCTTAGTTGGAGGTAAAATAAACAATAGGAGCAACAGCCAAGTTGTACATTCAGTACATAAAGGTGGCAGGCATGCAGTAGATGTGTAGCTCGACAAAATTATCTTCACGCTTAAGCAATTGGACTGCAAAATGTGGTAATGTACTGGAGCCCAGTGGAATAGTGCAGTCTTATTAGCTGGCAAGACTTATTAACTTGTTTGTTGCTATCAAGAAATATATATTCCAATAAAATATCTTGAGTGATAGCACTTTATTTTAGGCAACACCATTGGAATCTATTAGTTATTTAGCACTGCAAAAGTAATGTAACCAATGAGTAAGGCTTTGTAAGTTATTATACATTTTATTTATGTCTTTCTGAATGTAGAGCATTATTCAGTAGAAAGGGATATGTGGCCGCTTCTATATTTATCTATGAGAAGTGTAGACCTCAAAAGCAATGTTTCAGAAATGAATGTTGGTGATTTTTGTTTTGAAGTGGAATAATAAGTGAGAATTATACTTTGGGTCTTTAAAGCAAAACTTATTCAGAGACTGCATCAAGTGCACTTGGTTTATTTAGCAGTCAATCAGCCAACTCAACTTCAACATACACGTTTTGTAGGCAAGACACTAAAACGTGCAGGGCAGTCACATTTCTCTCCCACCAACTTGCATCCAACACTCAGCCAATTCCATGAATTAATCTGTAAATAAGATGTCTTATAAATGTTCCTTCAACTGCGGGTGCAGACTTGCCAACTGCACATTCAGAGTCAAAGACAACATTTTAAAACTTTTTTTCCAGACACACAAAAAGCACAGAAATCTTTTGCCAATCCCTCCTCGGTTCATTAACTCCCACATTATGTAGTTCTTGGACTGGCTTTCTCAGACAAGCAGTAAAACCAAGAATTGCTTCCAGGCTGGATTTGTTTAAACAAAGGCAGAAAATGCTGGAAATATTCAGTAGTTCAGCCATTAGCCGGAGGGAGGTAAACAACATTAATGTTTCAGGTTGATGTCCATTCATCAGCTCTGGGAACTGTTAGAAAACAACCATGTTTTAAGTTGTAGAGAAGACAAAGTGGAGGAAACAGGTGGAATGTATCTGCGTTAAAAAATTCTTTAGCGGGACAATAAAATGAAAGAAAATTGCATAGAGCTTCAAGAGGCTACATATGCTGTAATCTGGAACAAATAAATAGCTGGAGGAGCTCAGTGGGTTGAGCAGCATCTATCCAGGTGAAAGGAACTGTCGATGTTTCCGGCCGAGACCCTGCATCAGGTCTGATAATGGAGGGGGAAGGTTGTCATTATAAAGAGGGGAGGGGTGATGTAGGAGCTGGTAGGTGATAGATGAACCGAGGACGGGTGAAGTGATGGGCAGCAGGAGCTAGGTGGGTGAAGATGTGGAGTTGGGAGACAAGGGGAGGTGGTGATAGGTGGAAGAAGAGAAGGAACAAACAGGGTAGAGGAGCAGATGGAATCAGGGGGGGTAGGGGAATGTGAAAATGGAGAGGGAGGCTAGAGGGTGATGAGTGGGAACACAAAGGCTATTCGTGCTGGAATATGATAGATAAGGAAGATGATAATGGGAACCATTAGGGGAGAGATGGGCAAATAGTGGAGGGGATCTGATAAATGAACTATATGGGTAGTAGATATGTGGAATCATGAGGGGAAGGGGGTTGAAAAAGGCTGATGGGTGGCAAGGGGTGGGGGGGGGTTGGGAAAGCAAACAGAAATAGAACCACATTACTCCCAGCTTTCCACTCAGCATTCTAGTCTGAAAGTTTCTTGATCCATCGCATTGACCAAAGAGCATCATCGGGAGAAGGGACAGAAAGCAACGCCTGCCTTATGGTAAATTCTTCATGGCACATGGATGTGGTGGACTTGTCCAACTCCTGTTCCTTGTACCTGGAATATCTAGCAATGAAGTGCCGTCTCTTTTTCCTCCCAATGGAATTCACCTCCCTCATCATGACTGCGGGGTACATTTCGGCTAGCACGAATGGAGCTACATACTGTGATCAACAAACAGATGGCATACCCCATCTTCTCCATCGTAGCTGGGGACTTCAACAAGAAGATACTTTCAAACTACCACCAGCATGTTTCCTGAAGCAGCAGATGATTAAACACTTTTGACCATGACTGCTCAACCATCAGAAACACATATCACTTCATCCCTCAGCCACACTTTCGAAAACCAACCTGGCAATGTTCGTTCTTCCTGCATATAGGCAGCGACTGAAGAGTGCAGCTCCAACAATGAGGATTGTGCAGTGCTGTTCTGGGGTGGCAGACAAGCCACTTCAGTAGACTCCATGATGTTAAAGGATATGGCAACGGACCTGAACTAATCACCACAGTTGTTACCGAGTTCATAAGGAAATGTGTAGAGGAGTGTATTCATCCCAAGAGTACCCAAGTGTTCTTTAACCAGAGGCCTTGGATGAACCATGAGTTTCCCACTCTACTGTGGAGTTGATATGCGTTATTCAAGTCAGGTGATCTATAGTATAAGAAATCTGATATGATCTCCAGAAAGCCAACAAAAATGTGAAGCAGCTCTTTCAGTCTAAATCGAGGAAGAGACTGACGCTTGGCAACTGTGGCGCGCTTCTCATGCCATCTCTTCCTATAAAGTGAAACCAAGTAGCTCAAATGAGTAAGTAAGTAAGTAAGTTTATTGGCCAAGTATTCACATACAAGGAATTTGCCTTGGTGCACCGCCCACAAGTAACAACATGACATACAGTGACAGTTACGAATGAGAGGCCCGAGAGCCGTTGGAGAGGTCGCAGAGGGAGGAGCTACACCCGAGCGGTAGGAGATAAAGAGGAGCGCGGGGCTTGCTTCTACAGAGGCCCGAGAGCCGTTGGAGAGGTCGCAGAGGGAGGAGCTACACCCGAGCGGTAGGAGATAAAGAGGAGCGCGGGGCTTGCTTCTACAGAGGCCCGAGAGCCGTTGGAGAGGTCGCAGAGGGAGGAGCTACACCCGAGCGGTAGGAGATAAATAGGAGAACCGAAATCTGTAACGTTCCAAGTTCCACTTCAAAAACAAGTGGGTTTGAGGAAGCCGCTGATTGGTGGAAGCAGACAAGAGGGAGCAGCTGATTGGGAGTCAGATCCCTGCTGATTGTACTGTATTGTAGCAGTTTGTTTTGTATTCTAGCAGTTTGTTTTGTATTCTAGCAGTTTGTTTTGTATTGTATCCAGGGTAAGGGGAGTATGAGGGCCAGGGCAGTTTACTGTTCTGGATGTCAGATGTGGGAAGTCATGGAGTCTGATAGCCCTCCAGACGTCCACACCTGCGCCAGGTGTATCGAGATGGGGCTCCTAATGGACCGTATTAGGAACCTGGAGCAGCAGCTCGATGACCTCCGTCTGGTCAGGGAGAGCGAGGAAGTCATTGAGAGGAGTTACAGGGATGTGGTCACTCCAACACCACAGGAGGCAGGCAAGTGGATCACGGTTGGGAGAGACAAGGGGCACAGGCAGGGACTAGAGAGTACCGCGGTGGCTGTACACCTTGACAATAAGTACTCCTGTTTGAGCACTGTTGGGGTGGACAGCCTACCTGGGGGTAGCGACAGCGGCCGGGCCTCCGGTATAGAGACCGGCCCTGTTGCTCAGAAGGGTAAGGAAAAGAAGAGGAGGGCAATACTAATAGGGGACTCTATAGTTAGGGGGTCATACAGGCGATTCTGTGGACGCAGTCGGGAGACCTGGATGGTAGTTTGCCTCCCTGGTGCCAGGGTCTGTGATGTGTCTCAACGTGTCCAAGATATCCTGAAAGGGCAGGGAGAGGAGCCCGAGGTCGTGGTACATATAGGTACCAATGACATAGGTAAAAAAAGAGAAGAGGTCCTGAAAGGAGAATTTAGGGAGTTAGGAGGGGAGTTAAAGAGAAGGACAGCAAAGGTAACAATCTCGGGATTACTGCCTGTGCCACGCGACAGTGAGAGTAGGAATGGAGCGAGGTGGAGGATAAATGAGTGGCTGAAGGACTGGTGCAGAAGGCAGGGATTCAAATTTCTGGTTCATTGGGACCTCTTTTGTGGAAGGTTCGACCTGTACAAAAAGGATGGGTTACACTTGAACCTGAGGGGGACCGATATCCTGGCGGGGAGATCTGCAAAGGCTACTGGGGAGACTTTAAACTAGAATGGTTGGGGGGAGGGACTCAAATAGAGAATGCTATTAGACAGTGTGTGAGGCAGGAGGCAGAGAAGGAAAGCACTCAGACCCAACATGTAGGGGGGAAAGAAGAAAACAATAATAAACAGAGAATAAGAGGTGGTGGGGTTCTTAAATGGGTGAGCAGAGAAACAGAGGGGTGTAAAATGCGGGCGGAAGCAATAGGTAGCAAGGTGAAAAGTAAAAGTGGCAGGCAGACAAATCCAGGGCAGAAATCAAAAAGAGCCACTTTTCAACATAATTGTATAAGGGGTAAGAGCGTTGTAAAAACAAGCCTGAAGGCTTTGTGTCTCAATGCAAGGAGCATTCGTAATAAGGTGGACGAGTTGAACGTGCAGATAGCAATTAATGATTATGATATAGTTGGGATCACGGAGACATGGCTCCAGGGTGACCAAGGCTGGGAGCTGAACATCCAGGGATATTCAATATTCAGGAGGGATAGAGAGAAAGGAAAAGGTGGGGTAGCGTTGCTGGTTAGAGAGGAGATTAACGCAGTGGAAAGGAAGGACATTAGCTTGGAGGATGTGGAATCGGTATGGGTAGAGCTGCGAAACACTAAGGGGCAGAAAACGCTGGTGGGTGTTGTGTACAGGCCACCTAGCAGTAGCAGTGAAGTTGGGGATGGCATCAAACAGGAAATTAGAAATGCGTGCAACAAAGGCAAAACAGTTATAATGGGTGACTTCAATCTACATATAGATTGGGTGAATCAAATTGGCAGGGGTGCTGAGGAAGAGGATTTCTTGGAATGTATGCGGGATAGTTATCTAAACCAACATGTAGAGGAACCAACGAGAGAGCAGGCTATTCTAGACTGGGTATTGAGTAATGAGGAAGGGTTAGTTAGCAGTCTTGTTGTGCGTGCCCCCTTGGGCAAGAGTGACCATAATATGGTTGAGTTCTTCATTAGGATGGAGAGTGACATTGTTAATTCAGAAACAACGGTTCTGAACTTAAAGAAAGGTAACTTTGAGGGTATTAGACGTGAATTGGCCAAAAGATTGACTGGCAATTAGTTCTAAAAGGGTTGACGGTGGATATGCAATGGAAGGCATTTAAAGACTGCATGGATGAACTACAAAAATTGTTCATCCCAGTTTGGCAAAAGAATAAATCAGGGAAGGTAGTGCATCCGTGGATAACAAGGGAAATCAGGGATAGTATCAATGCAAAAGATGATGCGTACAAATTAGCCAGAAAAAGCAGCATACCAGAGGACTGGGAGAAATTCAGAGACCAACAGAGGAGGACAAAGGGCTTAATTAGGAAAGGGAAAATAGATTATGAAAGGAAACTGGCAGGGAACATAAAAACTGACTGCAAAAGTTTTTATAGATATGTGAAGAGAAAGAGATTAGTTAAAACAAATGTAGGTCCCTTGCAGTCAGAAACAGGTGAATTGATCATGGGGAACAAGGATATGGCGGACCAATTGAATAACTACTTTGGTTCCGTCTTCACTAAGGAAGACATAAATAATCTGCCGGAAATAGCAGGTCAAAGGAGATGGAGGAACTGAGTGAAATCCAGGTTAGTCGGGAAGTGGTGTTGGGTAAATTGAATGGATTAAAGGCCGATAAATCACCAGGGCCAGATAGGCTGCATCCCAGAGTACTTAAGGAAGTAGCTCCAGAAATAGTGGATGCAATAGTG
Organism: Malacoraja senta; assembly: GCA_038087875.1. NCBI lineage: Eukaryota > Metazoa > Chordata > Chondrichthyes > Rajiformes > Rajidae > Malacoraja > Malacoraja senta. The sequence continues at coordinate 74,795,613 of CM075979.1, read as the reverse complement.
ATAATTTTTCAAAACTCCTTAGATTCTGGAGTAGTTCCTGAGGATTGTAAGGTAGCAAACGTAACCCCACTTTTTAAGAAGGGAGGGAGAGAGAAAACGGGGAATTACAGACCAGTTAGTCTAACATCGGTAGTGGGGAAACTGCTAGTCAGTTATTAAAGATGGGATAGCAGCACATTTGGAAAGTGGTGAAATCATTGGACAAAGTCAGCATGGATTTACGAAAGGTAAATCGTGTGTGACGAATCTTATAGAATTTTTCGAGGATGTAACTAGTAGAGTGGATAGGGGAGAACCAGTGGATGTGTTGTTTCTGGACTTTCAGAAGGTTTTCGACAAGGTACCACATAAGAGATTAGGATACAAACTTAAATCACACGGTATTGGGGGTTCAGTATTGATGTGGATAGAGAACTGGCTGGCAAACAGGAAGCAAAGAGTAGGAGTAAACTGGTCCTTTTCACAATGGCAGGCAGTGACTAGTGGGGTACCGCAAGGCTCAGTGCTGGGACCCCAGCTATTTACAATTTATATTAATGATCTGGACGAGGGAATTGAAGGCAACATCTCCAAGTTTGCGGATGACACTAAGCTGGGGGGCAGTGTTAGCTGTGAGGAGGATGCTAGGAGACTGCCCGGTGACTTGGATAGGCTGGGTGAGTGGGCAAATGTTTGGCAGATGCAGTATAATGTGGATAAATGTGAGGTTATCCACTTTGGTGGCAAAAACGGGAAGGCAGACTATTATCTAAATGGTGGCCGATTAGGAAATGGGGAGATGCAGCGAGACCTGGGTGTCATGGTACTCCAGTCATTGAAAGTAGGCATGCAGGTGCAGCAGGCAGTGAAGAAAGCAAATGGTATGTTGGCCTTCTTAGCAAGAGGATTTGAGTATAGGAGCAGGGAGGTTCTACTGCAGTTGTACAGGGTCTTGGTGAGACCACACCTGGAGTATTGCGTACAGTTTTGGTCTCCAAATCTGAGGAAGGACATTATAGCCATAGAGGGAGTGCAGAGAAGGTTCACCAGACTGATTCCTGGGATGTCAGGACTTTCATATGAAGAAAGACTGGCTAGACTTGGCTTATACTCGCTAGAATTTAGGAGATTGAGAGGGGATCTTATAGAAACGTACAAAATTCTTATGGGGTTGGACAGGCTAGATGTAGGAAGATAGTTCCCGATGTTGGGGAAGTCCAGGACAAGGGGTCACAGCTTAAGGATAAGGGGGAAATCCTTTAAGACCGAGATGAGGAAAAACTTTTTCACACAGAGAGTGGTGAATCTCTGGAACTCTCTGCCACAGAGGGTAGTTGAGGCCAGTTCATTGGCTATATTTAAGAGGGAGTTAGATGTGGCCCTTGTGGCTAAGGGGATCAGGGGGTATGGAGAGAAGGCAGGTACGGGATACTGAGTTGGATGATCAGCCATGATCATATTGAATGGCGGTGCAGGCTCGAAGGGCCGAATGGCCTACTCCTGCACCTATTTTTTATGTATCTATGTATCTATGACTCAGAAAACACTAAACATTAATAATAATAAAACATTAATGATAAAACACCATTGATCAAGCATGTGAACCAACAAAATACCAGATCAAAGGGAGGCTACAGATTTTTGCCTGTTGAGTAGAGCAACTACTCGTGGATAAAAACTGTTTTTATGTCTGGCTGTGGCAGCTTTGACAGTCCGGAGTCGCCTTCCAGAGGGAAGTGATTCAAAGAGTTTGTGGCCAGGGTGAGAGGGGTCAGAGATGATCTTGCCCGCTCGCTTCCTGGCCCTTGCAGTGTACAGTTCATCAATGGAGGGAAGGTTGCAGCCAATAATCATCTCTGCTGATCGGACGATTCGCTGCAGCCTCCAGGTGTCGTGCTTGGTGGCTGAGCCAAACCAGACCATGATGGAGAAGGTGATAACAGACTCTACAATGGCCGTGTAGAATTGGAGCATCATTGCCTGTGGCAGATTGTGCTTCCTCAGCTGCCGCAGGAAGTACATCCTCTGTTGTGCCTTTTTGACTGTGGAGTCGATGGTAGCCCCCAACTTAAGGTCCTTGGAGATGATGGTTCCCAGGAACTTAAAAGACTCCACAGATGTGACTGTGGTGTTGTTGATGGTGAGTGGGGTGAGGGGAGGGGGAGCTCTCCTAAAGTCTACAATCAATTCCACTGTCTTAAGCGCATTGAGCTCTAGGTTGTTGCTATGGCACCAGGACGCCAGCTGTGACACTTCCTGTCTGTAGGCAGATTCCTCCCCATCCTGGATCAGTCCAATCAGGGTTGTGTCGTCCGCAAACTTGAGAAGCTTGACAGAGGTGTCCGTGGTAGATGGGACTAGGGGGAAGTAATTAAAAAAATAACAAATTAAAAAAATTAAAAATAATAAAAAGTGTTCGACACGGACTTGAAGGGCCGAGATGGCCTGTTTCCGTGCTGTAATGGTTATATGGTTAATGGTGTTGAATGCAGAGCTAAAATCAACAAACAGGATCCCCTGGCGGTCTAGGTGCTGAAGGATGAAGTGCAGGCCCAGGTTGACTGCACCATCCACAGATCTATTGGCCCGATATGCAAACTGCAGAGGGTCCAGCAGGGAGTTTGTGTTATTTTTCAGCTTGGCCAGCACAAGCCTTTCGAGTGTCTTCATGACTACAGAGGTCAGTGCGACAGGCCTGTAGTCATTAAGACAAGTAATGCATTACTCCCATACATACTCTTTTTCTATACTTGCTTTGAAATAAAGAATGATAATGCACCTCATAAGCCACCACAGTCCCTGAGACCACATCAGCGGAGATGATGAATCAATGTACAGGGAGGAAGTAAAACAACTAGTGGACTGGTGCGGCAAAAATAATCTAGAATTAAATGTCGACAAAACAAAGGAGATGGTTGTCGACTTCAGGAGGGCGCAGCCAAAGCATGCACCCCTTAACATCAGTGGCGCCACAGTGGAGAGAGTGGAGAGCTTAAAGTTCCTCGGGGTGCAAATTACAGACAGCCTCACCTGGTCCAGGAACACCACTGGGAACGTCAAACGGGCCCATCAGCGACTGCACTTCCTGAGGAAACTAAAACAGGCCTCACTCCCCACCAACATCCTCAGGACTTTCTACAGGGGTACGGTGGAATCTGTACTCACGTACTGCATACATACGTGGTACTCCACCTGCAACTGCTCGGACAGGAAGGCTCTGCAGAGGGTAGTGAGGGGAGCAGAGAAGATCATTGGCGTCTCCCTACCCTCGGTACAAGAACTGTTCCAAAGCCGCTGTCGGAAAAAAAAGCTCAGAGAATTGCTAAGGACAAACTGCACCCCCTCCACATACACCTGGATCTCCTGCCATCAGGCAACAGATATCGCAGCATCAAAGCCCGGACTACAAGACTGCTAAACAGCTTCCTGCCATACGCTGTGAGGCTGCTAAACAGCCACTCTGTACTCACAGTCACCTGATTCTGCGGCTTGGCACGGACACTTTAATAATTGGCACTGGCCACTTCAATAACTGGCACTGGCCACTCAAATCAGCCACCCCGGACATGTTTATGATTGGTTTTACTGTATTTTAACGTTGTTTTTTACCTACTTTTTAACTATTTATACTGTTCCATTAGGGACTGGATTGTTTTAGTGTTATTATGTGTGAAATGTTTTAAATTTCATGTGCGATGCTCCGGTATTCCCTGGGAAACGTCTTTTCATTTTGCACTGTACAACTGTTGCTTGCAAGATGACAATAAAGGTTGATTTGATTTGATTTTATTTGAGACATTATGATCTCATTAGAAGATCCTTCATAAGGCTAAACCTTTCGAAAGCGTCCCGATGGTGTAACTGGCCACGTTCTTAAAACCTGCATGGATTAACTGGATGGATTTTAGCAGACACTTTCAACCTTTCACAACTATGGATGGAGGTCCCCCGACTTAAAAATGACATCCTTAATACCGGTGCCCAAGAAGAGCAAGGTGCATGCCTCTAAGCCTACTGACTCGTAACACTTAATATTTATCTAAATGGTCTCAAGTCTGGGGGTCCTTGTTCATCAGTCAATGAAAGTAAGCATGCAGGTACAGAAGGCAGTGAAGAAAGCGAATGGCATGTTGGCCTTCATAACAAGAGGAGTTGAGTATAGGAGCAAAGAGGTCCTTCTGCAGTTGTACATGGCTCTTGTGAGACCACACCTGGAATAATGTGTGCAGTTTTGATCTCCAAATTTGAGGAAGGACATTCTTGCTATTGAGGGAGAGCAGCGTAGGTTCACAAGGTTAATTCCCGGGATGGCGGGACTGTCATATGCTGAGAGAATGGAGCGGCTGGGCTTGTATACCCTGGAATTTAGAAGGATGAGAGGATATCTTATTGAAACATATAAGATTATTAAGGGGTTGGACACGCTAAAGGCTGGAAACATGTTCCCGATGTTGGGGGAGTCCAGAACCAAGTCAAGTCAAGTCACTTTTATTTCTATAGCACATTTAAAAAACAACTCTCGTTGACCAAAGTGCTTTACATTGGTGGAGGTACTAACGTTATACAACATAGTTGTTCATAGATTAACTACATACATAAATACATACATATAGCCCTCCCTCAGAGGACGTCAAGAGTTTTAAGTCTCGACTTAAAAGAATCGATGGAGGGGGCAGTTCTGATGGGAAGAGAGAGGCATGCTGTTCCACAGTCTAGGAGCTGCAACCGCAAAGGCGCGGTCGCCCCTGAGCTTACGCCTAGACCGCGGGATGTTCAGTAACCCCAAGTCGGCCGATCTGAGGTACCTGGAGGTGGTGTGGTGGGTAAGCAGACTTTTGATGTAGGTGGGGGCAAGCCCGTTAAGGGCTTTGTAAACATAAAGAAGGATCTTGAAATTTATTCGGAACCGCACAGGGAGCCAGTGGAGAGAGGCCAGAATCGAGGTGATATGGTCACTTTTTCGGGTGCCCGTCAGGAGTCTCGCTGCGGCGTTTTGGACCAGTTGCAGGCTGGACAGGGAAGATTGGCTGATGCTAGTGTAAAGGGAGTTGCAGTAATCGAGGTGGGAGGAGATAAATGTGTGGATGATCTTTTCGAGGTCATCAAACTGGAGGAATTGTTTTATTTTAGCTATCGTCCGAAGCTGGAAGAAGCTAGCTTTTACCACGGCATTGACTTGTTTGTCAAATTTCAATGCTGAGTCAAATATCACGCCAAGGTTTTTGACATGAGGTTTGAGTAATGGGGTAAGGCTTCCAAGGCTGCCTGCTATCATTTTGATTGAGTCCGAGGGGCCGAGAAGGATGACCTCAGACTTACTCTCGTTTAGTTGGAGGAAATTCTGGGCCATCCAACACTTTATATCCTCGAGGCAGTGGATAAGGTTAAGTAGATTTGATCGGCTTCAGGGGGAGATAGAGTTGTGTATCGTCTGCAGGGGTCATAGTTTAAGAATAAGGGGTAAGCCATTTAGAACGGAGATGAGGAAACACTTTTTCACACAGAGAGTTGCAAGTCTGTGGAATTCTCTGCCTCAGAGGGCGGTGGAGGCCGGTTCTCTGGATACTTTCAAGAGAGAGCTGACTTCCGGTGGGCACCATGTTAGATTAACAGACGTGCACCTAGCTCCGCTCTCGAAAATTTTCACGATTTTTCGTGTAAAAACGGGTCCATAAGTCGGGACTGGATTAAAAACCTTACCGGAGCTTCTGGTCGCGGGCTGATGACGTCATCAGTAAGCGCGATGTTTTAAACGGTGGCTTAAGGACTTTTAAATGAGAAAACTGTCTCCAGCCAAGAGCCCTCAGAGATCAGTGAAAAAGCTGCTGAAAAATCCGAAGAAGCCTGAAGGAGAAGTTACCTCTGAAGCTTTTGAAGTGGCTGCAGAAATGGATACAAGATCTAAGACAGAGTTGGGTAAGGAATAAGAATTTGATGATTTGAAGAAATCAGTGAAAGATATGAAAGATGAAATTTTGGATGAAAATAAAACTCTGATGGGAAAAATGATGGAAAAAATCGAAAAGATGATGCAGGATTCGAACGCTGGTAATCAGAAGGTGGCTGATTCACTGGACACTATAAATAAACAAATTGATGATGTGAATGATGGACTATCGGGGAGAATGGATAAGATGGAAAAAATTACTACGGACAGGTTCACGGCTGTGCTTGAAACAGTAGCTGCAAGTATGCTCACAATTACGGAATTGGAGAAATATATGGCTCGAGTGATTGAAGACATGTTGAAAATGAGGCAAGAACATGATCAAAGGAAGCAAGAATATGAGCAAACTTCAGTACAGATGATGACTCAATTGGGGAAAGTCTCAGACAAATGCCTGGACCTGGAAGCTCGCTCTAGACGCCAGAATTTGAGAATTCTTGGAGTCTCAGAGGGAACCGAGGGAAAGGACGTTCGTGAGTTTGCCATGGGCTTACTTAAACATTTGCTTAATCTTTCCAAAGAACCGAAAATTGAAGTGGCTCATCGTGTTCCAAGATTTAAACAGAGATCTGAAGCTGGAAAAACCCACCCACGACATATTATTGTGAAATTTCGGGACATTTCAGAACTGGAAGATGTCATGAGCAAAATCAAATATGGAGTGCAACTACGGATAGACAATGACATTATCAAAATATTCAGGGACTATCCGTATGAAATTGTGCAAAAGAGAAATCAATTCGGGAAGACTAAAGAGCTTTTAAGAGGGAAACAAGGTGTCAGATACGGTGTTTTTTATCCAGCCAAAATGCGTATTTCTTTTAATGGTTCTGAAAAGTCATTTGTAAAACCTGAGGAAGTGTACAAATATGCCCAGAGCATCGTTGAAAAATAGAAATTAATAGTATGAATTAATTCTAAAAAACTAGAATTCCACGGTTAATGGAGGTTTGGCAGATTAGAACCATTCCAAGCAGTGTTTTGTTTAGGATGGCTAGACTGTTATCTATGGCATTTTGAATCAAGGACACTCTTTGTTCAAAACGAGTAAACAGCTGAACTGAACTGAATGGAATATACCAGAAGCATTATTTGTTTAATAGACTACAATATTAAATCCAATTGTAAGATTTTATCCTATTAACAACCTAATAATTTAACAAGTTATCTATGTTAGATTAGAATAGCTACGGACGCTAATGAAAATAAAAAATAACGAACTAACAAAACTAATATGAATTTTTACTAAATTCAAACCTTATCTATAATTGGGAGGAGGGGATGAGAAACGAGCACCTGGCTTAGGTCCAGGGGCGCGTCTCGTTAACCCTTCAACCAACAGTTGACTATTACTGAAGCTAAAATCATTTGTTTAATAAATAGTAGCTAAAATTGCGATATATATATGATATGTTATAATGAAATATATAGGGTAAAATTGTATTATATATCTGAATGTGATGCCCCGTTCTAATATGTTATGATTAATCAAGAGAGCGGAGTTATTTGTTTAACACCAACAATGGAAGTCAAAACAAGGTTTTCTCCCACCTACAGGTGGGCCACTTGTTACAGTGTCGACTATTTTAGACACTGTATTTTCACTTTTTATCACATAAATTCACATGTTTGTGTTTTGTGTTTAGAGATAAGCGTAAAGGGGATATGCCAACAAAACATAGAAATTCAAAGGTTCCCCCAATACCCAAAGACCTGGGATATGGACGCACCACAAGATTTAAAGGTACTATAATTATTCAAAATGCAAGATGCTAAACAAAAGAACCTAGGAGGAGTCTCATTCTGTAGTTGGAATATAAGAGGTATTAACGAACCTATTAAAAGGGCTAAGATACTAGCTCAGCTGAAACTGTACAATTCTGACATCATCTTCGTACAAGAAACTCATCTAAAATCTCAGGATCAAGCTAGGTTGAGGGCGAAATGGATAGGTCAAACATACCATTCTTCATTTACTTCGAAATCTAGAGGTACGTCAATCATTATAAGAAAAGGTATACCATTCAAAGCAAAGAATACTATAACAAACATTGAAGGGAGATACTTAATAGTTAATGGAGAAATTCATGATACTCCAATTACCTTGGTAAATATATACGCGCCTAACTTTGACAACCCTCATTTTTTCAATAAAATTCTGAATATAATCGCAGAGTTTAATTATCAAAATGTTATAATAGGAGGAGACTTTAACTGTTTTAGATCCGTAGTTAGATAAATCAAGCCAAAAACAGAGAGGGAATACGAAATCTGAAACCAGTGAATTTTTAAATACTTATATAAACAATACTAATATAGCAGATGTTTGGAGAATTGTTAATCCAACTGGCAGGGAATACTCGTTTTATTCAATGGTACACAAAACATACTCACGTATAGATTATTTCCTGGTGGACACAAAATTAATCCCTCATACTTTTAACCCAACATACCATACAAATTCGATTTCAGACCATTCACCACTAACTTTCTTTTTAAAACTGGAAGGAATGTCTAAGAATAAACCATTTTGGAGATTTAATTCTCACATCCTAAAAGATCCACAAGCGAGTATATATTTAAAAGAACAAATGGACGCCTTTTTTGAAATAAATGACACTCCAGATATATCGCCTACTGTATTATGGGAATCTTTTAAAGTATACATTAGAGGTATTATAATTTCATATCAAGCTTTTCAAATAAAAAGAATAAGAATGAACAAAGACAGTTAGAGGAACTTATTAGACAAATGGATATAGATAATGCTAAAGATCCATCAATAGATAAACATAATAAAATAATAATTTTGAAATTTAAATTAAATAAACTATTATCAGCCAAACTTATAAGACTTTTTCAAATTACAAAACAAGAGCACTTTGAATTTGGGGATAAACCGCATAAACTTTTGGCTCGCCAGCTAAAAAAATGAGAAAAAGAACATACGATCCCAAAGATTAAATCAGATAGAGGGGAATTATTAACCATACCGAAGGATATTAATAAAAGATTTGCGCAATTTTATGAGAATTTGTATACATCTAAAACGACAACTGACTCCAATAAAATTACAGAGTTTTTGGATAATTGTAATCTTCCAAAGTTAGAGTTGAAGGAACAAGAGGAATTGGGAGCACAAATCTCAATTAAGGAATTAGAAGATACAATAAACTCATTAAAGAATGGAAAAACACCAGGTCCTGATGGATTTACTAATGAATTTTATAAAAGCTTCTACGACAAAATTATACCACGATTACAAAAAATGTACCAATATGCTTTTAAAAAACAAATATTACCTGATACACTAGCTGAATCAACGATCACACTAATACTTAAAAAAGACAAAGATATAGAAGAACCGGGTTCATATAGAGCTATATTATATTGTTAAACACAGATCAAAAAATATTAGTGAAAACACTAGCTAGAAGATTAAGTAAATATATTAGTAAACTAATAAACACAGATCAGACTGGGTTTATCCCTAAAAGATACTCATCTAATAATATGCATTCACATAAATCTGAAGAACAAGAATTATCAATCATTTCATTGGACGCTAAAAAAGCATTTGACCAAGTAGAATGGGATTATATGGATAAATTCAAATCAAAATAGCAAAAATAATACCAATATACAAAACTGGGAACAAGCATCATTTTACAAACTATAGACCTGTTTCCTTACTTCCACAATTTTCCAAAATATTAGAAAAAATGTTTAATAATAGATTAGACAAATTTGTAGAAAAGAATAAATTAATCACAGAAAGTCAATATGGATTCAGAACAAATAGATCAACATCACTTGCAATACTAGAATTAATTGAAGACATCACAAACGCCATTGATAAGAAATTATATGCAGCTGGGATATTCATTGACATAAAAAAAGCATTTGATACAATTAATCATGGTATTTTATTAAAAAAATTGGAGAGGTATGCAAATTAGAGGAATAGTACTGGACTGGATTAAAATCTACTTAAGTAACAGGCAACAGTTTGTAAATCTGGGTAGTCATAATTCTACATGCTTGGACATTGTGTGTGGTGTACCACAGGGGTCAGTTCTGGGCCCAAAATTATTTATCATGTACATAAATGATATTTGTAATGTGTCCAATGTCTTGAGGCTGGTTTTGTTTGCAGATGATACAAATATTTTTTGTTCTGGGGAAAATTTAAAACAGCTATTGGATAAAATAATAAAAGAAATGGGTAAATTGAAAATATGGTTTGATAGGAATAAAATTTCATTAAATCTGAGTAAAACTAAAATAATGTTATTTGGTAATTGTAGAATAAATACACTAGTAAGTATAAAGATAAATGGGGTGGAAGTTGAAAGAGTGCATGAAAATAAATTTCTTGGGGTTATAATTGACGATAAAATAAGCTGGAAATCACATATTAAACATGTAAAATTAAAATTGTCAAAAAGTATCTCTGTATTATACAAAGCCAAGCAAGCTCTGGATTACAAATCACTCCGTATTCTTTATTGTTCATTAATTTTACCCTACTTAAATTATTGTGCAGAAGTCTGGGGTAATAATTATAAAAATTCGATACACTCATTAACCATGATGCAAAAAAGAGCAATTCGTATTATCCATAATGCTAAGTATCTGGGTCATACGAATCCATTATTTTTAGAGTCAAAATTATTAAAATTAGAAGATTTGGTCACATTCAAAACAGCTCAGATAATGTTTAGGGCCAAAAATAAAAATTTACCTGGAAACATTCAAAAATTATTTAACGAGCGTGTGGGGGGTTACAATTTAAGAGGAATATTTAACTTTAAGAAACAAAAAGTCCGTACGACTAGAAAAACCTTTTGTATTTCGGTTTGTGGAGTAGGAGTGTGGAATAAATTGAATGGGGAATTGAAGCAATGCACAAACATGAATCATTTTAAAATGATATATAAAAAAATAATTCTCAAGGGGTACAGGGATGGAGGGGATGGTTGACAAGTGGGGGTTGATGTTTATCTTGCTTTTACTATTGTTTACTTATGTTTGGGTACTTCAGATATGAAGTTTGTATGTACATAATAGTTGTATGTATATATATGTCTGTAGGTATTATGGGAAATTGCCTAGGTTAGTATTATTATTAGTAATTAATTGATTTTTAAAATATGATAGAAGTGTTGGGGAAAAGGGGTGAGATTTAATAAGTTATTCTTCTTCTCACTCCTTTTCGAGCTTGTACAGACACAGAGTTGGACATTGGAACTTTGATTTTGTTCTTCTCATTGCTTTGTAAATATTGATTGTAATGTCCAATTGTTTGATAATTTCGATTTTGTTAATATTAATGTCCTTTAATGTCTTTACTTGTTCAGAATAAATAAATAAATAAATAAATAAAAAATTAAAAAAAAGTATTACAAAAATTCCACTGGGAGAGAATTTTATTTTATGGATTAAACTATTATATAATAAACCTACAGCTAGAATATTAACTAATAACATATATCCTCAAAATTTCAACTATCAAGGGGAAATAGACAAGGATGCTCATTATCACCACAGTTGTTTGCTCTCATAATTGAACCGTTAGCAGAAAAAATTAGAACACATCCAGATATCCATGGGTATAATACTAAATATTCAAATAATAAAATATCATTATACGGGCATGATATATTACTGTACATTACAAAACCTCAAATTACTATACCAAATATATTAAACTTAATTGAGGATTTTGGATCCTTTTCTGGATATAGAATAAACTGGAATAAAAGTGAATTATGTCAATAAAACCGAAAGACTCAACAATCTTTTTAAAATTCCCTTTAAAATAGCTACAGAAAAATTTAAATACTTGGAATCGAAATCACTAGAACATATCAAGGTATGTTTAAAGCAAATTTTGATCCTTACTTAATAAATTAAATACACTAATTAAATTTTGGAAAACGCTCCGATGTCTTTAATAGGCCGAATAAATGCAATAAAAATGATCTTTTTACCACAAATTGTATACCTATTTCAATCGATTCCTATATACCTACAAAGAAGTTTAAAAAAAAACTGGATTCAGACATTACAAATTTTATATGGGACTATAAATCACATAGAATACAAAGAACACACTTGAACAAAGCTAAAGTATTAGGGGGCTTAGCACTCCTAATTTCATGTATTACTATTGGTCAGTAAATATTAAAAATATGATTCAACTGATGGACAACTCTGCCCAGCAAGTGGACTGGATTGTAATGGAGAGGAGAGGACTGCTCCTCTGGAATCATTGGAGCGATCCTTCTCTCACCAATGAAACTGAATAACATAAATTATAACAAAAACCCATTATACATAGCACAATTAGAACTTGGAAACAAATAAAACAAAATTTAAAATTAAGACATTTATCGCTTTTATCTCCCATAATTAATAACCCTTCATTTAATCCCTCTATTACAGACAAATCTTTCATACAATGGGATAGACTAGGAATTAAAACGTTCGGTGACTTGTACGAAACTGGAAAATTACTATCATTCCAACAATTACAAATAAAATATAAACTCGGAAATAATCAATATTTTAAATATTTTTAAATATGTGATAATTTGAAAAAATATACAAAAGATCATCATAATACCTCAACAGATGTATTGGATGAAGCAATGCAGATAAAAGCTGAATCAGCAAACTTAATATCATATTTGTATAATGTTATTTTAAATGTAGAAATACCATCTACGGAAGGTATTAGAAGAGACTGGGAACAAGAATTAGCTATTAAAATTTCAAAGGAAAGGTGGAATGAATATTTATTAAACGTGCATGTATGTAATGTAATGTATGTAAACGTGCATGCATGTTCGATTAATGTAAGACACACTTTAATACAATTAAAAATTTTACATAATTATATTATTCTAAAACTAAAATCAATAACATATTCCCAAATGTATCATCAATTTGTGATAAATGTTAATCTCAAGAAGCTACTATAGCGCACTCATTTGTTTTCTGTACAAAAATTCAAAAATTTTGGATTGAAATTTTTGAAATCTTTACAAAATTATTTAAAATTAAACTGATACCCAAAACAGAATGGATTATCTTCGGAACAACGGAAGATAGTCCAGAACTAAATGTGTTCCAAAAGAAATCAATAGACTATGGGTTAATAACTGGAAAAAAGTTAATCCTAAAATTCTGGAAAAACGCTCCAATACCAACTATAAACATGTGGATTTCAAATATGTTCGAAACATTACACCTAGAAGAGATAAGACTCCTCCTGGCAGGTAAACCAGATCACTTCCACCTGACGTGGTCTGCATTTATAGAATTATTACAAGTATATGGTGCAAAAGTACTAAAAAAAAAAAAACTGAGGTCAGGTAAGGGGGGATGAAATCTGGAGAGTTGGTATGTCCCATTTGCGTGATGCTTACAAAAAAATATCTGTTTTTCTCTTTTCCCTCTTTCTCTTTTTTTCTTATTTTTTAGGGTCTATTTCTTAACTCTTTCCTTTTGTGTTTAATTTCTTTCTTATAGGGTCTTTGTCTTTTGTTTTTGTTTTTTGTTGTCACTTCTTTTACACCTTCACTTTTTTCCTTTACTTTCTTCTTTCTCTCAATCTTATCCTTTCCCTTTATTAGTGTAGAAAATAAACGGAGTACATTAATTGTAATAAGATATATGTGATGAGTATTAGTGTAATTGGTTGTAATGTAATGTACTTCTAATAAATAAAATTAAAAAAAGAAAATTAAAAAAAGAGAGAGCTAGATAGGGCTCTTAAAGAGGGCAGTCAGGGGATATGGGGAGAAGGCAGGAACAGGGTACTGATTGTGGATGATCAGCCATGATCACATTGAATGGCGTGCTGGCTCAAAGGGCCGAATGGCCTACAGCACCTATTGTCTATTGTTAATATCTAATATCAATTGTGATGATGTGCTTTGAGAGGTTGTTTGTGACAGTTATCAAGTCCTGCCATAGGAAGGATCAGGACCCACTTCAGTCTGCCTACTGCCACAACAGTTCGATAGCAGATGTGATCTTACTCTATGCAACTTGTATTAGTGTACGGTGGAGAGCATACTGACAGGTTGCATCATGACCTGGTTTGGTAATTTGAATCCCTAAGAATGAAGAAGGCTGCAGAAAGTGGTGGACATTTCCTGGACAATTGACCTCTGGTATTGACTTCTCCACCATGGAAACGATCTACAGGAAGCTCTGCCTGAAGAAGGCAACTAATATCACCAAGGACCCACCCTTCCCTGCTGACACCCTCTTTTTGCTGCTACCATTGGGAAGAAGATACAAGAGCATGAGAACTATTACCTCCAGGATCAAGAGCAGCTTCTTCCATTGAGCCATCATGCTCTTGAACCACCATGCACAACCCTAGCCACAACCCTATCTCAGCAATGAACTGATTTGATATGTTTGCACTACATTCTTTAACTTGCACTATTATGGTCTGATTACCTAGTGTATTGTTAATTTAAAGTATATTTATTAGTCTTGTTATTGTATTTAGAGTTCCTGTAAAGCTGCAACAAGTAAGAATGTGTCTGTTTTGTTCCCAATGCACGGCAATTAAACACTCTTGACTTGACTCTTGACCAGTAGAGAAATTCCTCTTCATCTGAAACAGAAAATCTGTTACTCTGACATTATGCCCCTTAGTCCCAGAGATCCTCACATTGAATTCTACGATTAAATGATTTTGGTGTTTGGACCTGTGAGTTTCTGTGCTGATAGTTCCCAGTTTCTCATTATCTGTTTTTGCACAGGTCAGTAGATTAGCTCACACCTTCTCACATTGAATTTCAATGACAGAATTACAGTAATCTGCAATGCCCCTTTTGAGCTTTCTGCTCAGTATGATTTCATCTTACTGAGTGTCAGCAGCAAATATGAACATGTAGCTCTCTTATCAAAGGAAAATAGTAGTATTTTCACAGAGGCCTTTCACTCCTTCCTTTCTTAGAATGCCTGATAATACAGATTCTCATCTAATTTTCTTCATCCGTTCATCAAATACAATGCAAACTACGAGGATATGGTGCAAGAAGAAAGGTCTCTGTCCATGTACAAACACCATTGTTTTCATTTATTGCATTGTTCACCCTTTCTTTCACATTGATCAGTTTAATTTATATTCATTCTGGAAGCAAATACAAGTAGAATTGTGCAAATTGGTGGAAAAAAATTAAAGTAGATTAACATACAGTTCAGACACAAGCAAGACCCAGAAATGCAATGTAGTTTGTTGCAGGAATGGAATGTTAATTGAAGAGCTCCAAAGCATATGGGGGGGGGGGGGGGGGGGGGGAGGTGAAGGGGAGTGTAAAAGGAGAACAGGCCTTTCTATAATAAATATCTGAGGCGTAAAAGGAACAGAAGGTTATCAAGGCCAACTGCAATCATTCATGTGAGGAATACCCAGAGAAGGATAAACAGATAATAACCTTAATGTGCAGAAGGAGAGAGTGATTTATGTGACCACTAATGTATTTATCTATTTACCCGACATAGTTACACATTAACAACCCTCAGAGGGACCGTAAGCCGATCTCTGATAATTAACCATATACTGTATCAGCGCAGCATTGTAGAAACCTCAAATACTTTTAGCTAAGAGCTACTTTTAGTAGAGTCAATGGCCAATGGACACTCTTAGGACTATTGATATATTTAATATTTAGAAAAGAGTGAAGCAAGATTGCAAACTTCCCCCAGTGATGATAATCTTGTTATTTGATTGTGTTATTAGTCAAATGACACAGAATCAGGAGATCTGTCTGTGACTGACTTCATGGCTCTCTCTTTAATCTTTGAAGACTGAAACCAAAGACCAAAATGCTAGAGGAATGTATCATCATGGCAGTTTTTGCACTTGATTGGGACCTGACACGCGAGGTTCCGACCCGTGAGGCTCCGTCGACCCGTGAGGCTCCGTCGACCCGTGAGGCTCCATCGACCCGTGAGGCTCTGGTTCTGTCCCACGGTGCTCCGCCGCCGTATGATTGCTAAATTTTCTGTGAACCTGAGTCACTGGACTGTGAGGTAGCAGCACAGCCTGTTACACCACTGCGCTGTCCATGTGGTGCCTTGTCAAAAGCCCAGCAAAATACGGCATTAAAAAAACCCTAATTGACCCTCTTTGCTCCATCCCCCAAAATGCTGTTATGTTGGAGACACAATATTCCTTTTACAGATCCACACTGATCCCTCTTTATAAATGATGGTTAATGGCATCCATTAAAATTCATTCTAATTGTCTTCCCGTGACTAGAGTAAAACTGAATAATCTATAATTACTCAATCTATTTTATTCCTACTTCCCATTTTAAATAAGAAACCAAAGTTAGCAATTCCAGCAATCCAATGGCATCACATTTTTTCATGTTTCCTTAGACTTTGGCCCATCAAGTCTATGCCAGCTCACAGCAATCCCCTTCCCCCACTAATTTTCATTGTCAGCTATTCCCTCATATTCCCATCAGCTGTCGTCCCCCTCCCCGACGAGCTTACACCACTAACCTACACACTTGCAGCAAATTACAGCAGCCATTGAACCAGCCAACCTGCATGTGTTTGGTATGTGGGAGGAGAGTGGAGTATGAAGAAACCCATTTTTCCTTCTTATCTACTTATAAAATATTTAGCTTTCTTTGTACAGATGCCTTGCTTGTGATACTAACATTCAACTGTGTCCTATGTGTATGTGACATATTCCACTTCCAAAAACGATCACTGTTGTTTTTGTGACAGATTCTCCTTAGGTTTCTCGACAATGTCCTGGGTCAACACTTGATGCAGTCACTATATAGTTGGTTTGCATTCCTGGCAGAGGCTGCGGGCAACCCACCAACTGTTATATTTAGCTCAAGCTTAAAAAAAGACATTGGTGCAATTGGTAGGACTCCAGTTTCTCAGTCAGAAAGAAATGAATTCAGGTTTTGTATCAAATATCAAGTTGATACTTGAGGACAAAAACTTCTGCTGACAGTCTCTGCAGATTATAAGACAACGCTGCAATGTCAGAGTTGAGATGTTTTGGATGAGATAATAGGCTGTTCATCCAGTTAGACGTGCAAAAGGTCCCAGGCATAATACTAAGTCAATGCAACATTCTGAACTATATCTAACCTTCAATCATCATCGTCACTAAAAATACTTTACATGATCGGTATCATATTGCTAAATGTGGAAGCTTGCAACCAGTCACAGAGCCATAAAACCCTTGAGCTATACACTGTGGGAACAGACCCTTTGCACAATTTGCTTACCTGAGCTAGTTCCGTTTGCCTGCATTTGACCCATATCCTTCTAAGCTTTTTGTATCGATGTTCCGAACTTCAGTCAATTCAATCTCTTCCTACATTGCAGACACTCTAATCTAGGAAGCAGCCGAGTGAATATATGTTGCTCTCCATTGAGGTGACATATTATCTACACTACATCACGATAATAATCGCGTCAAAATGACTTGGAAATGTGCAAATCAGGAAATAGAGGCGGAGAGATAATCAGAATTAATATTTCAGGTCAATGAAACTTTAAGTTCATGAGACAATAACTCAGTTTCCTGCTGTACATAAGCTACTTGGTCTGCTGAGTGTTTCCAGCATTATCTGTTTTTATTTATGATTTCCAGCATCTGATGTTTTTTGACTTTCATAAGTACTTCATCAGCCGCTAAGCACTTTTAAATCTCCAAGCAATGGAAGGCAGCATATAAATGTATGTGTCATCTCTGAGAAGACTATATGTAATGAGAAGAGTCAAGAGAAGACCATGCCCTAGGTCAGTATTTGATGGAGTCACTCTGTAGAGTCTCTTATTCCCACTGTTTGTCTTCTGCCATTCAGCCAACCTCTTTTTATCCATGTTAGTATGATCTCTCTAGTACCATGGACTCTCATCTTGTATAGCCGCCTCACGTATATGGCACCTTAGCAAAGGCCTTCTGAAAATCCCTATCTGAAGTCCACAATTCTACTAATTAATCCTCCTAACTAATGACTCTCCCACCAATATTTTTCCCATCTATAGAGAACTAGACCAAGTGCAGCTGGACACCGAACGTGCTTAAGACCCCAGGGGTGTGAGATCCCGAACGTGCTTCAGATCCCGGGGTGAAAATCATTGGCGAAAAAAACCCAGAACATGTTTCAGACCCCGGGGTGAAAATTCAGAACGTGCTTCAGACCCCTGGACACTGAACGTGCTTCAGAACCCGGGGTTTTAGAGTCAGCGAAAAAAAGATGGCGTAGTTTTCGGAGCAGAGGCGGTCGACAGCAGACGTTATGGTTGCTGACCAGCAGGAGGAGACAAAATGAGTGAGTGGGGGGGTGATGGATTTTATTTAAAAATGTGTACATTAATACGACGAAATGTAATCAGGAGGGGCTAATCGTAAAGAAAAATGAAATCTCTACCGAAATGGAAAAAATCTCGGCGTTTCTGCGTGCGGTGTTGGCGTAGCGCGGTATCAAAGGGGCTGGCTGGCACAAGTCAAGCAGACACACACAGAGTTTTAAATATAGACTAGACCAAATGCAGACCTGTTTGGTCTGGACACCGAACGTGCTTAAGACCCCGGGGTGTGAGATCCCGAACGTGCTTCAGACTCCGGGGTGAAAATCATTAGCGAAAAAAAACCCAGAACATTTTCAGACCCCGGGGTGAAAATTCAGAATGTGCTTCAGACCCCTGGACACTGATCGTGCTTCAGAACCCGGGGTTTTAGAGTCCGAACGTGATTCATACACCAGGGTGAAAATCGCTAGCGAAAAAAAGATGGCGTCGTTTTCGGAGCAGAGGCGGTCGACAGCAGCTGTTATGGTGGCTGACCAGCAGGAGGAGACAAAATGAGTGAGTGGGGGGTGATGGATTTTATTAAAAAATGTGTACATAAACACGACCAAATTTAATCAGGAGTGTCTATTCGTAAAGATAAATGTAATCTCTTTAGAAATGGTAAAAAATATCGGCGTTTCCGCGTGCTGTGTGGGCCTAGGGCGGTATCAAAGGGGATTTGTGACACAAGTCAGGTGGATGGCAGCCAGAAGTCAGGCGGATGGCAGCCAGAGAGTTTTAATATAATATAGATATAGATAGAAGATAGATAGATAGATAGAAGATAGATAGATGATGCTTGTAATAATTCCTTCATTTACATTTGTAATACCAGTTCCGACCATGGAGGAGGCATTTTGCAATTCTATCTCCATCCACAAATGGGGCAAATTTATACTGAAAATCAAAAACGGCTGGAAATCTGAAATTTAAGCAGATAATGCTAGAGAAAACACTCAACAGATCTAACAGCATACCAGGAGAAAGAAATAGTTGACATTTTAGGTTCAGCACCCATCATCAGAACCGAGAAACCGCGGATCCTGTTAGTTGAGGTAGGAGATAATGGCAGCACAGTGGCGCAGCGGTAGAGTTGCTGCCTTACAGCACTGGAGACCTGGGTTCAATCTTGACTACGGGTGCTGTCTGTATGGAGTTTGTACGTTTTGCCTGTGACCATGTGGGTTTTCTCCGGGTGCTCCGACTTCTTCCCACTCTCCAAAGACGTACAAGTTTGTAGGTTAATTATCTTTGGTAAACATTGTAAATTGTTCCTAGTTTGTAGGACTATGAGCGTAAGAAGCTGCGCTACGCAGAGCTTGCAGCAGAGGCAACGCAGCATGGCTGGAACACCAAAGTCTATCCAGTTGAAGTGGGATGCAGAGGATTTGTTGTGTCATCTACCATCAGACTGCTGAAGGAGCTTGGAAACCACGGTCAGGCTCTGCGGAAGACCATAAGATCACTCTCAGAGGCGGCTGAAAGAAGCAGCCGGTGGATTTGGCTCAAGCGGAAAGACCCATGCTGGGCCCCAAGTATGTCGGGGTGAATCTTTGGGACGGTTTGACACGGGACATGCGCTGAGGGTTGATCATCCTGCAGCGGGCCGCCCTTGTGGAGGGTGTATAGTGTTAAAAGGCCGAAACACCCAGTGATGCAAGGGTACACTACTGATGATGTGTCCTGTGCCCAACTGTCCTAAAGGTAACCCCCCCCCCCCGATGTTGAGCGTCTACCACTCTCAACAATCAACGAATGTCGTGAAATGCTCCCCACCTATTGGCACAAGGGACTTCTTAACATCTTGTCCTGTGTATTTGATTCTAGTGTACGGTGGTGATCGTGGTTGGCGCGGACTCGGTGAAAAGAAGGGTCTGTTTCCACACTGTATCTCTAAAGTCTATCTCTAAAATTTAGAAGGGAGAGAGGGAGGCGTGGCCCAAAGAGCAAGTTTGTAAACAAAGTTTACTTCTTCAAACATAGCTATGTGTAATAACTCTTAATTCACAGAGGTAAACTGTAATTTCACCACTCCCCACAAAAGTTGTTGAACCTTTGCATTTTCCCATGACAAGCATGTGAACAGAAGATTTAGGAGCAAGAGTAGAACCACAAGGCCTTCAAACCCGCCCTGTTATTAATTCAAGATTAATCCTTTACCGCAGCCTCAGCTCCTTTTTTTTGCATTATACCAACATCCTTTGATACTCCTAACATTCAGAAATCTGTGTTTTGAATGAACTTAATGACACCCATAACATTTCTCTAAATTAGATCATTCTAAAGATTTACCATCCTCAGAGTAGAATTTCTCATTTCAGTTGTAAATGGCATGCACTTATTCTGACAGTGTGATCCCCATTTCTAGACATGACAGCCAGGGAAACATTTTCACTCTATTTTTGCGCTTTAGTCCTGTAATAATTTTGTACGTTTTAATGAGATCACCACTTATTCTTCCAAAGTCAAGAGAATTCAGGCATGGTCTCACTTAACTTCTACTCATTTGGCAAATATACCACCCAGGAATTTATCTGGTGAATCTTCATTGTATCCTTTTTTTAAAAAGGTGATCAAAATTGGGCACATACGCCAGATGCATGTCCCTATATAAATACTGCAAAACCATCTCTCCATTCCTCTTGTAATAAAGGCCAACATCATTCCAGTCCTTTCAGGTGAGCCACATGCACCTTCTCTAACCTCATCTACTGCATCCTGAATTCCCGCTGTGGGCTCCTGTACATCGGTGAGACCAAGTGTAGACTCGGCAACAATTTGGCTGTAGACATACTGCAGACCTATTGCAAGGCCTACTGGATCTCTCGGTTGCTAACCATTTGAACTCCCCTTCCCATTCCCAAACTGACCTTTCTGTCCCGGCCCCTCCATTGCCAAAGGTCACGCCCAAATAGAAGGAACAGCACCTCATATTTTGCTTGGATCGCTGACAAACCAACAGTATGAATGTTAAATTCTCAAATTTTAGGCAACTTCTACTTACACTCCCTTCCCCCCTTCTTACATTTCCCCCCACTTGACCCCCTTGCTCCACTAAAAGTCAGTTAACCAGTTACACAGTTTGCAACGATGTATCACTCTTGGGATTACACTCCCTAGCCAACCATTTGCCTATCAGGGAACCACCTGAGAGGTTCAGCAAGGCAAGGCACACTCTGGGGGGAGGAGTTGTGTCGGCGCCAGGCTGGAGAAGATGCCGCGCCGGCAGCACCTAGTAGAGGGCTGCTTGATAGCACCCTCATTGAAGAGGCGAGTGCTGAAGGTCAGCTGAGTTCTGACCCCGACTCTGACGGTGAGTTCGACCCGAGCGAAGAACGGCAGTTGTCAGAGGTCCCATCTCTGGCAGCATGATTCGCTGTCCCGTCAGAGTCTGGAGAGCCACTGGGAGATGAGCTGGCCTCCACGATAAATTATCTAGTCTCCCATCAGCTGCAGGAGCTCACGATGGATGAGACCGCCAAGAAGCACGAAACCCCGGTGAACTGCGTGTTGCTGAAGGTGCCAGCAGTGAACCAGGTGATATGGGGCCAGATGGGTGTGGGCATGCGTGCCCAGGAGATGAAGCTGCAGCAGATCCTGAAACTACTTGGCTCAGGAACAACGGGGTTCGCTAGAATCGTGGATGGAGGGCATCTATCTGATACGCAGCAAGAGGTGCTAGGGTTGCTTTTTAGCGCCCATTTTGAGATAAATTGTCTCAGAAAAAGTGCCATTCGGCCCACCATCAATCAAAAGTTTGCAGCACTCTGCCAGCCCAGCAACATACAGCCGGCCAACCTACTCTTCGGAGAGGACCTCGCCAAGCGTGTCAAGGAGATGGATGACGAGGCAAAGACGGTGGGCTTGATCAAGCAACCAGCGGTCGGCAAGTTTCCAAAAAGAAAGTACCCCTACAAACGAGGGACAGATTGGTCTGGACCAGGAACAAGTCGAGCGGCAATGCAGATGCGCAGTTGGCGTTCTGCAGCGGGAACACGGTCAAACGTGGCGCTTCCCGCCAGGGGCCGGGGACAACGGGATCCACCAGGTACCAAGGAGGTAGGTGGGCCTGGTTTTCATGTGCACATATCAAATGTGACACAACTAAAAGTTGGGGGTAGATTACATCTGTTCCTGAATGAATGGAAGCAAATTACCTCAGATCTGTTTATACTGAGTGTTATTCAAGGGTTTCGAATTGAGTTCAATCCAAATTGTGATTTGCCCATTCAGCATGTTCCTGGGAGAACTTTTCAGTTTTCACTAACAGAACAGATGGAGGTTCAGGCTGAGCTTGAAAGCTTATGTGATAAAGGTGTAATTGGAAAGTCGGTTCACCATCAATTTGTGTCTAATATTTTTCCCAGGCCAAAAAAGGATGGGGGATGCAGAATTACTCTGGATCTGACAAGTCTTAACCCTTTTGTACAGTATAGACATTTTAAGATGGAAACATTTGTCACTGCCAAGCAACTGGTTTCCAGAGGATGCTATATGGCAACTATAGATCTTAAAGATGCATATTACTCAGTGTCTGTTCATTTGCAGGATAGAAGATATTTGAAATTCACCTGGATGGATCAACTATGGCAATACAAGGCACTACCTAATGGTTTGTCTTCAGCTCCTAGAGTATTCACAAAATTGTTAAAATCTATACTCGGCATGCTGAGGGGCCAGGGTCATGTGCTCATGGCTTATCTCGATGATATCTTGATTGCAGGGCAATCCAAGAAAACAGCTGAAGCATCGGTGGCAGTTGTTAAATCCACCTTTCAAAGATTGGGCTTCATTAACCATCTAGAGAAATCCAAATTAACACCTGTTACAATAATTGACTATTTGGGGTTCCCAATTGATTCAATTAACATGGTAGTGACTCTGCCCAGGGAGAAAAGGGTAGAGCTAATTGACATCTGTATCAAGCTAATTGAGGAGCAACAGCCTTCAATTAGACAGGTGGCAAGTCTGCTTGGAAAATTAGTGGCAGCATTTCCGGCAGTTCAATATGGGCCATTGCACTACCAACAGTTACAGAGGGCAAAGGAACAGGCACTAAGGATACATTCGGGTCATTATAATAGACCCATGCAGTTATCAGCAGAGGCTGTTGCTGATTTGCAATGGTGGATTCAGCATGTGTCCAGTAGTTCGAGCAAAGTAGTGCTTGAGCAGCCTTCCATGATTTTGCAGACGAATGTCAGTGCACTCGGGTGGGGTGCCACAGATACGAGTTCCAGCTGTGGAGGCAGATGGACTGAGCAAGAGGCATCGCTTCTGCAGACATGGTGAATTAACTATTTAGAGCTTCTAGGAGCTTTTTATGGACTTAAGGTTTATTGCTCTAACAAAGGTAACCTGCATGTTCAGTTTCAGATTGACAACACTACGGCAGTGGCATATATTAATCACATGGGTGGAATCAAGTCGGTATCTTGTGACAGATTGGCTAATCAAATTTGGGCCTGGTGTATTGATAAAGATATTTGGCTTTCAGCTATTTATCTACCAGGTAGATTCAACATTGTAACAGATGCCAGGTCATGAAAGTTCCATGACAACACAGAGTGGATGTTGAACCAGGAGGTGTTCAATAATATAGTAGTTACATATGGAATGCCAGATATCGATTTGTTTGCATCAAGGCTTAACCACCAGCTGCCTAAACATGTTTCATGGGAACCAGACCCGGGGGCAGTTGCAATTGATGCTTTCTCGCTACATTGGGGTGGTATGTTTTTATATATTTTCCCACCATTCTGCCTCATAGGTCGGTGTCTGCAAAAAATCAAGCAGAATGCCGCTTCGGGGGTGCGGCCATACCTGGGGCGAGAACTGTCTGGGCGAACTGTGGACATGCTCACTGCAGCCTGGAGAAAGAGTACTCAAAAGCAGTATATTACTTATGTACAAAAATGGGAGCAATATTGTGTACAAAATAATATTGACTATAGTACTGCAGGTATTGTGGATGTTTTAGAGTTCCTGTCGACACTCTACTATGATGAGGGGCTCAGTTATAGTGCCATTAATACAGCGAGAAGTGCTTTGTCCTCGTATCTTTTGATGGGGTCAGGGAAAGATCCTATTGGTTCTCATCCTCTCATAGCTCGATTGATGAAAGGAATTTTCAACTCCAAACCTCCTAAACCCAGGTATATGGCAATCTGGGATGTAAGTGTGGTCCTCAAGATGCTTCGTCAGTGGGTTCCTGTCACGTCTCTGACTTTGGCCAAACTCACCATGAAGGTGGTCATGCTCATGGCATTGGTATCAGCACAGCGAGTGCAGACTTTGAAAAAAACTTCAGCTAGACAGGATGGAAGTGGCTGAAGAGAATGTTATGTTCTATATTTACGACCTGCTCAGAGCAGGCCAGGTGTGACAGGTTTCAAAATTGTGTTTTAGCATATCCTACTGATCCATGTTTATGTGTAAGGACACATTTATTACATTATATTGAAGCTACAAGGGTCTTAAGAAATGTGGAAACAGGATTGTTTATCAGTTACAAAAAACCACACAAGAGAGTGTCAGTGCAGACTATCTCAAGGTGGTTAAAGCAAGTGTTGATTCAGGCAGGTATTAACACTGACGTGTTTACATCTCATTCCACTAGGGCAGCAGCAACGTCGGCAGCCAGGCCGAAGGACGTTCCCATTGACAATATTCTCGCAGCCGCCAGGTGGTCAAATGAATTGGTTTTTCAACATTTTTACCATCGGCCGATTGCTGTTTGCTAATTCAGTATTAAGTTCTGTTTAAGTTTTCCCCTGGGATAGAGGGGTTACTGTTCGTTTTGATTATTCAAATAAATTGTTACTGCATGATATTCAATTTCATGTTTAACGCATTATTGATTATTTCTCATCCGGAGTCAATCAATGCAGTGAGAAGCCAGGATTTGAATCTGCGGCATAAAATCACAGAGCTTTGAACTCTTCACGGAATCACTCACGTGACTCCGAAGTAAAATAATAAGATTAAACGAGAACTTACCAGTTTGAAGTTTGATCTTTATTTTATGAGGAGTTACGTTGGTGATTACGTGCCCACCACGCCCAACCCTCTCTCTCATAAAGGTCATATGGTAGTTCTCATGTTGCTCATCTTACTATGTTACTTCAAATATTCTGTTATCTGTGATTTCATACCGCTGCTTTGAAGATTGACGCGCATGCGCTCTGGTGGGACTTCTTCACGTAATCACCAACGTAACTCCTCATAAAATAAAGATCAAACTTCAAACTGGGAAGTTCTCGTTTAATTTTACTATTAAAACTGGCCATGTGGTTGAGGAGAATAACTGAAGAGGGCAGAAGGTTATCCAGCAGACTGGTGAGGAGAATGGCTAAAGGAATGAAATCCAGACAAAACAAGGAAGGTAAGAGTATACACAATAAATGACTGGATACTGAGAAATGTTGAGGAACAGAGTGTTCGTGCATCAGACCCCCACAAACCCCAGGTAGACTAACGGTAGATATTTTGCAGAATATTTGCTATTCTAGTCCAAGACACACAATGTAAGAGCAGGGCAGTCATCTTAGTCATGTATAATAGTAAGATTAAACGAGAACTTACCAGTTTGAAGTTTGATCTTTATTTTATGGGGAGTAACGTTGAGGGATTACGTGAAGAAGACCCCGTCCAGCCGCACACGCGTCAATCTTTCAAAGCAGCGGAGTGACAATCACAGACGATAATTACTGAAGTATGATAGTAAGATGCATAAAGACTTAGAACTACCAGCTTGATCCTTTTATGAGGGTGGGAGCAGAGGGCACGTAATCCCTCAACGTTACTCCTCATAAAATAAAGATCAAACTTCAAACTGGTAAGTTCTCGTTTAATCTTACTATTTTACTTCGGAGTCACGTGAGTGACTACGTGAAGATTTCAAAGTTCTGTGATTTCACACCGTGGATTAAAATCCAGGTGCTCACTGCACTGATTGACTCTATTTGAGTAAGCACAATCAACAATGCATAACCACAACATTAAATGTAATCAGTTAATGGTTCTATTTATTTTAACAAAAGTAACAAATTAGGCCCATTTATTATAATGGGGGATTTAATACTGAATCCAGCACGGCATCACTAAACACCCTGAGATCTTTAATCTCCTTATGGTAATACTTGTGAAACATCTGTTCACTTGCCCATCCTGCGGCCGCGAGGATAAGGTCTATTGGCACATCTGAATCCCTGGCCGCCGTTGTTGATGCCGCCCTGGTGGAATGAGATCTAAATTTATCAGTATCAATACCTGAATAAATCAACACCTGTTTCAACCATCTTGAAATTGTCTGTGTTGACACTTTCTTATGAGGCTTTTTATGACTAATAAAAATTGCCAATTCTGTGCCTCTTAAGATTCTTGTTGTTTCTATGTAACATTTTACATATGTTACTACACATAGCTGTGGATCTGTAGGATATGTTAAAAAAACTCCAACTTACATCCTGTGAACCCTGGTCTACTTTGCTTCAGTAAATCATAGACATAGAATGTAACGGCATTCGCCCCTACCTTCATTCTGTCAATTCTTAGTTTCTGTAATGTTTGAACTCTCTGAGCTGAAACTAATGCCATGAGCATAACCAATTTCATGGTGATTTTTGGCTAATGACAGAGTTTCAATAGGATTCCAATCCTCAGCAGCATCAGTACATCTTTTACATTCCAGATTTCTGTATACCTAGGTCTAGGAGGAATGGAGTTGAAAATTCATTTCATAAACCTACAGACCCAAGGATGTGATCCTATTGGATTTTGTTCTGATTCACTGCTTAAATATGCAGAGAGTGCACTTCGTACAGTATTGATTGCACTATAACTTAATTTTAATTTGTAGTATAGAGTTTAAAGAAACTCTATTACATCTGAAATTTCTGCTGTGTTACATGCAATATTCTGTCCTGAACAAAACACCTCCCATTTCTTTATATAGGAAATGTACTGCTTCTGGGTACTATTCCTCCAGTCTGCTGTCATAACATCCACCGTACGATCTGATAATCCTTTTCCAAGATATGGCCTTCTTAGAATCTGCAAATCAACAAACCAATACGATCATGTAAAGGATGTGGTTCATCAGTTACAGGGTGTACAAGCAGTTTTATCTGCTTTGGAATAATCATACGTTTTTTTTTGATCATTTTTAACACCAGTGGGTACCATAGCTGTGTAGGCCAATCTGGTACTACCAAAATCCCCGAGGCTGAGTCTTGTTTAATTTTCTGTAGGCATCTGTTGATTAAACAAAATGGTGGAAATGCATACAGAAACATACCACCCCAATGTAGCGAGAAAGCATCCACCGCTACTGAACCAGGATCAGGTTCCCATGACACATATTTAGGCAATTGGTGGTTTAGTCTTGATGCAAACAAATCAATCTCTAGCATTCCAAATTGTGTTACAATTTGTGTAAATATTTCCTGATTTAACATCCATTCTGTATTATCATTAAATTTACGTGATATTTTGACTGCAATTAAGTTAAATTTTCCTGGTAAATATATTGCTGACAGCCAAATTTTTCCTGGCAATACATCAGGTCCAAATTTCATTTGCCAATCTATCACATGATTCTGATTTGA
The DNA here is from genome assembly GCA_038087875.1 of Malacoraja senta. Taxonomy (NCBI): domain Eukaryota; kingdom Metazoa; phylum Chordata; class Chondrichthyes; order Rajiformes; family Rajidae; genus Malacoraja; species Malacoraja senta. Next base: position 74,767,719 of record CM075979.1, on the reverse strand, counting down.
TACCACCCATGTGATTTAGGTATGCTACAGCTGTAGTATTGTCAACCTGTACCTGAACATGCACATTTCCCATATTAGTGGAATTAACTTTAAGGCCATGAAATGCTCCTAACAGCTCTAGGTAATTTATTCCTTAATTTTCAAGCAAAGGTACTTCATCGACATTCCACCTACCTCCACAGCTGGACATCATGTTAGTTGCGCCCATCCAAGAGCACTTACATCAGTCTGTAGAATGACGGAAGGTGTTTCTACCAGAACTTTTCTGGAAGCATTAGAGACATTGTTAATCCACCATTCTATTTCTGTAATGGATCCAATTGTTAATTTCATGGCCTGTCAAAATGCCCTGTATTCATTTTTAATGCTTGTACCTTAGCCTTCTGTAAACATTGATAATGCAATGGTCCAAACCTGACAGCTGGAAACCCAGCAATTAATTTGCCCAGCAAGCTTGCCACTTCTCTAATTGAAGGCTTGTCCTCGTTTATGAGTTTAGTGCAATCTTCAATTAACTGCAGCCTTATCTTTTGGCAAGGTGATTACCATGTGTTCAGAGTTAATTGTGAACCCTGGCTAATCAATTATTCTTGCTTGGTAACAATTTTGATTTTTGTAGGTGAATAATGAAACCCATTTTTTCAAAATGTATTTGACTCTAGATACTGACAATATTGCAGTAGCCAAAGTGTCCCGCACAATCAGAATATCCTCTAAATAAACCATTAATACATGGCCCTCAGCTCTTAGCAGAGCTAAAATTGGTTTGAGTAATTTTAGTGAATAATCTTGGTGCTGATGTCAGGCCATTGGGCAATGCTTTAAATTGCCATAACTGACATCCATCTAAATTTCAAATATCTTTGATCATTACCATGCATTTCACAGAATAATATGCATTTTACAGATCTGTGCTTGCCATGTAGCAATTCTTTGTGACCAGCTGAATGGCATTTAGTAAATGTTTCCATTTTGGAATGTTTCTATTGTACATAAACGTTTACGATTTTTCAGATCCGAAAGGATTCTACATCCACCATCCTTTTTTGTTCTGGGAAACATTTGACACAAACGTTTCTACTGTTGTTCTACTGACTTTTCTATTACCTCCTTTTCCGCATAAAATTTTCAATTCTCCCTTGATCAACTTATTCTGTTCCTTTGAGAAAATCCGTGACCATTTTGAATTATGCTGAATTGGAGGATCCAAACGTGGAGTGAAATCAATTTTGAATCCTACAATGCTACATAGAATAAATGAATCATTTGTTATTGATTGCCATTCTTTGAGGAAGAATCGTAACCTTCCCCCTATTTGTGAGTGTGAAACATTTGTTGTGTTTCTTACCAGACCAAGCCCCCCTACCTCGGGGTTTGCCACCGGCAATTGTTGTCCCCTTCTAGTAGGCACATTGTAACCTCCACGTATCCTTGGTGCAGCACGTCAACGTGTATACGAGAATGATAGGCTTGTTCCTTCTCCTGCACCAGCATTTCGCCTGTAGGGATACTGCCTCAGCATAGGTAATCCTTTAGCTTCTTTGCTAGATTTTCTCCAAAAAGCAGATTTTAGGCATTTGTATATTGGATGGTTTGCAGAGCCTGCATACTTAGGATGAATATTTGGTGTTATTGTATTTTCACGAATACAATTTATTTCAAAGTGCGCACTACACATGAGTGGTAAGGCATTTTGTTGTAAATCCGATATAAAATCTTCATCCAATACCTCCATAGTTAATTCCTGGGGCTGATGGGAGAGTAGATAATTTATAGTCATAGCTATTTCCTCTCTCAAAGGTTCCCCTGTTACTGTGGGAACAGCAAACTTTTGTGCCAGCCTTGGAACATTTTAGCTCTGATAATGGACTCTGGTCCTGATATAAATCATCATTTGAATCTAGATATTCATCTTTATGTTGGGTAATTTCTGGCTCCCCTGTTCCAGGTAAGTCTCTGCCAGATTCCCCCTGCGCGGGCTCTCTTGTAGGCCCACGGATAGGCAGCCCTGTTTCAGGTGCTGCTGGCGCTGGCTCAACTCTAGGCCAACGCTTCATAATGTTTTCTTTTGAAATTGTCGGTGCTGGCACATATGTACGGTTGTACTGTCTTTGCTCAGACATTTCTGGTACTGGCTCTCCAGTAGGCCAGCACATATATTGCCTTTTTACGGGCATTCCTGGCACTGGCTCTCCTGTAGGCCAGCACATATATTGCCTTTTTGCGGGCATTTCTGGCACTGGCTCTCCTGTAGGCCAGCACATATATTGCCTTTTTTGCGGGCATTTCTGGCACTGGCTCTCCTGTAGGCCAACCACTGTAATAGCTTTGCACAGGTATTTCTGATGGCTCTCCTGTAGGCCACCCTTGTGCCTGTCCCATCCAAGGCACACCCTGTGATGATCATATTGAATGGCGGTGCAGGCTCGAAGGGCTGAATGGCCTACTCCTGCACCTATTTTCTATGTATCTATGTATTCTATGTATGTATCCTTTATTGGCCAACACCGACCTAAATCCTCCTGTGGGAGTTCTTTGTAAATCATTTTTCCCTTCAGGAGCTCTAAGCTAGCGACCCTTGCAGCCATAATATTTTCTGCTTCAGGAGGGTATACCTCCGTGTCTGACTCATCCGAGTCTACAGGTCGGGCCGACTTTTGTCCAGCCTTGCGCCCCGCCGTCGGCGGTTTAACAGCACATTCGACCGCAACGGGAGTTAAATGGCTTCGATGCCACTGACTCCTCTGCCTGACGCCCGCTACCCTTAGAATCTGGGGTTTTACCTGCGGTGCGTCCCTGTCCTCTCCTTCCCCTACGCTCTTTTCCCATTGTAACTTGTGTGGACCTCTACCAACACGTCTGAGCGGGATGAAAAGCACCCTGTAAGTGAAAATGAAACTACTTACCTTCCGTCTTTTACTTTAACTTTGCATTTTACTCACCAGCTGGAGGAGCTCCTGCTCCTCCACACACGGTCATGAACGCTATGCGTCTGATCGATATGACGCGTGTGCGGCTGGACGGGGTCTTCTTCACGTAGTCACTCACGTGACTCCGAAGTAAAATTCAGCAATGGATAGAGTACTGCGTAAAATTTTGTTCGTCATTCTGGAGAAAAATTCTACATAAACCAGAGGGGTCCAAGCAGAATGTTGGGATGGAGAATTCTAGGCGGAAGGGTTGGCTGATTAAGTTTGTTTTCATTGGAACTTAAGGAAGATTTAACTGAGGTGATTAAAATTATGAATGGCTAAGAAAGGAAGAACCCATTTCTTTGTGCGAGACATCAATAACTAAGGGGTCTTTAATAATGTGACAGGTGAAAGGGTGGAAAAGGAGTTGAGGAAATATATTTTGCTCTCTACTGGGACCTGAACAGTTGCATCAGGACAAGAGGGGAGTGGAGGTTGTAGTCAGCTGCTGGGATAAGTCAGCTTTGGGATCAGTTTGATGGGGATGGGAGTTGCACTGGAGATTATAATGTGCCACGGAGATTTCAACATCTGAGTAAGTACAATAAATATGCCAAGTTGTTTCTTAAATAGGGCCAAACTGAAATGGGTGAATGGAAGGTCAGAAGATATAACTGTCATTTCAGAAGGGAGGGACAGAAAGAATATGGATTGGTTAGTCTGCCAGCTTTTTCTGGCAGAGTGTCTGGCAGAGTGTCAGATACAAGTTCTGAGGATATACTGTAACTAGCACAGTTAGTCATGGCGAATCGATGGAAGAAACCTGAGGAAGTATCATTCAAACAGTTGCTCCACAAAATAAGAACTTGCGTGGTTTGGAATAGCATATTAGCACAGAGAGAGAGAATCGTTAAAAGACAGAATCGAGAGTAAGAATGGATCACAATCAGTCTGAGGAAGGGTCCCATCCCAAAATGTCACCTGCCCATTCCCTCCAGAAATACTGCCTGACCCACTGAAGTACTTCATCACTGTGTGTTTTGCACAGGAATAGAAAGGCCATTTTTAGTCTGGAAAGCAGTTACCAGCAGGATGGCACAGCGCTGTGTCATTCAAAATTATATGAATGAAAAAGCAGGCTGTAAGTTGTCCGCTTGTTTATGTTAATGTATTAGAAAATGTGCTGTGAGGAGGATACAAAAAATCTGCAAAGAAGTGTGGATCCGTTAAGCTAGCGGGAAAGAAAAGGCAGATGGAGTAGTATGTGGGAAATGTACGGCTGTGCTCCTTGATGGCAGGAAGAGAGCACAGCCGTACATTCCTGCCACGGCTGTACTCTCTTCCTGCGGATGGGAGGAGCAAGTAAAATTTGGCATATTGAATAATCTTGGCTATGCCAACATTCCTGAGATTCACAAATAAATGTGCAGCTATGGTATGTAATTAGAGAGACAAATAATTGGTTGGCCTCTATTGAGTGGACTACTGAGAGTAAGGAAGTCTTGCTCAGATTGTAAAGGGATTTGTGAAGTGAACTGAAGGGAATCCACATTAGTCAGAAAATGGTGTTAGGTAAACTGTTGGGACTGAAGGCAGATAAATCCCCAGGGCCTGATGGTCTGCATCCCAGAGTACTCAAGGAGGTGGCCCTAGAAATCGTGGATGCATTGGTGATCATTTTGCAATGTTCTCACGACTCTAGATCAGTTCCTGTGGTCTGGAGGATAGCCATTGTAACCCCACTTTTTGAGAAAGGGGGGAGAGAGAAAATGGGGAATTATAGACCAGTTAGCCTTACAACGGTAGTGGGGAAGATGCTTAAGTCGATTGTTAAAGATGTTATAGCAACGGATTTGGAAAGCAGTGACAGGATCGGTCAAAGACAGCATGGATTTATGAAGGGGAATTCATGTTTGTCTAATCTTCTGGAATTTTTTGAGGATGTAACAAGTAGAATGGATAAGGGAGAACCAGTGGATGTGGTGTATCTGGACTTTCAAAAAAGCTTTGACAAGGTCCAACACAAGAGATTAGTGTGCAAAATTAGAGCACATGGTATTGGGGGTAGGGTATTGACATGGATAGAGAACTGGTTGGCAGACAGGAAGCAAATAGTAGGAATTAACGGGTCCTTTTCAGAATGGCAGGCAGTGACTAGTGGTGTGCCGCAAGGCTCGGTGCTGGAACCCCAGTTATTTACAATGTATATTAACGATTTACACAAGGGAATTAAATGTGACATCTCCAAGTTTGCGGATGACGCAAAGCTGGGTGGCAGTGTGGGCTGCGATGAGGATGCTATGAGGCTGCAGGGTCACTTGGATAGGTTGGGTGAGTGGGCAAATGCATGGCAGACGCAGTATCATGTGGATAAATGGGAGGTTATCCACTTTGGTGACAATAACAGGAAGGCAGATTATTATATGAATGGTATCAATTAGGAAAAGTGGAGATGCAATGAGACCTGGGTGTGCTTGTACATCAGTCACTGATAGTAAGCATGCAGGAACAGCAGGCAGTGAAGAAATCTAATGGCATGTTGACCTTCATTGCGAAAGGATTTGATTTTAGAAGCATGGAGGTCCTACTTCAGTTGTACTGGGCCCTGGAGAGACCGTACCTGCAGTATTGTGTGCAATTTTGGTCTCCTAATTTGAGGAAGGACATTATTGCTATTGAAGGAGTTCACCAGGTTAATTCCTGGAATGGTGGGACTGACATATGATGAAAGAATGGGTCGACTGGGCTAGTATTCACTGGAATTTAGAAGGATGAGTGGGAATCTTATACAAACATATAAAATTCTTAAGGGATTGGACAGGCTCGATGCAGGAAAAATGTACCATAAGTTGGGGGAGTCCAGAACCAGGGGGTCACAGTTTAAGAATAAGGGGAAGACCATTTAGGACTGAGATGAGGAAAATAAATTTCAGCCAGAGAGTTGTGAATCTGTGGAATTCTCTGCCACAGAAGACAGTGAAGGCCAATTCACTGGATGTTTTCAAGAGTTAGATTTAGCTCTTAGGGCTAAAGGAATCCAGGGATATGGGGAAAAAACAGGAATGGGGTACTGATTTTAGATGATCGGCCATGATCATATTGAATGGCGGTGCTGGCTCAAACGGCCGAATGGCTTACTCCGGCAACTATTTTTCTATGTTTCTATGATTACAGATGTGGGCACCACCATGAGTTCACCACAGTCCCTTGTCAATGATTGTATGTTCATTCAAATAAAAGGTGTATAGAGAACCTCGAAAGAAAACTGCAATTTTTCTTAACCACTTTATTAAGCCGCTGACTGAAAAAATAAATTTCCCATGAAATGTAATCATAGGAGCACTGACATGAAACATTAAAGGAGGAAAATCCGCTCCAACCCATTGCTTGTCTTGCTCATCTGCACTCAAGAATGTGGCCATCAACAGCATCACAAATATAAGTTGAATATGTAGGAGGCACAGGCAGCAAAGGTTCTGATGAAGGGTTATTTATTTGGAACATGTAAACCCTTCACAGATTCTGGGGCTGGGTGGGGGGCATACCACTCCAGCAAATAAACTAAGTCCTTGTAAAGCGGTTTGCTATTACCTTTGCTAAAAACTTCAAAATGTCAAATTCTCCTTCGTGTTTGTTTTAGGGAAGCAATTTCCAACCACGCCAAATGCCCTGTGGCACTTCACCTGCCTGACAATGACTGTGAAAAACAAAATAGATTTGGGTGGGAATTTGGGATCGGGCTTGTGAGGACTGTGCCATTTAAATGGCCTGGAGTCATGTTGTAGATCAGCGATAAAATGTCACGTAATTTTAGGGCGTTGGCTTGGTTGCAGGAGTAAATAAAAAAATCAAGCAGAATGCTGCTTCGGGGGTGTAGCCATACCTGGGGCGAGGACTGTCTGGGCGAACTGTGGACATGCTCACTGCAGCCTGGAGAAAGAGTACTCAAAAGCAGTATATTACTTATGTAAAAAAATGGGAGCAATATTGTGTACAAAATAATATTGACTATAGTACTGCAGGTATTGTGGATGTTTTAGAGTTCCTGTCGACACTCTACTATGATGAGGGGCTCAGTTATAGCGCCATTAATACAGCTAGAAGTGCTTTGTCCTCGTATCTTTTGATGGGGACAGGGAAAGATCCTATTGGTTCTCATCCTCTCATAGCTCGATTGATGAAAGGAATTTTCAACTCCAAACCTCCTAAACCCAGGCATAAGGCAATCTGGGATGTAAGTGTGGTCCTCAAGATGCTTCGTCAGTGGGTTCCTGTCACGTCTCTGACTTTGGCCAAACTCACCATGAAGGTGGTCATGCTCATGGCATTGGTATCAGCACAGCGAGTGCAGACTTTGAAAAACACTTCGGCTAGACAGGATGGAAGTGGCTGAAGAGAATGTTATGTTCTATATTTACGACCTGCTCAAACAGAGCAGGCCAGGTGTGACAGGTTTCAAAATTGTGTTTTAGCATATCCTACTGATCCATGTTTATGTGTAAGGACACATTTATTACATTATATTCAAGCTACAAGGGTCTTAAGAAATGTGGAAACAGGATTGTTTATCAGTTACAAAAAACCACACAAGAGAGTGTCAGTGCAGACTATCTCAAGGTGGTTAAAGCAAGTGTTGATTCAGGCAGGTATTAACACTGACGTGTTTACATCTCATTCCACTAGGGCAGCAGCAACGTCGGCAGCCAGGGCAATGGACGTTCCCATCGACAATATTCTCGCAGCCGCCAGGTGGTCAAATGAATTGGTTTTTCAACATTTTTACCATCGGCCGATTGCTGTTTGCTAATTCAGTATTAAGTTCTGTTTAAGTTTTCCCTGGGATAGAGGGGTTACTGTTCATTTTGATTATTCAAATAAATTGTTACTGCATGATATTTAATTTCATGTTTAACGCATTATTGATTATTTCTCATCCGGAGTCAATCAATGCAGTGAGAAGCCGGGATTTGAATCTGCGGCATAAAATCACAGAGCTTTGAACTCTTCACGGAATCACTCACGTGACTCCGAAGTAAAATAGTAAGATTAAACGAGAACTTACCAGTTTGAAGTTTGATCTTTATTTTATGAGGAGTTACGTTGGTGATTACGTGCCCACCACGCCCAACCCTCTCTCTCATAAAGGTCATATGGTAGTTCTCATGTTGCTCATCTTACTATGTTACTTCAAATATTCTGTTATCTGTGATTTCATACCGCTGCTTTGAAGATTGACGCGCATGCGCTCTGGCGGGACTCCTTCACGCAATCACCAACGTAACTCCTTATAAAATAAAGATCAAACTTCAAACTGGTAAGTTCTCGTTTAATTTTACTATTAAAACTGGCCATGTGGTTGTGGAGAATAGCTGAAGAGGGCAGAAGGTTATCCAGCAGACTGGTGAGGAGAATGGCTAAAGGAATGAAATCCAGACAACACAAGGAAGGCAAGAGTATACACAATAAATGACTGGATACTGAGAAATGTTGAGGAACAGAGTGTTCGTGCATCAGACCCCCACAAACCCCAGGTAGACTAACGGTAGATATTTTGCAGAATATTTGCTATTCTAGTCCAAGACACACAATGTAAGAACAGGGCAGTCATCTTAGTCATGTATAATTCAGCAATGGATAGAGTACTGCGTAAAATTTTGTTCGTCATTCTGGAGAAAAATTCTACACAAACCAGAGGGGTCGAAACAAAATGTTGGGATGGAGAATTCTAGGCGGAAGGGTTGGCTGATTAAGTTTGTTTTCATTGGAACTTAAGGAAGATTTAACTGAGCTGATTAAAATTATGAATGGCTAAGAAAGGAAGAACCCATTTCTTTGTGCGAGACATCAATAACTAAGGGGTCTTTAATAATGTGACAGGTGAAAGGGTGGAAAAGGAGTTGAGGAAATATATTTTGCTCTCTCCTGGGACCTGAACAGTTGCATCAGGACAAGAGGGGAGTGGAGGTTGTAGTCAGCTGCTGGGATAAGTCAGCTTTGGGATCAGTTTGATGGGGATGGGAGTTGCACTGGAGATTATAATGTGCCACGGAGATTTCAACATCTGAGTAAGTACAATAAATATGCCAAGTTGTTTCTTAAATAGGGCCAAACTGAAATGGGTGAATGGAAGGTTAGAAGATATAACTGTCATTTCAGAAGGGAGGGACAGAAAGAATATGGATTGGTTAGTCTGCCAGCTTCTTCTGGCAGAGTGTCAGATACAAGTTCTGAGGATATACTGTAACTAGCACAGTTAGTCATGGCGAATCGATGGAAGAAACCTGAGGAAGTATCATTCAAACAGTTGCTCCACAAAATAAGAACTTGCGTGGTTTGGAATAGCATATTAGCACAGAGAGAGAGAATCGTTAAAAGACAGAATCGAGAGTAGGAATGGATCACAATCAGTCTGAGGAAGGGTCCCAACCCAAAATGTCACCTGCCCATTCCCTCCAGAAATACTGCCTGACCCACTGAAGTACTTCATCACTGTGTGTTTTGCACAGGAATAGAAAGGCCATTTTTAGTCTGGAAAGCAGTTACCAGCAGGATGGCACAGCGCTGTGCTCACAGCCATTCAAAATTATATGAATGAAAAAGCAGGCTGTAAGTTGTCCGCTTGTTTATGTTAATGTATTAGAAAATGTGCTGTGAGGAGGATACAAAAAAATCTGCAAAGAAGTGTGGATCCGTTAATCTAGCGGGAAGGAAAAGGCAGATGGAGTAGTATGTGGGAAATGTACGGCTGTGCTCCTTGATGGCAGGAAGAGAGGAAAATAATTTAACATGGGAGGAGCAAGTAAAATTTGGCATATTGAATAATCTTGGCTATGCCAACATTCCTGAGATTCACAAATAAATGTGCAGCTATGGTATGTAATTAGAGAGACAAATAATTGGTTGGCCTCTATTGAGTGGACTACTGAGAGTAAAGAAGTCTTGCTCAGATTGTAAAGGAATTTGTGAGACCTCATTTGGAGTTCTCAGTATAGTTTGGTCTTCATGCCCAATTAGAGCTCTGCTCATACAGTTTCCCTTTAAATTAGGATTTAATTTAAGGGGAAATAGACCTGCTTGTCTTGTGGGGAACCTGTCTCAGGACGATTGGCTGTGCCATCCACAGGGACAATGCGCACCAGTCATGATTAGTGAAAACAAATCTAGGTTCCTCACAATCAGAGACAGGTGAATTTATAATGGGAAACAATGAAATGGCAGAACAGTTAAACAAGTACTTTGGCTCTGTCTTCACTAAGGAAGACACAAACAATCTCTCAGAAATACTAGGGGACCGAGAATCTAGTGGGAGGGAGGAACTGAAGGGAATCCACATTAGTCAGAAAATGGTGTTAGGTAAACTGTTGGGACTGAAGGCAGATAAATCCCCAGGGCCTGATGGTCTGCATCCCAGAGTACTCAAGGAGGTGGCCCTAGAAATCGTGGATGCATTGGTGACCATTTTGCAATGTTCCCACGACTCTAGATCAGTTCCTGTGGTCTGGAGGGTAGCCATTGTAACCCCACTTTTTGAGAAAGGGGGGAGAGAGAAAATGGGGAATTATAGACCAGTTAGCCTTACAACGGTAGTGGGGAAGATGCTTAAGTCGATTGTTAAAGATGTTATAGCAACGAATTTGGAAAGCAGTGACAGGATCGGTCAAAGACAGCATGGATTTATGAAGGGGAATTCATGTTTGTCTAATCTTCTGGAATTTTTTGAGGATGTAACAAGTAGAATGGATAAGGGAGAACCAGTGGATGTGGTGTATCTGGACTTTCAAAAAAGCTTTGACAAGGTCCAACACAAGAGATTAGTGTGCAAAATTAGAGCACATGGTATTGGGGGTAGGGTATTGACATGGATAGAGAACTGGTTGGCAGACAGGAAGCAAATAGTAGGAATTAACGGGTCCTTTTCAGAATGGCAGGCAGTGACTAGTGGTGTGCCGCAAGGCTCGGTGCTGGAACCCCAGTTATTTACAATATATATTAACGATTTACACAAGGGAATTAAATGTGACATCTCCAAGTTTACGGATGACACAAAGCTGGGTGGCAGTGTGGGCTGCGATGAGGATGCTATGAGGCTGCAGGGTCACTTGGATAGGTTGCAGGGTCACTTGCAAATGCATGGCAGACGCAGTATCATGTGGATAAATGGGAGGTTATCCACTTTGGTGACAATAACAGGAAGGCAGATTATTATATGAATGGTATCAATTAGGAAAAGTGGAGATGCAATGAGACCTGGGTGTGCTTGTACATCAGTCACTGATAGTAAGCATGCAGGAACAGCAGGCAGTGAAGAAATCTAATGGCATGTTGACCTTCATTGCGAAAGGATTTGATTTTAGAAGCATGGAGGTCCTACTGCAGTTGTACTGGGCCCTGGAGAGACCGTACCTGCAGTATTGTGTGCAATTTTGGTCTCCTAATTTGAGGAAGGACATTATTGCTATTGAGGGAGTTCACCAGGTTAATTCCTGGAATGGTGGGACTGACATATGATGAAAGAATGGGTTGACTGGGCTAGTATTCACTGGAATTTAGAAGGATGAGTGGGATTCTTATACAAACATATAAAATTCTTAAGGGATTGGACAGGCTCGATGCAGGAAAAATGTTTCATAAGTTGGGGGAGTCCAGAACCAGGGGGTCACAGTTTAAGAATAAGGGGTAGGCCATTTAGGACTGAGATGAGGAAAATAAATTTCAGCCAGAGAGTTGTGAATCTGTGGAATTCTCTGCCACAGAAGACAGTGAAGGCCAATTCACTGGATGTTTTCAAGAGTTAGATTTAGCTCTTAGGGCTAAAGGAATCCAGGGATATGGGGAAAAAGCAGGAATGGGGTACTGATTTTAGATGATCGGCCATGATCATATTGAATGGCGGTGCTGGCTCAAACGGCCGAATGGCTTACTCCGGCAACTATTTTTCTATGTTTCTATGATTACAGATGTGGGCACCACCATGAGTTCATCACAGTCCCTTGTCAATGATTGTATGTTCATTCAAATAAAAGGTGTATAGAGAACCTCGATAGAAAACTGCAATTTTTCTTAACCACTTGTTAAGCCCCTGACTGAAAAAATAAATTTCCCATGAAATGTAATCATAGGAGCACTGACATGAAACATTAAAGGAGGAAAATCCGCTCCAACCCATTGCTTGTCTTGCTCATCTGCACTCAAGGATGTGGCCATCAACAGCATCACAAATATAAGTTGAATATGTAGGAGGCACAGGCAGCAAAGGTTCTGATGAAGGGTTATTTATTTGGAACATTTAAACCCTTCACAGATTCTGGGGCTGGGTGGGGGGCATACCACTCCAGCAAATAAACTAAGTCCTTGTAAAGCGGTTTGCTATTACCTTTGCTAAAAACTTCAAAATGTCAAATTTTCCTTCGTGTTTGTTTTAGGGAAGCAATTTCCAACCACGCAAATGCCCTGTGGCACTTCACCTGCCTGACAATGACTGTGAAATACAAAATAGATTTGGGTGGGAATTTGGGATTGGGCTTGTGAGGACTGTGCCATTTGAATGGCTTGGAGTCATGTTGTAGATCAGCGATAAAATGTCACATAAGTTTAGGGCGTTGGCTTGCATGCAGGAGTAAATATTTTCATCAATAGGTAAACGGGCCCATACAGGTTTGGGTATCTGTATTCTTTTATCATCTTATGGACTTTCAGTGAGGGAGAGCATCTGCCGGGGCAGCTGATCACATTGAATAACATTGGTATCAAATTGTGTACAGAAAATGTTTAGTTTCATTTATTATTGTCATGTGTACCGAGGTACAGTGAAAAGCTTCTGTTTGCGTGTCATCTGGTCCAAGAAAAGACTATACATCAATATAATGAATCTGTTCACAGTGCACAGATAAAAGATAAAGTTACAACATTTAGTGCAGGATATAGTGTTGAAGACCAATAAAATTGGATTAAAGATAGTTCAAAGGTCTCCGATAAAGTAGATGGGAGGTCAGGACTGCACTCTAGTTGATGAGAGGACCATTTAGTTTCCTGATAACAGCGGGAAGAAACTCCCTGAACCTGGAGATACTGTATGCATTTTCAAACTTCTGCAACTCCTGCCCAATGGGGGAGGGGAGAAGAGGGAGTGACCGGGGTGAGACTGGTCCTCAATTATACTGGCAACCTTGCCGAGGCAGCGTGAAATGTAGATGAAATCAGTGGATGGGAGGCTGAGTTGTGTGATGGTCTGGTTTATATCCAAAACTCTCTACAATTTCTAGTGGTCGTGGATGGAGCGGTTCCCAAACCAGGCTGTGATGCATCTTGAACTAATGCTTTCTACGGCCTATCTGTAGAGATTGGAAAGGGTTGTTGGTGACATGACGAACATCCTAAACCTTCTATGGAAGTAGAGGTGTTGGTGTCCTTTCTTGGCCATAGCTTTGATGTGACGGGTCCAAGACATATTACTGGCGATATTTATTCCTAGGAACTTGAAGTTACCCATCAATGGGTGTGAGTACTGCTTTGCTTCCTGAAGTCAATCATAATCTCCTTTGTCTTGCTGACATTGAGGGCCTGCTGGAGCTCCCGCTTATTAACTCCCCTCGCTCTGTGATTTTCATTTTCCACACAGTACCTTTGATTTTTTCACCAGCACCAGCATTGGCTCTGGAATAGTGGTGTCCCGTGATGTTTTTAAGGAACACTGGTATATAAAGCGCGTTCAAGATCGTCAACTTTGGCTGGTGCATTGTTTGATACTTTTCAAAACGTTTTATCAAGATCTGACTTCTGGAAGAACACTTTAAGCTTGACACTTCACGATGTAATGTCATACATTATTGAGGCACCAAGGTTGAATTCTTTTATAAGAACATTACAATTTTCACATTTATCAAGTCTTTTACATATTTCCAATTTCAAGGTTAGAACAACAAGTTGCAAATCAAGGAACTGCAGATGATAGTTTCCAAGAAAAGACACAAACTGCTATAGTAATTCAATGTGTTAGATAACATCGCTGGGGATGAAGTTTCGGATCGGGACCCTTTTTCAGACTGATTATGGAGACGCCTCACATGCCCTTCAACTTTTGAATAACATACGCCACCAAAAAGGTCTCAAGGCCCTTTGGTTCTTACGTGAACAGAGATCCAATCAGTTTTTCGCGAATAACACTCTCCTCTGCCTGGTGGAAATTGTCCTCGCCCTAAATAACTTCTCTTTTGATTCCCCTCATGTTCTTCAAGTTAAAGGTGTAGCCATGGGCACACACGCAACCCAGGCTATCCATGCCTTTTTGCTGTTAATGTCAAACACTCCTTGTTCCAAACGTACACAGGCACTAACCCCAAACTCTCTCTCCACTAAATCAATGACTGCATCGGGGCTGCCTCCTACACCCGTGCAAAACTTGTTGATTTCATTAACTTTACCAACCACCACCCTGTCCTCAAATTAATTTGGACGATCTCTGACACCTCTCTCCGCTTTCTTGATCTCCCTGTCCCAATCACAGGGAATAGACTATCAACTGACGTCTACTACAAACCCACCGACACCCACAGTTTGCTGTACTACAGCTCCTCCCACTGGCTCTTGCAAAGATGCTATCCCCTATTCTTAATTTCTCTGGCTTTGCTGCATCTGCTCCCAAGATGAGGCTTTCAATTCTAGAATATGTGAGGATATGTGAGATTTCCTGTTTCTTTAGTAAACATGGTGTGTGTGTCCCCCCCCCCCCCCACCCCGCTGTCATAGATGGATCCCTCACCCGTGTCTCCTCAGTGACCTCTTTCATTCCCCCCCAAACAGAATGGACCTGCAGTCCTGCTCCCTCTCCCACTACCCCCAACGGAACAAGATTAAGATACCCCGGTCCTCACCTTTCACCCCACCAGCCTCCACATCCAACACATAATTTTCTGACATTTCCACTACCTTCAATGTCCACCCATCACATCTTCTATCCCCACCCCTTTCCGCATCCTAAAGAGACCACTTCCTCCGCAACGCCTTGGTTTACTTATCCCTTCTCACCCGAAAGATGTAACGCCTGATCCTCTAGCTCCTCCCTCACATCTGTCCAGGCACCCCAGAAATCCTTCCAGATGAGACAGAGCTTCAAGTGCACCTCTTCTAACCTCATCTACTGCAGCAGGTGTTCCCGATGCGGCATCCTTTACATCGGCAAATCCAAGCGTAGACTTGACAACCGTTTCACAGAACACTTGTGCACCGTCCACCAAGGCCTACTGGATCTCCCAGTTGCTAACTATTTACACTCCACTTCCAATTCTCATACTGACCTTTCTGTCCTGGGCCTCCTCCACACACAAACTGGAAAGCCACACACAAACTGAAGAGCAGCACTCCATATTTCCCTCCACCCACATCTCCTTACCCCCCCCCCCCCCACCCCTTCCCTTTCTTTGCCTCACCTGGACTCGCACCCATTTCTTCCCTCCCTTTACACTGAGATTCGTTCCTCTGGCTTCACAGTTTGAACTTCATTTTTATCTCACACCTTTTGCCTTTTCATCTCCGGCCTTTGTCCAAACATCTGCATCGGCATATCAATGCCAGGGTTTGGCCTGCTCCTCCTCCCTTCCACCACAATCAGTGTGAAGAAAGTTCCTGACCATAAACATTACCTGTCAATGTTCTCCACAGACATTGCCTGATCCATGGAGTGACTCCGGCACCTAGTGTCTTTTTTAAAAAACAACAACATTCTGGTTTAGGCTTAGGTTTATTATCGTTGCATGTATCAAGATACAGTGAAATGCTCTGTTTTGTATGCTATCCGAAACAGATTGGATATACCATGCATAAATACAATCAAATCAATTACGTTAGAAAAATGGGACAGATACAGAGTGCAGAATATTATTATCAACAGTGTAGCGCATCAGTTCCATTGATAAAATCGAATGTGGTAGAGTTGATCAGACAGTATCCTAGCTATGGAAGGACTGTTCAGAAGCCTGATAACAGAGGGGAAGAAGCTGTTGCTGAGGAACCTCTACTGAGACACAAGAGATGTTGGGATATGGAGCACCAAAAAAAATAGGTGAAGGAACTCAGGCAGGATCTGTTCTGGCAGAAGGGTAGTGAACATTTTGGGGCAAGACTGCATCGGGCTGAGAGTGGAGAAAGGAAACAGTACCTTTGCAAGGAGTATTCTTCAACATAGTGGAGAGATGCACGGGAATCTCAGATGTGTAATGCCCCTGTCCCACTTAGGCGATTTTTAGGCGACTAGAGTGTCGCCACATTGTTACCGGGGTGTTGGCTGTATGGTCTCCTTAGTCGCCCAAAGAGTCGTACCTTTTTTCTGTTCAAAACTTTTCGGCGCCAGTGGGCTTGACGCCAACAATCTTAGCCTGACGTGCTGTCGCCAGGATGACGTAGGTTGTCGCCGGTGCTGACTTCGGTGAATTCTATTGGCGACTACCTACGTCAACCAGCGACAGGTACCGGTGACTGAATTGTCTTACCTTGTCGTAACTTGTCGCAGGTGGACATACAGTAGGTTGTTGGAGGTGTCGTAGGTGGACGTCCTATGGGTCGTCGGTTGTCGGTAGCTTGCCGTAGTTTGATGCCGACAAGGTTGTTGTAGACATTGTCATAGACATTGTCGTAGGGGGGTCCAGTCGCCGGTTTTTTGGCGACCTGCTACGACTATGACAGGTTGCCAAAAAAATTGCCTATGTGGGACAGGCCCATAGGTATCAGATAAAGTAGAATTTAATATAGTTCCATAAAAATCTGCAACTTTCTTGCTTCCATAATTTGCTTCCAGCAGCAGATGACTTTAGTGTGGGCATAAAGCTCTTTACTTCACCATTAGCCAAAGCCAGCAAAGTGGGAACTTGCAATATGGGAGATAGAATGTGCCTGGGGAGAGGGCAGGTTGGTCGGGAGGGGTGAGTGAACCAAAAAGTTGCAGAGAGTGGTCTCTAAACAATGCATTTGGCAGGAATAAATTGGACTGCAATGAGAGTCATAGAACACAGTAACAGCCCCATTAGTGCACATTGTCCATTCTGTCCATCAAATATATAACAATACTCACCCAATTTTCCTGCACTTATGAATCCACAAAATCTGTACCCTTCTCAATACCTTGGTGATGCAGGCCCTTAAGGACAGGCCCTTAAGCCCACTCCCTCTCGCTTCAGATACAGTATCTTGTCTTTGGACAAAGGTTTCCTCCTAGCTATCTGTGCCTCTCCTAATCTGATACAACTTGATCAGGTCCCCCCAGTTTCCTCCAATCTCTCCTCTTAACTGAAAACGTCCATTGCAGGCAAGAGCCTGGTGAAGATCGCCCGTCACCGCCCAGTGCTATTATATCCTTCCTATAACATGGTTGTTAGGGAGAACCCAATGGTAAGGCTGAACGGATTCCATCATAATCTGCAGCTTCGGTGTTAAAATATCTGGTGAAAGAAACAGACAGTTTTATTGCACAGAAATGTAATTCCTCATTCATTGAACTAGAAATATTCCCTCTCCAACTCATTGAACCCCAATGTTTTTTGGTCTGATGATGCTCATTCAGTAAAGCTGAAATATTTGTTTTCCTTTGTCTGAACCTCTGCTGCCTCCTGCTGGCAGACAGATGAATGCCAGTAAGGGTTGAAGCCAGAGCCACTTGCAAAGATGGCTCTTGGTGAAAATGACCACAGGAGACATGTAATGATCCTTCTTATCTGAATGTTCTCTGGATGGCAAGGTTAAGGCAAACTAAGGAAGTCTGGTGATCTCCACACCCTGCTATAATAGCATGTGATCAAGAGCTGAATTAGTTCTAAAATAATTACATAAAATCCTATTCTTTCCCAGCATTCTGATAAAGATCATGGTCCTTATTACTGGACAAGTAATTAATGTGGTGGATAACAAGATGAAATATAATCATAAAATATTAGGTGTAATGATGGAGAAGAATATGGAAGAAAATAGACTGGTGAAGAGGATGTGAAAAAACTGTAAAGCACATACATATTAACAAATTGCCTGTAAATTGTTTTACATATACCCCAACAATCGCTGTCCAATTATTCAGAAATCCTGATGATTGAGCATCTGGCTCAACTGCTTCTATCCCATTCTTTCTTTAAACTCCATTCCCATGCTCCCTATAAACTCACCCTGATCCCTTTCTCACTCCCCATTAAACTCACCAGGGCCATGTTTTTCATGTTCCCTTTAAGATCACCAAAGCCCGCTCCCAGTATTTTCTTTAAACACAAAGGGGCCCCAACAGGGCCCAGTTACCCAAAGTATTTTTAAACCTCTAGTGCCTTGTTTATTATACTATTGTATAACATTTAAACAAAACGATTAATGAAAAACGTGTTGGGCCAGTAATGAGAGCAATATCCAATAGTCAAGAAAATCTCCCAAACTGGTGTTATTGAAACTGAAGATGCCAATTTATTGCAGTTTTCGAAGTGTGGATAAATACAGTTGCAATAATTTAATGTATTGAGCTGAATAGTCAGTTCATCTTTGTTGCAGCCATTGGTTACTGGAGATATATTGGCTAAGTCACCAGAAGAAAAGATACTCATCTTTAACAGCATCAAAATAACTTCAGTGCTCACTGGAACCTTGGCGACCAGTGGGAAGACCTAGATTTTGCAAACTAATTAAATGATAGCACCTTTGATAATGGAACAGTCCAGATGCATTACAGACTATCTTGTTTACAAGAATCATAACCTGTAGTCGAAGCCCTGAAGCTGATATCAGTGCTAATTTAACAATGCGTCATTTGAAAGTAAGCTGTTAAGCAGTCAGATTAGGAAGTTTAGTAAGAGAAGAATAAGCTGTTTAGTTGCCTGAGTGCTTTAGATTTGGTTAGGAGATATGGTGTGGAAACAGGCCCTTTGGCCCACTGAGTCCATGACGACCAGCCATCACCCATGCATTAGTTCTATCGTACCCCCTAGGCAAGGCAAGGCAAGTTTATTTGTATAGCACCTTTCAACCACAAGGTAATTCAAAGTGCTTTACATAAAACATTTAAAGCATTTGAAAGAAACACATATAAAATGACATTTAGATATAAAATGATTATTAGATTATTCAGATAATAATTACAAAATTAAAAGCAATCAAATAAAATATTTAAAATAGAATAAAACCAGGAATAGAAGTTACAGTGCAGTATAGGTAATTAATAAATTGTATTGTTTACTGAAAGGCAGCGGCAAACAGAAAAGTCTTCAGTCTAGATTTAAAAGAGCTGAGAGTTGCAGCAGACCTGCAGTTTTCTGGGAGTTTGTTCCAGATATGTGGTGCATAAAAACTAAATGCTGCCTCTCCATTTTTAGTTCTGACTCTGGGGACACAGAGCAGACCTGTCCCAGACGATCTGAGAGGTCTGGGTGGTTCGTAGCTAAGCAGAAGATCAGAAATGTATTTTGGCCCTAAACCATTCAGTGCTTTGTAAACCAACAGTAGTATTTTGAAATCAATTCTTTGACAGACAGGAAGCCAGTGTAAAGACCTCAGAACTGGAGTAATGTGATCTACTTTTTTGGTCTTAGTGAGGACTCGAGCAGCAGCGTTCTGAATTAACTGCAGCTGTCTGATCGACTTTTTGGGGAGACATGTAAAGACACTGTTACAGTAGTCGAGCCTGCTGAAGATAAATGCATGGACAAGTTTTTCCAAATCCTGCTGAGACATAAGTCCCTTAATCCTTGATATATTCCTCAGGTGATAGTAGGCTGACTTTGTGACTGTTTTTATGTGGCTGTTGAAGTTCAGGTCTGAGTCCATGACTACTCCTAAGTTTCTGGCTTGGTTTGTTGTTTTTAGCATTACCATTTGAAGCTGGGTGCTAACTTTTAATCGTTCTTCCTTGGCTCCAAAAACAATTATTTCAGTTTTTTCTTTGTTTAATTGGAGAAAATTCTGGTTCATCCAACCGTTGATTTGCTCAATGCATCTACTCAGTGTTTGTATTGGACTATAGTCTCCTGGTGATATTGTTATGTAGATTTGTGTGTCGTCTGCATAACTATGGTAATATATTTTGATGTTTTTCATGATCTGAGCCAGTGGAAGCATGTAGCTGTTAAACAGAAGAGGCCCCAGAATGGAGCCCTGGGGAACTCCACGTGTAATTTTTGCATGCTCAGATGTGTAATTACCTATAGACACAAAGTAGTCCCTGTCCTTCAAGTAGGATTCAAACCATTTTAAGCTGTGCCCGAAAGTCCCACCCAGTTTTCCAGACGGTCTAGTAATATGTTGTGATCGACTGTGTCGAATGCAGCACTGAGATCTAGTAATACTAAGACTGAAATTTTGCCATTATCTGTGTTTAAGTGAATGTCATTGAAGACCTTAACAAGAGCCGTCTCGGTGCTGTGATGTGGTCTAAATCCTGACAATTTACAGAAGCCAATTAATCAGAAAACCTTTGGAATGTGGGAGGAAACCGGAAGACCTGGAGAGAACCCATGTACTCACAGGAAGAACGTACAAACTCCGTACAGACAGCACTCATCAGAATGAAACCTGGGTCTCTGGCGCATGTAACGCAGCAACTCTACCACTGTGCCACCGTGCCGCTAATACATTAAGTATATTGAAGTGAGCAGTCATTGCTTGAGTATATGATCGGGGCAGCACAGTGGCGCAGAGGTAGAGTTACTGCCTTACAGTGCCAGAGACCCAGGTTCGATCCTGACTACGGATGCTGTCTGTGCGGAATTTGCATTTTCCCTGTGACCGTGTGGGTTTACCCCGATGCTCCCTGTTTACTCCCAAACTTCCAAACTGTGTCTCCAGACTTGAATGCCAAAATCTGGCCCTTAGAACATTGTGACTTCCTGGTTCATCCAAGTCTTCTGGTTGTGGAATACTCAAATGGGCTTAGTGAGAACACACTCCTTCACATATTTCCTTATGAAGTCAATCACAACCGTGCCATAATCGTCCAGGTCCATTGCCAAGACCTTGAACATCACCCTGTCTACTGGTTCCAAGCAATCTCGGAGTCATTCCTCTGCCTCCCCTGACCGACTCTGTGCAGTCCTCACCGCTGGTGTTTGTTGACCATGGCGTGCAGCTCCTCCAGTGCAAGGTGATTGTCTGCCTGTGGTGGGATGTAACTACAGTAATGACGATGGAGGTGAATTCCCTCATGAGGCAAAAAGAAAGGCATTACAAGGTGCGGAGAGGAGTTGGACAGGACCGCTATGTCTTAGCAGCAGAAGAGTTTACCATGAGGCAGATGCCTCCACCTCTCCCTTTTCCTGATGCCTCCGTTCAGTCCATGCGATGAATGGACAAACCTTTGGGCTAGAGGGCTGAAACTGGGAGTTGGGGGCAAGAAATGTCTCTGAAACAGAACATGCATCCTTCCCTCATGTCCCTTTGGTAAAGCAGTCTTGCCCTTGAATCCCACCATTACTTTCTAGGGACTGTAAATTGACCAGCAGGATGGTGGTTCGGGACGGAAGGGGGTAGTTGCAGTCCCCAGCGCTTCAATCTTACTTGCAGGTCACCCTGTTGACCACGTTGCTGGGAACAATGGAAGCCTCCCTGATGTTTCCTAGCACTATATTCTGTGTAAGTGTGATTCTCCCTCATCCCTAATCCCCTACTGTCGGGAATTCCCTTAAGGGCCTGTCCCACGAGCATACACAGAGAGTGGTGAATCTGTGGAATTCTCTGCCACAGAAGGTAGTTGAGGCCAGTTCATTGGCTATATTTAAGATGGAGTTAGATGTGGCCCTTGTGGCTAAAGGGATCAGGGGGTATGGAGAGAAGGCAGGGATGGGATACTGAGTTGGATGATCAGCCATGATCATATCAAATGGCGGTGCAGGCTCGAAGGGCCGAATGGCCTACTCCTGCACCTATTTTCTATGTTTCTATGGTGGCCTTGCACCCTGCTTGAAATAGAATTTCAAGGAATCGCCGTGAGTCAACTGCCAGCCCACCAGCTGTGAGTGAGCTGCCAGCACATCAGGCTTGAGTGACTGAGCTGCCACCCCAAGAATCTATTTGTCCCACAATGTACATACTAGCCCTTTGGAAACCAGCCACAACACTCGTACTGCGCTCCAGAAAGCCCCCCCCCCCCTCCCCCCACTGGCCACCAATATCGGAATTGGTGGAGAGGTGGAATATTGCATTGGGGGACCAGCCCTCCCTTGTGAACATGGGACCCACTTAGTCTAGTATATATATATACAGTATATATATTCCTATAGGTATCTGCATTATCTGTTTGACTACGTCTCTTCCATTGTTCTGTCTTCTTAGGCCTAAATTGTGTTCTATACTCAATCTTTGTGGCTAAGATTTATTTGCTAATTGCATATTTTTGCACAAATGTCATACATTTTCCACAATTTTTTCTTCATACCATCTCAGAGAATTTAGGTGTAATATATGTGTTTTGTGTTTGACCATGATGCTGCTGCATGTGGGATTTTCATTGTACCTGTACCTTACTGTACCTGTGCAACTGACAATAACCTCAACTTGACGGGGTGACTTGATGCTGTAATATTCAAACTTGCATTAACAGCAGCAGGAGGAGGGAGTGTTTTTTACCTGCACTTTTTCTGTAGCTGTAACATTATATTCTAAACTCTGTTTATTTTCTCTTTCTGTTATATTCCTGTATGGTATGATTTGCCTGGATAGCACTTAATACAAAACGTCTTCCATTGTGTTTCAGTACAAATGACAATAGGAAATTAATACAAAGTGCTCTTCCTCAAGTCTCTCCCACCACTCAATAAGTTCAAGACTGACGGTGTACCTCTTCTATTTTGGAATTAATTGCCGTATTCTCATATTTTCCCCATTGAATCTTCACAGAAGCACACTAACTTTGGATTTTTTCATATCAGACAGCTGGTCTAGATTCCTTGAAGTGGAATACCCTTCAAAAAATAATTATTATATATGGCACAAATATTACATTAGTCAAAAACTAAAGGAAAAGCAAAACAATACAAAAACGCCTCAAGCTACTGTCCCGTCTCTGTGCTTTGCTCAAGGAGTCAACAGCCAACCCTTTCAGATTTGGCACCAATTGTTATGTGTATCTAGACATTTGTAGTCATTCTACTCAATGTATTGAATACAAGAGTTGGGAGGTTGTGTTATAGCCGTACGTCATTGATGAGATCACAACTGGCATTGAGTAGAAGAGTTGGTACATCATGTTGCAACCGTATAAGTGACAGGTGAG
The DNA here is from genome assembly GCA_038087875.1 of Malacoraja senta. Lineage (NCBI taxonomy): Eukaryota > Metazoa > Chordata > Chondrichthyes > Rajiformes > Rajidae > Malacoraja > Malacoraja senta. Next base: position 74,744,586 of record CM075979.1, on the reverse strand, counting down.
ATCACGTTTGGAGTAGTTATGCAATTCTGGTTATATTGTATAGGAGGGATCTGATTGAGCTGGCAGGATGAAAAAAAGATTCACAAGGATGTGGCCAGGACTGGTAGGTTTGAGTTATAAGGGCAAATTGGATAGGCTGGGACTATTTTCCCTGGAGTGCAGGAGTCTGATGAGTGACCTTAGAAATTTGGCTATATATATATATATATATATATATATATATATATATATATATATATATATATATATATATATATATATATATATATATATATATATATATATATATATATATATATATATTCTACTACAAACCCACTGACTCCCATGGCTATCTGGACTACACTTCTTTCCACCCTGCTTCCTGTAAGGACTCTATCCCCTACTCCCAATTCCACTGTTTACGCCGCATCTGCACCCAGGATGAGGTGTTACAGACCAGGGCATCGGAGATGTCCTCATTCTTTAGGGAACGGGGAGTTCCCCTCTTCGACTATAGATGATGTGCTCTCTCCAGGGTCTCCTCGATATCCCGCAGCTTCGCTCCTCCCCCCCCCATCCATCCACTCGTCACAAGGACAGAATTCCCCTTGTCCTCACCTTCCACCCTATCAGCCATCGCATACAACAAATAATCCTCCAACATTTTCACCACCTCCAACGGGATCCCACCACGGGCCATATCTTCCCATCTCCTTCCCTTTCTGCTTTCCGCAGAGACCGTAATTCCCTAGTCATTTGTCCCTTCCCACCTAAACCACCCCTTCCCCGGGTACTTTCCTTGCAACCGCAGGAAATGCTACACTTGTTGGTTGGAAATAAAGCACAGCAAATGGTTGGTGGTGGTTGGTTGGAAATAGAGCACAGCAAATGGTTGGTGGTGGTTGGTTTAAAATAAAGGACAGCAAATGGTTGGTGGTGGTTGGTTTGAAATAAAGCACAGCAAATGGTTGGTTTGAAATAAAGCACAGCAAATGGTTGGTGGTCTAAACTTCACAACTTCCTATTTGCACTGTATATTGATTTTAGATAAAAACGCTGCCACTTACGGCTGTGATTTTTGGCCATCTTACTCAGTCCCCCTCGGCTCATCAGGTGCAGAGGATTCTCCCCGTCAATGAAAAATAAAAGTGTTATTAGTGTTTTAAAAATGTTGAGCATCTCTCTCCTGTCAATCATGCCATGAAGGCCAAGCCCCTTCTGGTTGGGGGGGGGGGAGGGATTATAAAACCCTGAAGTGTGGCTCAGTCTCTGCAAGATGGGGGAGGGAGAGGTCACGACTCTGTCTGAGCTGTGAATCAACTGAACACACTGAATATCTACTGAACTGTGAGTATGGTGTTCATGTGGTGTTCAGTCGTGTTTGTGTGGTTTTATGGTGGTTTCACTCTGCTTGAAATGGTATGAAACTGCATTTGAATGTGGTGGTCTTGCACCCTGCATGAAATGGTCTGAAACTGCATTTGAATTTGGTGGCCTTGCACCCTGCATGAAATGGTATGAAACTGCATTTGAATTTGGTGGCCTTGCACCCTGCTTGAAATGGTATGAAATTGCACTATAATTTGGTGGCTTTGAACCCTGGTTGAAGTGGTATGAAACGGCACTGGAATTTGGTGGCCTTGCGCCCTGCCTGAAGTGGTATGAAACTGCACTTGAATTTGGTGGCCTTGCACCCTGATTGAAGTGGTACGAAACTGCACCTGAATTTGGTGGCCTTGCACCTGCTTGAAGTTGTACGAAACTGCACTTGAATTTGGTGGCCTTGCACCCTGCTTGAAGTGGTATGAAACTGCACTTGAATTTGGTGGCCTTGCACCCTGCTTGAAGTGGCAACGGGATCCCACCACGGGCCATATCTTCTCATTTCCTCCCCTTTCTGCAGAGACCGTAATTCCCTGGTCAATTTGTCCCTTCCCACCTAAACCACTCCCTTCCCAGGTACTTTCCTTGCAACCGCAGGAAATGCTACACTTGTTGCTTTACCTCCCCCCTCGACTCCATCCAAGGACCCAAGCAGACTTTCCAGGTGAGGCAGTGGCTCACCTGCACCTCCTCCAACCTCGTCTACTGCATCCACTGTTCCAGGTGTCAACTTCTCTACATCGGCAAGACCAAGCGCAGGCTTGGCGATCACTTCGCCCAACAATTCCGCTCAGTTCGCACTAACCAACCTGATCTCCCGGTGGCTCAGCACTTCAACTCCCCCTCCCATTCTGAATCTGACCTTTCTGTCCTGGGCCTCCTCCATTGCCAGAGTGAGGCCCAGCCCAAATTGGAGGAACAGCACCTCATATTTCGCTTGGGTAGTTTACACCCCAGCAGTGTAAACATAGACTTCTCCAGGAAGTCCTTGCTTTCTCCCTCCTTCCCCTCCTCCTTCCCAGCTCTCCCACAAGCCTACTATCTCCGCCTCTTCCTCTCTTTTTCCCGACTCCCCCCTGACATCAGTCTGAAGAATCTAGACCCAAAACATCGCTTATTCTTTCTCTCCATAGATGCTGCCTCACCCGCTGAGTTTCTCCAGCATTTTTGTCTACCTTAGAAATTACATAGAAACCATTTTATCATAATGCATCACAGCATGGTTTGGAAACAGCTCTATGTAAGACCGCAAGAAATTGCGAGAATTGTGGACGCAGCCAAGACCATCACGTAAACCAATCTCCCTTCCATTGACTTAATTTACACTTCACGCTGCCTCGGCAAGGCCACCAGCATAATCAATGATGAGCCTCACCCCATACACCCCCTCTTCTCCCCTTACCTTTCAGGCAAGAGGTACAGAGGTACAGTGTGAAAGTGCATACATCCAGATTCAGGGAGTTTCTTCCCAGCTGTCATCAGGCAATATGAACTATTCTATCTATAGAGAGCGGTCCTGACCTACCATCGACCTCACTGGAGATACACAAAAGTGCTGGAGAAACTCAGCGGGTGCAGAAGCATCTATGGAGCGAAGGAGATAGGCAACGTTTCGGGCCGAAACCCTTCTTCAGACCAGCGTTTGTTGGTGATAGGATATAGTTGGTGATAGGATAGTTCATATTGCCTGATGACAGCTGGGAAGAAATCTGTCCTTTCATCTTTATTTTTTTTATTTTAGTTAGTTAAGTGGTTTGTTGGAGGTCTAGACTTTTTTGTGTGGGGGGGGAAGGGGGAAACTACCTTTCAGCGTCCCTACCTGGCTGGAGAGGCAGCTCTTCTCCGGGCTGCAGCTTCGACCCGTCCTCGCGGCCTACCAGCGGGCCTGGAGCGGCGTTTCCTGTCGGGGACCGCCCAGAACCTCGGCTTCGGCGGCGGCACAGCGCTGGAGCGCTATCGCGGAGCGGGCGATGCCTTGCCCGGGTCTCCGCGCTGGAGCTCCGGTGAGCTGAGGATCGCTGGGAAAACATCGCGGAGCTGCGAAACTGTGGAGCGACCAGCTGTGGGCGGCGGCGCTGAACTTGACACCGGGAGCCTGGGATCTCTAGATGAGATCGCCAGTTGTGGAGCTCCAACCGGCGCGGCCTTGTTGGCTTCGGAAGCCGCGGCCCCCAGTGCGGAAGCGGCCGTTCCAGGGTTCCCAAGCCGCTGGGAGGACTCTCCCGACGCCGGAGGAACATCACCCGGCTAGAACGGCCTGGAACATCGGGCCTCCGTAGAGGCAACTGTGGAGGCCTCAATGGGCCCGACTATGGGTGAACTGGGGTTGGGGACTGGACTTTGTGCCTTCCCTCATGGTGGGAGCCATTGTGGGGGGATGTTTAGTGTTAAGACTATCTTGGTGTGATGTCTGTATTCTCTTTTTTCGTGTGCTGCATAATGGCAAAAAGCATTTCACTTCACTACACCTGGGTGTATGTGAATGTGACTAATAAAATCTACCTTGACCTTGACCAGCGCCTCATCAACAACTAGGATCGATCCCAGTCTCCGGCGCTGCAATCGCTGCCGAACCGCCACTGGACCATCCCCGTCCAAGTGCCCCCCACGTCCAGGGGTGGCCAGAGACGCCGGGAGTCAGACGAGACCCCCAGGCCCACAGCCAGCGCAGAGAAGCAGCGCAAAACCCAACTCAACTCTTCCTGTCCTGCCAGGTTAACCTACAGCCCTGCCTGGACTTGCGGGAAATATGGCTCAGGTTTTCAGCCAGCGCGGGGAAGCAGCGCTGGTGTCCCGTCAGTCCAGGCAGGGCTGACGGCGAGACAGGCAGAGTTTTGCTGAATTAAGCGCTGGATTGAGCCTCCGAAGGGTGTGTGTGTGTGTGTGTGTGTGTGTGTGTGCGTGCGTGAGTGTGTGTTGTTTCCCCCATTGTGTCCCCTCCATATTTTCATAGCGATTTCCGTGCCGGTTTAAACGACAATGTGGGTGTTTTGCAAGTTTGAACAGCTAAATTGAAGTTGGCATCATTTTTCAGCATCTTTATCTTGTTTGTCTCAGCCGTAAGTCTGTTAACCTTACATGATAACCTTTTATTTATTTTGATGAGAGATCTACAATCGATGACTGGGATTACATCACACCAAGGACCCATGACTGTGGGGCTAAGCACAGCTCCAATGCCATCTATAAATTTGTTGATGACACCACTGCTGTTAACCAAATCATAGGTGGTAATGAGTCAGCATGCAGGAGTGATATAGTATACCTGGTTGAGTGGTGTTGAAACAACAACGTCAACAAAACCAAGGAGCTAATCGTTGACCAGAATGGGGAAGTCAGGAGGCCACATGCCAGTTTTTATTGATTGGTCAGTGGTGGAGAGAGTCAACAGCTTCAAATTCCTAGGCATTAACATCACAAATGACCTCCTGGGCCCAGCAATCAGATGCAATAATGAAGGTATATTGTAGAAAGTATCCTGACTGGCTGCATGAATGACTAGAATTACATCCAGGTCTGGTATGGCATTTCAAACGCAGAGAAATGCAAGAGGCTCTACAGAGTGGTGGGATCCTGCCTGCCTCTCCATCAAAACCCATCTAACTGAGGCATTATCTCAAGATGGGAATCTATCATTAAGCATTCTCACCCTGTGGGCATCAGGCAGGAGGCTCAGAAGCCTGAACTCACGCATCACCAGGTTCAGGAACAGCTACTTTCCCATAGCTATCAAGTTTTAAATGAGTTGTGGACACAGCCCAGTCCATCACACACAACCCAGCCTCCCCCTTCCCCATCGTCTGCAACTTAACTTCCCGTTGCTTTAGGTAGCAGGCAACATAATCAGGGACTACTTACTCACGGTCATTACCCCTTCTCCCAATGGGCAGAAGATACAGAAGCATGAAAGCACGGACCACCAGATTCAGTAACAACTTCTTCCCCGTTGTTAATTGCTCTTGAACAGACCTCTCATATGCTGCGGATGAATTCCTGATGAATTTATTGCATTGCAGCCCTTGCACTTAAAAAAAAATAATCTGCACAATCTCTGTAGATGTAACACTATATTCTGCTCTTTGTTTATCTTCTCATTTTCACTCCCTCATGTACTCACTCGTGGTATAATTTGCCTGGATCACAGGCAAAGAAAAGGTTTTCACTGTATCTCGATAAATATGATACCAGGGCTGTCAACATAGGGTGAGATTTGAGAGTGAGAAATTGGCCCCCCCCCTCCCACAGTAGGGAGCTTTCGCATTTTTCAGCTTGAAATTGTGCAATCTGGTGCATACTGTCGCGAGTCTTTTAACTTACACTTGAATGCAACATTTATGCTTTAAATTGGATTAGGTATGAATAAGGTTAGGCTAAATTCCATTCCTACTTACATTCCACAGCAGAGCCAGGCTCTGATCAACAGGTGCATCACACGAATGACTAAATTCATGTATGGAAATCAGATTATAACTCATGCTGTTATGCATATATATATTTTTTTAAACAGAGAAACAAGGCAAGAGTCGGACTTCCATCACTGTTCTGCACAAATCAATCAATCTTACCCTTTGACTGTAGAAACAAGATGAAAATAATGCCACATATTCAATCGTATATGGTTCAATGAAATTAATATATATATGTAAAACATATATATGGAAACAGGCTCTTCAGTCCACCAAGTCCACACCGACCAGCAATCTACCATACACCAGTTCCATCCTACACGCCAGGGACAAGTTACAGAAGCCAATTAACCTACAAACCTGCACTTCTTTCGGATGTGGGAGAAACCGGAATATCCAGAGAAAACACATGTGGTAGTAAGGCAGCAACTCTACCGTTGTGCCACCGTGCCACCCCATTAAATTATTTTTTCTGTAATATATTTATTATGGTATCACGTCAATAAACATTAACACACGATTCTGATTTCTGCCCTTAATTGGATAACACACATCTCCAGTCATTGTGTTTTATGGCTGGTTTTCAACCTCTTCAGTCTGAAGGTCTCGACCTGAAACATCACCCATTCTTTCTCTCCAAAGATGCTGCCTGTCCTGCTGAGTTTTTCTGGTTTTTAGTGTCTATCTTCAGATTAAACCACCATCTGCAGTTCCTTCCTACACTCTTTGTTAAGCGAAACAGGTCCCATTCTCACAATATTATTCACCTCAACTAAGTATTTTCTTCACCTCAGTTGCTGCAGAGAATACAATCCCAGTTATCAAATCTTTCTTCAAAGTGAAAAAAATATTCCAGCCCTGCCAACATCTTTATAAATCGTACCTGGATCCTCTCCAGAGCAATTGCACCCTTTCTACTGTGTGTCATATTCATGGAAACAGGCCCTTCATCCCAACTTGTTAATGCAGATCTAGATGCCCCATCTAAACTAGTCCCATTTATCCGCATTTGGACCATGTCCCATTAAACCTTGGG
>CM075979.1:74613517-74737579 GCA_038087875.1 Malacoraja senta | reverse complement strand
ACAAATAATCGATTATTTGTTCATGCTGCTGTTTGGGAGAGTGTTGTATGTAGATTGACATGCCTCAATTCCCACATCATAGCAAAAATGATACAATTAATTACTCTATTAATTGTAAAATACATTGTGAAATTATGAAGGTACATATTTCCTCTTTTGTCTTTGAGTCACGAGGTTAATTCCCGGGATGGTGGGACTGTCATATGTTGATAGAATGGAGCGACTCGGCTTGTATACACTGGAATTTAGAAGGATGAGAGGGAATCATATTGGAACATATAACATTATTAAAGGATTGGACACACTTGAGGCAGGAAACATGTTCCCAATGTTGGAGGAGTTCAGAACTAGGGGTGAACTCTATTTTAAGAATAAGGGGTAGGCCATTTCGAACGGAGATGAGGAAAAACTTTTTCACCCAGAGAGCTGTGAATCTGGAATTCTTGGATGCTTTCAAGAGAGAGTTAGATAGAGCTCTTATAGATAGCGGAGTCAAGGGATATGAGAAGGCAGAGAAGGGGATTGTGGATGATCACAGTGAATGGCGTTGCTGGCTTGAAGGGCCGAATGGCCTACTCCTGCACCTATTGTCTATTGAGTGGTCCTACACTTTCTGGATCTGGGTGTAGTATGCTGAAAAGCTCTTGGTAGAGCATCACTCAGCCCTATGATGGCAGGGCTGCAAACTCGCGCATTGAGCGTGAAGCTCGCGCATTTGACGAAATTCTCACGCTCTCACTCTGATGAGAGAAGTTCTCACGCTCAAAATTAAAAAATATATATGTATATGTGTGTGTGTATCTATCTATCTATCTATCTATCTATCTATCTATCTATCTATCTACTTTTAAAACTCTGTGTTTGTGGGTGTATGTCACGTTCCATTTTCAGATTAGATTTTTTGGCCTTTGATTCCTTGGTCAGCCAAAACCACACGCGAAAACTCCGCGTTTTTTTCCATTTCGCTAGCGATTTCACTTTTACATTCGCAAATCCACTCCTCATTACCGTTAGACATTTTTATGTACACATTTAAAAATAAAATCCTTCCCCCCCACTCATTTTAAAATCTAAACGGAACTCACGAGCTGCTGACGTCACAATCGCAAATGCCGACCAATCCCAGCGGCTTCTCTCTCTCTTCATTTGGCAGCCCGGCTCCCCCCCCCTCCAACTACACTCGCGCCGTGCCAACCGCAGCTCGACTCGCCCCCCCCCCCCGTTCTCAAAATGCTCTGCTGATCGGGAGAACAGATAAGGCGTAAGTTCCGCTGAACTCACAGCTGGCGCAGCTCGCGAAGCCCTGCCCGCCTGCGCGCCCCCTCCCCCATCCACTACGCGCTCCAGAGAATCAGAAGCCCACAGCTCCACTCCCAGGACCGCCCGCCCGCTCACTCCAACCCCCCCCCCCTCCCCGTTCTCCAAAATGCTCTGCAGATCGGGAGAAGAGATAAGTTTTTGGCTCTCTGACTCCCTGTTCTGTGTTCCAAGATCCTGGGGAGGGGGAGTTGGGGGATTGAGGGATTGGAGGGAGAGGGGGGAATGGGGGAGGTGAGGAGGGAGAGTGTGGGAATAGAGGGAGGGGAGTGGGAGTGATAGGGTGGGGAATAGATGGACTACCCCCACCCCTCTCCCTCCCTCCCCACTCTCCCCCTCTCTCCCCTACCCCTCTCACCCTCCCTCCCCTACCCCATCTCCTCCTCCCTCCCCACTCTTCCCCCTCTCTCCCCCGTACCCCTCTCCCCCCCCTCCACACTCTTCCCCTCTCTCTCCCCTACCCCCTCCCTCCTCCCCTCCCCTACCCCCTTCCCTCCACCCGATCCCCTCCCTACCCTCCCTCCCCCCACCTCCCCCTCCCCCTCTCTCCCCTCCAATTTCTCTACACCTCCCCCCTCTCCCCCTCCCCCCCACCTGTACCACCATTCCTCCCTCCTTTCTCCCTCCCCCCTCCATTCTACCACCCTCTTCTCTCCCCCACCTCCACCTCTCCCCCTCCTCTTCTCTCCACCCTCCCTCCCCCTCTCCCATCTACTCGCTCTCTCCCCTCTAATCTCTCTGTCTCTCCTCTAATCTCTCTCTGCCCATCCGTCCCTCCCTTCCACCCCATGCCTTTCTCCCACTCCCCCTTCTCTCTCACACTCCCCCTTCTCTCTCTCCCCCCCCCTTCTCTTCTCCCCTTCTCTCTCTCTACCCCTTCTCTCTCCCCCCTTCTCTCTCTCCCTCCCCTCTCCTCCCCACCCCTCTCCTCACTCCTCTCTCCCCCTCTCTCTCCTCCCCTCACCCCTCTCCCCCCTCTCTCCCCCAATTCCCTATTCTCCTCACCCCTCTCTATTCACCCCTCTCCTACCTCTCTCCATCCTCCACTCCCCCCCCCCCTCCTCCTCTCTCCACCCTCTCTCCCACATCCCTCTCTCCCCTTCCACCCACTCAACTGGGACAACCTCAGATCTCTCCAGCCTGCCCCCATCCCTCCACCCTCTCACAATGCCAACTTTGCCTCTCACAATGCCAACTTTGCCCTCGGGACTACTGCCTGTGCCACACGACAGTGAGAGTAGGAATGGAGCGAGGTGGAGGATAAATGCGTGGCTGAAGGACTGGTGCAGAAGGCAGGGATTCAAATTTCTGGATCATTGGGACCTCTTTTGTGGAAGCTTCGACCTGTACAAAAAGGATGGGTTGCACTTGAACCTGAGAGGGACCGATATCCTGGCGGGAGATCTGCAAAGGCTACTGGGGAGACTTTAAACTAGAATGGTTGGGGGGAGGGACTCAAATAGAGAATGCTATTAGACAGTGTGTGAGGCAGGAGGCAGAGAAGGAAAGCACTCAGACCCAACATGTAGGGGGGAAAGAAGAAAGCAATAAGAAACAGAGAATAAGAGGTGGTGGGGTTCTTAAATGGGTGAGCAGAGAAACAGAGGGGTGTAAAATGCGGGCGGAAGCAATAGGTAGCAAGGTGAAAAGTAAAAGTGGCAGGCAGACAAATCCAGGGCAAAAATCAAAAAGAGCCACTTTTAAACATAATTGTATAAGGGGTAAGAGCGTTGTAAAAACAAGCCTGAAGGCTTTGTGTCTCAATGCAAGGAGCATTCGTAATAAGGTCGATGAGTTGAACGTGCAGATAGCAATTAATGATTATGATATAGTTGGGATCACGGAGACATGGCTCCAGGGTGACCAAGGCTGGGAGCTGAACATCCAGGGATATTCAATATTCAGGAGGGATAGAGAGAAAGGAAAAGGAGGTGGGGTAGCGTTGTTGGTTAGAGAGGAGATTAACGCAGTGGAAAGGAAGGACATTGGCTTGGAGGATGTGGAATCGGTATGGGTAGAGCTTCGAAACACTAAGGGGCAGAAAACGCTGGTGGGTGTTGTGTACAGGCCACCTAGCAGTAGTAGTGAAGTTGGGGATGGCATCAAACAGGAAATTGGAAATGCGTGCAACAAAGGCAAAACAGTGATAATGGGTGACTTCAATCTACATATAGATTGGGTGAATCAAATTGGCAGGGGTGCTGAGGAAGAGGATTTCTTGGAATGTATGAGGGATAGTTATCTAAACCAACATGTAGAGGAACCAACGAGAGAGCAGGCTATTCTAGACTGGGTATTGAGTAATGAGGAAGGGTTAGTTAGCAGACTTGTTGTGCGTGCCCCCTTGGGCAAGAGTGACCATAATATGGTGGAGTTCTTCATTAGGATGGAGAGTGACATTGTTAATTCAGAAACAACGGTTCTGAACTTAAAGAAAGGTAACTTTGAGGGTATGAGACGTGAATTGGCCAAAATTGACTGGCAATTAGTTCTAAAAGGGTTGACGGTGGATATGCAATGGAAGGCATTTAAAGACTGCATGGATGAACTACAAAAATTGTTCATCCCAGTTTGGCAAAAGAATAAATCAGGGAAGGTAGTGCATCCGTGGATAACAAGGGAAATCAGGGATAGTATCAAAGCAAAAGATGATGCGTACAAATTAGCCAGAAAAAGCAGCATACCAGAGGACTGGGAGAAATGCAGAGACCAGCAGAGGAGGACAAAGGGCTTAATTAGGAAAGGGAAAATGGATTATGAAAGGAAACTGGCAGGGAACATAAAAACTGACTGCAAAAGTTTTTATAGATATGTGAAGAGAAAGAGATTAGTTAAAACAAATGTAGGTCCCTTGCAGTCAGAAACAGGTGAATTGATCATGGGGAACAAGGATATGGCGGACCAATTGAATAACTACTTTGGTTCCGTCTTCACTAAGGAAGACATAAATAATCTGCCGGAAATAGCAGGGGGTCACGGGTCAAAGGAGATGGAGGAACTGAGTGAAATCCAGGTTAGTCGGGAAGTGGTGTTGGGTAAATTGAATGGATTAAAGGCCGATAAATCACCAGGGCCAGATAGGCTGCATCCCAGAGTACTTAAGGAAGTAGCTCCAGAAATAGTGGATGCATTAGTGATAATTTTTCAAAACTCTTTAGATTCTGGAGTAGTTTCTGAGGATTGGAGGGTAGCAAACGTAACCCCACTTTTTAAGAAGGGAGGGAGAGAGAAAACGGGGAATTATAGACCAGTTAGTCTAACATCGGTAGTGGGGAAACTGCTAGAGTCAGTTATTAAAGATGGGATAGCAGCACATTTGGAAAGTGGTGAAATCATTTTACAAAGTCAGCATGGATTTACGAAAGGTAAATCGTGTCTGACGAATCTTATAGAATTTTTCGAGGATGTAACTAGTAGAGTGGATAGGGGAGAACCAGTGGATGTGTTGTATCTGGACTTTCAGAAGGCTTTCGACAAGGTACCACATAAGAGATTAGGATACAAACTTAAATCACACGGTATTGGGGGTTCAGTATTGATGTGGATAGAGAACTGGCTGGCAAACAGGAAGCAAAGAGTAGGAGTAAACGGGTCCTTTTCACAATGGCAGGCAGTGACTAGTGGGGTACCGCAAGGCTCAGTGCTGGGACCCCAGCTATTTACAATTTATATTAATGATCTGGACGAGGGAATTGAAAGCAAAATCTCCAAGTTTGCGGATGACACTAAGCTGGGGGGCAGTGTTAGCTGTGAGGAGGATGCTAGGAGACTGCAAGGTGACTTGGATAGGCTGGGTGAGTGGGCAAATGTTTGGCAGATGCAGTATAATGTGGATAAATGTGATGTTATCCACTTTGGTGGCAAAAACGGGAAGGCAGACTATTATCTAAATGGTGGCCGATTAGGAAATGGGGAGATGCAGCGAGACCTGGGTGTCATGGTACACTAGTCATTGAAAGTAGGCATGCAGGTGCAGCAGGCAGTGAAGAAAGCGAATGGTATGTTGGCCTTCATAGCAAGAGGATTTGAGTATAGGAGCAGGGAGGTTCTACTGCAGTTGTACAGGGTCTTGGTGAGACCACACCTGGTGTATTGCGTACAGTTTTGGTCTCCAAAACTGAGGAAGGACATTATAGCCATAGAGGGAGTGCAGAGAAGGTTCACCAGACTGATTCCTGGGATGTCAGGACTTTCATATGAAGAAAGACTGGATAGACTTGGCTTATACTCGCTAGAATTTAGGAGATTGAGAGGGGATCTTATAGAAACGTACAAAATTCTTATGGGGTTGGACAGGCTAGATGCAGGAAGATTGTTCCCGATGTTGGGGAAGTCCAGGACAAGGGGTCACAGCTTAAGGATAAGAGGGAAATCCTTTAAGACCGAGATGAGGAAAAACTTTTTCACACAGAGAGTGGTGAATCTCTGGAACTCTCTGCCACAGAGGGTAGTTGAGGCCAGTTCATTGGCTATATTTAAGAGGGAGTTAGATGTGGCCCTTGTGGCTAAAGGGATCAGGGGGTATGGAGAGAAGGCAGGTACGGGATACTGAGTTGGATGATCAGCCATGATCATATTGAATGGCGGTGCAGGCTCGAAGGGCCGAATGGCCTACTCCTGCGCCTATTTTCTATGTATCTATGTATCTAACACCCGGTCGCTCAACAACAAAGCCCTTGCCCTCCATGAACTAATCCTTGACAACACTCTTGACTTCCTTCTGTTCACTGAAACCTGGCAACAACCCAATGTCTTCTTCTCCCTCAACCAAGCATCCCCATCTGGGTTTAATTATATTTCCAAACCCCGCCCCTCCCACCATGGAGGTGGCCTCGCTGTTATTTTCAACCAGAACTTTCCGATCGTTGAACCCCCCCCCCCCCCCCCCCCCCCCTGTAGCATAATTTGAATTCCTTGCCTTCAAAGCCCTTTCCTCCATGACAGTCATCCTCATTTACCGGCCACCTAAACCAAACCCCTCCTTCCTATCTGATTTCACTGAATTCCTCACACTTGTCTCATCTCTCACCCCACGTCTGCTGCTACTTGGTGACAAACATTCATATGGACTCCCCCACCTGCAAGTTCGCATCTGAATTCGCTTTTCTACTTGACAACTTCTCTCTCACTCAGCACGTCACCTTTCCCACTCATGACAAAGGTCACATCCTTGACCTGGTCTGCTCCAGAAATTAACCGGTACTCGACCTCCATCCATGCCTCTTCCCCCTCTCTGATCATAAGCGCATACGGTTCACCATCCCTTCTCCGACACCTCGCCCCCGCTTCCTCCAAGAAATCACCTTCTGTAATCTAAAATCCATCGACCCTCACCATCTCTCTGACCTGCTCTCCACCACTCTCCCCCTGGACTCAACCCACATCTCACCTGATGAATTCACAAACCATCTCAATTCCACCTTGTCTACCTCCCTTAACACTCTGGCTCCCCTCAAAACAAGAACCGTAACTTTTAATAAATCTCCACCCTGGTACACACCTGCACTTCGTAAGCTGAAACAGATTGGTCGCCGACTTGAACGACTCATAAAGAAATCACCTCACAGTCCACCATGAAGCTTACAAACTCCACCTCACTGCCTACAAAGATGCCCTCATTGATGCTAAATCTGCATACCTCTCCTCCATATTCACTGACCCCTGCCTAAACCACAGAACCCTCTTCTCCACAGTCTGCAACCTCCTCAAGCCTCGAGCCATCACTCTCCCTACCTCCACTCCGGATCTCTGCAACTTATTCCTCCACTTTTTTGCTGATAAAATTAGCACCATCTATCAATCCCTACCCCCTGTACCCGATTCCCCAGCATCTACTCCACCAGTGAGGGGGAGGGGGATCTCCATACCCCTCCCCCTCACTGCTTCCTCTCCCAGTTTGACCCGGTCACCCCTACTGAAATCTCCAAACTCATCAGCTCTTCCAAACCCACTACCTGCTCTCTTGACCCTCTCCCCACTCCCCTGCTGAAGTCCTGCCTCCCTGCTCTCTGCCCCTACCTCACTAATCTTTTCAACTCCTCATTGTCCCAAGGAATTGTCCCCTCTGCTTTCAAAACTGCTGCTGTCACACCAATCTTAAAGAAACCTGGTCTTGATCCCTCCTCTCTCATTAACTACCGCCCCATCTCAAACCTCCCCTTTCTTTCAAAAACCCTGGAGCGCATCGTTGCGTCACAACTTCATTCCCACCTCCTCGCGTATAACCTATTCGAACCCCTCCAATCTGGCTTTCGCCCCCTCCATAGCACAGAAACTGCTCTCCTCAAAGTCCTCAATGACCTCCTTACCTCTGCTGACACTGGCTCCCTCAATATCCTCATCCTCCTCGACCTGAGTGCAGCCTTCGATACCGTCAACCACAACATCCTGCTCACCAGACTTAATGACCTTGGCATTGAAGGTTCTGCACTCAGCTGGTTCCGTTCCTACCTTTCCAACCGATCCCACTTCATCTCTCGCCATAACCACACCTCTGCCACAGCCACTGTCACTCAAGGCGTTCCCCAAGGCTCCGTTCTTGGTCCCCTCTTCATCATCTACATCCTCCCCCTTGGTCATATACTCCGTCACTTCAACCTGGACTTCCACTGCTATGCTGATGACACCCAGATCTATCTCAGCACCAAGTCCCCCCACCACCCCCCTCTCTCCCATATCAACTCCTGCCTATCAGCCATCAAATCTTGGATGCAACTCAACTTCCTTGAATTAAACAGTAGCAAAACAGAATTTCTCCTCATTGGCTCCAAATCAACACTCACTAAAATTAACAACCCCACTCTCACTATCGACGGCACCACTGTCTCCCCATCTCCTCAGGCACGCAACCTTGGCGTGATCCTTGACTCAACCCTCTCCCTTGAGCCTCACATCCGCCATGTTGTCAAAACATCATTTTTTCACCTCCGCAACATTGCAAAAATCAGATCCTCTCTCACACCCCCCGCTGCTGAAAGACTCATCCATGCCTTCATCTCCTCCCGACTGGACTACTGTAACTCTCTTCTTTTCGGAATCAATTCCAGCAGCATCAACCGACTCCAACTGGTCCAAAATGCAGCCGTTCGACTCATTACCCACACCAAATCCTGGCACCACATCACCCCAGTTCTCAAAGAACTTCACTGGCTTCCCATTTCCCACCGGATCACCTACAAAATCCTGGTCCTCACCTACAAAGCCCTCAACAACCTGGCCCCCCCTTATCTCATTGACCTCCTCTCCCCCTACCAACCCTCACGGTCCCTCAGATCCACATCAGCTGGTCTCCTCTCCACTCCGAAATCAAACCTCTGCACTTTTGGAGGCAGAGCCTTCTCCAGGGCAGCTTCCAGACTCTGGAATTCCCTCCCACAACCGGTCCGAAATTCTGAGTCCCTCACCATCTTCCAGTCCCGCCTCAAGACCCATCTCTTCACCTCTGCATACCCTTAGTCCCATGTTCCCCTCCCCTCTGTCTTACTGCTCTATTTTGTTTTGTTTATTCCTGACTCTCAATTGTAAAGCGACTTTGAGTCCTGAAAAGCGCTATATAAATAAAATCTATTATTATTATTATTATCTCTCCCCCTCCCCTTCCCCCTATCCCTCTCTCCCCCTTCCCCCATCCCTCTCTCCCCTTCCCCATCCCCTCTCCACCCCTTCCCCACCACTCTCACATCCCCGCCCCCACTCTCCCACCCCCTACCCCTATCTCCCCTCCCCGCTCTCCTACCCCATCCCGATCCCCCGCTCGCTCCCTTCCCCCTCTCCTCCCCTCCCCAATCTCTCCCCCATCTCCACCCTTCCTCCTCCCCCTCTTTTCCCCCTCTCTCCTCACACCTCTCTCCCCCCCTCTCCATCTCACCCTCTCCCCATCTCCTCCCTCCCCTCTCCCCATCTTCTCCTTCCTCCCTCCCCCCTCCTCCCTCCCCCTCCTCCACCCTCTCTCCGCCCCTCCCCCTCCCCCTCCCCACACCCTCTCTCCCTTCCACCCCTCTCCCCTTCCTCTCCGCACTCCCCCCCTTCTCCATCTCCCCCTCTCCTCCTCCCTCCCTCCCTCCCTCTCCCCTCTCTCCACCCCACCCATCTCCCCTCCTCCTTCTCCCCTCCAACCCCCACTCTCCCCTCCTGCAACCCCCTCTCCCCTCCTCCAACCCCTCTCCCCCCCTCCCCCCTCCCCTCTACCCCTCCCTTTTCCCCCTCTCTTTCCACCCACTCCCCCTCCTCTCTCCCCTCTACTCTCTTGCCCCCTCCTCCCACCCCCCTCTCTCTCCTCCTCCTCTCTCTCCCCTCTCCCCCTCCCCCTCCCCATCTCCCCCCCCCCCCCGTGTGTGTATGGCAGGTGGTTAGTGTGCGTGTGAAGCCGCATCACCCCCATCCCCCCCCCCCCCCACCGCGCGTTGGGGGAAACAGACCCAGCGGGTCTGCACTTGATCTAGTAATATATATATATATATATAGCCACACCCACCAATGAGAATAGTTTTCTGTCGGCGCGTTTCCCGTAAAGTACTAGCAATTTAAATGGCTTAAGTCCATCGCACATTATTTTAAATGGCAATGTAGTAAAAAATGCTAGAGAAACTCAGCGGGTGAGGCAGCATCCATGTCTGAGTTTGACTCTTCTTCAGTCTCAAGCAATTCTCCAGCATTTTTGTCTACCGCTCTTTAGATGCTGCCTCACCCGCATTCACATTCCTGTGCAGATGGTGTGATGGGTGAGACACGGCGGTGGTCCCAGCATCAACCACTCCCCCCCCCCCCCACCCTACCGAGGCACCGCTCACGCCTCTCACCCCCACCTCCAGCAGCTCTGTGACCGGCGGCCGCTCTGTCCACACCGCATGGAGCTTTAACCCCAGCCAGGAGCAGACCTGGTGAGTGGGGCCATCGGTGCCGCCTCCGGAGCCGCGGGGATGAATCTCGGGCTAAGGCTCCACTCCGATGCCCGACCCCCGGGTCACTGACCCTCACCTCCCCCGGACCCCCGGGTCACTGACCCTCACCTCCCCCGGACCTCAGCTAGACACAGAGCACCTGGGCCGGCCCGCATTCCCGGGGAGGGGGGGGAGAGAGGGAAATGCTCACCGGACATCACCAAGTCTCCACTCACTCCGGGTGTTATCGCCGCTTCATTGACACACACTCTCACACACAACCTAACACACACCCTTACACACACACTGGCACACACAAGGTTTAAAGGGATATGGGCCGAATGTGGATAAATGGGACTAGTTTAGATGGGGCATTTGATCTGCATGGACAAGTTGGGATGAAGGGCGTGTTTCCATGCTGTAAGACTATGACACACTATAGAAAGGGCGCAATTGCTCTGGAAAGGACCCAGGCACGATTTATGAACATATTGACAGGGCTGGAATATTTTGTTCACTTTGAAGAAAGATTTGATAACTGGGATTGTATTCTCTGCAGCAACTGAGGTGAAGAAAAGACTTAGTTGAGGTGAATAATATTATGAGAATAGGACCTGTTTTGCTTAACAAAGACTGTAGGAAGGAACTGCAGATGGTGGTTTAAACTGAAGTTGGACACAAAAGCTGGAATAGCAGGACAGGCAGCGTCTCTGGAGAGAAAGAATGGGTGATGTTTCGGGTTGAGACCTTCAGACTGAAGAGGTTGAAAACCAGCCATAAAACACAATGACTTTCATTGTTGGATGTGTATTATCCAACTTAGGGCAGAAATCAGAATTGTGTGTTCATCTTTATTGACGTGACACCACATTAAAAATATTACATATTTATACAAATACAAAATGTATTCCCCTAATTTGAGGAAGGACATTCTTGTTATTGAAGGAGTGCAGCATAGGTTTACAAGGTTAATTCCCGGGATGGCAGGACTGTCATATGCTGAGAGAATGGAGCAGCTGGGCTTGTACACTCTGGAATTTAGAAGGATGAGAGGGTATCTCATTGAAACATATAAAATTGTTAAGGGTTTGGACACACTAGAGCCAGGAAACATGTTCCCGATGTTTGGGGGTCCAGAACCAGGGGCCACAGTTTAAGAATAAGGAGTAAGCCATTTAGAACGGAGACGAGGAAACACTTTTTCTCACAGAGAGTGGTGAGTCTGTGGAATTCTCTGCCTCAGAGGGCGGTGGAGGCGGGTTCTCTGGATGCTTTCAAGAGAGAGCTAGATACGGCTCTTAAAAATAGCAGAGTCAGGGGATATGGGGAGGAACGGGGTACTGATTGGGCATGATCAGATTGAATGGCGGTGCTGGCTCGAAGGTCCGAATGGCCTACTCCTGCACCTATTGTCTATTGTTTATTACAGAAAATAGAATTTAATGGGGTGGCACGGTAGACTCAGATTTGATCCTGACTACGGGTGCTGTCTGTACAGTACTTGTACATTCTCCTTATGACCACATGGGTTTCTCTGGATATTACGGTATCTCCCACATCTGAAAGAAGTGCAGGTTTGTAGGTTAATTGGCTTCTGTAAATTGTCCCTGGTGTGTAGGATACAACTGGTGCATGGTAGATTGCTGGTCGGTGTGGACTTGGTGAGCCGAAGGGCCTGTTTCCATATATATGTTTTACATATATATCTTAATTTCATTGAACCATATAGGTTGAATATGTGGGATTATTTTTGTCTTATTTCTATAGTCAATGGGTAAGGTTGATTGATTATTTGTGCAGAACAGTGATTCGAAGTATGACTCCTTTTGCCTTGTTTCTATGTTTTTGTTTCTCTATATAAGCATAACAGCATGAATTATGATCTGATTTCCATACATGAATATACTAAGATCATTCATGTGCTGCACCTGTTGATCAAAGTCTGGCTCTACTGTGGAATGTAATTAGGAATATAATTTAGCCTCACCTTATACCTAATCCAATTTGAAGCATAAATGTTGCATTCAAGTGTAAGTTAAAAGACTCGCTACAGTATGCACCGGATTGCAAAATTTCAAGCTGAAGAATGCAAAAGCTCCCTACCGTGGGTGGGTGAACATCCCACCTCCCACTCCCTCCCACCCTTGGTCACTACGCTCCCTCGCAATTTCTCACTCTCAACTCTCACCCAATGTGCAGCAGCCCTGTGATCGTGGTGGACGTGCTAGTCGAGATGGAGATGCCTTTGGAGTGCATCTTTTTATGTGTTAATGTTTTGGAGATCTCTGATGCTGACTGGTAGGGTATTCCAATCCCTTTCTGTCTTGAGTTAGAAAGTGCTAATGAAGTGCTGTGCGGAATGAAATAATTTCCGGGTTGGTAGCTTCTGGCTAAGTATTCTGTTGTTTTTAATATATGTATAAAAGACCTTTGGATTTCCCGTAATCGTATTTGCCAAGGACACTCCATTATCCCAACTGGCCAAGCTAATTTCCACCTTTATCAGCATGAACGAGTTGGGCTGAAGGCCCTGTATCTGTACTATAGAACTCCATGACTCTTATGACTATGACTCAATAACTCATGACTCATGATTCTATCCCTCCTGAATATTCAATATTCAGGAGGGATAGACAGAAAGGAAAAGGAGGTGGGGTAGCGTTGCTGGTTAGAGAGGAGATTAACGCAATAGAAAGGAAGGACATTAGCTTGGAGGATGTGAAATCGATATGGGTAGAGCTGCGAAACACTAAGGGGCAGAAAACGCTAGTGGGAGTTGTGTACAGGCCACCTAACATTAGTAGTGGAGTTTGGGATGGCATCAAACAGGAAATTAGAAATGCGTGCAACAAAGGTAAAACAGTTATAATGGGTGACTTCAATCTACATATAGATTGGGTGAATCAAATTGGCAGGGGTGCTGAGGAAGAGGTTTTCTTGGAATGTACGCGGGATAGTTTTCTAAACCAACATGTAGAGGAACCAACGAGAGAGCAGGCTATTCTAGACTGGGTATTGAATAATGAGGGTTAGTTAGCAGTCTTGTTGTGCGTGGCCCCTTGAGCAAGAGTGACCATAATATGGTTGAGTTCTTCATTAGGATGGAGAGTGACATTGTTAATTCAGAAACAAGGATTCTGAACTTAAAGAAAGGTAACTTTGAGGGTATGACGTGAATTGGCCAAGATAGACTGGCAAGTGATTCTTAAAGGGTTGACGGTGGATATGCAATGGAAGGCATTTAAAGACTGCATGGATGAACTACAACAATTGTTCATCCCAGTTTGGCAAAAGAATAAATCAGGGAAGGTAGTGCATCCGTGGATAACAAGGGAAATCAGGGATAGTATCAAAACAAAAGATGCATACAAATTAGCCAGAAAAAGCAGCCTAGCAGAGGACTGGGAGAAATTCAGAGTCCAGCAGAGGAGGGCAAAGGGCTTAATTAGGAAAGGGAAAATAGATTATGGAAGAAAACTGGCAGGGATAAAAACTGACTGCAAAAGTTTTTATAGATATGTGAAGAGAAAAAGATTAGTTAAAACAAATGTAGGTCCCTTGCAGTCAGAAACTGGTGAATTGATCATGGGGAACAAGGACATGGCAGACCAATTGAATAACTACTTTGGTTCTGTTTTCACTAAGGAAGACATAAATAATCTGCTGGAAATAGCAGGGGACCGGGGGTCAAATGAGATGGAGGAACTGAGTGAAATCCAGGTTAGCCGGGAAGTGGTGTTAGGTAAATTGAATGGATTAAAGGCTGATAAATCCCCAGGGCCAGATAGGCTGCATCCCAAAGTACTTAAGGAAGTAGCCCCAGAAATAGTGGATGCGTTAGTGATAATTTTTCAAAACTCTTTAGATTCTGGAGTAGTTCCTGAGGATTGGAGGGTAGCTAATGTAACCCCACTTTTTAAAAAGGGAGGGAGAGAGAAAACGGGGAATTACAGACCAGTTAGTCTAACATTGGTAGTGGGGAAAATGCTAGAGTCAGTTATTAAAGATGGGATAGCAGCACATTTGGAAAGTGGTGAAATCATTGGACAAAGTCAGCATGGATTTATGAAAGGTAAATCATGTCTTGACGAATCTTATAGAATTTTTCGAGGATGTAACTAGTAGAGTGGATAAGGGAGAACCAGTGGATGTGTTGTATCTGGACTTTCTGAAGGCTTTCGACAAGGTCCCACATAAGAGATTAGTATGCAAACTTAAAGCACACGGTATTGGGCATTCAGTATTGATGTGGATAGAGAACTGGCTGGCAGACAGGAAGCAAAGAGTAGGAGTAAACGGGTCATTTTCAGAATGGCAGGCAGTGACTAGTGGGGTACCGCAAGGCTCAGTGCTGGGACCCCAGCTATTTACAATATATATTAATGAGCTGGATGAAGGAATTGAATGCAACATCTCCAAGTTTGCGGATGACACGAAGCTGGGGGGCAGTGTTACCTGTGAGGAGGATGCTGGGAGGCTGCAAGGTGACTTAGATAGGTTGGGTGAGTGGGCAAATGCATGGCAGATGCAGTATAATGTGAATAAATGTGAGGTTATCCACTTTGGTGGCAAAAACAGGAAAGTAGACTATTATCTGAATGGTGGCCGATTAGGAAAAAGGGAGATGCAACGAGACCTGGGTGTCATGGTACACCAGTCATTGAAAGTAGGCATGCAGGTGCAGCAGGCAGTGAAGAAAGCGAATGGTATGTTAGCATTCATAGCAAAAGGATTTGAGTATAAGAGCAGGGAGGTTCTACTGCAGTTGTACAGGGTCTTGGTGAGGCCACACCTGGAGTATTGCGTACAGTTTTGGTCTCCTAATCTGAGGAAAGACATTCTTGCCATAGAGGGAGTACAGAGAAGGTTCACCAGACTGATTCCTGGGATGTCAGGACTTTCATATGAAGAAAGACTGGATAGACTCGGCTTGAACTCGCTAGAATTTAGAAGATTGAGGGGGTTCTTATAGAAACTTACAAAATTCTTAAGGGGTTGGACAGGCTAGATGCAGGAAGATTGTTCCCGATGTTGGGGAAGTCCAGAACAAGGGGTCACAGTTTAAGGATAAGGGGGAAGTCTTTTAGGACCGAGATGAGAAAATCATTTTTCACACAGAGAGTCGTGAGTCTGTGGAATTCTCTGAAGGTAGTTGAGGCCAGTTCATTGGCTATATTTAAGAGGGTTAGATGTGGCCCTTTTGGCTAAAGGGATCAGGGGGTATGGAGAGAAGGCAGGTACAGGATACTGAGTTGGATGATCAGCCATGATCATATTGAATGGCGGTGCAGGCTCGAAGGGCCGAATGGCCTACTCCTGCACCTATTTTCTATGTTTCTATGATGACCTTTCAACCACAACCCCACCCCTTGTTTATTAAAGGTCTATTTCTGCCTTAAAAAAACAAACAGTATCAGTATTAACAGCCTTCAAATGGGTGTCCTTACCCATATGTCTGCCTTTGGATAAGAAAACATTGTAAAAACTGGTCGTAATAAGTTTCAGTGACATATGAAAGAACGTCCAAAGCCTAACCTAGTGTCACACAGCATGAAAACAGGCCCTTCGACCCAACTTACCCATGACGACCAACATGCCCTATCTACAGTGGTTCCACCTGTTCATTTTCAGTCCGTATCCCTCCAAACCTACCGTGTCAATGCTTCTTAAATGTTGTGATATTACCTCCCTCAACTGCCTCGTCTGGCAGCTTGTTCCATATACCCACCACCCTTTGTGTAAAGAAAGTTGCCCCTCAGGTTCCTATTAAATCTTTCACCCTAAATGGGTAAGATTTATTAGGAACCTGAGGGGTGTTTTTTTTCCCCTCTGAAGGTGGTAGATATATGGAATAAGCTGCCAGAGAAGATAGTTGAGGCAAGTGCTTTATTGTCATATATCCCGAAACAGAACAATGATATTCTTATTTGCAGCGGCACAACAGATATGTAAACCTATTGCTCTGTAAAACCCGTAATAAACAACAACAACAAAACCAGAACAGACAAATAAATAGACAACAGCAGTGCAAAGTGAAAAATAATATCCCTTTGTCTATATAGTTCAGAGCCTATTTGGTTTTAGTATTTAATAGCCTGATGGTTGTAGGGAAGAATCTGTTCTTGAACCTGAACCCTACCTTCTTCCTGATGGCAGGAGAAATGAGACCATGGCCAGGATGGTGTGGGTCTCTGGTGATGCTGGCTGCCTTTTTGAGGCAGTGACTCTTTGGATCCCTTTGATAGTGATGAGGTCAGTATCTGTGATGGACTGGGCAGTATTCATCACTTTTTGCAATTTTCTGTGTTCCTGAGCGTTCGAGTTGCCTCACCAGGTCATGGAGCAACCAGTCAATATGCTCTCTGCTGTACACCTGTAGAAGTTCGAGAGTATATGTTGACATACTGAATCTCCTCCATCTTCGAAGGAAGTAGATGGGGTTTCTTTATTCATTGTGCTTGGTGCAGGACAGATCATCAGAGATATGCACGTCTAGGAATTTTAACTCTCTCCACCACTGTCCTGTCGATGAAGACAGGATTGTGAGTCTTTGTTCTTCCTCTTCCAAAGTACACAATCTGTTCCTTGGTCTGACTGATGTCAAGAGAAGGGTTGTTCTGGCACCATTTAGTCAGTCGATTGATCTCCATCCAATACTCTGATTCATCGTCATTTATAATTTGTCCAACAACAGTGGTGTCGGCGGCAAGCTTGAAGATGGAGGTCGCACTTTATCCGGATATACAGTCGTGAGTATAGAGTGAGTCGAGCAGAGAGCTGAGCAGGCAATCATGAGGTGCTCCCTTGCTGATAGTTATTGAGGAGGAAGTGTTGCTGCCAATTCGTACAGATTATGGTCTGTTGATGACGAAGTCGAGGATTCATTCGCAGAGGAATGCGTAGATGCCCAGTTCCGTGAGCTTGGTAACCAGCTTGGTGGGGATGATGGTGGTAAACGGTGAGCTGTAGTCCATGAACAACCACCTGACTATAACAGTATTTAAAAGAAACTCTGACATTACATGGATAGAAATGTTTTAGAGGGACATGGGCTAAGTGCAAGCTGATGGGATTGCTAAGACCGGGCATGTTGGTCAGCATGGATGAGTTGGGCTAAAGGGCCTATTTCCATGCTGCACTTGGTGTAAGACAGTCAGTTACATCCTGCTGTAAGGAACAACTGCTGTCCTCGTGAACCTGTGTGCCTGCTCAAACGTACTTTGTAATTGCCTGCTGAACCTTCACATGGCTTTCAGTGATTGTGCACAAGGTTACCTGGGTCCCCTTGGAATGTTGGCAACACCCAACTTCTATCCATTTAAATCAATATTTGCTTTTCTGTTTTGTACACCAAACTGGATGATTTCACAATTTTCCATTTCGAACTTCACCTGCCATGATTGACGTTAAGTCTGCATACCTCTGACAGACAATGACAATTTTGATTTTGCTTCCAACACTCAATCCACCTGTGGTTTGTGTTGCACAGGAAATGGGAAGGAAGATTTTTTTTTAGCAAACAGGGAAAGATATTTCTCTTCCCATAACTGGATCTATATTAAGCCAGTGGAAATTTCCCTCCTGACAGTTATAGATGGGTCAGAGCTGGCACTAGGGGGGGAAATACAGACTGCTGGAAGAGCTCAGCACATCAGGCAGTATCTGGTGGGAATGGACAGATGCTGTTTGGGATTCTAACCTTATTCAGACTGGATGCAGTGGGGAACATTATGTGGTGAGGAGCAAAATTGTGGTGGGGCTCGAAGGGGGGGACATTGTGGTAAGAGAGGAGATTAGGCCAGATATGCTGACACTTTCTGAGTAAAATGCTGTTCTGTGGCTTATTTTGACAGCCTGTCAAAGGTGAGACTACAGAGGCTGTGAAGGCTGCAATTGAAGTTGGGTACCGCCATTTTGATGGAGCTCTAGTGTATGGCAATGAAGATGAAATTGGTGAAGCTATTCGTGCAAAGATAACTGATGGAACAGTAAAACGGGAAGATATATTTTACACCAGCAAGGTATGTACATTTCTTTATAAGCATAATTATACTCTGATTACTAATATCTCCATTTCTTTCTGCAAGTATAGAATAATTGCTGTCGACCTGCAAGACAGTTTTATCAGAGAGATGCAAGAGATTGCAAATGCTGGAGCCTTGAGCAAAGAACAAAATACTGGAGGTATTGGATGAGAAGGTACAAGGCATGATTAGTAAGTTTGCAGATGACACTAAAGTGGGTGGTATTGTAGTTAGTGTGATGGTTGTCAAAAATTGCAGCAGTATCTTGGTCGGGTGGGCTGAGGATAGGTTGATTGAGTTTTATTCAGAGAAGTGTGAAGTGTTGCATTTTGGGAAGTCTAACCAGGGCAGGACCTACACATTGATGGCAGGGCTCTAGGGGGTGTTGTGGAACAGAGATCTAGGAGTGCAGGTACCTAGTTCCTTAAGTGGCATCACGGATGGATAGGATTGTCAATAAGGCTTTTGACACATTAGCCTTCATCAGTCAGATCATTGAGTATAGAAGTGGGGAGGTCATGTTGTAGTTATACAAGCCAATGGTAAGGCCAATCTTACAGTGGTAATGTGAGGAATAGATCGGATTTATGCATCAGTTTATGATTGATGAAAGAAGATATGCCAAAATCCTTACCATTTTATATACCTGTGATTCCACTTTCAGGGAACTATGTACTTGTTTTCATTCCCCAGGGCCATACCATTCACTATAAAGGTCGTGTCCTGGTTTGACTTTGGCGGCAAATAAAAGAGGGCAGATTATTATCTCAATGGGGTTAGGTTAGGCAAGGGGGAGGTGCAGGGAGACCTGGGCGTCCTTGTACACCTGTCACTGAAAGTTGGCATGCAGGTACAGCTGGCAGTGAAGAAAACTATTGGAATGTTGGCCTTCATATCAAGAGGATTTCAGTATAGGAGTAAAGAGGTTCTTCTGCAGTTATATAGGGTTCTGGTGAGACCACATCTGGAGTATTGTGTCCAGTTTTGGTTTCCTAATTTGAGGAAGGACATCCTTGTGATTGAGGCAGTGCAGCGTAGGTTCACGAGATTGATCCCTGGGATGGTGGGACTGTCATATGAGGAAACATTGAAAAGACTAGGCTTGTATTCACTGGAGTTTAGAAGGATGAGGGGTGATCTTATAGAAACATACAATTATAAAAGGACTGGACAAGCTAGATGCAGGAAAAATGTTCTCAATGTTGAGTGAGTCCAGAACCAGGGGCACAGTCTTAGAACAAAGGGGAAGCCATTTTAGACTGAGGTGAGAAAAAACGTTTTCACGCAGAGAGTTGTGAATTTGTGGAATTCCCTGCCACAGAGGGCAGTGGAGGCCAAGTCACTGGATGGATTTAAGAGAGAGTTAGATAGAGCTCTAGGGGCTAGTGGAATCAAGGGATATGGGGAGAAGGCAGGCACAGGTTATTGATTGGGGCCGATCAGCCATGATCACAATGAATGGCGGTGCTGGCTCGAAGGGCCGAATGGCCTCCTCCTGCACCTATTTTCTATGTTTCTATGACTTCCCAACATGCAATACCTTACACTTATCTAGATTTTACTTCGGAGTCACGTGAGTGACTACGTGAAGAAGAGCCCGTCCAGCCGCACACGCATCATATCGTCAGACGCATAGCGTAACGACCGTGTGTGGAGGAGCAAAGCTCCTCCAAGCAGTGAGTAAGTAAAAGCCTGAAGGTAAGTGCTTTCACTTTCAGGTCGCCTTCCTCGTTAGACTTGTAGTGGAGTTCCAGACAAGTTAGTATGGAGAGAGGGCGTAGAGGGAGGAGACGTACCGCGGGTAAACCTCGAGAAGACTGAGTCTGAGGGTAGCGGGCGTCCATTAGAGGAGTCGGTGGCAGCGAGGCCATCAACTCCAGATGCAGTAGAAAGTACCGTATCAGCGCCATTGGGGCGCAAGGCCGGGCAAATGTCCGTGCGACCAGTAGACTCTGATGAGTCAGACCCGGAGGTTAACCCTCCTCAGTCAGAAGTTATGGCTGCTAGGATCGCTAGTCTAGAATTCCTCATGGGGAAAATGATATATCAAGGACCACATCAGGAGGAATACAGTCCGCGTTGGCCTATGGGAAAGACAGCGCAGGGAGTGCCTTGGATCGGTCAGGCACAGCGTTGGCCTGCAGGAGAGCCACCAGAAATGTCTGAAAAAAGACAGTATATGTGTTGGCCTACAGGAGAGCCAGTGCCAGAAATGCCTGAAAAAAGGCAGTATAAGCGTTGGTCTAAAGGAGTGCCAGTGCCAACAATATCTGAAGGAAGACAGTATAAGCGTTGGCCTACAGGGGAGCCAGCGCCAGCAGCACCTGAAATAGGGCTGCCTATGCGTGGGCCTACAGGAGAGCCTGTCCGGGGAGAATCTGGTAAAGAATTTACTATGCGTAGGCCTATGGAAGAGCCAGTGCTAGAATCACCTGAAACAGGGATGCCAGAACTCCCCCATCATGAGGAGGAACATCAAGATTCAGATGATGAATCATATGAGGACCAGAGCCCAATAACAGAGCCTAAAATACCAGGTCTGGCACAAAAGTTTGCTGTTCCCAGATTAACAGGGGAACCTTTGGGAGATGAATTAGCAATGACTATAAATTACTTGCTCTCCCATCAGCTCCAGGAATTAACCATGGATGAGACTGTAAAAAATATGAAACCCCGCAGAATTGTGCACTGCTAGCAGTCCCAGCGGTGAATAACGTGATATGGGGCTATTTGGGCATTCGAGTACGATCACAAGAATTGAAATTACAATGAGTGTTGAAATTCCTGGTGTCAGGCATTATGGCTTTCGCCAGAGGTTTGGATGAGGAGCATGTGTCTGTTTCACAACAGGATGCCTTAGCACTCATGTGTAGTGCGCACTTTGAAATAAACTGTATTCGTAAAAGTGCCATAAGACCTAATATTCACCCTAAGTTTGCGGGGCTCTGTGAACCATCTAATATTCAATTGCCTAATCTGCTTTTTGGAGAGAATCTAGCCAAAAGGGTAAAAGACCTGAATGAAGAAGCAAAAACCGTGGGAATGATGAAACCACCGGTGCTTAGCAGATCAATTCGAAGGCAGTATCCCTACCGGCGGATGTCTGGGGCTGGAGAAGGAACAAGTCGATCTTTCCCATATACGCGTTATTGGCGCATTGCTCCTGGGGTGCGTGGAGGTTACAGTATTCCCACTAAGAATAGGGGACAACATTTGCCATCGGCAAACCCCGAGGTAGGTGGGTATGGTCCGGTTAGAGACATATTAAAGTTTCACACTCACAAGTTGGAGGAAGATTACAATTCTTCCTAAAAGAATGGCAACAAATAACAACTGATGCGTTTATACTGTGCAGTATTGTGGGATTTAGAATTGAATTATATCCACATTTGGATCCTCCTACACAGCATATTTCATGCCGTTCACGTATTTTCTCGAAAGAAGAGAATACGCAGATTCAGGCAGAACTGGAAATATTGTGCAAAAAAGGTGTAACAGAGAAGTCAGTTGAACAACACCATCAATTTGTGTCAAGTATTTTTCCCAGACCAAAAAAGGATGGTGGGTGTAGAATTATTCTAGATCTGACAAGTCTTAACCCTTTTGTACAGTATAAACATTAAAAAATTGAGACATTTACAAATGCCATTCAGCTTGTTTCAAGAGAATGCTATTGGCTCTGTCTCACGGTGTTGCGGTCATTGGCGGTGAAGCGCGGCGTCGCCGGAAGAGGGGACCGCACGGCAACAGCGAGAGCGCCGCACGGATGCTGCGCGGGGGCCGAGTGATCTCCGTACGGCCGGTTCCACGAGCTTGCGGCGTCGGGTGATGACGACATCGCGCAACGCGACGCGCTACGCGATGACGTCATTTCGGATCGCGGGGCTGTGGCGGCGGTAGTGCTGATCGCGGCGCTGTGGCGGCGGCTGTGGCGGTGCCCGTGCCGCACACGTGCCTCACTGGCGCCGGCTGTGGCGGCAAAAGTTGCCGTGACGGCGCTCGTGCCACACTGGTGGGTGCTGTGGCGGAGCCCGTGCCGCACTCGTGCCTCACTGGTGGCGGCTGTGCGGTAGGAACAGATTTTTAGACATTGTTGGTTTTTTGTGAGCACCGTGCGGTGTTGGGACCAACACCGCACGGCCCCGGCGGTGTGCGTTGGACCGAACCCGCGGTCTCTGGTGGTCCACGAGCGGTAGAAACTTCCTGTTTCACCGCCAATTACCGCAAATTCGTGAGACAGGCCTTTATATGGCTAGCATAGATCTGCAAGATGCATATTATTCTGTGGCTGTGCATGGTAATGATCGGAGATATTTAAAATTTAGATGGATGTCAATTATGGCAATTTAAAGCATTGCCTAATGGTTTAACTTCAGCTCCTAGACTATTTACAAAATTAATAAAAACCAATTTTAGCACTACTAAGAGCTCAGGGCCATGTGCTAATGGCTTATTTGGATGATAAACTGATTGTGGGAGACTTTGGCTACAACAGAAGCATCAGTGTCAAGAATTAAGCTCATTTTCGAGAGGCTGGGATTCATTATTCACCCACATAAATCCAAACTATTACCAAGCACAGAAATTGATTACTTGGGTTTTACCATCACTTCAGAACACATGGTAGTCACTTTGCCTAACGATAAAAGGCTGCAATTAATTGAAGGTTGTATTAAGCTCATTACAGAGCACCAACCCACAATTAGGCAGCTTGTTGGGCAAATTAATTGCTTCTTTTCCAGCTGTACAGTTTGGACCACTGCATTATCAGCATTTGCAGCGAGCAAAGGTACACGCATTTTGACAGGCCATGCAATTGACAATTGCGGCTATTACGGAATTAGAATGGTGGATTAAAAGTGTCTCTAATGCTTCCACACAAATTCTGGTTGAAACACCTTCCATTATTCTACAGACTGATGTAAGTGCTCTAGGTTGGGGCACCACTAATACTGTTTCCAGCTGTGGAGGTAGATGGAATGTGGAGGAAGTACCTTTGCTCCAAGATCAAGGTATCAATTACCTAGAGCTTTTAGGAACATTTTATGGGCTTAAAGCTTATTGTTCTAATATGGAAAATTTGCATGTTCAGGTACAGATTGACAATACTACAGCTGTAGCGTATGTTAATCATATGGGTGGTATCAAGTCAGAATCTTGTGATAGATTGGGAAACGTGATCTGGACCTGGTGTATTACCAGAAATATTTGGCTTTTGGCAATCTACCTACCAGGTAGACTCAACATAGTTGCAGACACAAGGTCACGTAAATTCAACGACAATACAGAGTGGATGTTGGATCGTGAAAAATTTAATAAAATTGTTGCACGGTTCGGGATGCCAGAGATTGACTTGTTTGCATCAAGACTTAACCACCAATTGCCTAAGTATGTGTCATGGGGACCTGATCCTGGTGCAGTAGCGATGGATGCTTTCTCGCTACATTGGGGTAGTATGTTTCTGTATGCATTTCCTCCGTTTTGCCTCATTAATCGGTGTATACAGAAAATCAAACAGGACTCGGCTTCAGGGGTTTTAGTGGTACCAGACTGGCCTACACAGCCGTGGTACCCTCTGGTGTTAAAAATGATCACAAGGCTCCTTATGATTATTCCTAAACAGGAAAACCTGCTTGTGCACCCTGTAACTGGTGAGTAACATCCTTTACATGATCGTATTGGTTTATTGATTTGAAGATTCTAAGAAGGCCATATCTCGGAAGAGGATTATCAGAGCGTACTGTGGATGTTATGGCGGCAGCCTGGAGGAATAGTACCCAGAAGCAGTACATTTCTAATATAAGGAAATGGGAGGTGTTTTGTTTACAAAAGAATATTACATATCACACTGCAGACATTTCAGATGTGTTAGAGTTTCTGTCAACTCTTTATTTTGATTTGCATAGTGCGATCAATACTGCAAGGAGTGCTCTTTCTGCATATCTATGCAGGAAATCAGAACAAAATCCTGTAGGATCACACCCTTGGGTCTGTAGGTTTATGAAGGGAATTTGTAATTCCAATCCTCCTAGACCCAGGTATACAGAAATATGGAATGTAAGAGATGTGCTTATGCTCCTTCGCCAATGGACGCCTATTGAAGCTATGTCATTGGCCAAAATTACCATGAAGTTAGTTATGCTCATGGCACTAGTTTCAGCACAGAGTGCAAACATTGCAGAAATTACGAATAGACAGGATGAAAATAGCAGCAGATGCCATTAAATTCTATGTCTATGATTTGCTTAAACAGAGTAGATCTGGGTTCACAGGATGTAAGTTGGTTTTTTCAGCATATCCTACGGATCCACGTCTATGTGTAGTAGCACATTTACGATGTTACATTGAAGCAACCAGAACCTTAAGAGGTGCAGAATCAACATTCTTTGTCAGCTATAAAAAAAACGCATAAGAAAGTGTCGGTACAGACTATTTCAAGATGGCTGAAGCAGGTGTTGGTTGATGCAGGTATTGATACTGACAAATTTAAATCTCATTCCACCAGGGCGGCATCAACATCGGCGGCCAAGGATTTGGACGTTCCAATAGACCTTATCCTCGCGGCCGCAGGATGGGCAAGTGAACGGATGTTTCACAAGTATTACCATAAGGAGATTAAAGATCCTGGGTTATTTGGTGGTGCTGTTTTGGATTTAGTATTAAGTCCCCCATTATGATAAAGGGGTTACTATTGTTGTGATAAATAAAACCATTAACTGATTACATCTATGTTGTGGTTATGCATTGTTGAGTGCTTTACTCATTTAGAGTCAATCAATGCAGTTAGACGCCTGGATTTTAATCTACGGCGTGAAATCACAGAGCTTTGAAATCTTCACATAGTCACTCACGTGACTCCGAAGTAAAATAGTAAGATTAAACGAGAACTTACCAGTTTGAAGTTTGATCTTTATTTTATGAGGAGTTACGATGAGGGACTACGTGCCCTCCGCTCCCACCCTCATAAAGATCGAGCTGGTAGTTCTAGTCTTTACGTATCTTACTATCATATTTCAGTAATTGTCTGTGATTTCACTCCGCTGCTTTGAAGATTGACGCATGTGCGGCTGGACGGGCTCTTCTTCACGTAGTCCCTCATCGTAACTCCTCATAAAATAAAGATCAAACTTCAAACTGGTAAATTCTCGTTTAATCTTACTATTAAACCTCATTCGTCCTTCCTCGCCTCATTTGCCTAGCTGATCAATATTCCACTGTAATTCTTGATAACTATATGCACTGTCCACAATACCACATATTTTAGTGGGCATCTTTAGTGTACAAGTAGTCATCTAGGAACCCGCTAGCATCAGCATGAAATCAGTACGAAGCTGTAAAATACTGGGCCTCATTTTATGTATTACTAGACCAAGTGGAACCGTTGGGTCCCTGTCACACGTGAGGCCTGGTTTCCCAACGCAACCCATTCCCCAACGCAATATTCCACCACTCACCCATAACCCCCACGGGAGGCCTCATCTCCCAACGCAACCCGTCCCCCTTTCTCCAACACGACCCGTTCCCCCAACGCAATATTCCAGCATCACCCATAGCCGACAACTGCACAGGAGGTGCTCATTTAGCCTTATTTAGCCTCCCTCATTTTTAAACTTTTAAAAAATGCATTTCCACTTGCTAGCTAGCAGAACTCAGTGTACTTGGATAGCAACAATGTTGCGAGCAGGGCTAAGCACAGGGAATAAGCGAAAGACAGTTGTTTTTTCCAAGTTTTTCGAGATTTTTGAAAATTTTCATCAATAATCCGAGAAATAATGCATGAAATTTTCAGATAAGATGATTTTTGACTTCCCGGCGTAAATCTCCATTGGAATGCGTAAAAGTTTTACCATTAGTGCGTCGTGTTTTCGAGGAGATGTGAAACGCACACGAACATCGCACACACAAATACATACACATCCAAGATCAGAGTTTTATAAGTATGCTAGACCTGTTGGAGCCCCGTCCTTTCAACGCGCGGTTGCGGGGAGGGGGGGGGGAGGCGGCCTGCAGCATCACACACAAACTAACCACCTCTCACACACACAGGTGGAGGGAGGGGGGTGAGAGGGGGAAGAGGGTGGTAACGGGAGGGGGAGGGTGGAGGCGGGTTAGTGGCGAGAGAGAGGAGGGGGAGAGAGGAGAGGGGAGGAGGAAGGGAGAGGAGGGGGGAGAGGAGGGCGTGAGAGAGTGGAGGGGGAGAGAGAGTAGAGGGGAGAGAGGGAGTAGAGGGGAGAGTGGAGGGGGGAGAGTAGGGGAAGAGAGGCGGGGCGGAGAGAGGGGATGGATGGGGGAAAGCGAGGGGGAGAGGGGTAGAAGGACGGGGGAGAGAGGAGGGGGAGGGAGGGGGAGAGAGGAGGGAGAGGGGAGAGGGGTAGGGGGGAGAGAGAGGAGGGGGAGAGAGGTGGAGGGAAGGGATGGGGAGAGTGTAGAGGGGAGCGAGGAAGGGGGCAGAGGAAGAGGGGGAGGGAGGTGGAAGGGGAGGGGGGAACGGGGGAGAGAGGAGGAGGGAGGGTGGTTGAGTAAAGGGGAGAGAGGAGGGGGGAGAAAGGGGGAGGGAGGAGAGGGGAGGGGGAGAGGGTGATCAGGGGGGAGAGGAGGTGGGGGCCGGGCAGGCGAGCGGGCTGCGGGGCCCACAGCGAGCAAGCTGCAAGGCCCACGGCTTTGGTCGCCGCCCGCCTGCAGCCCACTGCGACCAAATGGCTGCGAGTCGGGAGGGTGACGTAACTCACAGCACGTGCAAAACTGAGCAGCAGGTTGTGCGTGGAAAACCGCACATGCCGCGCGAGCAGACCCTTTGTGACGTAATCTTGTTTATTTTCTAAGTTATTTAACATTTTTGAACATTTTCATAAATAACTCAAGAAATAAAGCTCGAAATTTTCAGATACAGCGATTTTTGACCACAGCGTAAATCTCTATCGAATATGTAAAAATGTCACCGTTACTGTATCGTGTTTTCGAGGAGATGTGAAACACACACGAACATCACACACACAAATAAATGTACAACCAAGATCAGACAGACAGACAGACAGTCTAGCAGCCCATCAGCAAGCAAGGCCTGTTTCTTGATCGATCCCTGCATTTTAATCTTTCTGTTGAAAATGCATTTCATTTCTGTGCAGATTGTTCAATTAAATCGTTTATAATTGCATGCTTTTTGTAACTATGCAAAGTGTAATGTTTAAATCACAGTGAGCAATGGCAGAGAAAATCTGGAACAAAAAAATCTGCACCTACTGTCTTGCTTCTTTTTTGTCTCCAAAGAGACTTGCCTCTAAATGTTGGTTTCCAATATTCACCGATAAAAAATTGAGTGTAGGACATGTGAAAGCATACCTTCTCATGTTGGACTCATGTATCCAGCAAGATCTATGGCTGTCTTGTTTATTGGTGTATCGAAATAATGTTTTATATGAATGGGAAGTGCGGCAATCTTCCAAATTGCTGAGTAGTTCTCCAGATTCCAAGGCACTGTGAGCTGCAAGTATTTTATAATATGAATTAACAAAAAAAAATCACCAGAACCTCAATCTGTGAACATGCTAAGAAGATCATGAGACTCCTCGTGGACCAAGTGTGTCAGGTCAAATGGACTTGACTTCGGATTGGGACTGAATTTTCTCCAGAGGTGGTACTTGTGACATTTTCAATTAAAATGGAAATCTAGCTCTTTGAATGAGGTAATGACTTCTGTGTTTTACCTCTAGGTCTGGTTGACTTATCTTTCTCCCCCCTTGGTCCAGAAAGCCCTGGCGAAGACTCTGAAGAGCCTACAGCTGGACTATGTTGATTTATACCTTGTCCACTGGCCAATGGCTTTGAAGGTAAGCTATAGTACGAGATGACCCTATAAGGTGAGCTCCAGCGATCCCTGCACATTAGCACTATCCAACACACACTAGGGACTTCTTCTTCTGTCGTATGTCTTTTAGACCAGCAGCTCCGTTGAGGCGAGCCAGGCCAACTAGTCATCGTCCAGGTCAATCAGATCTCGTTCAGCATTCGGTGGCCGGTGTTTGGGGCAACTGGTGACTATGTGCTCCACTGTCTGTGTTGGGTCCCCACACTCGCAGGAGGCACTGTCCACGAGGCCCCACCTCTTCATCGCTACTCCATAGCGTCCGTTGCCTGTCCTCAAGCGGTTGAGGGTTGTCCACTGCTTTTGGGGCAGGTCCTGGCCAGGGACGCCCATGGGGTCATTGATGTAATGGTGTAGCCTAGATTGTTCCGCTGACTTTCACTGGTCTCTCCATCTCATCTTGACCCCGGCGACCTTAGAAGCATCAGCCGGTGTTGTGCAGAGCAGCTCTTGGGCTTGCGTGGCAAAGGGGTGCCGTGACTTGAGGCACACTCGTCGTGGTGTCTCTGTGATGATCTGCTGGAGGAGGTGGGATTCACTGGTCTGTGCCTTTCGAGAGAGGGCCAGCGTGGCTGCTTCTCGTCTGATGTTGGCTGGGGTGATGCCAGCGAGGACGGGCAGTTGGTTTACTGGGGTGGCTCGTAGGCATCCGGAGACAGTCCGCAGGGCACTTAGTTGTTATCACAGCAGAAGGCACAATAAACTCTGAAGAAATGCAGAGAAAACAAATGAGTACATCAGAATTGGAAGTGTAAAAAAAACAATTGAGTAAATTCTCTGGACCAAACAGACTGCATTCCAGGATCTTAAACAGACACATGAAGTGTTTAGCTTGCAATGGTCCTTTTTAAAATCTCCCTGAACCTCAGAACAGTGCCGGTAGATTGAGAGGGAGAAAATGTAATATGATTATTTTAGTTGAGGAGTGAGAGACCTGTTGTCAGCAAAATGGTGGAATCTATCTTAAGATTCCAGGGAACCTAAAAAGCATTCATATTATTCAGCAAAGTTTGGCATAGTTTAATGAAAAGAAAATAGTGTTTGAAAAATCTAATAATAACTTTTTTAAGAATATGAATAGCGGAATGTATAAGGAGAAACTAGTGGATGTTGTACAATGCCCTTCATAATGTTTGGGATAGAGACCCATCATTTATTTATTCTCCTCTGTACTCCACAATTTGAGATTTGTAATTGAAAAAAATCACATTTGGTTAAAGTGTACATTGTCAGATTTAAATAAAGGCCATTTTAATACATTTTGGTTTCACCATGTAGAAATTACAGCTGTGTTTATACATAGTCCCCCCCCCCCCCCCATTACACGGTGGTGGAAGCACATAGTGTTCCTGTATTGCAACTGTCTCATAGTTTGTTGGAAGCTGGTTGGAAGAATGGCCTACTCCTGTCTATTGAAAGTAATCAGCACCAAAGATACTAGAGGAGATCATTTACAACTGAGGTGAGAAAAAAAAATGTCACCCAGAAAGTTGTGAATTTATGGAATTCCCTGCCACAGAGGAGGAGTGGTCCATCTTGCTCCGCTATAGGATCTTTGCTCTTAGTGGCTCTCCCACAGAGTATCCATTCCTGCCCATTAGGTTCCCATTGTGATGAAGAACACACATGCATGAAAAGTGGAAAAAGGATTTTTCTGCCATCCTCTCCCTTGACATCAAAAATATATTTCTCCAAATTTGACCGAGTGTTTTTCAACAAGTGGGGTGGGTCATGCATGCAATAGATATTGGTTCCCCCATGGATGAAGAAAGGATGGTCTTCTGTCACACCCAAGTTGGAGTAGAGTCGAATATTGCTTGGGACTTGGTCACAAACAACGGCCTTAGGCTGTAGTCCAATAGCCTTAACCTTCTGTAAACATTCATTGAGTAATGTTTGCAGTTTGTCAGCCGTTGTGCAGTCCCGTGAAAGAAAGTAACTGACAGGTTGCTTCCATTTCCCCATCAAGCCTCTAACCATGAAAACTAGAGCATGGTTGGCAGGCCTTGATGTCTTCCCTTGGGATCCAAAGTCCTCAAAACTCTCCACTGAATCTTCAGTAATATTGTAAGAGAGGCTTGCACGTAAACTCATTTCGTCAAAGGAGACTACACATAATGTATCCCTCTCTGTCATCACCGCA
Source organism: Malacoraja senta (assembly GCA_038087875.1). Taxonomy (NCBI): domain Eukaryota; kingdom Metazoa; phylum Chordata; class Chondrichthyes; order Rajiformes; family Rajidae; genus Malacoraja; species Malacoraja senta. Next base: position 74,707,354 of record CM075979.1, on the reverse strand, counting down.
ACCCTGTCTTTCAAAAGTTCACGAATCTTAGGGGGAAACCCAGGCCTCACTTCAATATTGCTCAACCACCTACGTAGTGATGAGATGATGGAAGTGTGAAAATGCACTGGCAGAACTGATATGCTCGGGGACTCTGGTGGTAGAGGGACAAGGCAACTACCTTGTCTGAATAACTCCATCGTCTTCCTCTTGCACTTCTACGTCCGAACGCATTACGCAACTGCGACGCAAAGAAAGACAGTGCTGGTTCTTGTAAAAATTCACCAGCCCCTCTGATCAAGTCACTAATTGTCTTACTTTCTGTAATATTCTTTCCCATTGATAATTTAATCTGTTGTACTCTTTTTTTGAGGCGGAAAGTACGCTGTCTTTCCTTCTTCAGAGCTCTGCTGTCATTCACATTTGGTGTGAATTGAAGATCGGGTTTTTCAGGAGTTTTAGAGACACTGCTGGGTTCTTCCCGATGAATTTTGTTTGCAGCTGAGCAGTAAGAATGTTCGGCCAGTATGTTGTGTGACACTGCCAAGACAAAAAAAATGAGAAAGGGAAAAAGAAATGTCAAGCATACTAATGAAAAAGATTAAGCATATACATGTAAATAAATCAGCATCTACTAATAATTATAATTACAAATAGATGTGATGCACCAATTTCAATCTACCAGAAGAAAATCATGATCTTGATTTTTTGAAGATTAAAAAAAAATTAAATCAATTTAAATGTTGTATGAATTATGCTTGAGGAAGCTTTAAATGGATGTTCTTACTTGAATTAAATACTAGTACGCATTCCATCAGCCCACACTAGTCTTATGTGTGATTATAGTTTTGTGAACATTTCACAAATGAAAATAAAAGTACCATACATGCCATTACATATTGACCATTAGCAATTCTATCAGTTTGGATATAATTTTTTAATATTTAGCCAAATTACTTGCCTGTTTTAAAGGCGTTGGTGAGGATGGGAGGTTCTCATTCTTCCTCTTGAGTAACCTGCGTTGGGAAGACAGACGTTTCGGCGGGTTAGGAATGTCAAAGAGCATTGGAACTGCATTCCAATTTAGCCTGTTCTTGGTCTGCTTGTTGGAAAACTGGTCGTTCAAAGTGTAAAGAACAAAGACAACAGTTGGCTGACAAGTACTCCAGAGTTCGGTGCAGGAGATCTTGTCGACGAGTATTCTGGACCCATTGTTGACATCTGAAATTACAGAACATATCATTTAGGATTAACTAATAAGAAAAAAAATGATTATAACTACATGCCTGCAGAATGGATGATGCAATTGTTTTCAGTTGTGTGGAGAGACCTGTATATTGAAGATGCATTTTGCCTCTAATATGTCAATTTACCTTAAATGTAGAAGAGCTTATTAAAATCTTCTTACAAAGACCATTAAGTATTTTCTTTCTATCCTCTTTTGGACCTAAGGCATAGCAGGGCTGCCAACTCTCACACAGAGGGAAGGGAGGGATAGAGGGAAGGGAGGGAGAGAGGGAAGGGAGGGAGGGAGAGGGAAGGGAGGGAGGGAAAGAACGGAGAGAGAGAGGGAGAGGGAGAGAGGTAGGGAGATCGAGAGAAGAGAGGGGAGAGAGAGACATCGGGAGAAGAGAGGGGAGAGAGAGAGATCGAGAGAAGAGAGGGGAGAGAGATCGAGAGAAGAGAGGGGAGAGAGAGATCGAGAGAAGGGGGAGAGAGAGATCGAGAGAAGGGGGAGAGAGAGAGATCGAGAAGGGGGAGAGAGAGAGAGAGAAAGGAGAGAGAGAGAGAGAGAGAGAAGGGGGTGAGAGAGATCGAGAGAAGGGGGAGAGAGAGAGATCGAGAGAAGGGGGAGAGAGAGATCGAGAGAAGGGGGAGAGAGAGAGATCGAGAGAAGGGGGAGAGAGAGAGAGATCGAGAGAAGGGGAGAGAGAGAGATCGAGAGAAAGGGGAGAGAGAGATCGAGAGAAGGGGGAGAGAGAGAGATCGAGAGAAGGGGAGAGAGATCGACTCTGACTCCGCGGTGTTTTCGATCCAGCGCCGCCCGCCCGCGGTGGGACGCCCTCAGACCGCAGACCGCAGACCCTCGATGTTGGTGGTCGGCGGTCACAGCACTCCGGAGCGGCGACCCGGCAAGGCATCGCCCGCTCCGTGTTGGTGTCCCAGCGCTGTGCACCCTTCTTCACGGCGGGCTTGTGATCTTTGCTTGTGGTGTCTTGACAATTCAAGGGACATAACGGGTAACAGCCGCCGCGTTCTCAGACTCGAATCTGAGCTCGAAAAATCTCGTGGTGGGCCTAATGTGTCTCGCGGGCCATATTTTGGAGACCCCTGCTGTGAGGTTCAAAATCACAAACGCTTTTAGAGACAGAGTCAAGCAAAGAAGCTTTTTATTTAGATCATATTCTGCAGAATAGGTGCCTCTCCTCTGATGACCCCTAGAGGCGCACCGAGGATCGGGATGTCTTCTATCTTTATACATTTCATGGGTACTATTGTCACACCCTCATTCCTCCCCATTGAGCTTCTTCCAATCATAACATAAAGCCCACATTCCCACGAGAACGTCCTGGAACGTCCACCCAACGTCAAAGACACCCCCCATATCATGCATCGCATGTGCATTTAAATTAGGCATCTTGTCATAGTGGGTGTGTGTACATATTCATGTAAGTTCATTAGGCATGCGCAGATATGTTTGACCTTATGTACTTTCTCCCTTTTACTTACTTTTCAAATCTTCTGCTGAAGTCTTTTTATTTGCTACTTTTTATCTCGAATTTCTCTCTGTTCTATATATCGTTATTTTCTATTCTACCAGCAGTCTGGCTTTTGCTGACACCTTATTTCTTTCTAAGTTATTTTTCTATCCCTAGTTTAAATCAACCATGTCTGTTAACTCTTTCCTCACAATCCACCCTTTTTCTTTTTTGCTACGCAACCTTTGATTTATACTATATCCTCCTTTTCTAATGCTAGCAGCAGATTCTTCGCCTCCCTATCCCCCTCTCGTTGGTCATACTGTGTTCTGAAGGCCATCATGGTGGTGGCGCTGTTCTTTCTTAGGGCTGTTTCTATCAATCGCTGAGCCAATCCCCGTATGCAGGGAATGATACAACATCCGAACAAACACAGTAACCCCACCATGACTACCACTGATGTTAGAGCTGAGGTAAAGATGTGCTTCCATTTCCCAAACCAGGATTCTAGAAACCCAGTCCAGGAGGTGTCTACTCCAGAGTTCTCAGCCAATTCGATAGACAGAGAGGTGAGACCTGCTAGGGCTCTTGACACTGACCCATCCGGAGCAGTGTTGTTGGGGATGAATGTGCAACATTGTTCGCCAAACATTACACACACCCCTCCCTTCTCAGCCAGTAGCAAATGGCCTGGCAAAATCGCATGGCCTTGGGCATGCTACTGGCATGACCAACGAGAGGGGGATAGGGAGGCGTAGAATCTGCTGCTAGCTATACTACAATCGACAACGCTTTATAAATTACACTCGAGATGCCATTTATAAAGCGTTGTTGATTGTAGTATAGGTAGTTGATCCAGTCCACATTTTTATTAATTGTGGACCACCAGAAGAGTATGGACTCAAAGCCCGCAGCTATCTGGTTTCTGGCTTTGCATTCATCGGGTACCCCTCTTGGCACCCCTATCGCATCTATATATATGTGTGTGTCAAATGATCCTTTCACCCCTCTCTTTTGTAGTTGGCTTCCTTCATTGAGTTCTACAGCATGTTCTACTGCTATGGTGAAGGGCATCATCAGTTGTGTGAGGGTACAGGTTCCCGTCCATGACCCTGGTAACCGGGGCCACAGGGTATTCTCCCCGCACCACCACCAGACAGCGGCTCTACTGACTATCTGCTTTTTCAGCCAGGAGCTATTGAACAGTGGTCCCTGTTCCTCAGCCGTTATGTTATACGTCTGATTGCAGTTGAGCACCTTCCCCATGTCCTGACCCTTTGGGTTATTTCTTGTATAGCACTCAAACCCCTCCTCCCCAAGAGGACTGGTAAATGGAGGAGGTTGAGGGTCTTCCCTTCGGCCCTTCGTATTGTTGTTGCTGGTCGGAAATAGGTAATGATAACTCTGGCATATCACATTCTTTGGTAAGAGGGGATTCGTGAATAGCTGTAGTATACATGACATAGCCCTAGGTGTTCTATCCCAATTCAGGGGAAATGGTACTGGGACCAGCTGAGGCCTAGCTCCGGCGCAGGTGTAACAATTGGTTCGTTACATACTTCTGGCTGTGTACATCATCCAGGCAAGCCAGGTGTTGGCTCCTTTTTCCCCTGTTGGTATTCCCTTCTCATATAACTGCCTTAACCCTGTTTCTCCTGCTACTATCATTATCTTCAGATCCTTAGACTCATTTTCCCTGGTGACATTGCTGACTACTGGTGGTGCTGGTGTTGCCCCGGGATCCCTATTCTGAATGTCATCTATCTTGAACACCTCTCCCCTATCCTCGCATCTTACCATCTCCCCATCCCGCTTCACTTCTATCTCAAACTTCAGACATGCATCCTTCCCTGTTTTATCTGCACATATCCAATACCTACCACTTTCCTGCATTTGAACACTCTGTATGCTCACATATATGCGTCCTGGCAATTTCTCGTTCGGGTTTTGATATATTTTCCACCTATCAGTTTGATAGGTGGTTCGATGCCACCCATATTTTGATGAAGTAAACACCGCGTGCCAATCTTTAGAGGGATGGATGCATACATACATTCTATAGCCACACCACCATTTTCCTTTACATACATCAAATGGGATGGTGGTGGACCTTCTATTCTGTGGTATTGTGATTTTTATGCATGTTATATTACTCACGAGTTGGGTAACCACCCAACACACGACCCACCAACACAAAATCTTCATTTTTCCCGCGGGTTCTTGGTAAATATTAAAGTCAATGCTTCCTCTCCTTTGCGCACAGTCCACGGGCTGATATTGTCTGGTGGGGTCTCCACAGGACCCTTAACTCGACTTGCGTGTGTCCACCCTTTCTCTTTTGTTCGTACTGCCATCTCGGTGATTAGTAACACCAGGTAGGGTCCAGTCCACTTAGGTTGCAGCTTTTCTTCTTTCCACGTTTTTATTAATACCCAGTCTCCAGCCTTGACTGAGTGAATCGGGAAGTCCAATGGTGGGCTCTGGGCCAGCAATCCTTTAATTTTTAGTTCTGCAAGAGATTGGGACACTGCCAGTAAATAGTTCCTCAGGAACACATCGTTCCCTTGCATTGTTGGGACTCCTTCTTTCTTCCCTAAGTATGGGAGCCCGAATAACATTTCATATGGTGATACCCCTATGTCTTTTCGAGGTGCCGTTCGGATTCTCAACAGGGCTATCGGGAGGCACTTAGTCCAGGGGAGTCTCGTTTCCTCTATCAATTTGGTGATTTGGGTCTTTAAGGTGCCATTCATTCTTTCCACCATTCCTGAGCTCTGGGGATGCCACGGTGTATGCAATTTCCATTCTATTCCCAGTGCTTCACATATCATTTCATGTGTTTTGGAGGCAAAATGGGTCCCCCTATCTGAGTCTATTGTTTCCACAATCCCATATCTGGGTATTATTTGTTCTAGTAATATCTTGGCTACCACCTGTGAGGTGGCAGTTGCCGTGGGGAATGCCTCTACCCATCTGGTGAAATGGTCCACTACCACTAACAGGTACTTCCATCTTTGTACCCGGGGCAGCTCGGTGAAATCTATCTGTATTGTTTGGAAGGGCCTAACTGCTAATGGTTGTCCTCCTCCTGGGACTGCTCTCATGATTTTCTTGTTAATTCGCTGACATATTACACAGCCCCCTATGACTTGTTTGGCCATGGTAAACATTCCACGGCAAGCGTAGGTTCTTAAGAGGGTGTCACAGAGGGCTTGTGTTCCCCAATGGCTTTGTCCATGCAACCTCCCTAATAACTCCCTCATTATTTCTTTGTTCAATAGCTGCTTTCCATCCGGTGTCCACCATTTCCCATTTGAAGTATGCTGAGCCCCCATTTCTTTCATGTGTTCCTGCTCTTTCTCACTAAAGATAGGTATCTTTTCCTCATGTTCCCTTAAAGGTATTAGTGACTTCATAGAGACCCATCATTTATTTATTCTCCTCTGTACTCCACAATTTGAGATTTGTAATTGAAAAAAAATCACATTTGGTTAAAGTGTACATTGTCAGATTTTAATAAAGGCCATTTTTATACATTTTGGTTTCACCATGTAGAAATTACAGCTGTGTTTATACATAGTCCCCCCCATTACACGGTGGTGGAAGCACAGAGTGTTCCTGTATTGCAACTGTCTCATAGTTTGTTGGAAGCTGGTTGGAAGAATGGCCTACTCCTGTCTATTGAAAGTAATCAGCACCAAAGATACTAGAGGAGATCATTTACAACTGAGGTGAAAAAAAAAAATGTCACCCAGAAAGTTGTGAATTTATGGAATTCCCTGCCACAGAGGAGGAGTGGTCCATCTTGCTCCGCTATAGGATCTTTGCTCTTAGTGGCTCTCCCACAGAGTATCCATTCCTGCCCATTAGGTTCCCATTGTGATGAAGAACACACATGCATGAAAAGTGGAAAAAGGATTTATTAAAGTTTAAAATGTGAATGACTCTTAAAATATAAGAACAATTTAAATGTCAAAAATGAGAATCATTGTTCTTTCTTGTTGTGTCTCTTGTTGCTGCTCACTGCGTCTTTATGTCTCTTTGCTGTTGATAAAAAAAAGAGACAATTTAAATATAGAGAGATTCAGCGGTCAAATTTTAACAAAGAAAGTCTGATAATTTATCTCAGAATTTCAAGCTTTTAATGATGACAGACTCACACACATATATACACACACACAGAGACTCACACACACACACACACACTCACACACACATATACACACACACACACACACTCACCCAAACGTTTAAAGCCTCCTGTAGAGGCTGCTGCTGCTGAAGAAAATACCAGCTTTAAATAACGTCCAACATACACACTCACCATAGACAGAACTGTCAGCTCTCTTGAATTATTCAACGGTGTCTTCACTCTGTGCCTTCTGCTGTCAGCGCCATCTTGCCACAAACCGGAAATGACGTTTCAGCACCATCTTCCTGCTTTATCCATCCGAAAACGGTTTCAACGATTTTAAGAGCCAAGCCAATTAGGCAAACACTTTGCAAGCAGCCAACACATTTTCTGAAGAGTTTAAAAGCCAAGACAATTTGGCAAACACTTTGCAAGCATCCAACACATTTTCTGAAGAGTCTTTAAAAGCCAAGACAATTTGGCAAACACTTTGCAAGGAGCCAACACATTTTCTGAAGAGTCTTTAAAAGTCAAGACAATTTGGCAAACACTTTGCAAGGAGCCAACACATTTTCTGAAGAGTCTTTAAAAGTCAAGACAATTGGGCAAACACATTGCAAGGAGCCAACACATTTTCAACTCCTACCTCGACAAAAACCTGGACCCACTGCAGTTCGCTTACCGCCACAACAGATCAACGGTGGATGCGATCTCGCTGGCCCTCCACTCTTCTCTGGGAAATTTGGACAACAAAAACTCATATGTCAGGCTGTTATTCATTGATTACATCTTGGCATTTAATACAATCATCCCCTCCAAGCTGGTTACCAAACTCGCAGAACTGGGTCTCTGCGCATCCCTCTGCAATTGGATCCTCGACTTCCTCATTCTCAGACCAGTCTGTTCGTATTGGTGGAAATGTGTCAAGACTCGATAACACTATGCATGGGAGCACCTCAAGACTGCATGCTCAGCCCCCTGCTGTACTCATTCTATACTCATGACTGCATAGCTGGACATAGTGCGAACTCCATCATCATGTTTGCTGACAACACCACTGTTGTGGGACGTATCACTGATGGGGATGAGTCAGAGTATAGAAGAGAAATCGAGCAACTGTCCATATGGTGCCAGCACAATAACCTGGCCCTCAACACCAGCAAAAAGACTACAAAAAGTAGTAAACACTGCCCAGTCCATCATTGGCTCTGACCTCCCTTCCATCGAGGGGATCTATCGCAGTCGCTGCCTCAAAAAGGCTGGCAGTATCATCAAGGACCCACGCCATCCTGGCCACACACTCATCTCCCTGCTGCCTTCAGGTAGAAGGTACAGGAGCCTGAAGACTGCAACGACCAGGTTCAGGATTAGCTACTTCCCCACAGCCATCAGGCAATTAAACTTGGCTCGGATAAAACTCTGAACATTAATAGCCCATTATCTGTTAATTGCACTTTATCAATTTATTTATTCATGTGTGTATAAATTTATATAATTGTATATGGACACACTGATCTGTTTTGTAGTCAATGCCTACTATGTTCTGTTGTGTTGAAGCAAAGCAAGAATTTCATTGTACAATCAGGAACACATGACAATAAACTCAATTGAACTTGAACTTGAACAATAGTATTACTTTAAATAAATAATGTTTGAAAATTATGCACTTTACTTATGTTCCACTTTTTAAAGTTTTTTACATCTCCTTTTAACAGTCATGTTATGCATTTTTCTATTCTTGAATTTGAGTCCATAGTGCATGTGGATACTCACAAAGATTGCTACAATTCTAATCTTGACTCTATTGCACCACAAGTTCATGTCTTTATATTGCTGTGTGTTATGTATTGCTGTGTTTATTAGATGGGAAATGTTATCCCTGGTCATCCTAACATCATCAAATTCTGTGCAGAACACTTTCTCGCACACTTCACAGAACCCAAGAAAGTATTCCGAAGGCACCATCAATGAGCCAAAGTCAGACGTTGATGTGTCATATGCTTTGTGATGGATGAATATGCGTGCAGGATCAACTAAAGTGGCATCCGTTCTTAATAGAACTTCTCTGCATGTGTGGCATTTTGAGGACAGTTCATGTGAAGTGATGATTTTGTGATAGATGTGTCCTGCGATGTAAGCTGGTGTATTCTCTTCAGGGAGATCTAGTGAAATGCTGCAGACTGCATTGTGCTATTTTGTTTTATTGGTATGGGAGATAGATGGAGATGGTTTCTTGACTGTTTTTTGTTAGTGTTTGCAATGTTAAGATAAATCAGTCTGAGTCGGGGGAACAGTTTGCACTCACAGATGGCTTTGTAAGTTCAGCCACCATAACCATCCGAAAAGCACATCGAAACTCCTTCGCTGATGGGTTTTCTCTGAATCCGCCCTTTCGCCGAATATTGGAGAACAAATTCTCTACAATATCCTGATTGATCCGAGATGTGAACATAAAACGGGCGTCTGTGCTTTCCTTTATGTGCTGCCACAGCTGTGAAATGCAAGAAATTGCAAGCCACCATCCCTTTACAAACAACACATTTTTAGCTCCAAGCACTGTCAAGCTTCGGAGTACAGTCAAGCATGATTCAAAGAATGACTTATGCGCAGACTTTTGTGACATAGGCCTCCTTAACTTTTTGGGGTCCTTGAAAAACCTGCTGTTAAATGAGTCAAACAGTCCATCAACCATTTCAATGAACTCTGCCCTATAAACAGCCTCCCCAGGTAACTTTCCAAGAGCTGCACAGGTGTAGACTCCTGCTGCTACCGAATGGCTAAGCACCTGCGCAGCCTTGTTGACTCTCATTTTAGAGAAGCTGTTTAAAACAAAATGGCCTCTGGTTAATTTTTTGGCTTTTCTAATGGGCAACTGTGAATCATGCTCATAAAATGCGTAAATATTTTATTTATTTATTTATTTATTTATTCCGAACAAGTAAAGACATTAAAGACATTAATATTAACAAAATCGAAATTATCAAACAATTGGACATTACAATCAATATTTACAAAGCAATGAGAAGAACAAAATCAAAGTTCCAATGTCCAACTCTGTGTCTGTACAAACTCGAAAAGGAGTGAGAAGAAGAATAACTGTGCCCATTTGATTTTTTTTTTCTGCCATCCTCTCCCTTGACCTCAAAAATATATTTCTCCAAATTTGACCGAGTGTTTTTCAACAAGTGGTGTGGGTCATGCATGCAATAGATATTGGTTCCCCCATGGATGAAGAAAGGATGGTCTTCTGTCACACCCAAGTTGGAGTAGAGTCGAATATTGCTTGGGCCTTGGTCACAAACAACGGCCTTAGGCTGTAGTCCAATAGCCTTAACCTTCTGTAAACATTCATTGAGTAATGTTTGCAGTTTGTCAGCCGTTGTGCAGTCCCGTGAAACAAAGTAACCTACAGGTTGCTTCCATTTCCCCATCAAGCCTCTAACCATGAAAACTAGAGCATGGTTGGCAGGCCTTGATGTCTTCCCTTGGGATCCAAAGTCCTCAAAACTCTCCACTGAATCTTCAGTAATATTGTAAGAGAGGATTGCACGTAAACTCAATTCGTCAAAGGAGACTACACATAATGTATCCCTCTCTGTCATCACCGCAACCCTGTCTTTCAAAAGTTCACGAATCTTAGGGGGAAACCCAGGCCTCACTTCAATATTGCTCAACCACCTACGTAGTGATGAGATGATGGAAGTGTGAAAATGCACTGGCAGAACTGATATGCTCGGGGACTCTGGTGGTAGAGGGACAAGGCAACTACCTTGTCTGAATAACTCCATCGTCTTCCTCTTGCACTTCTACGTCCGGACGCATTACGCAAATGCGACGCAAAGAAAGACAGTGCTGGTTCTTGTAAAAATTCACCAGCCCCTCTGATCAAGTCACTAATTGTCTTACTTTCTGTAGTATTCTTTCCCATTGATAATTTAATCTGTTGTACTCTTTTTTTGAGGCGGAAAGTACGCTGTCTTTCCTTCTTCAGAGCTCTGCTGTCATTCACATTTGGTGTGAATTGAAGATCGGGTTTTTCAGGAGTTGTAGAGACACTGCTGGGTTCTTCCCGATGAATTTTGTTTGCAGCTGAGCAGTAAGAATGTTCGGCCAGTATGTTGTGTGACACTGCCAAGACAAAAAAAATGAGAAAGGGAAAAAGAAATGTCAAGCATACTAATGAAAAAGATTAAGCATATACATGTAAATAAATCAGCATCTACTAATAATTATAATTAAAAATAGATGTGATGCACCAATTTCAATCTACCAGAAGAAAATCATGATCTTGATTTTTTGAAGATTTAAAAAAAAATTAAATCAATTTAAATGTTGTATGAATTAAGCTTGAGGAAGCTTTAAATGGATGTTGTTACTTGAATTAAATACTAGTATGCATTCCATCAGCCCACACTAGTCTTATGTGTGATTATAGTTTTGTGAACATTTCACAAATGAAAATAAAAGTACCATACATGCCATTACATATTGACCATTAGCAATCCTATCAGTTTGGATATAATTTTTTAATATTTAGCCAAAGTGAGAGAATATATTTTATTTTAAAAAAGGAGAAAATTACTTGCCTCTTTGCTGTTTTAAAGGCGTTGGTGAGGATGGGAGGTTCTCATTCTTCCTCTTGAGTAACCTGCGTTGGGAAGACAGACATTTCGGCGGGTTAGGAATGTCAAAGAGCGTTGGAACTGCATTCCAATTTAGCCTGTTCTTGGTCTGCTTGTTGGAAAACTGGTCAAGTTCAAAGTGTAAAGAACAAAGACAACAGTTGGCTGACAAGTACTCCAGAGTTCGGTGCAGGAGATCTTGTCGACGAGTATTCTGGACCCACTGTTGACATATGAAATTACAGAACATATCATTAAGGATTAACTAATAAGAAAAAAAATGATTATAACTACATGCCTGCAGAATGGATGATGCAATTGTTTTCAGATGTGTGGAGAGACCTGTATATTGAAGATGCATTTTGCCTCTAATATGTCAATTTACCTTAAATGTAGAAGAGCTTATTAAAATCTTCTTACAAAGACCATTAAGTATTTTCTTTCTATCCTCTTTTGGACCTAAGGCATAGCAGGGCTGCCAACTCTCACACAGAGGGAAGGGAGGGAGAGAGGGAAGGGAGGGAGAGGGAAGGGAGGGAGGGAAAGAACGGAGAGAGAGAGGGAGAGGGAGAGAGGGAGGGAGATCGAGAGAAGAGAGGGGAGAGAGAGACATCGGGAGAAGAGAGGGGAGAGAGAGAGATCGAGAGAAGAGAGGGGAGAGAGATCGAGAGAAGAGGAGAGAGAGATGAGAGATGGGGGAGAGAGAGAGATCGAGAAGGGGGAGAGAGAGAGAGAGAGAGAGATCGAGAGAAGGGAGAGAGAGATCGAGAGAAGGGGAGAGAGATCGTGAGAAGGGGAGAGAGAGAGATCGAGAAGGGGGAGAGAGAGAGAGAGAGAGAGAGAGAGAGAGAGAGAGAGAGAGATCGAGATCGAGAGAAGGGGGGAGAGAGAGATCGAGAGAAGGGGAGAGAGAGATCGTGAGAAGGGGAGAGAGAGAGATCGTGAGAAGGGGGAGAGAGAGAGATCGAGAGAAGGGGAGAGAGAGAGATTGAGAAGGGGGGGAGAGAGAGAGAGAGAGAGAGAGAGAGATCGAGAGAAGGGAGAGAGAGATCAAGAGAAGGAGAGAGAGAGATCGTGAGAAGGGGGAGAGAGAGAGATCGAGAGAAGGGGGAGAGAGAGAGATCGAGAGAAGGGGGAGAGAGAGAGATCGAGAGAAGGGGGAGAGAGAGATCGAGAGAAGGGGGAGAGAGAGAGATCGAGAGAAAGGGGAGAGATCGAGAGAAGGGGAGAGAGAGAGATCGAGAGAAGGGGAGAGAGATCGACTCTGACTCCGCGGTGTTTTCGATCCAGCGCCGCCCGCCCACGGTGGGACGCCCTCAGACCGCAGACCGCAGACCCTCGATGTTGGTGGTCGGCGGTCACAGCACTCCGGAGCGGCGACCCGGCAAGGCATCGCCCGCTCCGTGTTGGTGTCCCAGCGCTGTGCACCCTTCTTCACGGCGGGCTTGTGATCTTTGCTTGTGGTGTCTCGACAATTCAAGGGACATAACGGGTAACAGCCGCCGCGTTCTCAGACTCGAATCTGAGCTCGAAAAATCTCGTGGTGGGCCTAATGTGTCTCGTGGGCCATATTTTGGAGACCCCTGCTGTGAGGTTCAAAATCACAAACGCTTTTAGAGACAGAGTCAAGCAAAGAAGCTTTTTATTTAGATCATATTCTGCAGAATAGGTGCCTCTCCTCTGATGACCCCTAGAGGCACACCGAGGATCGGGATGTCTTCTATCTTTATACATTTCATGGGTACTATTGTCACACCCTCATTCCTCCCCATTGAGCTTCTTCCAATTATAACATAAAGCCCACATTCCCACGAGAACGTCCTGGAACGTCCACCCAACGTCAAAGACACCCCCCATATCATGCATCGCATGTGCATTTAAATTAGGCATCTTGTCATAGTGGGTGTGTGTACATATTCATGTAAGTTCATTAGGCATGCGCAGATATGTTTGACCTTATGTACTTTCTCCCTTTTACTTTTCAAATCTTCTGCTGAAGTCTTTTTATTTGCTACTTTTTATCTCGAATTTCTCTCTGTTCTATATATCGTTATTTTCTATTCTACCAGCAGTCTGGCTTTTGCTGACACCTTATTTCTTTCTAAGTTATTTTTCTATTCCTAGTTTAAATCAACCATGTCTGTTAACTCTTTCCTCACAATCCACCCTTTTTCTTTTTTGCTACGCAACCTTTGATTTATACTATATCCTCCTTTTCTAATGCTAGCAGCAGATTCTTCGCCTCCCTATCCCCCTCTCGTTGGTCATACTGTGTTCTGAAGGCCATCATGGTGGTGGCGCTGTTCTTTGTCAGGGCTGTTTCTATCAATCGCTGACCCAATCCCCGTACGCAGGGAATGATACAACATCCGAACAAACACAGTAACCCCACCATGACTACCACTGATGTTAGAGCTGAGGTAAAGATGTGCTTCCATTTCCCAAACCAGGAATCTAGAAACCCAGTCCAGGAGGTGTCTACTCCAGCGTTCTCAGCCAATTCGATAGACAGAGAGGTGAGACCTGCTAGGGCTCTTGACACTGACCCATCCGGAGCAGTGTTGTTGGGGATGAATGTGCAACATTGTTCGCCAAACATTACACACACCCCTCCCTTCTCAGCCAATAGCATGTCCAAGGCCATGCGATTTTGCCAGGCCATTTGGCTGGTAGCTGTCAGTTGTTCCGCTAATCCTTCAACTGCATCTCGAGTGTAATTTATAAAGCGTTGTTGATTGTAGTATAGGTAGTTGATCCAGTCCACATTTTTATTAATTGTGGACCACCAGAAGAGTATGGACTCAAAGCCCGCAGCTATCTGGTTTCTGGCTTTGAATTCATCGGGTACCCCTCTTGGCACCCCTATCGCATCTATATATATGTGTGTGTCGAATGATCCTTTCACCCCTCTCTTTTGTAGTTAGCTTCCTTCATTGAGTTCTACAGCATGTTCTACTGCTATGGTGAAGGGCATCATCAGTTGTGTGAGGGTACATGTTCCCGTCCATGACCCCGGTAACCGGGGCCACAGGGTATTCTCCCCGCACCACCACCAGACATCGGCTCTACTGACTATCTGCTTTTTCAGCCAGGAGCTATTGAACAGTGGTCCCTATTCCTCAGCCGTTATGTTATACGTCTGATTGCAGTTGAGCACCTTCCCCATGTCCTGACCCTTTGGGTTATTTCTTGTATAGCACTCAAACCCCTCCTCCCCAAGAGGACTGGTAAATGGAGGAGGTCGAGGGTCTTCCCTTCGGCCCTTCGTATTGTTGTTGCTGGTCGGAAATAGGTAATGATAACTCTGGCATATCACATTCTTTGGTAAGAGGGGATTCGTGAATAGCTGTAGTATACATGACATAGCCCTAGGTGTTCTATCCCAATTCAGGGGAAATGGTACTGGGACCAGCTGAGGCCTAGCTCCGCCGCAGGTGTAACAATTGGTTCGTTACATACTTCTGGCTGTGTACATCATCCAGGCAAGCCAGGTGTTGGCTCCTTTTTCCCCTGTTGGTATTCCCTTCTCATATAACTGCCTTAATCCTGTTTCTCCTGCTACTATCATTATCTTCAGATCCTTAGACTAATTTTCCCTGGTGACATTGCTGACTACTGGTGGTGCTGGTGTTGCCCCGGGATCCCTATTCTGAATGTCATCTATCTTGAACACCTCTCCCCTATCCTCGTATCTTACCATCTCCCCATCCCGCTTCACTTCTATCTCAAACTTCAGACATGCGTCCTACCCTGTTTTATCTGCACATATCCAATACCTACCACTTTCCTGCATTTGAACACTCTGTATGCTCACATATATGCATCCTGGCAATATCTCGTTCGGGTTTTGATATATTTTCCACCTATCAGTTTGATAGGTGGTTCGATGCCACCCATATTTTGATGAAGTAAACACCGCGTGCCAATCTTTACAGGGATGGGTGCATACGTACATTCTATAGCCGCACCACCATTTTCCTTTACATACATCAAATGGGATGGTGGTGGACCTTCTATTCTGTGGTATTGTGATTTTTATGCATGTTATATTACTCACGAGTTGGGTAACCACCCAACACACGACCCACCAACACGAAATCTTCATTTTTCCCGCGCGTTCTTGGTAAATATTAAAGTCAATGGTTCCTCTCCTTTGCGCACAGTCCACGGGCTGATATTGTCTGGTGGGGCCTCCACAGGACCCTTAACTCGACTTGCGTGTGTCCACCCTTTCTCTTTTGTTCGTACTGCCGTCTTGGTGATTAGTAACACCAGGTAGGGTCCAGTCCACTTAGGTTGCAGCTTTTCTTCTTTCCACGTTTTTATTAATACCCAGTCTCCAGCCTTGACTGAGTGAATCGGGAAGTCCAATGGTGGGCTCTGGGCCAGCAATCCTTTAATTTTTAGTTCTGCAAGAGATTGGGACACTGCCAGTAAATAGTTCCTCAGGAACACATCGTTCCCTTGCATTGTTGGGACTCCTTCTATCTTCCCTAAGTATGGGAGCCCGAATAACATTTCATATGGTGATACCCCTATGTCTTTCCGAGGTGCCGTTCGGATTCTCAACAGGGCTATCGGGAGGCACTTAGTCCAGGGGAGTCTCGTTTCCTCTATCAACTTGGTGATTTGGGTCTTTAAGGTGCCATTCATTCTTTCCACCATTCCTGAGCTCTGGGGATGCCACGGTGTATGCAATTTCCATTCTATTCCCAGTGCTTCACATATCATTTCATGTGTTTTGGAGGCAAAATGGGTCCCCCTATCTGAGTCTATTGTTTCCACAATCCCATATCTGGGTATTATTTGTTCTAGTAATATCTTGGCTACCACCTGTGAGGTGGCAGTTGCCGTGGGGAATGCCTCTACCCATCTGGTGAAATGGTCCACTACCACTAACAGGTACTTCCATGTTTGTACCCGGGGCAGCTCGGTGAAATCTATCTGTATTCTTTGGAAGGGCCTAACTGCTAATGGTTGTCCTCCTCCTGGGACTGCTCTCATGATTTTCTTGTTAATTCGCTGACATATTACACAGCCCCCTGTGACTTGTTTGGCCATGGTAAACATTCCACGGCAAGCGTAGGTTCTTAAGAGGGTGTCACAGAGGGCTTGTGTTCCCCAATGGCTTTGTCCATGCAACCTCCCTAATAACTCCCTCATTATTTCTTTGTTCAATAGCTGCTTTCCATCCGGTGTCCACCATTTCCCATTTGAAGTACGCTGAGCCCCCATTTCTTTCATGTGTTCCTGCTCTTTCTCACTAAAGATAGGTATCTTTTCCTCTGGTTCCCTTAAAGGTATTAGTGACTTCATTTCTACCATCTGTTCTGTGGCTGCTCTTTTTGCAACCTCATTTGCTGCCCTATTTCCTCTGGCCTCTAGGGTGTTACCCTTTTGATGCCCTGCCACATGTGCTATGGCTATTCGTTCTGGTTTTTGCAAGGCTTCCAGTGTCTGTCCTACCAATTGCTGATGCGCTAATTCTTTCCCCCGAGTTGTTATCATTCCTCGCTCTTTCCAGATCTTCCCAAAGGTGTGTACTACTCCAAAAGCGTATTTTGAATCGGTATATACTGTTCCTTCCTTCCCCTCCAATAATTCTAAAGCTCTCATTAATGCATATAGTTCACAAGATTGAGCTGACCAACTACCAGGCAGCCTGCCGCTTTCAATTTCCTCCATAGTTTCCCCGTTCACTATACCTTACCCACTATGTCTCTTTCCATCTATGCACCTGGAGGATCCATCTATAAACCACCGGCTGCCCTCAGCCAGAGGTTGCTCTTCTAAGTCTTCTCTACTTTTTGTCTGTAAATCTATTATTTCACTACAGCAGTGTACTGGGTCCTCTTCCTCGTCGCCCTGTTTCTCTGCTGGATACAGGAATTGGGACGGGTTAAGGTTCTTATCTGTAATTATAGTCAAATCGTCTTTTTCCATCAGGATGGCCTCGTACTTTAAAAGTCTGGAGTCTGTTAACCATCTGTTGGATTTCTGAGTGAGTATGGTTCTTACTGTGTGTGGCGTAGAAACAACCAGAGCGCCTCCAAAGGTTAATTTCCTACTCTCTTCCACCAATATTGCGGTAGCTGCTACCGCTTGTATGCATCCCGGCCATCCCCTGGAGACTGGATCTAACATTTTCGAGAGGAAGGCCACTGGCTGTCGAATTCCCCCTCTCTTCTGGGTGAGTACCCCTTGTCTGAATTTACAAACAGGTGGAAAGGTTGTCCTACTGAGGGCAGAGCCAACACGGGGGCAGTAATCAGGCTGTTCTTTAATTTCCCAAATTCCACCTCCTGTTCTGGGATCCACTGAACTTTGTCTTTCTCTTCTCCCAATTTATCATACAGGAATTTCACTTCTCTGGAGTAATCACCTATCCACAGTCGACAGTATCCTATCAATCCCAGGAATTTTTGGATCTCTTTCTTATTCTTTGGTAGTGGTACTCCCGTGATCCCAACTATCCTTTCGGGGTTAATTCGTCTCTTTCCTCCACTTATCAGATGTCCCAGATATTTTACCTCTTGTTTCACAAATTGAAGCTTGTTACGGGACACTCTTAACCCCTTCCTTCCCAAGAAGTTTAACAGGCTTATCGTGGCTTCCCTTACTTCCTCTTCTCTCTCTCTCCTGACAAAAGGAGGTCAACCACATACTGTAATAGTTGCGTTTCGCCGTGACCTGGGAAATCCTCCAGTACCTGCTGGTACTTGGATTACACTTGATCGCTCCGCTCCTGAATCTACCATAAACACCGTATCCTCTCCCTGGGGTCCTATCTTTAAATTTACCAGAGGTTCCCTTCTGTAGCCCCCTAACCCCAGGGACGGGAACCCCTGACCCCCCTATTCATTTTCCATCATACTGTACGTGTGGGACTGCTACATGCTCAGGGCATTCCCTTTGTATGTGTCCTTCTCTGTTACAATAATAACATCTTATAGGTCCCATCCTCCAACGTTGTTCCGTATTTGTCTCTTCACTTTGGTTCCGGCCATACATTTCTCCTTCTCTCTCGCTCCTGCCATACCTTTCTCCTTCTCTCTTCCAGCCTCTGCCATACCTTTCTCCTTCTCTCTTCCAGCCTCTGTTTTATCTCATCTCTCCGCGCGTACACTTTCTGGGCCTCTGTAAGCAACTGAGGTAGTGGTTTCTCATTCCAGTCATCCATCTTTTCTAACTTCTTCCTCACATCAGGCCAGGATTTGGTCACGAAATTGGCCCTAAGCAGTTGTTGTCCTGCCTCTGAGTCCGGGTCTATTCCAGAATACTATTGCATGTTCTTCCTGAGTCTTTGAAGGAACACTGTCGGGGCCTCATCTTTCTGCTGTCCATTCTCAAATGCTCGTTCAAAATTCTGTCCTTTGGGTACTGCCTCTCTTATCCCTTTTATAATTATATCCCGCAGGTCCCTCATATTCCCTCGTCCTGCTGCTGTTCCCTTGTCCCAATCTGGCTCTTGTATTGGGAATTTATTTGCTGCCCTGGCGGGTTCTCCTGTTCCCACTTTTTCATTGCTGCTGTTCTAATCATTTGCCTCTCCTCGGATGTGAAGAGATTCCCCATAATGGCCATTAACTCCTCCCATGTGTAAGTGTTTGGCCCAAGGAACTGATCTAACTGTTCTGCCAGACCTAAAGGATCCCTTAGGAGGCTTTTCATTTCTTTCTTGAAATTCCTCACTTCAGTACTAGTTAAGGGGACATTAACAAACCCCATTCCCCCTTGGGGTCCTCCCATGGGTACCTCTCTTAGGGGTCTAATTTTTACCGATCTTTTTTTTACTCTGTCTGACCTTCTGACTCCCTCTCCTGGTGACGGGGGATTTCATTCATCTACCCTGACCGCCTCCTGTCTCTTTATTCCCTTTTCTTCCTCACTCCGGTAGGTCACTGTCGGTGTCATTACTGTCAATAACATCATCATTAAATTCTTGTTTTACCCTGACCTTTCCCTTTACCACCAGAGCGGACCCGGGTGTCACCTCTTCCACTCCCATCGCCACGAGTGGGGGCGGGGGTCGAATTGGCGGCGCTACTTCGGGTGATGGATGTACATAGGGAGGAGCTAGGTTCTCCAGTAAATTCCATGAGGGTGAGAAGGAATTTGACTGTTCAGCCTCCTCTTTTAATTTCAACAGATTACATCCCGTTTCCCATACCGCGGCATACATGATCTCTTCTATTATCGGATTGGGTTTATTTTTCACATATACATTCAATGCCTGCTGTACCCAATCCTCATCTGACCCATCCTCTGGCCACCAGACCGAAGCTCCTTTTATCAGGTGTTTTGGCCATTCAAAATAACAATACCTTATCATTGTTGTCTTCTCCAACCCCTAGGTATTTCCTGCCCCCCAGCGGTTCAGCATTCGCCCCAACGGACTATTAGGCAGAATGCGGGGATTTGGCTTACGGCCTTTCCCCTCCCTTTCGGGTTTTTCATTTATATTTCCCATTCTCTCGATCGGAATTCCTCTCCGATCTTTTATCAAATCGCCCAGGTAATACTATAATAGTCAAAGTTTCTTACCGGGGTCTATGCACAGAATCACTCGATTGTCGCGATCTCTAACCAATCTCCAATCACTTTCACTTCTTTGCTGAGTCTCTGTTCTGGGATACCACTCGCTCAAACCTCTGACGGCAATCTAGGGGTCTCGGACCGCTGAATCAGCGGGGTGCACCGTCCCTTCTTCCGTATACCGCCGCCAGCCAGCTGGAGTGGGGATCCCGAGATGAGCCCCCAATTTTGTGAGGTTCAAAATCACAAACGCTTTTAGAGACAAAGTCAAGCAAAGAAGCTTTTTATTTAGATCATATTCTGCAGAATAGGTGCCTCTCCTCTGATGTCCCCTAGAGGCGCACCGAGGATCGGAATGTCTTCTATCTTTATACATTTCATGGGTACTATTGTCACACCCTCATTCCTCCCCATTGAGCTTCTTCCAATCATAACATAAAGCCCACATTCCCACGAGAACGTCCTGGAACGTCCACCCAACGTCAAAGACACCTCCCATATCATGCATCGCATGTGCATTTAAATTAGGCATCTTGTCATAGTGGGTGTGTGTACATATTCATGTAAGTTCATTAGGCATGCGCAGATATGTTTGACCTTATGTACTTTCTCCCTTTTACTTACTTTTCAAATCTTCTGCTGAAGTCTTTTTATTTGCTACTTTTTATCTCGAATTTCTCTCTGTTCTATATATCGTTATTTTCTATTCTACCAGCAGTCTGGCTTTTGCTGACACCTTATTTATTTCTAAGTTATTTTTCTATCCCTAGTTTAAATCAACCAGGTCTGTTAACTCTTTCCTCACACCTGCCATACAAGAATAAAACCAAAAACGTACAGAAGTGTTAAAATTATGGACTTTATTATTGGTAAGTAAAGATCTATTAAAAATAATTCTAATAACTTTCTAATGTACCGACAAACCTAGTTTCCCAATGACCGTTGATGGGAGACCAGAAAATAACATTTTCAGTTCAGAATAATATCGACAGATGTCAAATATAATATATTTTCTCACCTTTCTTTTTTATCGGGGAACCTAAAGAATGACAGGTCGGGTCGTTTACATTGACGATTAGAGCAATTGATAGCAGAGCAGTGAGATGAAGATTTAGATGTAGATGCCATGACGGTAGTCGAGGCACGCCGGTAAAATGGCGTCAACAATCACCCATGTCATACTACGCTTTTTTCGCTGAGAGGCGCATCTTGCTCCGCTATATAATCTTTGATCAGCACAGTTTTGGCACAAGGGTCCCAACACAAAATGTCATCTGACCATTCACTCAACAGATGCTGCCTGACCCGCCGACACGTTGTCTTTTGCTACATTTGAGTATAAAAGTAACTTGCACCATGTAATCAGTGCTTCCACACCTCAATTTTTTTTTTCCTGAAACAGAATTTCAAATTACCTGGAATTTGATGGTATTTCCCGGCCCGGTCGGTATGCCTTCCCCAACTGCACATGTGCGATTGACACCCCAACTTCGCATGCGCGGATACCGGGCCCACTGCCATTTTTAATTGTGACGCGGCTGACCTCTTTGGACCTCTTTCCGTCTCCCCTGGTGTGCGCAGTGGGTCCAGTATCCGCTTGTGCGCCGTTGGGGCGGCAGTCTCACATGCACAGTTGGGAGAGGCTTACCGGGCTGGGAAATTTCCAAATATTTCCTGAAATTATTTTATTTCCCTAAAATTACCCGAAGACAACCCGAATTTAGGGTAATTTCCTTCAAAGTGGAAACACTGCTTGTAACAGGCCTTAACTGGTGACAATTCCCTGGCTGCCTGGACTGTTCTCATAAACTACCCACGTATTCTCATGTACTACCTCATTTCCAAAACTGTGCAAATTGAAGTCCTTTTGGTTGTATTAATAGTGACTTGATTTTCATGGGTTCCTTCAGTTCGGTATGTGTCACTATGTGATTCACCTCCACACCCCAGAACTAGTCAAATGCACATCTTGCCTTATCTGAGCATTTCCTACCTTCTCAGTAGCAGTCACGCCAGTGGTACCATGTGTCACAACATTTGCCAGATAATGAAAATGAGGATTTGCTGGTCCTTGGGCCTGAATGGCACTGTGTTGCATCACCCACAAGGGACAAAGGGAGCCTGGGATAATTGGAAAATTCCTCACAGAATCTCTTTATTGCAGCCCAGTGATGAGGAGCTGATGCCCAAAGACGCAGATGGAAAGGTTCTTAAAGACGACGTGGATCTCTGTGAAACTTGGTTGGTGGGTACTTGATATGGTTATTTTTAATGTAAAATAATTTGAGTGAAATTGAAACAGGAATTCCGATAATTTATTTTTATTTGTTAGTTGAGAGATACAGTGCGGAAACAGGCCCTTCGGCCCACTGTCTGCACAGATCAGCGATCGCCCCATACGCCAACACTATCCTACACACATTAGGGATGTTTACAATTTTACTAAGCTAATTAACCTACAAACTTGTACATCTTTAGAGTGTGGGAGGAAACCAGAGCTCCCGGAGAAAACCCACGCAGGTCATGGGGAGAATGTATAAACTCCATACAGACAGCACCCGTAGTCAGGATCGAACCCAGGTCTCTGGTGCTGTAACTCTACCTATGCCCAAAGGTGATGCCCATAGGTGATGTATCTTTCAGGAAATTGCTTCCAACACCTATACTTTCACTCCTTGAAAGAGCAAAATGGAGAGGGAGAAATCTTCTTCCTCGTGTCCGGCCATCTTCCATATCACGTCGTTCCGGTCGGTCAGTGACGATTGACGGTCGGTGGTTGCAGAATTGGCTACTTCAGTCAGTCACTGTGGTACAGGTTCTGTCGTCAGCATTGCCCGGGATGCGCCACATGGAGGCTTATGCTTGCATCCCGAGGGAGAAATAGAACTAAACTAAAGTTAAAATGCTCTGTAGTGGAGCTTGCATGGGACTCTTGTGGTTAAACTACTAGACAAGCAACCTAGTAGCAAGGAGCAATAACTCCCCACCATGCTGACCATTAAATATTGGGAGTTGGATGCACACTGTAGCAGCTGGATGATGCGTTTATGTCGTGCAGAAGCGGTGTTGTACTACTGGATATTTTAGGCGGTCATAAGCACTTTGATCGCTACTGAACCCAGTTATTAAAAGGGAATGGAAATGGACTTCTGTTCTTTAAATCCAACTTTCTGCCTGACCCAGACATTGAACTGGAAGAAGGGTTTCGGCCCGAAACGTTGCCTACTTTCTTCGCTCCATAGATGCTCCCTCACCCGCTGAGTTTCCCCAGCATTTTTGTCCACCTTAAAGTAGTGTGCATTTGTTGGAGAAATCTCATAAAGGCATGCCAACTTTGTGAGATAGGAAGTAATGAACCACATCACTTTCCCCAGGTGCCTCAGATGAAGTCAGTTCCACTGATCATGCAGATTTGATTTTTCACCCAGTGGTAAATATTTAGTTTCAATTTCCCTGGTTTAAGGAAAAATAATAGGAGTGTCTGGCCTAATCCTTTTGCTGGGCTGTTGCTGAGAAATGCATCTACATTGGTCTTCTGTGTGGATACAATCTGTTGCCTAGTTCAGATGAAAAACATGCCAGCATGCACTATCATTGTTAATAAAGCTGAGAAAGATATTGGAGAAATTACTGGGAATTGGAAAGGGAAAGAAATGTAAATGATGTGAAATTAAGTTGCTTTTTTATCGAATATAGGCCATGGAATGCTGCAAGGATGCTGGCCTAGTGCGGTCTATCGGAGTGTCTAACTTCAATCGCAGACAGCTGGAGATGATTCTAAAGATGCCCAATCTGAAATACAAGCCGGCGTGTAATCAGGTAAGATTCGACAAACAATCCAATATACAATTGATGAACCAGAACTAGTATTTCACTTTCTCCTCCAAGGAGTGATCAATGGTCAGCATGAACTCAGTGGGCCGAAGGGCCTGTTTCCATACTGTATCTCTAAACCCTAAATTAAACAAAGTTGTTTTCCCTGGTGATGAGGGAATTTGCTTCAACTGTGGAAGAGATCTTTTGAGTTACTCGAGTTGCTGGAAATGCCCACAGAATTTCAAACTTTCAGCCCTCTGCTGCCTCGTGCAAGTGCCCCTGTGACACGGAGAAGGCAGGGAGAGCGTGGTACAAACTGATCAACCTTGGAGGCTCCCAATAAGACCTGTTCTAATGCAAGCGCAACAAGGGTCAGTCAGCAGCAGGACCTCTTGTATATTAGTACTACTGAGATCTCCAAGTCTGCACCAACAATACTGTCCTAGGACGTAAATTTATTCACCTTTTCAAAGGAGCTAGTTTTCTAGACAACTGACGTTATCAGAGGTTGTGACCCTGATATTTACTGAAGAGCTATCTTCCCAGAGTTTTATCTCCAGTGTCCCTGTCTAATTGTTGTAGTCGAGGGGCAGGTTGACCTGGCTATGGTGGTGGAAGAAGAGGGTTTGCAGACGTATTTACAAGGTTGTGTAGATACAAGGAACTGCTCTTGGGCCTGGAGAAATTGACCTGGTTCCTTTGCTAATGGACATATAGAACATAGAACAGTAAAGTACTGTTGGCCCACAACAACTGTGCCGAACATGATGCCAAGACCAACTTTCAAACGCCTGCATATTATACATATCCCTCCATTGCCTGCATATCTATGTGTTTCTCCAGAAGCCTTTTAAGTGCCACTAACGTCTCTCCCTCTACCACAACCCCCAGCAGAGCGTTCTGGGCACTCACCACCCTCTCTGTTTAAAAAAAATCTTGCATTGCACATCTTCTTTAAACGTTGTCTATTACACTTAAAAGTTATGCCCTGTATGTGATGTTTTGGGTCGAGATCCTTCTTCAGACAATGAAAGCTGCTGCTTTTAGCTTACTGCTGCTGTGCTTTGCAAAGGTACCAATTTATTTTTGTGCGAGACATTTCCACTGAATGTGTGGATAGCCTAGAATATTTGTTTTTTGCAGGTGGAGTGCCATCCTTACTTAAACCAGAATAAACTACTGAAATACTGTCAGTGCAACAATATTGTTCTCATGGGCTACAGTCCCTTGGGAACATCACGCAATCCTGAGTTGTAAGTATTTCAGAACCACCAAGCTGAATTCAGAGCATACTGTATTTTGATAGTCTACGTATTAACTATACTGTTGAATGCCTTCTGTAAACATTAAAGTTTGATTGTAAAATTCTCAGGTTCAACCATTTAATGTATATAGATGTTGTTGTATATGGTATAGTAGCAATGTTACAAAATTTTGAGATTTTAAAAATCAAGTCTAATTTATCCCATCAGATAAAGCATAAAAATACGTTTAATTTGACACATAATTCACTTTCATATCTTCAGTATTTAAAAAGTTATGGCCATTTTCATACTCGGTAATTAGCATCTTGTTCCCTATTGCTTTTCCATTGACTTAACACAAAAGCTGTGATCGAGGACAGTCAAAAGCCCATAACGTTCTTAAAAATTAAGAGAACTGAAAGAAATTTTCAGTTATTATAGATTGAAGCATTCTGAAACAAATATGAAACAATCTTACTTAGATGACATGAAATTAAAGCATATAATTAGTTAGTTACCTAATTGTAGCTAATTACAAAATTCAATTACTAGATCTAAACATCTATCAATTTCTTAAAGGCCTGTCTCACGGGTCTGCGGTCATTGGCGGCGAAACAGGAAGAATCTACCGCTCCTGGGCCGCCATAGACCGCGCACTCAGTCAAACGCACAATTCCGGGGCCGTGCAGTGTTGTTCCCAACACCGCACGGTGCTAAAATAAAACCAACACTGTTCAAAAAACGTTTCCTACCGCACAGCCGCCGCCAGTGTGGCACGAGCGCCGTGCGTCAAACTTGCACCGCCACAGCCTCCGCCAGTGAGGCACGACCGCCGCCACAGCCGCCGCCACAGCCTCCGCCAGTGAGGCACGTGTGCGGCACGGCCGCCGCCACAGCGCCGCAATCAGCAAGGCCGCCGCCACAGCCCCGCAGATCAGAAATGACATCATCGCAGTCGGCCCGCCCTTTTTTTTAACTTACCGCAAGCTCGTGGGACCAGCCGTACTTAAATCACTCGGCCCCCGCGCAGCACCCGTGCGGCGCTCCCGTGGCATAGGCTCGCCGCTCTCGCCGTTGCCGTGCGGTCCCCTCTACCGGTGACGCCGCGCTTCACCGCCGATGACCGCAACACCGTGAGACAGAGCCTTTAAGAATAGATTAATGGCTCTGTCCCAATGGCAGGCGGTTACTAGCGGTGAAGCGCGGCGTCCCCGGAAGCGGGGACCGCGCGGCTACCGCGGGAGCGCCGCGCAGATGCGTCCCACGAGCATGCGGTAAGTTGAACCTTACCGAAAGCTGTTGCCGCGCGTATGCCGGGTGGTCACCGCACGGCCTGTCCCACGGGCCGACTGGAATGGACGTCGTGCAGCGTCGGGTGATGACGTAATCGCGCAACGCAACGCGCTACGCGATGACGTCAAGACGGCTCGCGGAGTACAGGCGGTGCTCGCGGCGCACAGGCGGTGCTCGCGGCGAAGAGGCGGCGGCTGGGCGGTAGGCCGAGATTTTTGAACAGTCAGCTTTTCTGAGCACCGCGCAGTGTCGGGACCAACTACATACGGTCCCGGCGGTCTGCGTGGGACCGACCCCGCGGACCATGCGCGGTCTCTGGCGGTCCACGCGCGGTCCCAACTTCCTGCTACACCGCCAGTAACCGCCTGCCCGTGGGACAGGCCTTTAACATTTTTAAATAGCCTAAGTGTCCAAATAACATTCACACAAGAATTCACAATATAACATAATTTTTTTATCTCATTGTCATGGATTTATAGGCCAAATGGAAGGAATTTAATGTTTAATACCTGTAAATGAATGGGCATTTAAATCATCTTGCGAGTGGGGTTTTCTGGAACGCGATCAATTGGAACGTTGCATTTACGGTGAATTTAACCCCATATCGGCATGAAAAATACTGCCGGTTCATTCGGGGAAAGAAATCACCGTTTCGCAATTTAAAATGTGAATTAAAGGCCTCTTAAGAAGACTTTCGTTTACCTGTCCCGTGCGTGTCGGCGTTGACGGCTTTAGAAGCTGATTTTAAAATAACTCCAGCGCTGAAATTGTCGGGCGAATAAAAATAAAAAATACACAAAACGCCCGTCGGAA
This sequence comes from Malacoraja senta, assembly GCA_038087875.1. Classification (NCBI taxonomy): domain Eukaryota; kingdom Metazoa; phylum Chordata; class Chondrichthyes; order Rajiformes; family Rajidae; genus Malacoraja; species Malacoraja senta. Next base: position 74,680,221 of record CM075979.1, on the reverse strand, counting down.
CGATTCTTCAGCAAAAGCTTGCACTCCAACGAAATATAATTCAGGACAAGGTAGGCGCCAAAATCGTGCACACGGCCAGTGGCAGAATTGCAGCGCCGCTGAAGGTAAGTATTGTAACATACCTAGGTATAGGCAGCAGAGTTTGGTTGCATCTGGTTCACCATGAGTAAGATGAATGGGAATGGAATTTTTTTTGAGTGCTTAGAGAATTAATGGCATGGGGAAGGTTCCCCCGGACCCAAAAAAGACATAAAGTGCCAGAGTAACTCAACCGGTCAGCAGCATACTTGGAGAACATGAATAGGTGACATTTCAGACTGATTAGTCTGAAGAAGGGTCCAGACCCGAAATGTCATCTCATCATGTTCTCCAGGGATGCTGCCTAACGCACTGAGTTACTTCAGTACTTTGTCTTTTTTTTTTTTAAACCAGCATCTGCAGTTCCTTGTTTTTTGCCCAGTACCATCTTTGATCAACTGTGGAAAGGGCTCTTTGAAGATTAAGACCTCAGACCTGGCACAAACTCGTATCAACCAGACAGCAGTAAATCCTGCTCTCTCACATATTTCTGAAACCGGGTTTAACTGCAGAGACACTTTGATGATTGAAGGTATACCATAATCTCTAACTCCACTAAATCGTATGAATCCAGGAGAAGGGTAAGGGAACAAGCGGCAGAATTGTCCACTCGCATGCCCAACACCACACTCCAAAACAGACTGTCTATTTATCGTGCTTGTCATGGGAAATGATTTCTGAGCAATGGACTGAGCAACAATATTCATGGATGTGCTCAAAGTTTCTTTGAAGAAATGCGACTACTATTGATCCCTCTGGATCTTTGGCCCGTGACAGCACAAAAGGGAGAAGGAGCATTGGAGGATTAATGTGAAGGTTGAGATCCTATGTGGAAAATACACTGAAGTCCAGTGTAAACTGTGCAAGCATTACATAAATTGAAATCACTTGGGCTTGATGTTACCAGTGCCATAAGTGGTTGTGGCAGGATTTACCTACTTTGTATTCTATCCCCTAGTCTGTAGAGTCCAACATTCTGATTGCTTTCCTAATTATAGTGAATCTCAGATAATCTGCTGTACAACCATTTGGAAATCTGAAAGATTCCTCTTTGGTCCTGTCCAATCCTTGCATTCTCCCTGTGTCTTGCAACAAAGGTATTTTCTGTGTTCACAAATGCCTCTTGACCAGTGTCATTTATGCAGCAATCCCTGTTTTGTTGAATAAAAGGAGGAATCTGTAGTTCTTGGCTTAATTTCCCTTTAATGCTTACCTGCAGCATGCCAACCCGTAGCACTCTTGCTTGAATTGGGTCAGTTCCATTTACTTCAGGGCCTTTTATTAATCAAACTTATTTCCACATTCAAGTATGTAACATAAATCATTTCCACACTGTCTTTTACAGCGTGCTGGAGGGAGAATAGGAGAAATTTTGACAAACTCTGTGATCTTTCTAATCTCAATTCCTAATACAGGTTCAGTACAAAAAACCCCATCCTTCGAAATGACCCAGTGCTGATAAAGATTGGTGAGAAACATAGTAAAACAGCAGCTCAAGTAATCCTACGTTACCAAGTGCAACGTGGTGTGGTTGTTATTCCAAAGAGTTTCAATCCTGGGCGCATGAAGCAGAACAAAGAGGTAATCTTTTTTTCATAGTTTTCGGCCATTAACCTTTAGCAGGCCTGACCATTCACCAAGGAAGACTTGCAATTCAAATGCAAAATACTGCAAATGCTCGAGATTTAAAACTAAAATGGATTGCTAGAAACACTCAATAGATCAGGCAGTACCTTTGGTGAAAGAAACCAAGTTAACAATTCACATTCTCTTGCTAGGTTAACTTAGTTTCTCTTTTCATTAATACACTTTGCCTGTCTCCAACATGTTATTTTTATTTCTGATTTCTCGCACTTGCAATAATTTTTGATAGCATTTCTGATCAGTGGTCTTCCTTCAGAACTTGTATTGATATATTTCAGGGTTTTTTTTCCTACCCAGCTGCTGGTAAAATCTTGCTATACTCCAGCACGATCATTTTTTGATGGTCACTCAATGTACTTTCTTTTTGTACTATGTAGTTGACTTTATGTACTTTGGCTTTTAGTCTATCACAGTCTCGTTTATGTTTTACTCGTTGATTTACTGTATTTATTATTGTTGCATCTAATATGACTAACACCGCAACGGGTAAGAATTTAATTGAGCAAGACACAACATGCTGGAGGAACTCAGCAGGTCAGGCAGCATCTTTGGAAGGAATGGGTAGATGCCATCAACTTCATCCGCTTCACCATTAACTTCCATCCGGCACTCAAATACACCTGGACCATTTCGGACACTTCCCTACCATTTCTTGACATCACTATCTCCATCGCAGGTGATAGACTTCTGACCAACATCCACTATAAACCCACTGACTCCCATGGCTATCTAGACTACTCTTCTTCCCACCCTGCTTCCTAGATACATAGATACATAGAAAATAGGTGCAGGAGTAGGCCATTCGGCCCTTCGAGCCTGCACCGCCATTCAATATGATCATGGCTGATCATCCAACTCAGTATCCCGTACCTGCCTTCTCTCCATACCCCCTGATCCCTTTAGCCACAAGGGCCACATCTAACTCCCTCTTAAATATAGCCAATGAACTGGCCTCAACTACCCTCTGTGGCAGAGAGTTCCAGAGATTCACCACTCTCTGTGTGAAAAAGTTTTTCCTCATCTCGGTCTTAAAGGATTTCCCCCTTATCCTTAAGCTGTGACCCCTTGTCCTGGACTTCCCCAACATCGGGAACAATCTTCCTGCATCTAGCCTGTCCAACCCCATAAGAATTTTGTACGTTTCTATAAGATCCCCTCTCAATCTCCTAAATTCTAGCGAGTATAAGCCAAGTCTATCCAGTCTTTCTTCATATGAAAGTCCTGACATCCCAGGAATCAGTCTGGTGAACCTTCTCTGCACTCCCTCTATGGCTATAATGTCCTTCCTCAGATTTGGAGACCAAAACTGTACGCAATACTCCAGGTGTGGTCTCACCAAGACCCTGTACAACTGCAGTAGAACCTCCCTGCTCCTATACTCAAATCCTCTTGCTATGAAGGCCAACATACCATTCGCTTTCTTCTCTGCCTGCTGCACCTGCATGCCTACTTTCAATGACTGGTGTACCATGACACCCAGGTCTCGCTGCATCTCCCCATTTCCTAATCGGCCACCATTTAGATAATAGTCTGCCTTCCCGTTTTTGCCACCAAAGTGGATAACCTCACATTTATCCACATTATACTGCATCTGCCAAACATTTTCCCACTCACCCAGCCTATCCAAGTCACCTTGCAGTCTCCTAGCATCCTCCTCACAGCTAACACTGCCCCCCAGCTTAGTGTCATCCGCAAACTTCATCTGTAAGGACTCCATCCCCAATACCTCCATCTACGCCGCATCTGCTCCCAGGATGAGGTGTTCCACACCAGGGCATCAGAAATGTCCTAATTCTTCCGGGAACGGGGGTTCCCCTCCCCTACTATAGATGAGGCTCGCACCAGGGTCTCTTCCATACCCCGTAACACTGCTCCCTCTCCCCATCCCCCCACTCGTAACAAGGGCAGAGTCCCCCTAATCCTCACCTTTCACCCCACTAGCCGTCACATACAACAAATAGTCCTCTGTCATTTTCGCCACCTCGAACGTGACCCCACCACTCGCCACATCTTCCCATCTCCCCCCCTGTATGCTTTCCGCAAAGACCGCTCCCTCCGTAATTCCCTTGTCAAAATTCTTCCCTTCCCTCCCGCACCACCTCCTCCCCGGGCACTTTCCCTTGCAACCGCAAGAGATGCTACACTTGTCGCTTTACCTGCCCCCTCCATTCAAGGACCCAAGCAGTCATTCCAGGTGCGACAGAGGTTCACCTGCATCTCCTCCAACCTCATCTATTGCATCCGCTGCTCTAGATGTCAGCTGATCTGCATTGGTGAGACCAAGTGTAGGCTTGGCGATCCTTTCACCGAACACCTCCGCTCGGTCCGCATTAACCAACCTGACCTCCCGGTGGCTCAGCACTTCAACTTCCCCTTCCATTCCGAATCCGACCTCTCTGTCCAGGCCTCCTCCATGGCCAGAAATCGGAGGAGCAACACCTCATATTCCGCTTGGGCAGTCAGCACCCTAGAGGCATAAACATTGAATTCTCCAATTTCCGGTAGCCCTTTCTGTCTCCTCCCCTTCTCAGCTCTCCCTCGGGCCCCTTCTCTTCCTTTTTCCTTTCTTCTCCCCGCCCCCCCCCCCCCCACCCCCCCACCCTCCATCAGTCTGAAGAAGGGTTTCGGCCCGAAACGTTGCCTATTTCCTTCGCTCCATAGGTGCTGCTGCACCCGCTGAGCTTCTCCAGCACTTTTGTCTAGATGCCATTTCGGGTCAGGACTCTTCATGTTCCAGTTCATATCCAATGCATATGACAAATATACATTCTTGACTATGTAGCCCCTTCAGCAAAGATATGTAATGAATGATGAGCAAAATGACCATCTCTACTGCACGTTACCTAAGAGATCTGAGAGAGGTGATGTATTATGAGTGAAGATAATTCTATCATCAAACTCCTTGAGTGTAAATTTATGATGTGTCCGACATTTGGTGTGTTTAGTAAAGGAAATGTAGCGTTTCACAAATCTGGCTGTGACAGGATATTCCTATATTGTTATAGATTTTTGACTTCCAGCTGACTGATGAAGAGATGGGAAGTATTAATGGATTAAACAAAGATAACCGATTCATAATTTTTGAAAAGTAAGTAAATATATAATTGACATGATTTATTCTGTCAGTTAAAAGAAATCTAAACATGGTGTGTGATTTATTTCATCACCAGTGGTAATCATAATATTGAAAAGACATCACTGTGTATTTTTTTGCACATATAGATTTCCCCATTACTCAATCTCTGAATATTTGTCATTTGCTCCATTTCTCAGCATCGGGATGTTTGAACCATTCTAATGCTGTCATGTGCCACTGCTGAAGTCTCAGTAGTTTCTTCCAATTCTCTGGATGCTAAATTCTATATTCAAATTGTTGGTGATCCATAGATTAGTTGGCTGTCTTACAAGATTTGGAGCTTTGCATGGCAAGTAACATTTTGAGGTTAACTCTATTCCGAACACAAAAGACACACTGACCAATTTTGCCCTAAGCCTCATTGCTCTTGAAAAACTATGACGAGGCACTCTGTCCTGTATCCAAGTGTACCCATTCCTCAAACTAAGCGACGCTACTTTAGTATTCATTTGAAAATACTCAAATGCTAATATTCTCAACCTGAGCACACCTTGTTCTTTGTTCCGATATTTGACATATTAAGGACTTAAATGGGAGAGCATTGAGCTGAGCGTAAGCCTTATTGGATAATATCCAGTGGTTGTTGTTTGTATGACCTGGAGCTTTGATAATTATTAATTCAGCCTGATGAAAATCTCAAGATTTGTGGTATGAAGGCTATTGCTCTGATAGTATAACAGGTTGTCTGTCCCTGGTGCTCCCTTAGCTTCTGAACTCTGCTGGGACAAAACAGAAATAGTGATGCCCTAAATTTGATTACTCCTATTTGGGAAGTCCTGCACGCTAAAGAAACTATGGGAGCCTTTGCTTAGTTTTGGACTCTGGGTGACAGATTTACAAGCATTTCAGGAAAGAACACAACTTGTGATTTGAAGACTTTATTGTCCCACCTACGCTCTGCTAAACATGCATTTAAGATGCTTCGCTCTACTAGATTCTTCCCTTTCTGATTGGGCTGAGTTGAACGTGCAGTAGGTCAGGGCGACAGGATTGCTTTTAGCGCTGGAGAAAGAATAGCTTTTCCTTGCAGCCTCTGAGTGCCGAATTAACATTTAGTATTATGTCCCACCTCTTGTGAACAAAACTAAAATCCTACTCCTTCAGGACTAAGTAATGAATGTTTAATAATTTCATCAAGCAACAACTTGGAGCTTTTCTTGCCTGGGGACATGATACCAAATCCCCAGTCAACATTGAATAAGTTTATTGGCCAAGTATGTACACATACAAAGAATTTGCCTTGGTGCTCCCGCTCGCAAGTAACACGACGTACAGTAAACAATTAAGAATAAAACATAAAACATTAAGAATAAAACATAATAGTTTAAATATGTGAATGAAATAAAATACCAGAGCTTGAGAGTAGAGGGGGAAACATTGTCCGGTCCTGGAGATTTCCGGCTTTTCTGTCTTCTGAATATCTTCTCAATTTTTATTGTTGGTGATGGAAAAGTGGCCAGACTGATGTTGGGCATCAAGGAGGGGGTGGATATTGGACGAGGGCCCAGTGTTTGCAGACTAGAGTCAGGCAGTAAGTGGGTGTTAAGTGGTGATTGGAGAGGAGTGGGTGGGGAAGGGTCCAGTCTTTGCAGACTGGAGTCAGGCTGTGAGTAGGTTTAGAGATACAGCGCGGAAACAGGCCCTTCGGCCCACCAGGTCCGCGTCGACCTGCGATCCCTGCACATTAACAGTATCCTACACCCACTAGAGACAATTTTTACATTTACCAAGCCAATTAACTTACAAACCTGTACGTCTTTGGAATGTGGGAGAAAACCGAAGATCTCGGTGAAAACCCATGCAGATCACGGGGAGAATGTACAAATTCCGTGCAGACAGCACCCATAGTCGGGATCAAACCTGGGTCTCTGGCGCTGCATTCACTGTAAGGCAGCTATCCTACCGCTGCGCCACTGTAACCGTATGAAGTGGTGATTGGGGGGTACCAGGTTATGTTTCTGAATGTTAACTATTCTTCAACTACATTTAATATAATTTCCACTATCATTTCCTGTTTCCTTCTGCTTCTTATTTGTAAATTAATCAAAATGCCAGCTCAGGGCTCTGGCCCTGTTGGAATTGCAGTAAAGTTAAAATATGAGAATTATACACTGAAATAAAGGTTGCCACACCGTATTTACCAGTTCCTTTTTTAAGCATAAATTTTTTGTAGATTTCCCGCCCTTCCGCCTGACCACCCCCCCTCCCCCCACATCCACCTGCAAAGTCTACCACACTGCTCTTATCCATTTTCTTGGGCACTTATTTAAAATAAAACTGTACGGCTGTTAGAACACTTATCTATTGCTAACTTGTAACCCTCCTGCAATAAAAGCCAAGACACCATCTTAACTACTTACTGTAACAACCTGCCAACTATTTGTGTCTCGTGCACAAGACCACACTAGATCCCTCATTCATAAACCTACATTGTTCACTGGATGACTCCTGCTATAAATAAGTGACTATCAAGTGTGATCGATGTGGGGGGGGGGGGATCTCAACCTTCAGCTATTTTTTAATTTAAATTTTTACTTTTCTATTGCATTTAAGGTTAATTGACCATCCCATGTATCCATTCCATGATGAATATTAATAAGATCTGCATGTGATGGAGTGTCTCAGTAATGATGCAACTGTATGAACAACATCACAGGCCAGCAAGGAATCCAAGGTCCCTTGGAGAAGATGGTTTTCTTAGACAAAAAATAATAAAATCTGAGCAGCATTTGGCATTTCATGCACAGTGTAATTTGTTTTACTGAACAGACTATTATTTGCCACCCTGTCCCCTGCCACACAAGTGTCACACCAACATATGAATCTGGAGCAGCAGGTCATTCCACCCGTCAGACTTGCTCCACCATTCTGCTCCATCATTGTGACTATTGATTGTCAACTCCGCTCTGCCAGGGACCTTTCACCCCTGGCCGCTCTACCTCTGCAGTAAAAATGCTCAAAGACATCGCTGCCGCCACATTGTGAAGAAGGGAGTTCCAGACATTTGCAACCTGCTAATAAATTTGCCCTCATCTGTGTTATGGGTGTAGGGTGTTGATATGGGGTAGGGTGTTGACATGGATAGAAAATTGGTTGGCAGACCGGAAGCAAAGGGTAGGAGTGAACGGGTCCTTTTCATAATGGCAGGCAGTGGCGAGTGGAATGCCGCAAGGCTCGGTGTTGGGACCGCAACTGTTTACCATATATATTAATGATTTGGAAGAGGGAATTAGTAGCAACACTAGCAAGTTTGCGGATGACACAAAACTGGGTGGCAGTGTGAACTGTGTAGAGGATGTTAGGAGGTTGCAGGATGACCTGGACAGGTTGAGTGAGTGGGCAGATGCGTGGCAGATGCAGTATAATATAGATAAATGTGAGGTTATTTGGCGGCAAAAACAAAGGGGCAGATTATTATCTCAATGGGGTTAGGTTAGGTAAGGGGGAGGTGCAGCGAGACCTGGGTGTCCTTGGCGTGCAGGTATCACAGGCAGTGAAGAAAGCTAATGGAATGTTGGCCTTCATAACAAGAGGATTTCAGTATAGGATTAAAGAGGTTCTTCTGCAGTTGTATAGGGCTCTGGCGAGACCACATCTGGATTATTGTGCACAGTTTTGGTCTCCTAATTTGAGGAAGGACATCCCTGTGATTGAGGCAGTGCAGCGTAGGTTCACGAGATTGATCCCTGGGATGGCGGGACTGTCATATGAGGAAAGATTAAAAAGACTAGGCTTGTATTCACTGGAGTTTAGAAGGATGAGGGGGGATCTTATAGAAACATATAAAATTATAAAAGGACTGGACAAGCTAGATGGAGGAAAAATGTTCCCAATGTTGGGGGAGTCCAGAACCAGGGGCCACAGTCTTAGAATAAAGGGGAGGTCATTTAAGACTGAGGTGAGAAAAAACTTTTTCACCCAGAGAGTTGTGAATTTATGGAATTCCCTGCCACAGAGGGCAGTGGAGGCCAGATCACTGGATGGATTTAAGAGAGAGTTAGATAGAGCTCTGGGGGCTAGTGGAGTCAAGGGATATGGGGAGAAGGCAGGTACGGGTTATTGATAGGGGATGATCAGCCATGATCACAATGAATGGTGGTGCTGGCTCGAAGGGCTGAATGGCCTACCTCCTGCACCTATTTTCTATGTTATCTGATCTGCTGACTTCCTCCAGCATGGCCCCATGTTGTCTAAACCTGCTGACTCCCTTTGGCACTTACACGTTTTTGACTTGCTGACTTCCTCCAGGACCTTGATTTTTTGCAGTTAAACAGACAATCCCTTGTTTTTAAACAGTGATCCCATCCCAACCAAATTTGAGATAGAAAATGCGGAGGAGATTCACCAGGATGTTGCTGGGGCTGGAGGACTCCGTTATGAGAAAAGATAGGATAGAGGGCTTATTATTCCTGGAGCATAGAAAACAGAGGAGTCAAAATTAACGGCTATTTATTACAGCTGACCCCAAGCTGATCTCAGATATCTCTGAGAAGGAAAAGTATTTCTTATCACTAGGTGTTCCTCCAGGTGGCCTCATGATTTACAAAGTGAGACCAAGCACCTAGTTGTTTTTCTACGTGAGCCTGTTTGCTTGACATGTGGTGCTGTTTACAGACAACATTTTTCTCCGGTGGCCGGATTGGCATGCACAATGTACTTGATTGATTCAAAGATACAACGTGGGAACAGGCCCTTCGGCTCACTGAGTGTAAGCCGATCATCCCTACATACTAGGGGCAATTTACAGAGGCCGGTTACCTGCACACCTGTACGTCTTTTGGATGTGAGAGGAAATTCCCACGAGGATGTGGTTGCCTCGCCAACATTCTGTCTGTCCTTTCTTCTGTTTTTGTTATTTTAGTACGTGTAAAGAGTATGTTTTTGTGTTCCTTGGTTTGTTTTATGTGGGGGGAGGGGGCTGGGTGAAACTTTTTTCAATCTCTTACCTCGACGGAGATGCGATTTTCTTTCGGTATCGTATCTCCGTCCCCACTGCGGCCGAACATCGTGGAGTGGTGCAGCCCTTCCTGGAGACCGACCCGGTGCTTCAACCGTGGGTGCGGCGCGGACTCACCATCGTGGAGCTTGCGATCCCTTTGCTGGGGATCAACTGTGGAGAGCTCCAACCGCAGGCCTGTGGACTTTAACACCGTGGAGCTCGCGGTCCCTGGTTGTAGACAGATTCGGGAGCTCCAAGCCACGGAGAGTTTCAACCGTCCCGAAGAGGGAGTTTCAATCACCCCGACACGAGGGCTTCGGATCGCGGGCTGCCGGAGCTTTGATGCCCCAATTGCGGATGGTTCGACAGGCCCGACCGCGGGAGAATAAAGAGGGAGAAGATTGGACTTTATTACCTCTCATCACAGTGAGGAATGTGGGGAGCCGCTGTGGTGGATGTTTATGTTAACTTTTATTTTATGTGACTGTGTGTCTTGTTGATTATCACTTAGTATGGTTGTATGGTAACAAATTGTACCTTAATTGGTACATGTGACAATAAACTGACCTTGAAACCTTGAAATTGGAATAGCCGGGGAAAACACACGTTCACAGGGACAATGTGCACACTCCACACAGACAACATTTCTCCTTCTTGCGTATGGCATGCACAGCCTAAAGTTGTCGGACAACTTGTTCTATTTGATCTTATTTGATTGTGCACGCCGGGTTGATTACATTTGTCGAAACAGGGTGGACCACGTGAAGGTTGCAATCTCCCACCCCCAGACAACACTCAAGGTCAGGATCAAACCCAGGTCACTAGCCGTGCCACTAATACTGTAGCAATGAGGTCATTCGATGATCTGGCCAAGTTCCTGCCTACGTTAGAAATGCATTTACAATTTCTATGCCTGGAATTACAGTCAAACAGTTGTCACAAAAAAATGTCAAGACGTCAACAACAAATCCACAGGACAGCTCATTGTATTAGGACAGATCTTGCAATTAGTCAAGTGATTCTCTTTTGGATTGCTTCCAAAGTCAGTAAATTAATTCTTAAACAAAGACACCAAAACTGTGTGTGGTACTCCAGCCATGGTCTCATTAGTACCCTGTACAATTGTAACCATACTTCTCTGTTTCTAAGCTGCGACACTCTTGCAATGAAGGCCACTCACCATCCTGACTATTGCTGCAGATGTTTGCTAACTTCCTGCAATTTGTGCAAAAGGACACCTTGGTCCCTCTGAACATCTCTTTCTGCAACCCTTCTCTAATCATAATCATAATCATAATAGTACTTTATTAGTCAAGTATGTTTTGCAACATACGAGGAATTTGATTTGCCATACAGTCATACCAATGAAGAGCAACAAGACACCCAAATAAATGTTTAACATGAACATCCACCACAGCAACTCCCCCACATTCCTCACTGTGATGGAAGGCAAAAAAAGTTCAATCTTCTTCCCTTCTTTGTTCCCCTGCAGTCGGGGCACTCGAACCCTCCGTTGTCGGGGCAATCTTGGCTCCCGCAGACGTTGGTCGAGCCCTCCACATCGGGGCGATCAAGCCTCTGGGGATCTCAGTTCCCCGCGCCGGGTGATCGGACTCTGGGTCGGGGCTAGTCGAACCTCATGTGGCTTGGAGCTTCCCGACATCAGTCTCTACCCGAGACTGTGAGCTCCTCCAGGTTGAATTCTGCAGGCCGCGGTTGAAGCATCGATCCCAGGCAAGGTAAGTCCACGGCCCCACAGTGGGGCTCAAAGTCGGTCTCGAGCAAGGCCGCCAGCACCATGATGTTAGGCCGCAGAGCGACCGGAGATACGATCCGGAAAACAATCGCATCTCCGGCAAGGTAATGAGTTAATTGTCCGTTTTGAGATCCCTTTTATCAATATGATTATTTTCTCAGGAGTTATGCTTTAATCTGGCGTGCGGCCCAGAATCAGATTTTCCAGTGGGGGTATGGTACTGCTCCAAAGGCTGCTTGAGGAATCCACAGGAGCAGCACAGGATCTAGCAACAGGGCAGACCATGACTGCCTACAAATGTCCCACCAAGTCAAATACACTTTGTTCCTATTTCCAATGTTTTTATAATTAATAAACTAATGTTTATGACTAATTAACTTAAGTGTATTTAATGTAGCTTTAATATGATTCTTTTCGTTACCTGCTCCTGCAGTAATTGAGAGATTTAGAATTTTACTTCGGAGTCACGTGAGTGACTACATGAAGAAGAGCCCGTCCAGCCACACACGCGTCATATAGTACAGACGCATAGCGTGAGTGCCGATGTTTGGAGTGAGCAGAGCTCCTCCAAACGGGTACGTAAAATACCTGAAGGTAAGTTTTTACTTACGTTTTTCAGGTGATTTAAAAGACTTGTAGTAATGAAATACAAGTCATAATGAAGAAAATTGTGGAGGTGTACCGCAGAGTGCTCAGACAGACCGCGGGTCTGTAAGTAGCGGGCACCCTTTTTTAAAAACATTTTAAACGGTTACTGTTTAGCGCTATTAGATCACATAGATAAGACATTGCAGTTAAAGAAGTCAGTCAGATCCCCGTTTCAGGTAACTAGTTGGTTATATTTAAAACCTAGTCACCAGGCAATGCAGGGAATGCCTGAGTCAGGTAACTAGTTTGTTATATTTAAAAACCTAGTTGCAGGGCAATGCAGGGAATGTCTGGGGAATGTCCAGGTTAACTGTTGGTCTAAATTAGAGCCAGCATATGAAGTGCCTAGGGAAGGTCCGGGTTTAGTGTTGTCCTAGAGAAGGCCAGTGTATGAAGTGCCTGGGGAAGGTCTGTTTTAACATTGTCCCTACAGGGCCAGTGCAGGGGTGCCTGGTGGAGGTCCAGGTTTAGCGTTGGCCTAGAGGAGAGCCAGCGCATGGAGTGCTATAAGGTCCGGCTCAATGTTGGCCTAAGGGAGAGCCAGCATAGGAAATATTTGGGAAAGTCCGGTTCAGCGCTGGCCTACAGGTGAGCCAGTGTGAGCAAATGGTTGGTTAAGGTACATTGGTCTACAGGAGAGCCAGCGCCAACTATATCTGGAAGTTAGCGTTGGCCTACAGGTGAGCCAGCGCCAGCAGCACCTGAAAGAGGGCTGCCTATGATGGGCCTACAGGAGAGCCTGCATGGAAAGCAACTGGAAGGGTTGTTATGCGTAGGCCTATGGGAGAGGCAGCACTAGAGATACCTGAAGCAGGATGTAAATTCGCCTCTCCATGAGGAGGTTTATTTCATACAAAGATTCAAGTAAACGGATCATATGAGGACTAGAGCCCAATACAGAGCCAAAGGACCAGAGTTGGCACAATATAGTAAAGTTGTGGTTCCAAAAAGACGAGGGAACCATTGGGAGATAAATAATCGATGTCAATAAAATACTTACTCTCCCAGCAGCTCCAGGTTCTAACCAGGTATGAGCTGTCTACAAATATAAACCCGCAGTATTGAGCATGATAAGCAAGTCTCAGCGGGGGAGAGGGTATTGAAATTACTGGTCAGGCGTTAAGGTTTTTTGACCAAAGGCTGGATGGAGAGCATGTGTTTATATCACAACAAGGTTGAATTAGCACTCATGTAGTAGTGCGCACTTTCAAATAATTGTTTTATAAAAGTGCTATAAAACCTAATATATACCCTAAGTTTGGGGGCTCTGTACACCATCTAATATTTAAATTGTCTATTAATCTGTTTTTAGAAAGATCTAGCCAAAAAAGGTATGATCCTGTGTGATTAACAGATAAAATTAAGGCAGTTTTCCCCACCAATATGTGGTGACTGCGGATAGTAAAGTATCAATTCTGTCTTTCCCATATGTGCATTATAGGCACACTCTTCCTGAGTTATGTGGAAGTTATAATATTCCACTAAGATCAGAGGATAACAATTGCCATAGGCAAACCCTGAGGAGGAGGTCTGGTTCTGTAAGAAACGTATTAAATGTTTTACACTTACAAGTTCAGGAAGATTACATTTCTTGCTAAAAAATGGCAAATTGATATTATACTGTACAATGTGGGGTTTAGAATGTAGTTCTACCCATATTTGGCTTCTCTTATTAAGGTATTTGAAATCAGACACCTATTTTCTCAAAATAAGAGAATATGTAGATTCAGACAAAACATAAAATATTGTGGAAAAGAGATGATTAAGAAGTCAGTTCACCATTACCATCAATTAATGCCAAATATGTTATGAGAGCAGATAAGGATGGTGGGTGTAGAATTATACTAGATCTGAAAAATGTTAACTCTTTTTTGTACAGTATAAACAGTGGATAACATTTGTTAATGTTATGCAGCCAATTTCACAAATAAGCATTTCACTATTTGACTGTGTATGGTATAATAGTAAGATTAAACGAGAACTTACCAGTTTGAAGTTTGATCTGTATTTTATGAGGAGTTACGATGAGGGATGTCCAGCACGCATGCGCGACATTCTTCAAAGCAGCGGTGTGGAATCACAGGAAACACAATAATTGAAATAAACATAATAAAGAAAAGGAGAACTAAGATACCAGTTGATCTATAATTGAGGGTGGGAGCGGAGGGCACGTAATCCCTCATCGTAACTCCTCATAAAATACAGATCAAACTTCAAACTGGTAAGTTCTCGTTTAATCTTACTATTTTACTTCGGAGTCGCGTGAGTGACTACGTGAAGATTTTAAAGCTCTGTGATTTCAAACCGTGTAACAGTTCATACTTCATTCGCTGTCGAAGTCATTCAAGGGAGGAAGTATGTTATCGTAATCAACCATAATCTGTTTGTAAACAATAATGGTATCTATTAAACAATAACAAAAGACAAAATGCTCCCCCGGGCTTAAATTATATATTTTTGCAGATTCTAAAACTCTTTCTGCAAATAACACAGGTTCTGCTAGCGGCTTGTTGTAGAACGTTTGGAACGTTTTCTCCATGTTCATTCTTTTAGCCGCCGATGTGGATGCTGCCCTGGTGGAGTGAGATGTATATACATCAGTATCTACTCCAGCAGCTCCCAGTACCTGCTTGAGCCATCTTGAGATGGTTTGGCTCGACACCCAACCATGAGGTTTCTTGTGGCTGACCCACAAGGCTTTTTTTTTTTTTTTTTTTTCCTCCCTCGAGAATCTCTTGTTGTGTTGATGTAAGTGAATAAGTGAGTCATGACACACAACCGTAGGTCAGGTGGGTATGCCCGGAAATCCATAACTAAGACTCAAGTTCCTGGCCTGCTCTGCTTTAGCAGCTCCTGAATGGTGAATGAGACCCGGTCTGGTGTTATAACCATGTTATCCAGTCGCAGTAATTGGAGGGACTGGACTCTTTGTGCTGAGACTAATGGCATCAGCATGACCGTTTTCAGGGTTAGCTTTTCAAGGGTGAGAGACCTGGCTGGGGACCATCCCCTTAGGTATGTCAGGACCACACTGACATCCCAGATTTGGGTATACCTAGGTCTAAGAGGGTTGGAGTTGACGATACTCCTCATGCGTTTGATCACCAGCGGGTGAGACCCTATGGCCTGTTGTCCTGGCACCTGTTTTAAGTAGGCTGACAGCACACGTCTGGCAGTATTGATGGCGCTGTAGCTCAATCATTCATTATGGTGAAGGCCCCCCAGGAACTCCAGTACATTGGTTATGGTTGCAGATGAGTACGTAGTCCCAGTAGTCGAGCAGTATCTTTCCTACTTCCTGATGCTCGATAGGTATTGTTTCCTGGTGGACATACGGTGTCATCATGTTGATGGTCCTGTCAGACAATCCCAGTCCCAGCAGTGGTGTTTTGTAAATTTGCAACCCAATAGGTTAATTTTGTCATGGCATGGATGACTTATGCCTGATACAGGGTGCGTCAATAGGTCTGGGCTACTGGGAAAGGTCATAGGAGTTTCGATGACCATGTCGAGGACCACTGGGAACCATGGCTGTTCTAGGCCAGTTGGTACTATCAAAATACCTGAAGCAGAGTCCATCTGTATTTTGCGTAGTACCCTACACATTAAGGCAGAAGGGGGGAAAAGCATAGAAGAAATAGGTCCCCCAGTTCAGCGCGAATGCATGTATCGCTGCTGCCTCAGGGTGTGGTTCCCAAGGGACATACATTGGTACGTGGTGATTTAGTCTGGATGCAAAGAGATCGATATCTGGTGTGCCATATTGCTTCGTAATTTTAGCAAAAGCTCTAGGATTTAACACCCATTCGGTGTTTATCATTGAATTTGCGTGACCTGGCACTGTATTTAGCTTACCTGGTAGGTAAGTTGCTGATAGCCAAATATGTCTATCGACCCACCATTACCAGATTGTGTTGACCAAATTGTCACATGATATCGATTTTATTCCGCCCATATGGTTAATATAGGCCACCACCGTGATATTATCAATTTGTAAACAAACATGCAAATGGTGCATATTCCTAGAATATGCTTTTAAACCATAAAACGCACCCAACATTTCCAAATAATTTATGCCCAGTGTTTGTAGTAAAGATGATTCTAGGTTAGTCCATCTACCACCTGTGCTGGATATGGTATTAGTTGCTCCCCAGCCTTGAGCACTGGCATCTGTTTGTATAGTTAACGTTGGGTTATTGATGATGATAGGGCTGGAACTATGCCAAATGTGTTCTATCCACCATTGTAACTCTGATATTGCTTCAATGGGTAGTTTCATGGTTCGGTCAAAGTGACCTGCATGTCGTTTAAACGCCTGTACTTTTGCCCTTTGTAGGTGCTGATAGTGCAGGGGTCCAAATTGTGTAGCTGGAAATGCTGCTACCATTTTGCCAATTACTCTTGCCACTTGTCGGATGGTTGGTCGATTGCT
The DNA here is from genome assembly GCA_038087875.1 of Malacoraja senta. Lineage (NCBI taxonomy): Eukaryota > Metazoa > Chordata > Chondrichthyes > Rajiformes > Rajidae > Malacoraja > Malacoraja senta. Next base: position 74,663,588 of record CM075979.1, on the reverse strand, counting down.
TACCATTAAATTGTTGCACGTCTGTGCCAATTCTGCTGCTTTACCTTTTGGCAACGTTACAGACATGTGGACTGAGTTAATTGTGAATCCCAGATAGTCCATAGTTGTGGATGGCGTCAACTTAGATTTTTCTGGATGTATGACAAAACCCAGGGTTTCAAACAATTGTTTGGTAGCTAATACAGCTGATTTAGCCAACTCCATGGTTTTGCCTACTATTAGGATATCATCAAGATATGCCATGACAATATGTCTTTGTTTCCTTAATGTTGCCAAGGCTGGTTTTAATATCTTGGTAAATAGTCTAGGGCTGATGTCAACCCATTAGGCAACGCTTTATACTGCCATAGTTGCCCCATCCAGGTAAATTTCAGGTATCTGCGATGACCCTTATGAATGGGTACTGAATAGTAGGCATCTTTTAAATCAATGCTTGCCATAAAGTATCCTTTGGAAATCAGTTGTTTGGCAGTTACAAATGTTTCCATTTTGAAATGTACATACTTAACAAAGGTATTTAGTGAGGTTAAGTCAATGATGATGCGACATCCACCACCTTTTTTGCTTTTGGTAAATATATTTGAGACAAATTCCAAAGGTTCATGTTTGGATTTCTCAATGACACCCTTTGTAAGTAACCTCACCAGTTCTGCTTGAGCCTCTAGTTCTCTTTGACTGAGAGGGTAAAGACCCTTTGGGGTACGTGCTGAACTGGTGGCATGTTTTCTTGAATGAACTCTATTTTGTATCCCCGAATACTGTTAAGTATATAACTATCATTCGTGAGACACCTCCATGCTTCAATGAACAGGTGTAATCTCCCCCCTGTTAGTACAGTTCCCCCACTTTTACATGCTGGTAGGAACCAGACCCACCTACCTCCATAATTATGGTAGTGTTCCTTTCTTCCGTTTGTTCATCCGTCGTTGTACTGCTGGATATACTGCTGATTGGGGGTGGCGCATTTTCCATGGGGTCCGCTCTGGGCCCTGGCCTAAAAAGGCTTTCGGTGATAGTATGCGGACCCCGAGCTTTCACCAGTTCCATAAATTTGACCTCGACTGGTGGACGCGGTGGGGTACTGCCGTCTGGTTTTTGTGTGGGTCTGCTCGTTCCGGGGCCTGCCCTCATGAGGCCAAATGCTTTGGACTCTTCCTCCAGGTCTTTCACTTGTCCTTCCAAATAACAGGATCTGCGGCTCTGAGGCCGGTGTTTTACACAGTCCTGTAAACCTGGGATTGAGGGCAGGTCTTATTCTCTCCTTGCGGAGATTGTTTATCTCATATTGGGTGTTGCACAGCAGAGCCAGAGTGTCTTGCTGGTTTGTGGTCATATCCACCCCATCCACGGAACGAGCATAGGATGTTATCCCTGTTATCAGGAGCTTGAGGATGTGTTGTAATTTTAGCTCCTGGCTCCGGATCCTCTGTCCAACATACCCCCCCTGATTTTGTAGGGTTTTGAGGGACAGGTGGGTAATGCTGGCCGCCAGATTTGGCTGCAACAGCCGCCCTGCTCGTGGTGTAACCACGTAGCGAATCTCCACACCCAGCAGCTCTTCCTGATCCTGTACACCAAGCGTACTCCCGACATCTTCAGCCAATGACCCCTGTTGCTGACCAGCCCAGCCCTGGTCGTCAACGCTGTGGGGAAAGCGATGGCCAATGCATTGTAGAGCACTGATGTGGGAGTGCCTGAGTTCCCTTGGCGAGACTGCTCCAGCTCCCGAAGCAAGTCTCGCTGGAGCATTTGCTCCATGAGCTTTTTCATGCGGCTCAGGCAGCTAGCTCTGCCGCTCTAAGGCGGAGAGTCCTCCTCATCGGAGTGAGACATAACCGGCCGGTATGTTTTTACCCTTGATTTGCCTCCAGTCCGCTGCTGTTCATCAGGCTACGCTAGCGGTACTGGGCTCGGCTCGGTCTCGATGAGGGTGGACCGCAGCATATGCGGTCCAGGTGCCGCCTCTCGCCCCCCACTAATGGGACACTCCCGTTCTGTTGGATTCGAACGGGGGGCGGTTTTCTTCCTTTGCCGTGCTTTACTCATTTTTCCCAGTTTCCCTGGAATACAGAGCAGAGCACAGCTTGCTGATTACGACCTCAGAGTAAGACTTACCTGATGGTCCGCTGTTTAAACTTGTAGCGGGAGCGCCTGTACTCCCGGTCGTCGCTGTTGCACTGCGTGAACGCTAATGTCGCGCATGCGTGCTGGACGGGCTCTTCACGTAGTCACTCACGTGACTCCGAAGTAAAATAGATATTTCTATTTTATCTGGATAAGCCAATTATGGCAATTTAAAGCATTGTATTAATGTTTAGTCTCAGCCTTGAGGCTATATGACAGGTTGTTTTTATCTAATATTAGCTTTACTAAGAACTCGGGGCCATTTGGTAATGGTTTATTGCCATATTCTGATTGTAGGAAACATTCGGACTACAACAGAACCATGAGTGTTAAAATAAAGCTCACTTTGGAGATTTGTTAACCATCGAGATAAATCTAAAACAGTTTCGAAACACAGTTATTGATTATTTGGGTTCCATTATTAAATGAGAACACATGGTTAGGATCCGATTGCGGATTAAGGCTGCATTTAAGTGGAAGTTGTATAAAGCTCATGAGAGAATCAACCATTGTATAAAGGTCATTATAGAGCACTAATCCTCAATTAGGCATTTAATTGGATGTGGTATTAAGCTCATTACAGAGCACCAACCCTCAATTAGGCAGGAAACAAGCCTATTTTACAAATTTTGCTTATTTTCAGCTGTAGAATTTAGACTGCGGCATTATCAGAGTTTATAGTAAGCATGGGTAGAGGAATGGATAATACAATTTATGGTAAGTTTGCCAGGCCATGTATTTGCCAGTTACAGTTATTACTGGAATATTAATGAATCAGGAGTGTCTCAAATGCCTCCAGAGAGATTCTGGCTAAACACCTTCCATTACGCTACACACTAATGGTAGGGCTCTAAGTTGAGGTCATACTTATAAGTATTTTCAGCTGTGGAGGTACATGGAATATGGAGAAAGTACCTTTTGATCCAATAACAAGGGATCATTATGAAAATTTTAGGAACATTTATGACCTAAAGCTTATTGCTCTTATATGCAAAGTTGCATGTTTAGACATAGATTGAGATGACGGAATAGAACGTATGTCAATCATTCGAGTTGTTTAAGTCAGTATCTTGTAATAGACTGGCTAATGTGATCTGGATCTGGTGTTTACCAGAAATATTGGATTGGCAATCTACCTATGAGGTAGATTCAATATAGTTGAAGACTCAAAAGTCATGTAAATCAATGATAAATACAGAATGTATGTTGGATTGTGAGAAATTTAATAATATTATAGCATGATTGATGACTTGTTTGTATCCAGATTTAACCACCAATTACCTAAATATATGTTATAAAGTCTGATACTGGGGCAGTATTGGTGGATGTTTCTCGCTGCATTGGGGTAAAATGTTTGTATACATTTTTCCATTTTTTCTCATTGAACAGTATATATAAAAGCAAACAGGATTCCGTTTCGGGAGTATTGGTGGTACTAGATTGGATCTACAAAACCATGGTACCCTGAGGTGTTTAAAATGATCACAAAGCCTCTTATGATTTCCAAACAGAATTAATCTGTTTGTGCACTCTATAACTGATGATTCACATCCTTTACATAATCATATTGGTTGTTGATTTACAGATTTTAAGGAGTGACATTTATCGGAAGAGGACTATCAGATTGTACTGTGGATATTATTGCAATCTGGAGGGATATTACCCAGAAGTAGTACATTTCTTACACAAAGAAATGGGATATGTTTTGTTTAAGCAGAATATTACATATCACAGTATAGATATATCAGTATGGATACTGAAATTTTTAAATCTTATTTCACCAGGGCACCATCAAGTTTGACAGCCAAGGAATTGGATGTTCTAATAAAACATATCCTCGTGGCTGCAGGCATAAGTGAAAGATTATAATAACTATGGTTATTTGGTGGTGTTATTTATTGGATTTAGTATTAAATATTCCTCTTGTGATAAAGGGGTTACAATTATGGTGATAAATTAACCATTAGCTGGTTGCATCCATGTTATGGTTGTGCATTGTTGATTGTTTTACTTATTTAGAGTCAATCAATGCAGTGAGTGCCTGGATTGAATCTATGGCCTGAAATCACAGAGCTTTGAAATCTTCACGTAGTCCCTCACGTGACTCAGAAGTAAAATAGTAAGATTAAACGAGAACTTACCAGTTTGAAGTTTGATCTTTATTTTATGAGGAGTTACGTTGAGGGATTACGTGCCCTCCGCTCCCACCCTCATAAAAGATCGAGCTGGTCTATTCTTTATGTATCTGTTTTGAAGGTTGCCGCGTTAGCGGCTGGACGGGCTCTTCTTCACGTAATCCCTCAACGTAAAAGGCCTGTCTCACGAGTCTGCGGTCTATGGCGGCGAAACGGGAAGAATATGCCGCCATAGACCGCGCACTCGTGAGAAAGTACAATTCCCGGGCCGTGCGGCGGTGTTCCCAACACCGCGCGGTGCTAAAATAAAATCTACAATGTCCAAAACTAAATACTCACCGCACAACCTCCACCAGTGATGCACGAGTGCGGCACGGCCGCTCGCACGGGCCGCCGGCAGTATGGCTCGAGCGGCGTGCGTCAAACCTCCACTGCCACAGCCTCCGCCAGTGAGGCACGTGCCGCCGCCAGTGAGGCACGTGTGCTGCACGGCCGCAGGCACAGCCACCGCTACAGCGCCGCGATCAGGATGGCCGCCGCCACAGCCGCCGCTGGTGAGTCACGTGCGGCGGGCCGACGTCATCGCAGTCAGCCCGCCCTTTTATTTACTTACCGCAAGCACGTGGGACCCGCCGTGTTTGAATTAACTCGGCCCCCGCGCAGCATCCGTGCGGCGCTCCGGTGGATAGGCTCGACGCTCTCGCCGTTGCCGCGCGGTCCTCGCTACCGGCGACGCCGCGCTTCACCGCCGATGACCGCAAACAGGTAAGACAGAGCCTTAACTCCTCATAAAATAAAGATCAAACTTCAAACTGGTAAGTTCTCGTTTAATCTTACTATTAACTCCTAAAGTCTCCACAGAAAAGTGAAAAGCATTAATGTCAAACTTAGCAGAAGCCAACCTATCTCATTTAACTGGCTTTTGAATAGGCACATGGATGTACTGAGAATAGAGGATTATGTGCAGGCAAATAAGGGTGTGGCTTGGCATCATGTTTGGCACAGACATTCTTGGCTGAAGGGCCTGTTCCTGTCTATGTTCAAAGATATGCCATTTTTAGTTGCCTAATGTAATAAAGACTTCTGTTGTACCTTGAAGACTCTCAAGTTTTATACAGACCTAGAACAAGAACACAAAAGAAGTTCTGTGAGTTTCTAATGGCAGAAGCAGAAGTCAGCCTTGACAACGTGAGCATTAAATTGTCCACTGCAGGAACAGATAATAAGTACCATGTCAGGTAAGACTTGATGTGATTTGAACACTTAGTGTGAACACACAACCCTGGCTGGATGAAGAAGCACTGGATGAAGTAGCTCTCTATGTCCTGTTGAATGCAACTTGATGTAATCATCAAAACAGTGTCATTAACCTTGGGCAGAGTAGCCTCGAAATTGGACCCTGTTATGCCCATCTTTTGATGCTAATCACGCACAATTTAACTAATGATTATTACCATGGAATTTTGCATTAATGGTGAAACTGGAATTTCAGTATTCCTGATCTTTTCCTGGCATAAGACACTCTCACCCAATGACATTATGGTTCACATCGTCCTTTTACACATAACATTTCTCTGTATTAATTTCCATCAACCTACCTGTTCCTCAGCCCACCTGCCCAACTGATCAAGGTCCTGGTGCAATTTTTATCCTGTGGTGCATGCTTCATTGTCAAGCGGAAGGCAGCAGGCAGTGAGGAATAGCAGAACGATACCCAGAATTTAAGAGGCATGAAGTTGAGTCTGAAGAGCAGCAAGAACAAGAATGCTAGGAGAATGAACATAGAAACATAGAAAATAGGTGCAGGAGTAGGCCATTCGGTCCTTCGAGCCTGCACCGCCATTCAATATGATCATGGCTGATCATCCAACTCAGTATCCTGTACCTGCTTTCTCTCCATACACCCTGATCCCTTTAGCCACAAGGGCCACATCTAACTCCCTCTTAAATATGGCCAATGAACTGGCCTCAACTACATTCTGTGGCAGAGAATTCCAGAGATTCACCACTCTCTGTGTAAAAAATGTTTTTCTCATCTCAGTCCTAAAAGATTTCCCCTTTATCCTTAAACTGTGACCCCTTGTTCTGGACTTCCCCAACATCAGGAACAATGTTGCCAGGTGGATATCTTTGCTCAACATCAACAGATTAACCGCTCATTGAGCCTAGGAAGTACATATTGTCAATACAACCAAAAGGAACTCCTTGGAAAAGCTTCTCTGAAGGAGACAGCAACATGGTAACAAGGGATGCCAACTGATCGTTTTCACACTCAAATTATTGCGGCCAACTTAGCATCTCAACAACGAGACAGGAGCATATAACTGTGATGTTCTACTTTGCAATCTTCTGAGGAATAAATACTTGGTCCAATAGCTTAAGAGGTTTCTGCAACCTAACAGTGTTTCTTGAGTGCACCATCACCTTGGAACAATGGACACGGAGAGCAGTTTATTGCTCCACTGAGCCATTTGGACGTGGGCTGTTCTTTCTCCACAGAGAAACCAGGACATGGAGTCATTTCTCCACTGAAACACATAGACATGGACCATACTCTGAGACTATGGTCCATGTCTCCATTGTATCTCCATTGAGATACATGTACATGGAGGACGCACTCTCACCAACACATGGACATGATGTGCATACTTTGTCCATTGATTCACAAGGATGCTCATTGTCGTCCTTCTCCACTGGAACACTTGATGATGGATTATCTTCTCTCTCGTTTGCAAAACACAGATATGATTTGCATTCTCATTACATTAGCAAGCATCAAAATGGGGATTACTCTTCACTGTGATAAATTCTCTCTCCATTTAGATAAATGGTTGGTGTTGTATTTGATTTCCATTGGCACACATGGACACCGCATGCACATTCTCAGCATGAACACATATGGCCATGAACTGGACATCGAACTGGGTTAAGTTCTCCCTGCTTTGATATATATACAGTATAGGGTTGTTTTATGTTCTCCCTCAACAGGAATGCATGCATGAGGTTTCTCTGGAAACATATACACATCAATTGCATTCTTTCTTGATGCTCTTTATGGACTCAGCCATATGTGGGAAACACTGTCCAATTTGGAGAACATTTGGCTCACTCATTCTCTGTCCCTCCGTAACTTTGGTATAATGTCCATGTCATGACAGCTTTGGCACACAGATGACATGGTATATCCTCTCCCTCTCCACATGGCCATATCTGGCAAGGACTGAATTGCTTTTTGCCAGAAGATGCATAAAGTGAAAGCAGTATCGTGGGGTTGTACTGCAGTGGTCTCAATTGGAGTCCAGAAGTCAGAAGCATGGCTAAAGTATACTTCCCATCTGAAATGATTTATACATACAAGCCCTTCAGCCACAAACATAGCCTATCTTATGCTACACTCTCTGCCAAGCAGGATGCGGCCTTGTGTTCCCAGCATGTCCTTCTTCAGTCCTCAATGATAAAAAGTCAGCCTCCTGATAATGGTCATTATTGTAGAGAGTTTGATTTGCAGGCGCCATCAAAGTTAAAAGATGAAAAGCTGTGACTGGAAGGCAGAGGGTTAACAGTTACATGTTTGAATAGTTCTCGTCATTTGGTAACTCCCAGTTTTGCATTGACAATTATTGTTAATTGCAGAAAACCATCGAATCCCTTTAAATGATGGAAACAACATTCCTCTTCTGGGACTGGGAACATTCTCCATGCCCAAAATAGTAAGATTAAACGAGAACTTACCAGTTCGAAGTTTGATCATTATTTTATGAGGAGTACGTTGAGGGAATACGTGAAGAACCCCGCCAGGACGCATGCGTGTCATTCTTCAAAGCAGCGGTGTGAAATCACAGATAACTGTAATGACTGAACATAGTAAGATTAGAAAAGATGATACCAGTTGAGTATATGATCAAGGGTGGGAGCGGAGGGCACGTATCCCCTCAACGTACTCCTCATAAAATAATGATCAAACTTCGAACTGGTAAGTTCTCGTTTAATCTTACTATTTTACTTCGGAGTCACGTGAGTGACTACGTGAAGATTTCAAAGCTCTGTGATTTCATGCCGTGGAAACGAGTCCATGCATCACATCTGCCTTAATGACTATGGGAGGAATTGTGTTAACATGTTTAGACATGAATACGACATTGAAATCCATGATAAATTTATTTACACCAAATTATAGCCCCTATTTATGGGGTGAAATGATATTACAGAACTTAAAATTGTTTCTGCAAACGTTCCAGATTTAATTACTGGTTTATGATAAAATAGTTGGAAAGTTTTCTCTGTTGACCATCCTGCTGTCTTGAGGATTTGGTCCATCGGAACATCCAACTGCATAGCTGCCGATGTAGCTGCAGCCCTGGTGGAATGAGATTTGAAAATGTTAGTATCCACCCCAGCCTTTAATAGAACCTGTTTCAGCCATCTTGAGATGGTCTGGACCGTCACTTTTTTGTGAGGTTGCTTGTGGCTGATTAATAGTGCCATCTCTTTGCCTCTGATGATTTTCGTGTTCTCCATATATAGCAGTAAATGTCTTACTATACAGAGACGATCATCTGTCGGGTAAGCCCTAAATTCTATATTGAGGCCTGCTGACCCCTGTCTGTTCTGCTTGACTAATTCATAAATATGACACGTTATATTTCCAGATGAAGAAGTCATGTTGTCCAGTCTTAATTTATGTAATGACTGTACCCTTTGTGCCGTGACCAATGCCATCAGCATGACTGTTTTCAGTGTCAGTCTTTGTAGGGACAGAGTTTTTGCTGGAGACCAATTCCTTAGCATCGTCAGGACAATACTCACATCCCATATTTGGGAGTACCTGGTTCTTGGGGGATTGATATTAAAAATTCCTCTCATAAGTTTTGTTACCAGGGGGTGAGTTCCAACAGAATGACGCTCTGTTCCTTGGTATAGATATGTTGACAGGGCACTTCTGGCGCAGTTGATGGCACTATAACTGAGCCCCTCATCGTAATGGAGGCCTGCCAGGAATTCCAGAACAGACAGGATGTTCACGGATCTGTAGGTGATGTTGTTTCTGTGACAGTACATCTCCCATTTCCTGATGTATACCAGGTACTGTTTTTTGGTGGACTGTCTGTGGGCCGCTGAAATAATGTTCACTGTTTGGTCCGTCAGTCCCAGTTGCAGTAGAGGTACTTTTAGACTCTACAAATTAATAAGTTCATATGGTTATGACATGGGTGGCTTTCCCTTGTTACGGGATGAACCAGTAAATCTGGTCTATGCCAGATGGTGATGCATGGTTCTATTACCATGTCGAGTATCACAGGGAACCATGGTTGAGTAGGTCGGGTACTACCAAAATACCAGACGCAGAGTCTTACTGTATTTTCCTTAATACCCGACTGATGAGGCAGAAAGGAGGGAATGCATAAATAAACAATTTTCCCCAATGCAGCGAAAATGCATCTGTCGCCGCTGCCCCAGGATCTGGTTCCCATGAAACATAGTTCGATAACTGGTGATTAAGCCTGGATGCGAATAGATCGATATCTGGTGTTCCATACCATGCTGTAATATCAGCAAATACTTTTTAATCCAACATCCATTCGGTGTTTTCATTAAATTTGCGTGACCTGGTGTCTGCCACTGAATTTAGTTTACTTGGTAGGTAAGTGGCTGATATCCAAATATTTTTCTGGATACACCATTGCCAAATTGTGTTGGCCAGATTGTCACATGATATCGATTTGTTTCCACCCATGTGGTTGATATATGCTACCACCGTGGTATTGTCAATCTGTAGTCTAACATGCTGGTGATATAACCCAGAACAATATGACTTTAGGCCATGAAATGCACCCAACATTTCCAGGTAGTTTATGCCCAGTGTTTGTAATAATGACGCCTCCTGTGCAGTCCATCTGCCTCCACAGCTGGAGATGGAATTGGTAGCACCCCAACCAAGTGAACTGGCATCAGTTTGTAGCACCATAGAAGGGTTGCTGATAACGATTGGATTGGAACAATGCCGACTGTTATCTGTCCACCATTTTAGTTCCATTATGGCTTCGATTGGTAGCTTCATTGGTCTGTCAAAATGACCAGCATTAACTTTGAGTGCTCGTATTTTTGCCCTCTGTAAATTTTGATAATGTAAAGGTCCAAATTGTGTGGCTGGAAAGGCAGCCACTATTTTGCCAATTATTCTTGCTACCAATCTGATGGATGGTTTACTGATGTCAATGAGGTTATTGCAAGCCTCTATTAAGGCTATAGCCTTTGCCTTAGGCAAAGTCACCGACATGTGAACTGAGTTAATGGTGAACCCCAAATAATCCATTGTGGTGGAAGGGTTTAATTTAGATTTAACTGGATGGATGATAAACCCCAGTTTTTCAAATAATTGTTTTGTGGCTGTTACCGTTTCTTTGGCCAATTCCAAAGTTTTGCCCACAATGAGGATGTCATCTAGTTATGCCATCACCATGTGTTTTTGTTTCCGCAGAAACGATAGGGCTGGTTTCAAAATTTTAGTGAACAGCCTATGGGCTGATGTTAGCCCATTTGGTAGTGCTCTGTACTGCCAGAGCTGTCCCATCCAGTTGAATTTTAAATATCATCTGTGGTCACCTCGTATAGGGACTGAATAGTAAGCATCTTTTAAATCGATGCTAGCCATGAAGTAACCTTTGGAAATCAATTGTTTAGCAGTAACAAAGGTTTCCATTTTGAAATTAATATATTGTACAAAAGTATTCAAATTTGTCAAATCTATGATGATGCGACAACCGCCATCTTTTTTGTTTTTGGTAAAGATATTGGACACAAATTCCAGCGATTCTTTTTTTTTTTTTTTAATTTTTATTTATTAGAAGTACATTACATCACAGCCACATACATTAATACTCGTCATTTATATCTTCTTACAATTAATGTACTCCCTTTATTTATTTTTTTACACTAGAGAAAGAAAAGATTGAAAGAGAGAAGAAAGTGAAGGAAAAAGTGCAAGTGTAGAAAAGTGTAGAAAATGTAACAACAAAAAAGGACGAAGACCCTATGAGAGCGAAATTAAAAACAAAAAGAAAAAGAGTTAAGAAATAGGCCCTAAGAAAAGAAAAGAGAAAGAGAAAAAAAGAAAAACAAATGTTTTTTTTGAGCATCACGTAAATAGGACATACCAACTCTTCAACTATCATCCCCCCTTACCCGACCTCAATTTTTTATTTTTTTAAAGTACTTTTGCACCCTATGTTTGTAATAATTCTATAAATGCAGACCACGTCAGGTGGAAGTGATCTGGTTTACCTGCTAGGAGGAGTCTTATCTCTTCAAGGTGTAATGTTTCAAACATATTTGAAATCCACATATTTATAGTTGGTATTGGAGCCTTCTTCCAAAATTTTAGAATTAGCTTTTTTCCAGTTATTAACCCATAATCCATTAATTTCTTTTGAAACACATTTAGTTCTGGATCATCTTCCGTTATTCCGAAGATAATCCATTCTGCTTTGGGTATCAGTCTTGTTTTAAATAACTTTGTAAAGATTTCAAAAATTTCATTCCAAAATTTTTGAATTTTTGTACAGAAGACAAATGAGTGCGCTATAGTTGCTTCTTGGGATTGACATTTATCACAAATAGATGATACGTTTGGGAAAATTTTATGAATTTTAGTTTTCGAATAATATAATCTATGTAAAATTTTAAATTGTATTAAAGTGTGTCTTACATTAATCGAGCATTTATGTACTTTTAATAAGTATTCATTCCAACTTTCCTTTGAAATTTTAATAGCTAACTCTTGTTCCCAGTCTCTTCTGATACCCTCCGTAGATGGTATTTGTACATTTAAGATAATATTGTACAAATATGATATTAAGTTTGCTGATTCCGCTTTTATCTGCATTGCCTCGTCCAGTACATCTGCTGGGTTATTATGATGATCTTTTATATATTTTTTCAAATAGTCGCATATTTGAAAGTATTTAAAATATTGATTATTTCCGAGTTTATATTTTATTTGTAATTGTTGAAATGAAAGTAATTTTCCAGTTTCATACAAGTCACCAAGCGTTTTAATTCCTAGTCTATCCCATTGTGTATAAGCTTTATCTATAATAGAAGGACTAAACGAAGGGTTATTGACTATAGGTAATAAAAGTGATAAGTTTCTTAATTTTAAATTTTGTTTTATTTGTTTCCAAATACGGATTGTACTATGAATAATTGGGTTCTTATTATAGTTTATGTTATTCAATTTCAGCGATTCGTGTTGGTTTTTTTCAATTACCCGTTTTGCGTAAAGCCGCTCCAGTTCAGCATGTGCTTCTGATTTTTCTTTACCTGAAAGTACGAACATTCGGTTCGGTACATGCTGAACTGGAGGGCTATGTTTGTGTATAAATTCTATGGTATATCCCTGGATACTGCTTAAAATATAAGTGTCTGTAGTTAACATACTCCATTCATCCAGAAAGAAGTGTAATCTCCCACCAACCTCCATACTCCCTGCAATTCGTAAGGAACCAGACCCACCTACCTCCATAGTTACCAGTGGCTGGTTTACTTCCTTTTGTGAATCCTTCGTGGAGGTTGAGGCGCCGGCGTCTGGGTTTGTGGTTGGGTTGGCGTTGGGGGTTTGCGCATCTTCCACGAAGGCCGGTCTGGGCCATGGCCTAAAAAAGACGCATGTGCAGTGTACCTGGCCTTTGAGCTTTCACCAGTTTGTCTTGTTCTACTGGTGGGTGCATAAGGGTGCTGTTTATGACCATAGTAGGGTTTTGATGATGTCGCTTTGATGAGCCCCAGGGTTTTTGCCTCCTCATCGAGCTCTTTGACTTGTTTGGATAGGTTACCTCCAAATAGTAAAATTGGTGGTTTTATGTTGCCAGGTTTGCAAAGACCTACAAATTTCGGGTTTAAAGCAGGTCGGATGGCACTCTTCCTGATGACGTTAATTTCGTATTGGGTATCACAGAGGAGTGCCAGTGCATCCTGTTGATCCTGCGACATCTCCTTTTCATCTACTGTCCGGGCGAAAGCTGTTATTCCCGTTGTTAGGAGCTTTAGTACTTTTTGGAGTTTGACATCCATGCCTCTAACTCCTGCTCCGAAGTGTTTCCATATGCAATTATTTACAATGGGAACATTCAGGGATGTACAGTTCCCAGGTGGCAAATGTCTTGCCGTGGTGTCCAATACAGCCTGTTCCTGTAGCTGCTTAAATGACATATAGTCAATACTGGCAGCTAGTTTTGGTTCCAGGTTTCGGCCAGTTTGGTCTGGCTGTATGAATTGGGACACCATGTCCAGTAGATTTTGGTCTTCCTGCACCCCTCGCACACTTGATGTTTGTTCTGGAAACCCCTCTTCAGGGTCAGCCCAGAATTGACCCCCAGTACTCCCCTCTGACGAGGGAGATGCACTGTGCAGACCTACAAGAGGTGCTGCTGTGGGTGTATTAAATTGCCCACAGTGACTAGACTCCATCTCCCGGAGCCTGTCACGTTGGAGCATTTGCTCCATAAGCCGCTCCATCCGGCTCCAGCGTTCACGGTCGCTGGTCGCTGGCCGCTCGCGGCTGCTCAAAGTCGGACTCATCCGAGTCAACGACTCTATTAGACTTTTGTATTGCCTTACCGCCCAGCCGCGGTGTAGATCTGGCCGTTGCGGGGCCGAAGTCGGGCACAGCTGTTCCCATTACGGGTGATTCCCGTGCCGCTGGCCGCTGCTGGCTGCCCGCAACTCCGCGGTCCTCCCTCGCCAGCTTTGGAGCAGCCTTCTTGGTTTTCCTCGTTTTGTCCATTGAAGTCTACACCTGTAAAACAGTATGTAGAGAACAAAAAGAATGCAGAGTATTACTTACCTGCAGTTCCCGGCTTTTAAACTTTGCCGCTGAGGGGGAACGTCGTTCCCCCCTTGACTGTTTCGCAATGCGTGTAGCGATATGACTCGCATGCATCCTGGCGGGGTTCTTCACGTAGTCACTCACGTGACTCCGAAGTAAAATAGTAAGTATACATTTACTATTCAATTTTTCTCCCACTTTTAACCACCTTTAGCTCAGCAGTGTCAGATCCCTACCTTGTGGCTTGGGGCTTCAGTACTGCACCTCTTCCAATGTAAAAAGAGGATAAACCATGGCATGTTGCAGAAATATCGGACATAGGAATTAGTCCTTTCGGCCCATTAAATTATATTATATGGTTGATATCAGTCTCAGAATTTTCAGTCACCCCCATTATTCCTTGATGGCTTCTGCATCTAGAGAGCTCTCGACTGCTGTTAATATATTTAATGACTTGACCGCTGTGGCCCTCTGTGGTAACCAATTCCATGGGTTCATCCCTTCCCGAGAGAAACACCTCATGTGAATCCTAAACCTCTTGTCCCTCTAACCTGGACTGACCATCCGTTCGAGGCGCTCAGTCATAGGAAACATCCGGCCCATCTCCAGTCTGTCTAACCCAGTCAGAATTTAGCAAGCTTCAATTAGTTCTCCCCACATTCTTCTGCACTCTAGTAAATACACAAGCTGGTGGACTTCATCTTTCCTCATTCAGTAGTCTTGTCATTCCTCGGAATCACTTTGATGAAACTTTGCTGTGCACTCTCTCTGCAAGTATATCCTTTCTTACCTCACCGTCCCATCTAGGTATTGTATCACCAGCAAGCCTGCACCTTCGGCACTAAATCACTCATTGGGACTGTAAATAGATATTGGACTAGTATCCTTGAGGTTCCCACTAGCAATAGCACTGAAAGCTGAGACCTCAGTCATTGTAGATACATTCATTAGTCAATGTTGAAACAGAGCTAGTCATCAAGCTAGAATGGAATGGAATCTAGGAACCTCACTCTTGCTTTTGGACGGGGCTGTATTGTTCAAGGCAGCTTATTGGTAAATCCATCGGTCTTCTTCTGAGGCATCTGTCGAATGTCCCAATAGAAGTGGAGCAGTATTTGTGTGTAGCCATAATGTCCAGGGAAGTTTGCCCTTTGCCGGTAGTTGCAGGCCACTCAAGTCCTCCAGAAACTGCACCTGTTACTCTCTCTATTGTGCTGAGTGCTAGCATCTGACCACTTGGAAGCTCTTAACTGGGGTCATGGTGAGAGTTGGTGGGGTCAAGTCTGAAGTATACGCTACCACAGTTTGCAGCTTGTAAATGAGTAGAGTTTGTGGGATGATGGAGAATTATGATCTGAGAAAGACACATAAGACTCGTGTAGACACAAGGAACTGCAGACACTGGTTTACAAAAAATGACACAAAGTGCTGGAGTAACTCAGTGGGTTAGGCGGCATCTCTGAAAAACATAGACAAGTGACATTTCCGGTCGGAACCGTTCTTTAAACTGATTGAAGAAGGGTCCCATCCGTAATGCTACATAGCCATGTTTTCCGGAGATGCTGCCTGACCAGTTGAGTTAATCCAGTACTTTGTACCTGCTTCTCCATATAAGACTCCTGTTATTATCAATGATCTGTGCTTCACCACTGACTATGGACTTGTGGGAGGCCACTCCAATAATGGCCATCCTTCTCTCCCATTAAATGATGGAAACTGCTTTCCTCTCCTGGGACTGGGAAAATTCACCACACCCAGAACAGTAAGTACACCTTTACTATATCACATTTAACCACTTTTACCTAAGCAGGGTCATACCTCCCCCTTGTGACTGCAAGCTGCTGTTCAGTGCCACACCTCTAACAATGGAGAGAGACGATACACCAAGACATGTTGCAGAGACATTGGACAGTGGAGCAAGGGTAGGCCATTCAGCCCCTTAAATCTGCTCCACCATTTTAAACAATCTCATTGTAAATTGTAAAAGCTGAGCCAATGGCCAAGAGTTTGTATCAAGGGCTGTCTGCTATTACTGATGCCAATTATAAAACCAGCTTAGAGCATAGAACGGTACAGCACAGGAACAGGCCCTTTGGCCCACAATGTCTGTGCCGATAATCATCTGAAAGAGGAGGAAAATGTGTTAGTGTTTGTGGAAAAACTTGGATTGTTTTCTTTGGAGCATTTGAGATTGCGAGGAGACCTGGTAGAAGTTTATTAAATGATGAGAGGCCTAGATAGGGTAGCTGAGAGTGGAGAAAGTTTAAAGGGGATGTACGGGAAAAGTTTTTTACACAGTGGTGGGTGCCTGGAATATGCTAGCTGAGGTGGTGCTGGAAGCAGATAAGATAGTGGCGTCCTCCTTCTCACTGTAACATGCCATTTCTGAACTTAAATGAACTGTTCTTTAAACATCCCCACGTCAGATGTTGACATACCCGATAACAATTGCTCCCTGTGTACCCTCCTGAGCTCCTGACTAGTAAAGTTGTGGTTTACCGTACTCTAGTTTAGTACTTTCCCGCAAGGTCCAACCTTGCTGGAGAAACTCAGCGGGTGCAGCAGCATCTATGGAGCGAAGGAAATAGGCAACGTTTCGGGTCTGAAGAAGGGTTTCGGCCCGAAACGTTGCCTATTTCCTTCGCTCCATAGATGCTGCTGCACCCGCTGAGTTTCTCCAGCATTTTTGTGTCCCTTATTCCTTTCTTGGGCTGGACTATCCACATGCAGCTTCAAGGAACCCTTTTGGTTAGACTTCGCAAATTCTGCCCCGTCTAAGTCTTTGGCACCATACAAGTCCCAGTCAATATTGGGGAAGTTAGTCACCCACTAAAACGACCCTGTTGCTTTGGTATCTTTCGGAAATCTGTCTACATATCTGTTCCTCTATCTCCCATTTGCTATTGGGGGGCCTATAGTATAATCGGATTAGAGTGCTTGCACATTTCTTATTTCTAAGCACTAACCAAATCGCCTCAGCGGCCGAACACTCCAGTATGTCCTCTCTGAGTGTCGCCATGACAGTGTCCATGATTAGTAATGCAACTCCTCCACCTCTTTAGCCTCACTCTCTATCCTTTCAGAAACATCAAAACCATGCATCATTCACGAGCCAGTCATGTCCCGCTCACAACCATTTTCTTGCATGCTAATACTTGCATATTTCTTGCATTGAAATAAATACACCTCAGTACATCAGCACTATAATCGAAGATAGACACAAGATGCTGGTGTAACTCAGGGGGCTGGCAGCATCTCTGGAGAGAAGGAATGGGTGATGTGTTGAGCCGAAATCCTTCTTCAGAGTCGGGAAAGTTTACTATTTTAGCGGAGTCAAGACGGTAGGTTGATTTTCTTTTTCTTTTTTTTTAATTTAAATTTTATTTTATTAGAAGCAATGTACACACATCTTTGTATTGTTCAATGTACACACTAGCTGTATTGTTCAAGGCAGCTTATTGGTAAATCCATCGGTCTTCTTCTGAGGCATCTGTCGAATGTCCCAATAGAAGTGGAGCAGTATTTGTGTGTAGCCATAATGTCCAGGGAAGTTTGCCCTTTGCCGGTAGTTGCAGGCCACTCAAGTCCTCCAGAAACTGCACCTGTTACTCTCTCTATTGTGCTGAGTGCTAGCATCTGACCACTTGGAAGCTCTTAACTGGGGTCATGGTGAGAGTTAGTAGGGTCAAGTCTGAAGTGTACACTACCACAGTTTGCAGCTTGTAAATGAGTAGGGTTTGTGGGATGATGGAGAATTATGATCTGAGAAAGACACATAAGACTCGTGTAGACACAAGGAACTGCAGACACTGGTTTACAAAAAATGACACAAAGTGCTGGAGTAACTCAGTGGGTTAGGCGGCATCTCTGAAAAACATAGACAAGTGACATTTCCGGTCGGAACCGTTCTTTAAACTGATTGAAGAAGGGTCCCATCCGTAATGCTACATAGCCATGTTTTCCGGAGATGCTGCCTGACCAGTTGAGTTAATCCAGTACTTTATGCCTGCTTCTCCATATAAGACTCCTGTTATTATCAATGATCTGTGCTTCACCACTGACTATGGACTTGTGGGAGGCCACTCCAATAATGGCCATCCTTCTCTCCCATTAAATGATGGAAACATCAAAACCATGCATCATTCACGAGCCAGTCATGTCCCGCTCACAACCATTTTCTTGCATGCTAATACTTGCATATTTCTTGCATTGAAATAAATACACCTCAATACATCAGCACTATAATCGAAGATAGACACAAGATGCTGGTGTAACTCAGGAGGCTGGCAGCATCTCTGGAGAGAAGGAATGGGTGATGTGTTGAGCCGAAATCCTTCTTCAGAGTCAGGGGAAAGTTGACAATTTTAGCGGAGTCAAGACGGTAGGTTGATTTTCTTTTTTTTTTCTTTTTAAATTTTTTTAATTTTATTAGAAGCAATGTACACACATCTTAATCATAATATGCAACATACTACATTTCGTGTACAAATTTCTTTGGTTTTTTTTTGTGATTTTCAACGAACTTTATTGTGAAAGTTAAACAAAAACAACGAGAGTCTATAGACGGCTAAATAACGATGACGCTACCACAAGGGTGGTGATCAGAATGAATGGGCTTGCCAAAAGCGAGCGAAAAAACCCTCCCCGCACGCACGCGACTGAGGTAGCTGAGGGTTTGACTACCCCAAGGCACCAGCAGGTGCCGCTACACTATAATCCTCCACCTCTCCCTGCATGTCCTTCCTTTGAGTCTGCCTTCCTTCTTTCCTTCCGTTATCCCTTCCTCTGGCCTCACAATTCATGCCTCTTTTCTCCTTATCAGATAGCCTTTTGTTTCCTTTTCTTTGCTAGCCTTTGTTCATCCATCTGCTAAACAACCCCCCACTAGTATCCACTTATCACTTGCCCAACATGTTGGCATCTCGCTGCCAGCTTTCTCCCCCCCCCCCCACTACAATTGTCAGCAAAAGGGTCCCACACAGAACCATCAGCATGTGTTCCAGAAATGCTGTCTGACACACTGAATTACTTCAACACTTTGTGTCTCTTTATGAGATTACTCTGCCACCAAAAGTTGCATGGAAGAGTGAGGGACTGCAGAAGCAATTCTGGTCCAAAAATCTGACAAGTGCCAACGATCAGATTCCAACAATCAGAAAGGGAGATGGAGCAAACTAGTGACAGAATATGTACTAAACGCCTTGATAATATGAAGTCACAAAACATCATGAAGGCAAGTATAGTGAACACACAGGGAGTTTATGAAAAGTAGGTCATGTTGAAGCTGCCTTCATAACTTTAAGGAAGAAAAGAAAACAGAGAAGGGTTTTAAATCAGATGAAATAGTAAGATTAAACGAGAACTTACCTAAGTTTGAAGTTTGATCTTTATTTTATGAGGAGTTACGTAGGTGATTACTTGAAGAACCCCGCCAGTGCGCCTGCGCGTCAATCTTCAAAGCAGCGGTGTGAAATCACAAAAAACAACAACCGAAGTAATATAGTCTCATAATAAAACGAGTAATACAAGAACTTCCATCTGACCTTTATGATAGAGGGTAGGGTCGTGGTGGGCACGTAATCACCTACGTAACTCCTCATAAAATAAAGATCAAACTTCAAACTTAGGTAAGTTCTCGTTTAATCTTACTATTTTACTTCGGAGTCACGTGAGTGACTACGTGAAGATTTTAAAGCTTTGTGATTTCATGCCGTAGATCAATCCCGGCTTCTCACTGCATTGATTGACTCGGAACGAGAATAATCAATCATGCATTCATAATAACATTTATACCACAAATGCAGTAATTCATTTCAATAATGAAATTAATCAGATCCCCTTTAAACCAGAGGAATTTACACAGAACTTAAAATAGTTTCTGCAAACAATCCCGCATTAACAATAGGCCGATGGTAAAAATGTTGAAACATCAACTCATTGGATCACCCGGCGGCTGCGAGGATATGGTCGACGGGGACGTCTTTTGCCCTGGCCGCCGACGTTTCTGCTGCCCTAGTCGAGTGAGATGTAAAAACATAAGTGTTAATACCAGCAGCTGTTAAGACTTCTTTTATCCATCTGGAAATAGTCTGTATTGAAACTCTCTTGTGTGGTTTCTTGTGTGTGATCAACAACCCAGTTTCCGTATTTCTCAACTTCTTTGTGACCTCAATGTATTGTAACAAATATGTCTTAACATAGAGACAAGGATCATTTGGATATGCTGCTAGCATAATTTTAAATCCTGTCACACCTGGCCTAATTTGCTTTAGTAGGTCATAGATATAGAATGTAACCTTGTCTTCAGTTACTTCCATACTGTCTATTTGTAATGTTCCAAGTGTTTGCACTCGTTGTGCTGTCACTCATGCCATAAGCATGAATACTTTCATACTGAGCTTGGCCAAAGGTAAAGACACACTTGGTGACCATTCACGAAGTAGTTTCAGTACCACACTTACATCCCAGATTCCTTTCATTAGTGTGGAAACAATTGGGTGTGACCCAATTGGGTTTCTTTCTGAATCCAGAACCAAATATGAGGACAATGCACTTCTTGCTGAATTGCACTACAACTCAGACCTTCATCATAATAAAGTTTTGACAGAAATTCTAAACATTTGAAATATCTGCAGTACTATATTGCACATTCTTTTGTACACAGAACTCTTCCCATTTCTTAATATAAGAAAGGTACTGTTTTTGAGTGCTCTTCCTCCAGGCTGCCGTAAGCATGTCCACAGTACGCTCAGACAGTCCTCGCCCCAGAAAAGGCCTTCTTAAAACCTGCAAATCAACAAATCCAAACGATCATATAATGGATGTTGTTCCCCTGTTACAGGGTGCAGCAATAAATTACTCCTTTTTGGGACTTTCATCAACATTTGTGTTGTTAATTCTAATATCAACGGATACCATGGCTGTGTAGGTCAATCTGGTACTACCAATACCCCTGAAGCAGCATCTTGCCTGATTTTAAGCAAACATTGGCTTATGAGGCAGAAAGGTGGAAATATATATGAAAACATACCACCCCAATGTAGCGAGAAAGCATCAATCGCCACTGCTCCTGGATCTGGTTCCCATGAGACATATCTCGATAGCTGATGATTCAAGTCGATGTCGGGCATTCCAAATCTGATTACTATATCATTGAATACCTCTCGATTCAACATCCATTCTTTATTATCATGGAACTTTCGTGACCTGGTGTCTGCTATCGTGTTCATTCTACCTGGTAGATAGATAGCTGAAATCCAAATGCACCAAGACCAAAGTTGATTAGCCATTTTGTCACATGACACCGACTTAATTCCACCCATATCATTAATATAGGCAACTGCTGTTGTGTTTATCAATTTGAACTTGAACATGCCTTTTAGTTGTGTTAGAACAATAAGCTTGGAGTCCAGAGAAACATCCTAAAAGCTCCAAATAGTTAATTCCCCATGTCTGCAGTAACAATGACTCTTCCTGATTCCATCTGCCTCCGCAGCTAGATGTTGTCAGTTGCACCCCATCCTAGTGCACTGGCATCAGTTTGTAATATCATGGAAGGTTGTTCAATCAGCACTTTGCCAGAACTGCTTGAGACATGTAGAATCCACCACTGCATATCAGAAACAGCATTTGTTGTTAGTTGCATGGTTCTATCAAAATGACCAGCATTCATTCTCAGTGCCTGTTGTTTAACTCTCTGCAGCTGTTGATAATGTAATGGTCCGTACTGGACTGCTAGGAATCTACTAATTTTCCCAGCACTCGAGCCACCTGTCGGATTAAGGGTTTTTGCTCGTTTAACAGATTACTGCAATCTTTAATCAACTCCACCCTTTTTTCACTGGGCAAAGTAATTTTCATTTGGGCTGAATCAATTGTGAACCCCAAATAATCAATCGAGGTACATGTTGTTAACCTTGATTTCTTTGGATGAATTTAGAAAACCCCAAATTTTCAAAATTTGTTTTCACAACTGCAACAGATGCTTCTGTTGACTGTTTTGTCCTTCCTATAATCAGGACATCATCCAAGTATGCCATTAGTACATGCCCCTGGCTTCTCAGCAACCCCAGAATTGATTTTAACAATTTTGTGAATATTCTGGGAGCGGACGTTAACCCAATTAGGCAGAGCTTTGAACTGTCCTAACTGGTTCATCCATGTAAATTTAAGATACTTCATATCTTCCAAGTGAACAGACACTGAATAATATACATCTTTTAAATCTATAGTTGCCATAAAACATGCTTCTGAGATAAGTTGTTTGGCAGTACAAATGTCTCCATTTTAAAATGTCTAACTTGAACAAAAGGATTCAGACTTGTCAAGTCTATAATAATCCTACATACTCCATCCTTTTTTGATCGAGGGAATATATTTGACACAAATTGGTGAATTTGGTAGACTGATTCTTCAATAACACCTTTTATATATAGGGTTTGAAGCGCAGCTTGAACCTCCATCACTTCTTTTTGTGCAAAGTGGAGAGTTCTGCTAGGAACATGCTGGACAGGCAAATCATAATTTGGATTGAATTCAATTCGAAATCCTTGTATATTATTCAGAATTACCACATCTGAAGTAATCTTCTTCCAATTGTTATAGAAGAAACGTAATCTGCCTCCAACCTTTGGAATTAATCCGGTTAGTATGTTCCCATGAGAACCAGGTCCACCTACCTCTTGAGTCATTTGAGTACTCTGAGATCCCTGGATTCTCCCGGAAGCACCCCCAATGGTTCTTGCTCCCGCTGCAGGCCGCCAGCTACGTCCCTGCATTAATGAGCGACTTGGTCCTGGTCCAGGATCCGTATGATGTCTGAAAGGATACTTCCTCTTTACAGACTTTACAACCATTGATGTTTTCATCAATCCTGTTTTCGCTTCATCTTCCAACTCTTTAATACGTCTCCCGAGATCCTCTCCAAAGAGTAAGTTGGGTAATTGTACATTACTTGGTTTGCAGAGTGCTGCGAATTTCGGATTCATAGTAGGCCGTATAGCACCTTTCCTCAGACAATTGATCTCGAAGTGGGTGCTGCATAGCAACCCCAGTGCTTCCTGATGCAACTCCGTCATCTCTTGGCTTTTATCCGCTATTCTGGCAAAAGCAGTTATTCCAGAACCCAGCAGCTTTAATATTCTCTGCAATTTCAATTCTTGAGTTCTCATACTCAACTCATCCATCTCCTGCTGTTCCAGCTGATGGGAAACCAAGTAATTTATTAGGGAGGCCAATTCTTCTCCTAATGGCTCTCCTGACCCTGACGGGGCAGCGAATCGTACTGCCAGGGATGGAACATCTGGCAGCTGCCGTTCTTCGCCTTGTACAGCCTCACCGTCAGAGTCGGGGTCTGAAATCTCATGACCCGTGGCACGCTCCTCATCCCTGAGGGTGCATTCTATCAGCCCTGTACCAGGAGCTGTTGAGCTGCTTTCAGCAGCTTGGATTTCAGTACACTCTTACCTGAGTGTGCTTCGCTCCAACAGCCTATGTAGCAGGCTTTCCATTTGGGCAATACGCTTAAAAGCAGTATCTAGCCCTGGAGCTTCTTCCATTTCCATTTCCATTTCCTGGGACTCCTCCTCTGTGGCCCGTTTCGATTTGAATTTGGCCTTTCGCCTGACAGGCGCTGACTGCCCCAGGTCCACAGTCGCTATGCTCACCGCTGGCGACTGTACCGGGGTTAGAGATGGTTGGTCGCTAACCGCAGACTCACGACTTTCCCGACTTTCTGTCGGCTGAGTCGCTCGCCTCTTCCCCCTGCCCGTTTTTTCCATGGCGTCTGTGGAAAAAATCCCCACAGACCCACAGTAAACGGACCTGAAAATACTGAAAAAAGTTTTTACTTACCTTGTAGTTAAAAAACTACAAATCCATTAGAGCTCCTCACGTCCGTTTGCGTCAAGGCGTCTGACGTAATGACGCGCAGGCGCACTGGCGGGGTTCTTCACGTAGTCACTCACGTGACTCCAAAGTAAAATTGATGTGGATTATCAAACCCTTTGATAAGGTACCAGAAAAGAGACAGGTCAAAATTCAGCTTATATCACGTCAGATACAAAAATAGAAAAGTGTTGACATTAAATTGTTAAAAAGACAATTGTTGACATACTTAACAGGTCAGGTAGCATCTGTGTGAGAGAAAAGAGAGTTGATGTTTTAGTCAATGTCTATGTGCAGTATTTCCGTCTGTACAAATGGAATCTGTGGGAGAGGGAGAGGGGCAAGGGTACAAGAGCAAGTACTAGCATGGATTGCAAGTTTGTTACAAAACCTGAAAATTATTTAGGAGTTAAAGCAACAGGGTTCGATCCTGGTATAACTTTACCCATCATACGTGTAAATGTTGTGTACCCAGGAAACAGAGGTATCCTCAACATTTTCATATGATTCTAAGGTGGGAGGGAGGCTGTGATTATCTAGGCAGAGAGCTGGACCAAAATACAGGAAGATTAATAAACACAGGGTTTGGATGATGTGTGGAGAGTGAGTGGGAATTAGATGTCTTGAAAGATAAAACTAAACTAAATGTTTAATGTGGAGAGAGGGGTCAGAGGGAAGTCCAAAATTACCTGGGCTGGGACAACTGAAGGCCAGGTTGCTAAGGAGCAAAGAGATCTTGGAACATAGAGAGCTAAACCATTAATAAATTGCTGTTAAGGTCACAAATGCTGCAAAGTGCTGTGGTTGAACGTGATATTGCTCACTGCACTGAGAAGAAAGAATGCAATGTCTAATCACTGAGCTCTGTAAGTCTGAATCAGTTTCTTAATTCTGTTGTCTTTGCTAATATATTGCCTATTTAACAGACTTCCAAAGATGACTGTTACAAAGCAGTTAAAATAGCCCTCGATGTGGGTTACCGGCATTTTGATGGTGCGTGGGTCTATGGCAATGAAGACGAGGTGGGAAGAGCCTCTCAGGAAAAGATCGACGATGGGACTGAGTCGTGACGACATCTATTACTGTGGCAAGGTACCTGCATTTCAGGAATCTCTCCCTAGCCCAGAACAGCTGACTCCCAATTAGCTTGTTTTATGCATGTATACAAAGCTGGCTCCCTCTCCAAATCCATATACAACAATATGATGAATACAATCACGTGTTCAACTGTGCTGTCACCCTGACCCCAAGCAGTGGCTGCATACACATGGAAATATATGCAGACATTCATGCCTGCATGCGCACATACATGCACACGTATTTACAGACAAACCCACATGCTCTTGCAAAATGCGCATGCTGACATGGGCACATATGCACAAAAGCACAGCCTGAAACAATATACATGTACACACATGCATACATATATATGCACTACTGTTTAAGAAAGAACTGCAGATGCTGGTAAAATCAAAGGTAGACACAAAATGCTGGAGAAACTTGCCAGGTGAGACAGCATATATGGAGAGAAGGAATTGGTGACGTTTTGGGTCGAGATCCTTCTTCAGAAGAAGGGTCTTGACCCGAAACGTTGCCAATTCCTTCTCTCCATAGATGCAGCCTCACCCGCTGAATATATATATGCACTGTCGCTTGCAAATATAACTGCACATATGTAACTGACATATGTATCTGTGAAAAATAATATTTCCAACCCACAATTATGCCATAGGTTCAGAGAAAGACACTAATTTGCAGCCTGTCCTTCGCTTGTCCCAGCGCAGTTAATTTTGGACTTCCCTCTGACCCTTGCCTCCACATTGAATCCCACCTCTTTGACCGTATTTGGTCACTTGTTCTGAGTTGCCAATGTGACTCGGTGCCAGTTTTGCCTGATCTTCCCCGGGAGTACTGAGGCAGTTAACAGCTGAGTTTCAACCCTGGCTCCATGGTTTCAGGCCAGGGCTACTAACGCCACCTGCACTCCACACCTCCCCGCCACTATTGTCGTTACCCTCATCTCTTTTGATTCCTCTCATTTTCTTCTAGTTAAAGGTCTATCCATTGCCACTCGCAAGGGTTCAGGCTATGCCAGCCTTTTTGTTGGTTAAGTCGACAGTCCTTGTTCCAAACATACACTGGCACCACCTCCCAACACTTTCTCTGCTATATCAACGACTGCATTGGGGCTGCGTCCTGCACCCGTGCAGAATTCATTGATTTCATCAATTTTACTCCCAGTATCCACCGTGCCCTCAAATTCACTTGGACTGTCTCTGACACCTCTCTCCCATATCGATCTCTTTTTATCCATTACAGGGGAAGACTATCAACAGATGTCTACTACAAACAGCAATCTTGACTAAACTACCTCATACCCTGCCACTTGCAAGAACACCTGATCTTATTCTCAATTTTTCTGTCTCTGCCGCATCAGCTCTCAAGATACGTTTTCCACTCTGGATCATCCGAGATGTCCTCTTTCTTGAGTAGACGTGGTTTCCTCCTTCTGCTGAGGATGGAACTATCACCTCTGTATCCCCCAGTTCTGCTCTCACTCCCTCTCCCCCTAGAAGGAGCAGGGAGAGAGTTCCCCTGTTCCTCATCTTTCACCCATCAGCCCTGGCACCCGACACATCATTCTCTGACATTTCTGCCACTTTCAACGTGATCCCACCACCAGGTACATAGTACACGAGCAGGCTCTTCGGCCCACAATGTCTGTGCTGATCATCATCACATCACTCCCCTTTCTGCTTTCTATAGAGACCACCCTCTCCACAACTGCTTGATTTGGTCATTCCTTCCCACACAACCTGCCTCCACTTGCAGGCACTGTCCCTTGCATCCGCAGGAGATGTATCACTTATCTCTACACCTCCTCTCTCACTTCTACCCTGGAGACTGCAGCAGCTCTTCCAGATGAGATTCACTTGCACCTGTTTCAACCTCGCCCATTACATTCAGAGTTCCTAATTTGACCTCCTTGGAGCTCCCATTTGGTGAGCATTTTAACTCCCTTTCCTTTTCCAATACTGACCTTTCTATCCTTGGCCTCATTCACTAAAAAGAGTGAGTCCACACACAAACTGGAGAAACAGCACCACATACCCTGCCAGGGCAGCGCTCAATCCAATAGTATGTCTTTGAATTCTCCAATTTCAAGTAATACACCCACCTCTCTTCCCCTTCCCTTTCCCACCCTCATGTGCGCACATTTCTCACCCGATCTCCCACACCCTAGTCACCCTACTCCTTTCCCCTCCCCCTCATGCTCATCTCCCACCTCTCCATTTCACTTTTATCCCCTCTCTTTCCCCTCTCACTGTCCCTTTCCACCCATATCCCTTCCTCCAGATATACTTTTCACTCGCTCTTCTTTCCTTATCTGACACCCACTTGTCTCTTTTTCACCTATAGCTTTTGCCACCTACTCCATCCAATTCCCAATCACCCCCCCCCCCCCCACACACCTAACCTCTACCCACCTTGAAAGGCTTTGCTGTCATCACCTCTCTGGCCCATTTTTCTTCCCTACATCAGTCTAAAGAGGGGTTCTGACCCAAAATGTCCCATTCCGTCCACAGATGCCTTCTGATCCACTGAGTCTCTCCATCACTTTATGTTTTGTCCATGATTTAGACATTGTGCAATAACACCTGGCATATTTCCCCTTGCACCTCAGGCCATCATGAAGTCTGCAAGTTCATTTTGAGATTAAACTCTGAGCAGAACTGCAGTATACACACATAGCACTGATTAGTAAAGACTGAGCTTTGTGATATTGTGTCAGCTTGCTATTTTCATGTTAAATAGGTCTAACCTTCAGCTATGGAACACATACCACTCCCCGGAGATGGTGCACCCCACCCTGGAGAAATCGCTGAAACTCATGCAGATTGATTACATTGATCTGTACATCATTGAACTGCCGATGGCCTTTAAGGTGAAGTACAATATATAAGAGACTCTCTCTTCATCTCCTCTTCTGCCTCTTCTCGTGTCGCTGCTGTTTTTTTAATCAACTTCACGCAACTCTCCATCCTTCAAGTGAAAAGTGCAGGTCATGCACATCATAGCTGAACCAAACCTGACCTGAAATCTCCATCTGACTTTGCAGTGCTGTGCTCTGGTGCTTGCACCTGGTCATTCCTGGTCTGCAGGTCTGGACGTGCTGTCCAGGGGTTCAGGGTTTTTAAAATAATTTAGATTAGATTTTATTTCTTGTCATTTGAACCTCAAAGAGGCTCAAACGAAACTCCGTTTCCACAGCCATACAAACAAAACAATTCCTACACGACACACAAACAATTCAATTTACAGAAAAACATCCATCACAGTGAATCTCCTCCTCACTGTGATGGAAGGCAAAGTCTTTTCTCTCCCCTGCACCATTTTTCTCCCAATGTTGAAGCCCCAGGCGGGCAATGCTAAGTCCCACGGCTGTTGAGGCCGCGCCGGGCGGTATGCGGCCTCGCTCCGGGCCCAAAAGTCACAAAGTTGGAGCCCCCGGCGGGCGCTGGAATGTCCCGCGGCCATTAAAGCCGCGCCGGGCGATTTACGGCCCCGCTCCAGGTCGTTTCAACCCCGCGACACGGGCGGGAGAAGTTGCGTTGGGGGAGCTCCAGAAAGCGGTCTCTCACCCGGACCCGCGAGCTCCCGATATCATAGTCCACAGGTCTGCAGCTGGAGCTCCGGAGTCGGGCCGCAGCAGCGAGCCACCACCACTCCTCATGCTCCGAGGCCAGCCAGCCCCACGATGGTAAGTCCGCAGCTCCGCAGGCTCCGCGACTGGAGCCCCCAGGTCGTCCCGGTCGGAGGCTGCTCCACGGAGACCGGACCTTTTCCCTGTCCCGTGCAGGGAAGAGATTTTTTAAAGTTCCCCCCTCCCCCCCCCGCCCCCCACATATACACAGTTTAAAACAGTATTAAAAAACACAAACAACTACATTTAACTAGACAAAATTATTAAAAAAAGACAGACAGGCTGTAGGGGCCGCTGCAGTAATCCTGATCTTCTCTTAAAAAGATTCAAGTAGCTTAGCGGGAAGGTTAGCAAAGTACATTGACATTACTCTGTTTATTACTTGGAACTTTTCCTTTCATCATACAGGAGGCTACAAAGCTTTTCTTCATCGTCAGGCATGAAGGTTCCTAATTTCTGCGGATCACTGCACGGGAAATGAGCCTGGCTAGGTTCCACAATTTTACAACTCTCTGGGTGTAAAGGTTTTTCCTCATCTTATTCTAAATGGCCTACCCCTTATTCTTAAACTGTGGCCTCCCCTAACATCGGGAACAAGTTTCCTGCATCTAGCGTGTCCAATCCCTTAATAATCTTATGTGTTTCAATAAGATCCCCTCTCATCCTTCTAAATTCCAACGAATACAAGCCCAGTCACTCCATTCTGTCATCATATGACAGTCCCGCCATCCCAGGAATTAACATCGTGAAACTTTGCATTCCCTCAAAACGCTGCACTCCCTCAATAGCAAGAATGTCCTTCCTCAAATAGTCAGATGTGTGTTGTGAAATTCATGTTCCAGTCAAATACTTCTGTTTTTTATCTGTCCATAGTCAACATTGGCGAGCAGAAAGTATAATTTCCCCAAATTCCAAACAATTTCAAACTGTAAAATATATCAATAAGCTTAAATTATATTTTAAAAATTGTAACTACAGAGACTTTTAAAGACTTCTAAAGACGCCCCTGTCACATCTCTGTTGGTTTAAATGAACTTATTTTAATTATTGGAGTCACAAGAGACTGCAGATGCTGGATTCTTGAGCAAAAAACAAAGTTCAGACCAAAGTTCAATAGCTTGTAAATCTTCACATTTATTTCTTTCAGACAGGTGATGTGATTTATCCAAAAGATGAAAATGGGAAGTATTTGTACCACCTGACTGATCTGTGTGCCACCTGGGAGGTAAGGTCAGAGAGCGATGGAGAATACGCAGGACAGGCAATCAGAAGTGCCAGTGTGAACCGAATGGAAGTGTTCAACAAAGCACTCATCCAATCTGCTTCTGATGTCTCGGGTGTGGACGGGGCCACGTAGAGGGCGATACATGCAGTGCATAAAATTGGAAGAAGTGCAGGCGAATCACTGATTTTGCCTGAAAGGAGAGTTTGGGTCCTTGGATGGAGGGAAGGGAAGTTAATTAGGAGGTGTTGCAGTCCCCGTGGTTCATGGTAAGGTGTCATGAGCATGAGGAGAGGGTGCTGGTGGATTAGGAAGAGTAACCCAGAGGTTTGTGCAAGGTGTGGACCCTTCACAGTGCTGAAAAGGGAGTGGTGGATGGAGTCCCATATGGTATGGTTTATTATCATGAGATGCAAAGGACAGGAAACTTGAATGTCTAGCATCTGATGTAATAAATTACTTAAAGGGCACCATTAATTGGAGGCCCTTTGAAATAGCTTCAAACAACAATAGGATTTAATCTTGCAAGTAATAGTAATGCTAAAATGGACATGAACAAGATTCTTATTGACCATAATAACAGAAGAAGCCAGGAATTTTCATGTGTGAACATTTAAGTTCTGAGTTCAGATATGGAACATCCACAGTGTTTTTGCTTTTGTGTAAGTATTTTTATTTGGAGACACAAGAGACTGCAGATGCTGGAATGTTAATTGTTTATTCACTAGGCTCTGGAAGCGTGTAAAGATGCTGGTCAAGTGAATAGGTGTGTCAAACTTCAATCGCAGACAGCTGGAGCAAATACTGAACAAATCAGGCTTGAAATATAAACCAGCAGTTAATCAGGTACTTATAGCAGAGATGTCACAGCATGGTCTTGCAATCACACCTTGTCCCCCCAATATGATGAAACCGTTATAATATAACAGTCGTACCATTGAACCTTTCACAGTCTGTATTGATCAAACCTCTGCTGAGATGAAGTTGCTCTGGTCATCCAGTCGCAGGTTGTTCTGTCACTTTTTGCAATGGCATTTTTCTTTTCAATGAGCCACTTGTCACTTCATTGTTCCTCTTTTCTCAGATCTCATACAATGCCCTCAAGTTTTATCACTTATTCAAGCATTATAGAATTTTTTCCTGGACATTTTTCTGGACATTTCCTGCGCTGCACTTCTCTCATTCAACAACTTCACTACCTTGGTGATACGAATCTCCACTTCAATACCTTATGCTTTTGTTCCTCTGAATTTCCTGCTTCTTCAATGATTCTTCAATGGTACTTTACTGTCATAAAGTCCCATTAGTGTCTTTAGTACCTAAGTACAGTGAAATTCTATTTTTGCATGCATGTCAATGACAAACCTACTGTACATTAGGCACAATCAAACAAAGTCCAAGAGCGTAAGACAGGAGACCACACTGAGTTAGTACACAAGAGTTGCAACAGTTTAGGCATCATCTTGTACCCTTCAAGTTCAAAATTAGAAAGAAATATTAAAGTCTTAACTTGACCATAAAGGACCGTTGTCCTGGTGGTGGCATTGGGTTGCTGTTGCCATCGTGACATTGCGACGTGGCGATGTCCTCCACCACTGCTCCGCCACTGCAGCCTGCGACTGTTCCATGCACTCGGCTATGGAGCAGCGCTTGATCAAATCAAGCCCTAGGCTGCTTCAGGGCCTCCAGCACCCACTCCATTGACGAGACCCCTCCAACGCTTCCTCCACATCAGCTTGTGAACAGGCCATCCCTCGCCTCCGACAACCATTGCTTACCCTCCATGCTTTGAGGCCCCTCCCACATCGATCCAGTGTGCCTCCAAGTGCATGGGAGGTTACCCCCAGCCTGCTCACTGACTTCGATCTTTCCCTCTGTCCACCATCACTGAAGATCAGCTTATCATTCTTTGTATCTCTTGATCCATATTAAATCTCAGACCAATAGTCAAGGAATCCTCTGCTCTTAATTTCTACGTCTCCGCTGCATCATCTCCTGAGACGAGGCTTTCCACTCCAGATCTCCTCTTTCTTTAATAAATGTGGCTTCCCTCTGCTGTTGGAGATGGATCCCTCATCTGTGTTTCCTCTGACCCGTAGTTCTGCTCTCACTCCCCCTCCCCACAGACAGAACAGTAGAGTTTCTTTGGTCCTTACTTTCACCCCACCAGTCTCCGTATCCAACACATCATTCTCCAACATTTCTATCGCTTCCAACATGATCCCAACACCAGTCACATCTTCCCATTCCTACCTCTTTCCGCTTTCTGTGGAGTCCACTCCCTTCACTACTTCAGGTTCACTCATCACTTCCCACCCAAACCACTGCCTCCCCAGGTATTTTTTCCTGCAACTGCAGAAGATGCAACCAACACCTCCTCCCTCACCGCCATTCAGAGCCCCCTCCAGGTGAGACAGAGCTTCAAGTGCACTTCATCTAATCTAATTTGGTGATCCTGCTGTGGCCTCCTTTGCATTGGCATGAACCAGCATAGATTAGGTGATGTTCTGCTGACCATTTGCGATCGGTCCACTAAGGGTTACTGGATCTCTTGGTAACTAAACATTTAACACCCTTCCCATACTAATCTTTCTGTCCTGGGTCTCCTCCATTGCCAGACTGAGGCCACATGTAAACTGGAGGAACAGCACTTCATATTCCACTTGGGTAGCTTACAACCTAATGATATGAACATTGAATTCTCCAACTAACCCCCTTACTATTTTTACTCCATCCTCTCTTCCTTTTTACACCTGGATGCACACCCATTTCTCCCATTATTTTGACTCTCAATCCACTTTGGTAGCAAAAACAGGAAGGCAGATTATTATCTAAATTGTGTCAAGTTGGGAAGAGAGGAAGTACAACAGTGTCTGGGGATCCTTGTTCATCAGTCAATGAAAGTAAGCATGCAGCTACAGCAGGCAGTGAAGAAAACGAATGGCATGTTGGCCTTCATAACAAGAGGAGTTGTGTATAGGCGCAAAGAGGTCCTTCTGCAGTTGTATAGGGCCCTAGTGAGACCACACCTGGAGTATTGTGTGCAGTTTTGGTCCCCTAATTTGAGGAAGGACATTCTTGCTATTGAGGGAGTGCAGCATAGGCTTACAAGGTTAATTCCCGGGATGGTGGGACTGTCATATGCTGAGAGAATGGAGTGGCTGGGCTTGTATACTCTGGAGTTTAGAAGAATGAGAGGGGATCTTATTGAAACAAATACATTTATTAAGGATTTAGACATGCTAGAGGCAGGAAACATGTTCCCGATGTTGGGGGAGTCCAGAACCAGGGCCCACAGTTTAAGAATAAGGGGTAAGCCAATTCGAACGGAGACGAGGAAACACTTTTTCACACAGAGAGTTGTGAGTCTGTGGAATTCTCTGCCTCAGAGGGCGGTGGAGGCCGGTTCTCTGGATACTTTCAAGGGAGAGCTTGATAGGGCTCTTAAAGATAGCGGAGTCAGGGGATATGGGGAGAAGGCAGGAACGGGGTGCTGATTGAGGATGATCAGCCATGATCACATTGAATGGCGGTGCTGGCTCGAAGGGCCGAATGGCCAACTCCTGCACCTATTGTCTATTGTCACCTGTCCCACCAACCTAATTATAAATAATGTTGTCTATAATCTCAGCAGTCTCTCAGGATCAAGGAGGACTTGTTTCCACTCTGGTCTTGTGGGTTGAGAAATGGCTAATGCGGCCAGTGTGGGAACTGTTGACTGTTCCACGGATAAGGCCAATGCTGATGGGTAGCCAGGTGGGTGGTTTGTTTCCTGGGTATTCACTGATGGACTCATCAGCTCTCAGTATCACCTGGAGTATTGTGTGCAATTCAGGTCTCTTAATTTGAGGAAGAGCATTATTGCTATTGAGGGAGTGCAGTGTAGGTTCACCAGGTTAATTCCTGGGATGGCAGAACTGACATATGATGAAAGAATGGGTCGGCCGGGCTTGTATTCACTGGAATCTAGAAGGATGAGAGGGTATCTTACAGAAACATATAAAATTCTTAAGGGATTGGACAGGGTAGATGCATGAAAAATGTTCACGATGTTGTGGGAGTCCGGAACCAGGGGTCACAGTTTAAGAATAAGGGGTAGGCCATTTAGGACTGAGATGAGGAAAAGCTTTTTCACCCAAAGAGTTGTGAATCTGTGGAATTCTCTGCCACAGAAGGCAGTGGAGCCCAATTCATTGTTTTTTTTCAAGAGAGAGTTAGAATTATCTCTTAGGGATAAGGGAATCAAGGGATATGGAGAAAAAGCTGGAACGGGGTACTGATTTTGGATGATCAGCCATGATCATATTGAATGGCGGTGCTGGCTCGTAGGGCCGAATGGCCTACTCCTGCACCTATTTTCTGTTTCTATGAATGTTCTTCTAAACTACCAGATTCAGGAACAGCTTCTTCCCCGCTGAGTGGTAAGTGCTAAAGGTGCAGGCGTTTTCATGTTCACAGTGATGATGTTATCAAACTACTGAACACTCCTCCCATAAACCAGGGTGTAGTCACAATCTTCAAACCACCTCGTTGTGGACCTGCACTGTTTAAAATAATTGTCATGTGTACTGAGGTTCAGTAGAAACCTTTGTTTTGCATGCTATCCAATCAAATCTGATAACACTACAATTAAGCCTAATGCAAACCCTAATAAATCCAGAATTAACTCGTGATTCTGGAAGAAGAGTGTTATGTAGTAAACCAGATTATGAGGCCTTTTATTAACTCCAGCTGCTTCACATTAAGTAAACCAGCCACCAGTCATCGTTACACCTTTTTCCTTTTTGTCTCTTTCTGCTCAGGTCGAATGCCACCCATACTTTACTCAGACCAAGTTAAAGGAATTTTGTGACCTCCATGGCATAGTCATTGTGGGATACAGCCCCCTGGGAACCTGCCGTGACCCTATCTGGTAAGCAGAAGCATTGACTCTCTTTTCAACTTCTGTTGGAGCTACCGACCCCTTATAGAGGCAGTTCCATTGTACTTAACCCAGATTGTGTATGAAGCAGGACACAGAGTGTGCAGTCTGCCATTAGCTGCAATCTTGGTTAAGTTTGGATATCTTTACACAGTTCTGCATCCTACGATAGTTTGCTGTGATTCTGTGCTGTGATAGTTA
The DNA here is from genome assembly GCA_038087875.1 of Malacoraja senta. Taxonomy (NCBI): domain Eukaryota; kingdom Metazoa; phylum Chordata; class Chondrichthyes; order Rajiformes; family Rajidae; genus Malacoraja; species Malacoraja senta. The sequence continues at coordinate 74,628,572 of CM075979.1, read as the reverse complement.
GGTTATTGGTCCTTCCCGATACGTTTGAACAGCAGCCAGTGGTGTTCAACCATAAGCCTCTCTCCAACCCAGCCCACTTTACTGATCTCAATGGCTAGGTGACTTTTTAGATCAGGACTCTTCTTCAGACTGATCATAGGGGGGTGGAGGTGGAGGGGTGGGGGGTGGGTGGGTGGAGGAAGGAGGAAGGAGGAAGGAGGAAGGACCAGTCTGTCTACAGTCAGTCTGAAGGGTCACAAATCGAAACATCACCAATCCATTTCCTCCAGAGATGCTGCCTGTCCCACTAAGTTACTTTGTCTGTCTTTGGTATAAACCAGCATCTGCAGTTTATTTTTCTTAGTCAGAAATACCCAGGTCCAGTTCCTGACCTGTGCTGAGTAGACCACAATCAAAGGTCTCTGACAAACATCCACAGGAGTTGAGGATACTTTCAAGAGAGAGCTAGATAGGGCTCTTAAAGATAGCGGCCATGGGATATGGGGAGAAGGCAGGAATGGGGTAGTGATTGGGGATGATCAGCCATGATCACATTGAATGGCAGTGCTGGCTCGAAGGGCCGAATGGCCTACTCCTGCACCTATTGTCTATCGTCTATTGAAAGTATAGGAGTATTGAGGAGTAGACAAAAATAGGTGATCACAGTCCTTTTTCCATGGTAGGGGAGTTTAAAACGGAAATGAATAGATTTAAGGTGCGAGGGGAAAGATTTAAAAGGAACCTCAGGTAAATTTTTTCACACTGAGGTTGGTGGATGGATAGAACGAGCTGATAGAGGAAACCTGGAGACGGGCACAATTATTATGTTAGAAGACATTCCCAGCTCCCAATTTACATTCACACTTTCTCTGTGGCTGTAACACTATATTCTGTGATCTGTATTATTTCTCCTTTTGCACAACCTATTATACTAATGCATATTTAGATTCTACTCGTGTATAGTATGATTTGCCTGGATAGTAGGCAAAACAACGTTTTTCATTCATCTTCATACACATGAAAATAATAAACCAATAGCAATAGATATTTAATCAACTACATGTATAGTGAAGGTTTAGACAAATATGGGCCAAACAGGCATGTGAGACTAGCTCAGGTAGACGTTGAGTCAAGAGTTCTTAATTGTCACACAATGGGATGAGAACAATGAAATTTTTACTTACTACAGCTTAACAAGCACAAGAACACAACAAATGAATATACAATAAAAAATAATTCAATAAATTATCAGTTACACCAGGTACCCAGACCAAAATAATTCAAGCTGAAGAATTTATGAAAAGTCCATAGTAGTGTTTGCTGAGATGGGGAAGTGGTCAGGGCTGGGCCTGAAGGTTGATGGGGAAAAAGATGTTCTTGAACCTGGGGACAACAGTTCTCCAGACTGTTCCTTCTTCCTGATGGTAGCATCCCCAATGACTACTTGGTTGGCATGGATGAGTTGGGCCATGAGATAATGCGATGACTCATAGAGCCCTATCATTCCTCCCAGCACTAAGTCCCTGCTATGTTTGGCTGTATCTACCTTTGTTCCCCTACTGCTACTCACTGTTCAATGATCCCTCTTGGCAATTGCAAAAGTGGGTGTTCTCGGAATGGGGACCAGTCGGCTTGGTCAGCTGTTCAGTAGGTGGCCAGTCATTGCTCACTGAAACTGAATGGCAGTGAACTGAGATTGCAGACTCCGTCAAGTGCCGAGGAAAAGGGGTATCTTTTGGGAAGGACTTAATAACATGATGCTTTTCTGTGTCGGCAGGGTGAACATTAAGATTCCCTCTTTGTTGGATGATCCTATCCTAAACTCCATGGCAGCAAAGTACAAGAAAACAAGTGCTCAGGTGGCCCTGCGTTACCAGATTCAACGCAATATTGTTGTCATTCCAAAAAGTTTTAATCCAGAGCGCATCAAAGAGAATTTTGAGGTGAAGCTTTCATATTGAGATACAAATTAGTTTCAACAAGTTTTCTTGTCCATCCAATCTTCTATTCCTCTCTCCCTCCCCCTCCTCGTGCCTTCTTAAAGTCTTTATTCTCCCTAACTACACCATGTTGCAATAAGCTTCATATTCTCGGTGTGTAAGAACTTTGTTCAAAATTCAGAGTTGAATTTATTTCTGGCCCCTGGTTTTGGTCTCTGGATAGATACAAATGCTTCTGGCAGAACTATCTCCATGTTCACACTATCATTTGAGATTTTGGAGCGTTTATTTGTCAAGTCCACTGGATACGAACAGGAACAATGAAATTCTTACTTGCTGCAGCTTCATAGGGACATTTACATAGTTGTGCTGCAGTAAGCACGAATTTCGTTCTATCTGGGACATATGACAATAAAACACTCTTGACTAGATGCAACAGCAACAATAAATATATGATAAATTACTCGTTATTCAAAGTAAACTCTAGCATGATAGTCCAAAAAACAAAGTGTGTAGAGCAACTATTGTAGTGCAAAATCTGTAATGGTTCGGTGCTGAGGGGATGTTGAAGAGCCTGATAATTGATGGAAGGAGGTATTCCTGAATATGGAGGTTTCTGTTCCTTCTTCCTGAAGGTAGCAAAAAGAGAATGTAGCGGGGATGGTAGCCTGGGTCTTTGATGTTATTTGCTGTCTTCTTAAGGCGGCATTTCCTGTAGATCCCTTTTAAGGTGGGGAGGTCGGTACCTGTGAAGGGCCAGGCAACATCAACCACTTTCTTCAATCTCCTTCAATTCTGAGTCTTCAGGTTACCACTCTACGCCATGAACCAGCGGGCATGCTCTCCTCCGCACACTTATAGTTCCATTCATTAAGTGAGACTGGGCTTTAAATGGACGAGAAGCGAGATCCACAGAAAAGTCGGCATGAATACTATTCAGGCGAGAAATAATTTAACCTTCCTTAAATAAAAAAAGTAAATTCATTTATTTTTCATCTTACTACTTTAAATTCTCTTCTCATATTTTAGATTTTGACTTTTGCTTGACGGATGAAGAAATGAAAAGAATTGATGCACTCAACAAAAATGAACGATATGTGGAACATGGTTGTTAGGGAGAACCCAATGGTAAGGCTATATTGCAACCACTTTGATCGAGATGCAGCTATAGTGTACATTAATTAGTTACTGTGAATGGTCTGCAAACTACCCCTTTTGGAATGTGAGTTTCCACTGTGGAATATAAACAAGTCATCAATGACCCCACTCACACAGTCAGGTTCACTAATGTGTCAGCTGGGGTTCATCTCAAATCAATGATCTAATGGCTCAGATGTGCTTCTGATAATTTTCTCACACCCCATCTATTTGCAGTTTAGTCCACTTAATATATGCACAGCAACTAGAGGAGCCGCTGCCTCACAGTTCCAGTGATACAGGATCACGGTTAGTTCTGACCTTAAGTGATGTCTGTGTAGAGTGTGCACGTTCTCCTGTGACTGTGTGGGTTCCTACCCCCTCCGCCACCCTCTCCAAGCATTCCAGTTTTCTCCCACACCCCAGACTTATGTGAGCTAGTGGTTTGTTGAATACTGTAAATTGACCCAAGTGTGCAGGTGAGTTTTAGAATCTGGGGAGATTTGCTAGGAATAGGGGAAAACAAAACAGGAATAGCGTAGGATTAAATTAAAAGAGTGTTGACGGTTGGCATGGACTCGGTGGACAGTGCTGTATGATCCTTCAATTCTATCACACTAATAAGGTCATCCAAGCTTTGGTCAGTCTGTGGCTGATCTAGGTGAGAAGTGTAAGTGACTCATTAATATTGAGAGCTTTTCCAACTTTGATTGTGGTTTCTTATAATTTCTTAATATCAGGAGTGTATATTTGTCATATGTATCTGATATGAACCAGAATAATAAAATTCTTATTTGCTACTGATTTACATTAGTTGACTTTATACTTCATTATTGTGTGCCAAGAATGGCTTAATCAAAATGTACATAAGCAAACTGGCCAAATTCTGGCCCTAACACAGCGGCCTGAGGATTTCATGAGGCATGCTGCTTCAATCCTCAATCATCAATACGTTGAAATTTCTTGCTGAACGGATTCCATCATAATCTGCAGCTTCAGTGTTAAAATATCTGGTGAAAGAAGCAAACAGTTTTATTGCACAGAAATGTAATTCCTCATTCATTAAACTAGAAATATTCCCTCTCCAACTCATTGAACCCAAATGTTTTTGGTTCTCTGATGCTGCTCATTCAGTAAAGCTGAAATATTTGTTTTCCTTTGTCTGAACCTCTGCTGCCTCCTGCTGGCAGACAGATGCATGCCAGAAGAGTTGAAGCCAGAGCCACTTGCAAAGATGGCTCTTGGTGAAAATGACCACAGGAGACGTGTGATGATCCTTCTTATCTGAATGTTCTCTGGATGGCAAGGCTAAGGCAAACTAAGGAAGTCCGGTGATCTCCACACCCTGCTATAATAGCATGTGATCAAGAGCTGAACTAGTTTTAAAATAATTACATAAAATCCCATTCTTTCCCAACATTCTGATAAAGATCATGGTCCTTATTCCTGGACAAGTAATTCATGTGATGGATAACAAGAAGAAATATAATTATAATATTGGGTGTAATGATGGAGAAGAATATGGAAGAACATGGACTGGTGAAGAGGATGTGAAAAAACTGTAGAACACATACATATTAACAAATTGCCTGCAAATTGTTTTACATATACCCCAACAATCGCTGTCCAATTATTCAGAAATCCTGATGATTGAGCATCTGGCTCAACTGCTTCTATCCCATTCTTTCTTTAAACTCCATTCCCATGTTCCCTATAAACTCACCCTGATCCCTTTCTCCCCCTTTAAACTCACCAGGGCCATGTTTTTCATGTTCCCTTTAAGATCACAAAAGCCCGCTCCCAGTATTTTCTTTAAACACATAGGGGCCCCAACAGGGCCCAGTTTCCCAAAGTATTTTTAAACTTCTAGTGCCTTGTTTATTATACTATTGTATAACATCTAAACAAAACGATTAATGAAAAGCGTGTTGGGTTAGTAATGAGAGCAATATCCAATAGTCTAGAAAATCTCCCAAACTGGTGTTATTGAAACTGAAGATGCCAATTTATTGGAATTTTCGAAGTGTGGATAAATACAGTTGCAATAATTTAATCTATTGAGCTGAATAGTTAGTTCATCTTTGTTGCACCCATTGGTTACTGGAGATATATTGGCTAGGTCACCAGAAGAAAAGATACTCTTCTTTAACAGCATCAAAATAACTTCAGTGCTCACTGGAACCTTGGCGACCAGTGGGAAGACCTAGATTTTGCAAACTAATTAAATGATAGCACCTTTGATAATGGAACAGTCCAGATGCATTACAGACTATCTTGTTTACAAGAATCATAACCTGTAGTCGAAGCCCTGAAGCTGATATCAGTGCTAATTTAACAAAGCATCATTTGAAAGTAAGCTGTTAAGCAGTCAGATTAGGAAGTTTAGTAAGTGAAGAATAAGCTGTTTAGTTGCCTGAGTGCTTTAGATTTGGTTAGGAGATATGGTGTGGAAACAGGCCCTTTGGCCCACTGAGTCCATGATGCCCAGCCATCACCCGTGCACTAGTTCTATCGTACCCCCTAGGGACAATTTACAGAAGCCAATTAATCAGAAAACCTTTGAAATGTGGGAGGAAACTGGAAGACCTGGAGAGAACCCATGCACTCACAGGAAGAACGTACAAACTCCGTACAGACAGCATTCATCAGAATGAAACCTGGGTCTCTGGCGCATGTAACGCAGCAACTCTACCACTGTGCCACCGTGCCACTAATACATTAAGTATATTGAAGTGAGCAGTCATTGCTTGAGTATATGATCGGGGCAGCACAGTGGCGCAGAGGTAGAGTTACTGCCTTACAGTGCCAGAGACCCAGGTTCGATCCTGACTACGGGTGCTGTCTGTGTGGAATTTGTATTTTCCCTGTGACCGTGTGGGTTTTCCCCGATGCTCCCTGTTTACTCCCAAACTTCCAAACTGTGTCTCCAGACTTGAATGCTGAAATCTGGCCCTTAGAACATTGTGACTTCCTGGTTCATCCAAGTCTTCTGGTTGTGGAATACTCAAATGGGCTTAGTGACAACACACTCCTTCACATATTTCCTTGTGAAGTCAATCACAACCGTGCCATAATCGTCCAGGTCCATTGCCAAGACCTTGAACATCACCCTGTCTACTGGTTCCAAGCAATCTCGGAGTCATTCCTCTGCCTCCCCTGACCGACTCTGTGCAGTCCTCACCGCTGGTATTTGTTGACCATGGCGTGCAGCTCCTCCAGTGCAAGGTGAATGTCTGCCTGTGGTGGGATTTAACTACAGTAATGACGATGGAGGTGAATTCCCTCATGAGGCAAAAAGAAAGGCATTGCCAGGTGCGGAGAGGAGTTGGACAGGACCGCTATGTCTTAGCAGCAGAAGAGTTTACCATGAGGCAGATGCCTCCACCTCTCCCTTTTCCCGATGCCTCCATTCAGTCCATGTGATGAATGGACAAACCTTTGGGCTAGAGGGCTGAAACTGGGAGTTGGGGGCAAGAAATGTCTCTGAAACAGAACATGCAGCCTTCCCTCATGTCCCTTTGGTAAAGCAGTCTTGCCCTTGAATCCCACCTTTACTTTCTAGGGACTGTAAATTGACCAGCAGGATGGTGGTTCGGGGTGGAAGGGGGTAGTTGCAGTCCCCAGCGCTTCAATCTTACTTGCAGGTCACCCTGTTGACCACGTTGCTGGGCACAATGGAAGCCTCCCTGATGTTTCCTAGCACTATATTCTGTGTAAGTGTGATTCTCCCTAATCCCCTGCTGTCGGGAATTCCCTTACAGTCTTTAACTCCATTGCTGTCGGAAGATCGCAAAAACATTAACCATTTAAATGGACTCGCAGCTTGTCCGTTATAGCACTGAATTGTGCTGTTTCTTTAACCCATTGAAGTTCAGAACTGTTGTATTTGATCCTGTCGTGCTGCTTGCAAAATGTCACCACAGTATGGCGCTGTTATTCTTAGCCTATTCCAAGACTTTTGCACTGAACAAGTCCTAGTCATTACTGAGTTAGTTATAGTCACCCACCATGACATCCCTATTGCTTTTGCATCTTTCTGTAATTTGTCTACACATCCGTTACTCTCTATCCTATTGGCTATTGGAGGGGTCTATCGTACAATCCCATTTGAGCCCCACCCATATCCCCTCAGTGGACAAATACTTCTCTTTGAGTTATGCATTGACATTCTCCCTGATTAGCAGAGTAACTCCTCACTTATTTTACATCCCTTTCTAACACATTTGACACATTGAACACCTGGAACATTGAGGTGTCAGTCCTGTCCCCCTTACAACCAAGTCATCATAATGGTCACAACATCATAGTCCGAAGCACTGATCCAGGCTCTAAGTTCATCTGCTTTATCCATGATACACCTTCTGTTGTTGGGCTGTCCAGTCTAACACTGCCCAATTTCTAATGCACTTTTGCATTAAGAGAAGGAGCAGGCCACACAGCTCCTTCCGCTTGCTCCACCATTCAATCAAATCATGGCTGATCTGACTACAACCACAACTCCACATTCCTTCCACCCCGCTGCACCTCATCCCCCCAATATTATCCCTTCCCTACATCAAGAATCTATCTACCTCTGCTTTCAAAATGTTCTAAGTCGCTGCTTCCATGCCAAAGGTTCCCCCACTGTCCTCTCTGGGCAGGTAGCGTATTTCAAACCAACCACCATTTGCTGTGCTTCATTTCAAACCAACCACCATTTGCTGTGCTTTATTTCAAACCAACCACCAGCAACAACCATTTGCTACACTTTACTTCAAACCAATCACCACCAACAACCATTTGCTGTGCTTTTTCAAACATAGAAACATAGAAAGTAGGTGCGAGAGTAGACCACCAGGCCCATCGAGCCCGCACCGCCATTCGCTCATGGCTGAACACTAACAGACACCCTTACCCACAAACAGTAGACACAAGACACAGAACACAAGACACTACCCTCCCCTTTATACCGCTATCACCCCTCTCCACCCCAAGAACCGCGTGATCTCCTGGGGGAGGCAAAAAACCGGATAAAAACCCAGGTCCAATTCGGGAAAAAAAATCCGGGAAATTCCTCTCCGACCCCAATCCAGGCGATCGACAATTGTCCAGGAGATCACTCAGGTCTTACTATACTAACCATACCTAGGTCCATATCCCTGCCTTCTCCCCGTAGCCCCTTATCCCCTTGGCAGCTAACCAACCACATTTTCATTTTCAAACCACATTAAGGGCACTCAAGGTCAGTAAAACCACACTCACAGTTGGTAGACATGTGTTCAGTGTTATTCACAGCTCAGACTGAGAGACGTGACCCTCTCGCTTCCCCCTTGCTGAGACTGACTGAGGCACTCAACACTTCCAGGTTTTATAGTCCCTCCGGAAGGGGCCTGACCTGCAGGAGAAAGAATCTCAACATTTTTTTAACACTAATTTTTCATCGATGGGAAAAATCCTCTTGTCCGGGACTCTGAGTAGGATGGCCAAAAATCACAGCCGTAAGCAGCAGCGTTTTTTCTAAAATCAATATACAGAACAACAGGAAGTGGTCAAGATCAGACTTTTAGTAATATACTAGACCAAGTGCAGACCCGTTGGGTCTGGTCCCCGAAAGTGCTTGACACCCCGGGGTGTTGTTCCCGAACGTGCTTCAGACCCCGGGGTGAAAATCTGCGGAAAAAAAGATAACGTCATTTTCTGAAAAAATTGGAGAAAATCGGCGAAAAAAAGATGGCGTCGTTTTCGGAGAAAATCGGAGAAAAAAGATGGCGTCGTTTTCAGAGAAAATCGGAGACAATCGGACAAAATCACATGGGGGTGGGGGGGGGGGATGGATTTTATTAAAAAACGTGTACATAAACAGGACCGAATCTTATCAGGAGTGGCTATTCGTAAAGATAAATGTCATCTCTTTGGAAATGGTAAAAAATATGGGCCTTTCCACGCTCTGTGTGGGCCAGGGGCGGTATCAAAGGCGGCGTACGGACGTACAGACGTACAGACGTACAGACGGACGACAGCCAGAGAGTTTTAAAAGTATACTAGACCAAGTGCAGACCCGTTGGGTCTGGACACCGAACGTGCGTTTGGGGCGGGGGGCTGTGACGTCACACTAACCACCCGTTGGGTCTGTACCTCCAAAACAGGGTTGCGGGGTGTGAATCTGGCACCCACAAACCCACACACTCATCACACCCCTTGATATTATATTAATATTTTAATTTTCTTCTTTTATTCCATCTCCACCCTATCCACTGACGAATAGCCCTCACCTCTCAGGTACGTCTCGAGGGGGGGTGGTGCAGAGAGAGAAAATTTAATGTTAGAAAAAAAAATTGTGAGGTGGGGGAGGAGGAGGGTTGAGAGGAAGGGGGGTGAGGAAGGTGGGGAGAGAGGAGGGTGAGAGAGGAGAGGGGTGGAGGAAGAAGAGGATGGGGAGAGAGGTGAAGGGGGTGGGTTGGAGCAGGCGTGCATGAGTTGAGTCGCGGGCTGTGAAGAGAGAAGGGCAGAGAGAGAGAGAGAGGGGAGAGACAGATAGACTGGTACACACAATAAAACTCGAGAAACACTGCGGGTGCAGCAGCATCTATGGAGTGAAGGAAATAGGCAATGCTTTTGGCGGTAACCCATCCTCAGACGGGTTTTCACGAAACGTTGTCTATTTCTTTTGATACATAGATGCTGCTGTACCTTTGATTTTCAAGCATCTGCAGTTCTGTCTTAAAGACAGAGAGACTGTTGGCGGGCTGTTTTCCCAACGCGCGTTTGCGGGAGGGGGGGGGGGGCTGCGGCATCACACTCACACTAACCACCCCCAAACACAGGTGGGGGGAGGGGTGGAGAGGAAGACGGGGTGGGGAGAGAAGAGGGGAGAGGGAGACGGGGTGGGGAGAGAAGGGGAGAGGGGGAGGAGGAAAGGGGAGAAATTGGTGACGGAGAAGAGAGCAGGGTGGGGGAGAGGGAGGGGGAGGAGAGTGGTAGGAGAGCGGGGAGGGCAGGAAGGGGGGAGAGGGGGGGAGGGGATGTTAGAGGTGGAGAGAGGGGATGAGGGGAAGGGGAGAGGAGTAGGGGGAAGAGAGGGATAGAGGTGGGGGAGGGAGAGTGGAAGAGTGGGGAGTGAGAGAGAAGGGAGGGGGGAGAGGGGTGGGGGTGGGGGGTTGTGGAGGGAGGTGGGGATGGGTTTGGGAGTTAAGTGGAAGAATGGGGAGGGAGATGGAGAGGTGTAGGGGGAGTGGTGGAAGTGGAAGAGAGGGAGGGGGAGAGGTGTAGGGGGAGTGGTTGAAGAGGGATAGCGGGGTAGGGGGAAGGGGACGGGGTGAGAGAGGGAAGGGGGATGTGGGAGAGAGTAATGGGGGTGGGAGGAGGAGGGGGATGAGAGGGAGAGGAGTGAGGAGAAGGGGATGGAGAGGGGGAGGTGAGAGGGGTGGGTAAGGCGAGGAGAAGGGTAGAGAGGTGTGGGGGAGGGTGGAGGGTGGCGACGGTGTTGGGGGAGAAGAGGGGGGGAGGGGGGAGAGGGAGACGGGGTGGGGAGAGAAGAGGGGAGGGAGGGGAGGGAGGAGAGAGGGGGAGGAGGAAAGGGGAGAGATTGGTGAGGGAGAAGAGAGCAGGGTGGGGGAGAGGGACGGGGAGGAGAGTGGGGAGTGGGAGGAGAGCAGGAAGGGGGGAGGGGATGTTAGAGGTGGAGAGAGGGGATGAGGGGAAGGGGAGAGGAGTAGGGGGAAGAGAGGGAGAGAGGGAGGGGGGAGGGATAGAGGTGGGGGAGGGAGAGGGGAAGAGTGGTGAGTGAGGGGCAGAGGGGTAGCGGGGAGTGGTGCAAGAGAGAGGGGAAGGGGGTAGGGGGAGATGGGGATGAAGAGGGGTGGTGGAGGGGGAAGAGAGGGTGTGGGAGGGGAGGGAGGGGGAGGAGAGAGGGGGGAAGAGTGGGGAGGGAGAGTTGAAGTAGGAGGGGTAGGGACAGTCCATCTGTTACCCATTCCCTATCACCCCCAATCCTCTTTCTCTATTGCCACACACGTGACGACGCCCTTCGACACAGGCTGCGGGGGTGGGGGGGAGGGGCTGGGGCTGGGGCTGCTGCCAAGGCATAGGTAAACGGATTCATTTCGATTTGTCACACGTGTCGCAGGGCGTCGCCACGTGTGTGGGGGTGATAGGGAATGGGGACATTTCAAAATGTTAAACAAACAGCTCTCAGCAATAGAATGTAAATGAAGGTTCCGTTTTGTGATGTCACAATGCCCAATGCTGCGGGGGTTGGGGGGGAGGGGCCGGGGCTGGGCCCGCCGCAAAGGCATATGTAAATGGATCCATTCCGATTGGACATCTGTGACCATTGTGCATTGTGACATCACACAACGGAATCTTTACTAACATTCTACGGCTGAGCTGTTTTTTAAAACATTTTGAAATGTTTGGTTTGGGGGGGGGAGAGGTATTTTATTTTAAAAAGCGTACGTAAACACGACCAAATTTAATCAGGATCATCTATTCGTAAAGATAAACGCAACTTCTTTAGAAACGGTAAAAAATATCAGCGTTTCCGCGAGCCGCGCGGGCGCGGGGCGGTATCAAAGGCGGGACAGGTCAAGCAGAACGTTGTACGTACAGACGTACAGACGTACAGACGTACAGACGGACGGCAGCCAGAGAGTTTTAGAAGTATACTAGACCAAGTGCAGACCCGTTGGGTCTGGTCCCCGAAAGTGCTTGACACCCCGGGGTGTTGTTCCCGAACTGGCTTCAAACCCCTGGGTGAAAATCGGCGAAAAAAAGATGGCGTCGTTTTGGGAAAAAATCGGAGAAAATCGGCGAAAAAAAGATGGCGTCGTTTTGGGAGAAAATCGGCGAAAAAAAGATGGCGTCGTTTTCGGAGAAAATTGGAGAAAATCACATGGGGGTGGGGGGGGGTTGGAAGTGCTTGACACCCAGGGGTGTTGTTCCCGAACGTGCTTCAGACCCCGGGGTGATAATCTGGTGAAAAAAAGATGGCGTCGTTTTCTGAAAAAATCGGAGAAAATCTGCGAAAAAAAGATGGCGTCGTCTTCGGAGAAAATTGGAGACAATCGGAGAAAATCACATTGGGGTGGGGGGGGGATGGATTTTATTAAAAAACGTGTACATAAACAGGACAGAATTTAATCAGGAGTGTCTTTTTGTAAAGATAAATGTCATCTCTTTGGAAATGGTCAAAAATATGGGCCTTTCCACGCGCTGTGTGGGCGCGGGGCGGTGTCAAAGGCCGCGCGGCAAGCAGAACGTTGGACGTACAGCCGCACGGACGGACGACAGCCAGAGAGTTTTAAAAGTATACTAGACCAAGTGCAGACCCGTTGGGTCTGGTCCCCGAAAGTGCTTGACACCCCGGGGTGTTTTTCCCGAACGTGCTTCAGACCCCGGGGTGAAAATCGTCGAAAAAAAGATGGCGTCGTTTTCGAAAAAAAATCGGAGAAAATCGGAGAAAAAAAGATGGCGTCGTTTTCGGAGAAAATCGGCGGAAAAAAGATGGCGTCGTTTTCGGAGAAAATCGGAGACAATCGGAGAAAATCACATGGGGGTGGGGGGGGGGGATGGATTTTATTTTAAAAACGTGTACATAAACAGGACCGAATTTAATCAGGAGTGGCTATTCGTAAAGATAAATGTCATCTCTTTGGAAATGGTAAAAATATGGGCCTTTCCGCGCGCTGTGTGGGCCAGGGGCGGTATCAAAGGCGGCACAGGTCAAGCAGAACGTTGGACGTACGGACGTACAGACGTACAGACGGACGACAGCCAGAGAGTTTTAAAAGTATACTAGACCAAGTGCAGACCCGTTGGGTCTGGTCCTCGAAAGTGCTTGACACCCCGGGGTGTTTTTCCCGAACGTGCTTCAGACCCCGGGGAGAAAATCGTCGAAAAAAAGATGGCGTCGTTTTCGGAAAACATCGGAGAAAATCGGAGAAAAAAAGATGGCGTCGTTTTCGGAGAAAATCGGGGAAAAAAAGATGGCGTCGTTTTCGGGAGAAAATCGGAGACAATCGGAAAAAAATCACATGGGGGTGGGGGGGGTGGATTTTATTTTAAAACGTGTACATAAACAGGACCGAATTTAATGAGGAGTGGCTATTCGTAAAGATAAATGTCATCTCTTTGGAAATGGTAAAAAATATGGGCCAGCCAGAGAGTTTTAAAAGTATATAGAAGATAGATAGATAGATAGATAGATAGATAGATAGATAGATATAATATATATATATATATTGCTCCTATGACATGAACTTATGAACTATAGCAACATAGAAAATCCTGGGGTTGGCATCACAAGGCTCTCTCCCTCTAGTTTGCTCTCCTGTCTGCGATACAATGATGCAAAAACATTCAAAGTTCAGGATATCTCATTACTAAACCTTTGGATGTCATCCTGTATTTTGCACCATTATTGTCATCACATTATTTATCAGCTTATCTTTACGCAAGTATCTGTTGGAAGATTGTCTTGCCAGTGTCCAAATCATATCTCCTAAGTGGCCTCCTAATATGAGCTGTTAAACCTGCTCCCTGCACAGACAGCTGAGCAGGTAATTTCAAAAACAATTACTGTCTTTGCAACACATTGAATGCCCTGAGTTCTTGTTTACACAAATCGCTACTATACCTCATATTTTTACACCCTGCGTTTAAGGCTACTGCTCACTCGAAATGTGCCAGGGATTGAGGAGTAGTAAGATAACTGGGGATTAGTCAATACCCCACAAATAATTATACAGCCGGGTGATTATCTCTCCTCGAATTATCTCAAATTCAATCTCTTTAAGCCGATCATATTTTCTATTTTGTATTGGTAAATGTTCTTAAAAATAAGACAAAGTATTGTGCATTAAACAGTGGCATTATTAGTATAAAGATCATAAAATAAAAAACTGCTTTAAGTATGACTGAAACACAAGGAAATGTATGAACAAAAACAAAACATTGATTTTCAGTGTTTTTCAGCTAACAAAATATTGGAGATCACCTTAAGGGGATGTCCCTTTCCACACTCCATAGTAACTGTTGAACATGGCTGAGAGCTGTCAGCAGGCTCTGCACTGCCCACTAAGGGACAGCAAAGACTCATAATAAGCAAGACACCACTGCTCTACCTCTAATGTTTAAATTAAAGTCCCACATTGTTTTATTTTTAATGTTGTTTTATTCAGAGTATGGTTACTTACGCTTTTTAAAAATAAAAATATATCTTTTCAGTCAGCAACAACAAAATCTGCAGCTGCTGAAAACCTGAAAAAAAAAAGAAAACGATGTTTTCACTAGGACTGGCAGCTTCTGGAGAGAGAGGGTTCACTGTATTCCAATTCAGCATCAGGAATCCCAGTAGTGAGTTTACTCAAATATCATATTTTCACTGGATTGCCTGCCACCAAACTATAAAATGTGAAAGCACTTGTACTTGTTTAAACAGCCTCATGAGTATTGCGTGCTTGGCTTGCTTTGAACAGCCTTTCTTTGTAAACCAGCATCCGCAGTTCCTTGTTTCTAGCCTTTTTCTTAACCTTTCCTGTGTGACCTGGTAACATTCCAGTTCCTTTCTGTCTGCCGGAGGGACAAAACATCTGGAGTTAACTCCAGAACTGTTTTTCCACGGGTTGTCCAACGTCAACTCGACAAGGAGCAATTCCTGAGGTGATTCTGCTTCTCCAGGGTATCTTCAAGGCAATGTGCCTCATGCTGCAGTAAATAGCATGGAAATTAGTTACTGGGGCTACAGAGTATATTGTATTGTATTGCATTGTAATTAATTTATTAGCCAAGTATGTAAAAACATACTCGGTTAATATTTACTGTGTTTTAAATATTTATATAAATCTGTACTTTTTATGCTATTAACTGCCTATGTCCTTACTGTTTTAAATTGCATTTTTGTTTAGACCTGTGTTTTTGTGGAAAGCACTTTGGGTTGCATTCAATTGTATGAAAAGTGCTATACAAATAAAATTATTATTATTATTATATTATTAATATTTGTATTGTACCCATTGTGAATG
>CM075979.1:74462884-74613317 GCA_038087875.1 Malacoraja senta | reverse complement strand
ATTCAGTCGTTAAGTTGGTCAAATAACATGGGGACCTTCTTGCATTTTTTTGAGACATGGATTTTTAAATGTGAATGTCTCATAACGACATATTTGTGGGTCAGCAGTATATTGCACAAACCCCCACAGTTTCAAATAACTCTAAATTGAACTTTATAAACAAGGAAAACACTTTTATTCCCGTCATTTATGGTATTATTTACATAATTCACATTTTGTGCACGACATATACAGGGGGTTGCAGTGTTTTGAAAGTGATGTAAAATTCAACATATTTCAGACAATGATAGCCCCACCCCTTGCTTACCCCAAAGAACAAAATTTCCAACATATACAATAATAAATAAATCGTAATTTGCACAATTTTGTGTGGGTAACGGGAGGTTCTCATTCTTCCTCTTGAGTAACCTGCGTTGGAAAAACATACGTTTCGGCGTGTTCGGGATGTCAAATAGCGTTGGAACTGCATTGCAATTTAGCCTGTTATTGGTCTGCCTGTTGGAAAACTGGTCAAGTTCAGTGTTCAGAACAAAGACGGCAGGTGGTTGACAAGTACACCAGAGTTTGGTGTAGGAGATCTTGTCGACGAGTATTCTGGACCCGCTGTCAACATCTGAAATTACAGAAAATCTCATATAGGATTAACTAAGAAGAAAAAAAATGTAGTTATAACTACATATCTGCAGAACTTAAGTGCAATTGTTTTCAGTTGTGGGGAGAGACCTGTATATTGAAGATGCATTTTGCCACTAATATGTCAATTTACCTTCAATGTGGAAGAACTTATTTAAATCTTCTTACGTAGATCATTTAAAGTATTTTCTTTCTATCCTCTTTTAGACCTAAGACACTAGCAGGGCTGCCAACTCTCAGGCAGAGAGAGAGAGGGGAGGAAGCGAGAGAAAGGCAGATGGGGCAGAGACAGAGAGAGAGAGAGAGAAAGGCAGATAGGGCAGAGAGAGAGAAAGGCAGATAGGGCAGAGACGGAGAGAGAGAAAGGCAGATAGGGTAGAGACAGAGAGAGAGAGAGAGAGAGAAAGGCAGATAGGGTAGAGACAGAGAGAGAGAGGCAGATAGGGCAGAGACCGAGACAGAGAGAGACAGGGAGAGAGAGAGAGAGAGAAGGGGTAGAGAGGGATGGGGAGAGAGATGGGGAGAGAGAGTAACGATGGCACGTTATAACGCACAGCCGCCCCATTCTGACCACCGGCGAACCCCGCACCGCACCATTGCACCCTTCTTCACGGCGGCCCTATGATGTCTCGGCTCTGACAATTCGAGGGATCTAATCGGTAACAACACTAAAGAGCAGTCCCAGGCCACTGCGCTCCCCGACTCGAATCTGAGCTTAAAATCTCGTGATGGGCCTGATGTGTCCTACGGACCATATTTTGGGAACAAAAACAAAAATGTACAGAAGAACAAAAATTGCTGACTTTATTATTGTGGTAAGTATAGATCTATTAAAAAAAATCTAGTAACTTTCTAATGTACCAACAAACCTAGTTTCCCAATGAGTGTTGATAGGGGAACAAAAAATAACATTTTCAGAATAATGTCGACAGAAAACAATAATATTTACTCACCTTTCTTTGTTGTTGGGGAACCTGAAGAAAGACCGGTTGAGTCGTCCACATCGGCGATTAGAGCAATTTATACTGAACAGTAGCATCTGCAGCAGTGAGCTGTAGTTGTGGACGCCATGACAGTGTGGAGGCAGCCCGATAAAATGGCGTCGACAATCACACACGTCATACTCCGCTCTATGATCTTTGGTGGACAGAGAAGCCAACGGACACAGAGCTGCCGGAGGTGAGGGTGGGAGTTGTGAGCGGTGCCTCGGGAGGGTGTGTCGGTGCTGGGACCACCGCCGTGTCTCACCTATCACACCATCTGGACGGGGGAAACAAAACTACTTTTTTTTCCCCCAAATTACCCCGGGGGCCGGTAGTTTGACAGCCCTGCTTTAAACCAATGCCCTCTGGTTCTTGAATCACATATCCCGAGAAAAAGACTATTCATTCACCTTATATATCCCCCCCATGGTTTTTACTCGCCTCTAAAACAATTATTGCTTTATTTTGAACTTCCAGCACCTGCAGATTTTTGAGCGTAAGAAATTTGTGATTAGGGTGAGAGCGTGAGAATTTTGTCAAATGCGTGACTCTCTGCTCAATGCTTGAGAGTTGGCAGCCCTGTTCAATGATACCAATAAAGCAATAGATATAGCAGCATTATTTTGAAAGAATTGTAAAGCTAGCCCCAGTATCCTAGGAATAATGGGGGGGAAACAAGGCCACAGGCATTTTCGCATTGCCAGAATTGGCAGTCTTTTATTGTTGCAAACAATGCAGAAAATACTTGATTAGTTCCAAAGCAGAGACTTGCAACTGTTGCGAAAAGCACCAAATAAAAATCAGAGGCTTCCCAATTTTTGGTGCGGATTGGGCAACAGAGCGACAGCCGTGTTGAGGAGTGGGTCGCTGGTCTCTCGTCACGTCCCCATCCCCCACTCACCCACCCACCCACCCCCTGTCCCCGACCCTCCCTACACCGTCGTCAGCCCGGCTCCCGCAAACCACGGTTTCCTGCAGCCGGCGGCACCATGAGCTCGTTTCGAGATCAGCACAGTGTGCCGCTCAACGATGGAAACTGTATCCCGATCCTGGGCTTGGGAACATGCCCCCTGGACAAGGTAAGTAAGGTTGGGCTTAGCCTGCGAAGGGGGAGGAGGGTAATATAGAGGGAGGATTGGGATATTGAGGGAAGAGTGGGAACATAGAGGAGAAGAGGGAATAGATGAGGGAGGGGAGAATCACGGGACGGATGAGGGAAAAGGAGGAGAGAGGAGGTCTAAGAGTTAAAAGGTCAACAAAGGGACGATGACGGGAGGTTGTCAAGATGAGTTTTCCAGAAGATGTATGAGGGAAAGTATAAACACCCCTTGCTCCAGTGCTGTTTCTTGGTTGCTCTTTACTGAACTGACTCTTGCATCTTTGTAAAGTAATTGAAAAATCAAATGGCTTTATCTCTCTGTAGATGGTGTTAGTTTGAACCAAGTACTACATTCTATTTTCCCACTCTGCCATAAAGGAGCTGATAGTCCCTTTGTTCTGTCCATTTCTCCACCAGCACTGTAACTTAAAACATCTTTCATTTATAATGTTTTCAGTTCTGATGAAAGGTTATTGACCTGCTAAGCATTTTTGGCATTCTACTTTTTTTTTTTCTCCTGTTCAACATTTGAACCAATTTTGATTTTGGGGTCATGTCACTGATAATATATTTCCCTTGACTGATGTAACAAATAATCAATTATTTGCTCATGCTGCTGTTTGGGAGAGTGTTGTATGTAGATTGGCATGCCTCAATTCCCACATCATAGCAATTACTATATTAATTGTAAAATACATTGTGAAAGGTACATATTCCTCTTTTGTCTTTGAGTTACGAGGTTAGAATGGTGGGACTGTCAGATGTTGATAGAATGGAGCGACTCGGCTTGTATAGACTGGAATTTAGAAGGATGAGAGGGTATTTTATTGAAACATTTAAGATTATTAAAGAATTGGACACGCTTGAGGCAGGAAACATGTTCCCAATGTTGGAAGAGTTCTGAATGGAGATGAGGAAAAACTTTTTCACCCAGAGAGTTGTGAATCTGTGGAATTCTCTGGATGCTTTCAAGAGAGAGTTAAGGGCCTGTCTCACTTACGCGTCCTTGGCTCGCAAATTACGCGACCTCGTGGTCGCTTGAGGCGTACGGGCACCGTATGGCCGTGCGGGGCCGGTCCCACCTAGAAGCGCGGAGGGGTATGGAGTTGTGCGGGTCCGGTCCCGACATCGCGCGGGGCTCCGAAATTCTTGCAGTGAACTAAATCTTCGCGCGCTCACGGCCTGTCGCGGAACTGATGGCCAAAGTGGGACAGGCCCAAGACACTGGCGCAACGCAACGTCCGAATCCGCCCCCACTTCTTCTCCCAGAGCGGGGCCAAGAAAATTGAAGATAGACACAAAATGCAGGAGTAACTCAGCGGGACCGGCAGCATCTCTGGAGAGAAGCAATGGGTGACGTTTCGGGTCAAGACCCTTTTCAGACTGAAGAAGAGTCTCGACGCGAAACGTCACCCATTCCTCCTCTCCAGAGATGCTGCCAGTCCCGCTGAGTTACTCCAGCTTTGTGTCCATCTTCAAATGACGTCACGCGCTCCAGACGGCTGTGCGTACGCATGTAATCGCGCCCGACCTTCGCTCGACCGTCTTGGCTCATCGCGACCACGAGGTCACGTAATTTGCATGCCAAGGACACTAAGTGGGACAGGCCCTTAAGATAGAGCTCTTATAGATAACGGAGTCAAGGGATATGAGGAGAAGGCAGAAACGGGGAACTGATTGTGGATGATCAGCCATGATCACAGTGAATGGTGGTGCTGGCTTGAAGGGCCGAATGGCCTACTCCTGCACCTATTGTCTATTGTCTATTGAATGGTCCTACACTCTCTGGATCTGGTGTAGTATGCTGAAAAGCTCTTGGTAGAGCATCACTCAGCCCTATGATGGCAGGGCTGCAAACTCACGCATTGAGCGTGAGACTCACGCATTTGAAGAAATTCTCACTCTCTCACTCTGATGACAGAAGTTCTCAAGCTCAATTAAAAAAAAAAAGTATATAAATAAATAAATAAATAAATAAAGCCCCCACACCCACCAATGAGATAGTTTTCTGTCGGCGGATTTCCCGTAAAGAACTAGCAATTTAATTGGCTTAAGCCCATCACACACTTTTTAAATGGCAATATAGACAAAAATGCTGGAGAAACTCAGCGGGTGAGGCTGCATCCATGTCTGAGTTCGAACCTTCTTCAGTCTCAAGCATTTCTCCAGCATTTTTGTCTACCGCTCTTTAGATGCTGCCTCACCCGCATTCACATTCCCGTGCAGATGGTGTGATAGGTGAGACATGGTGGTGGTCCCAGCATCAACCACTCCCCACTCCCCCCCCCCCCCCCTCCCGAGGCACCACTCACACCTCTCACCCTCACCTCCGGTGGCTCTGTGTCCGGCGGCCGCTCTATCCACACCGCATGGAGCTTTAACCCCGGCCCGGAGCCAGGAACGGACCTGGTGAGTGGGGGCATCGGTGCCGCCTCCGGAGCCGCGGGGATGAATCTCGGGCTAAGGCTCCACTCCGATGCCCGACCCCTGGGTCATTGTCCCTCACCTCCCCCGGACCCCCGGGTCACTGACCCTCACCTCCCCCGGACCTCAGCTAGACACAGAGCACCTGGGCCGGCCCGCATTCCTGGGGAGGGGGGAGAGAGGGAAATGCTCACCGGACATCGCCAAGTCTCTGCTCACTCCGGGTGTTGTTGCCGCTTCATTGACACACACTCTCACACACAACCTAACACACACCCTTACACACACACTGGCACACACAAGGTTTAAAGGGATATGGGCCGAATGCGGATAAATAGGACTAGTTTAGATGGGGCATTTGATCTGCATGGACAAGTTGGGATGAAGGGCCTGTTTCCATGCTGTAAGACTATGACACACTGTAGAAAGGGCGCAATTGCTCTGGAGAGGATCCAGGCACGATTTATGAACATATTGGCAGGGCTGGGATTTTTTTTTCACTTTGAAGAAAGATTTGATAACTGGGATTGTATTCTCTGCAGCAACGGAGGTGAAGAAAATACTTAGTTGAGGTGAATAATATTATGAGAATAGGACCTGTTTCGCTTAACAAAGAGTGTAGGAAGGAACTGCAGATGGTGGTTTAAACTGGAGTTAGACAAAAAAGTGGGAATAACTCAGCAGGACAGGCAGCATCTCTGGAGAGAAAGAATGGGTGATGTTTCGGGTTGAGACCTTCAGACTGAAGAGGTTGAAAACCAGCCATAAAACACAATGACTGGAGATGTGTATTATCCAACTAAGGGCAGAAATTGTGTGTTCATCTTTATTGACGTGACACCATATTAAATATATTACAAATTTATACAAATACAAAATATATTCCTCTAATTTGAGGAAGGACATTCTTGCTATTGAGGGAGTGCAGCGTAGGTTTACAAGGTTAATTCCCGGGATGGCGGGACTGTTCATATGCTGAGAGAATGGAGCAGCTGGGCTTGTACACTCTGGAGTTTAGAAGGATGAGAGGGCATCTCATTGAAACATATAAGATTGTTAAGGGTTTGGACACACTAGAGGCAGGAAACATGTTCCCGATGTTGGGGGAGTCCAGAACCAGGGGCCACAGTTTAAGAATAAGGAGTAAGCCATTTAGAACGGAGACGAGGAAACACTTTTTCTCACAGAGAGTGGCGAGTCTGTGGAATTCTCTGCCTCAGTGGGCGGTGGAGGCAGGTTCTCTGGATGCTTTCAAGAAAGAAGGCAGGAACGGGGTACTGATTGGGCATGATCAGCCATGATCACATCGCTTGCGCGAAGGTCTGAATGGCCTACTCCTGCACCTATTGTCTATTGTCTGTTGTCTATTACAGAAAATATATATATATATATATATATATTTTTTTAAATTAATTTTTATTTATTAGAAGTACATTACATTACAACCAATTACACTAGTACTCATCACATATATATTATTACAATTAATGTACTCCGTTTATTTTCTACACTAATAAAAGGAAAGGATGAGATTGAAAGAAAGAAGAAAGTGAAAGAAAAAAGTGAAAGTGTAAAAAACGTGACAAAAAAAAAGAAAAAAAAAAGACAAAGACCCCATAAGAAAGAATTTAAAAACAAAAAGAAAGAGTTAAGAAATAGACCCTAAAGAAGAAGAAAAATGAGAAAGAGGGAAAAGAGAAAAACAAATACTTTTTTATAAGCCTCCCGCAAATGGGACATACCAACTCTCCAACTTTCATCCCCCCTTACCTGACCTCAGTTTTTTTTTAGTACTTTTGCACCCTATACTTGTAATAATTCTATGAATACAGACCACGTCAGGTGGAAGTGATCTGGTTTACCTGCCAGGAGGAGTCTTATCTCTTCTAAGTGTAATGTTTCGAACATATTTGAAATCCACATGTTTATAGTTGGTATTGGAGCGTTTTTCCAGAATTTTAGGATTAACTTTTTTCCAGTTATTAACCCATAGTCTATTAATTTCTTTTGGAACACATTTAGTTCTGGACCATCTTCCATTGTTCTGAAGATAATCCATTCTGCTTTGGGTATCAGTATAATTTTAAATAATTTTGTAAAATTTTCAAAAATTTCAATCCAAAATTTTTGAATTTTTATACAGAAGACAAATGAGTGTGCTATAGTAGCTTCTTGAGATTGACATTTATCACAAATTGATGATACATTTGGGAAAATTGTATTGATTTTAGTTTTAGAATAATATAATCTATGTAAAATTTTAAATTGTATTAAAGTATGTCTTACATTAATCGAACATTTATGCACGTTTAATAAATGTTCATTCCACCTTTCCTTTGAGATTTTAATAGCTAAATCTTGTTCCCAGTCTCTTCTAATACCTTCCGTAGATGGTATTTCTACATTTAAAATAATATTATACATATATGAAATTAAGTTTGCTGATTCAGCTTTTATCTGCATTGCTTCATCCAATACATCTGTTGAGGTATTATGATGATCTTTTGTATATTTTTTCAAATAGTCACATATTTGAAAATATTTAAAATATTGATTATTTCCAAGTTTATATTTTATTTGTAATTGTTGGAATGATAGTAATTTTCAAATAATAATACACTGAAGTCACAAGAGTTATCGATAAGCATGCCCCCTGGAGAGCAATAAAAGTCAAGGGAAAACATTTACCATGGATTAGTGCTGATTTGATCAACCTTTTTAATGAGCGGGATAAAGTCTGGAAGACTTTCAGGGAAACAAAGGACCCTGCTGATTGGGAAAAATATAGGTCCTTAAGGAATCAGTGTACGACAAAAACACGTAATGCAAAATCAAGTCATTTTAAAAAACATCTTTCTGAAGACATGCATAATCCAAAAAAGTTTTGGAAAAGACTAAACAATGTTCTTAATAAATCAAATCAAAATATCAGCACTCAGATTCGGGTCAACAATGACATCATTCAGGACCCTGCTGTTATATCCAATGCTTTCAACCAGCACTTCTCCACTGTATGTAGCTCTACTGTATTTGATTCATCTATTATATGTGACTTTCCAGTTACCTCTATAAGTAGAAGCTCTTTTTTTTTTCAAAAAATTAAACCTGTTGACGTTCAACATGTTATTAATGAATTAAAGGATAATTGTGGATCTGGACCAGCTGGTATTGAGACTAAATTCATTAAGTTAGGAGCTAATATTTTAATGTACCCACTATGCGACCTGTTTAATTTGTCCTTCTCAACTTGTACCCTCCCTTCCGCATGGAAGTGTGCCAATGTTACTCCACTGCATAAGGGAGGCGACCCACAAGATATTAACAATTACCACCCCATCTCAATTATCAACTCGGTGGCTAAAATCCTCGAGAAACTAGTGTTCAACCAGCTATCACATTATGTCTCAACTTTCAATATTCTATCTCCATGCCAGTCTGGGTTCAGACCTAAACACTCCACAACTACAGCTCTGTTAAAACTTACCAGCGATGTGTTCACTGCTTCCGAGGATGGTAAACTCACCGGTGCCATCTTTCTTGATCTAACCAAGGCCTTTGATGTCGTTGACCACTACCTACTGCTTGATAAACTTTACTCTATTGGTCTTTCTCAAAACAATCTACTGTGGTTTAACTCATACCTTCATAACAGACGCCAATGTGTCACCTTTAATGGAAGTCAATCCAATTCCTTAATTGTTGAGAAGGGGGTCCCGCAAGGTTCGTCCTTGGGACCACTCCTTTTCTCTATTTTCATAAACGACCTCCCTAATATCTGTTCTGACTGTCAAATACAACTATATGCCGATGATGCGGTGCTATATACATCTAGTACTAACAAGTCTGAAATTGAAAGAACCCTTCAATCAGATCTTATTTCTGTTCAGAAATGGCTATTATTTAACAAATTAATTTTAAATAAAAATAAATCATGCAGTATGTTATTTGGTACCAGACAAGGCCTTGGTAATTCTGTAGATCTGACTATATCATTTAATGAAGGATCACCATTAGAACAAGTATTGAACTTCAAATATCTTGGTGTTTGGCTTGACCCAACGCTTTCATTTACGCAGCATAGTGAGACGATTACTAAAAAACTTAGCTGTAATCTAGCTATTCTTTACCGCCATATAAATTGTTTCATCTTTCAGATGAGAAAAATAATTGTCTCTCAACTACTACTACCAACACTGGATTATGCTGATATTGTCTATCAGAATACATTTGATATACATCTTCAACCCCTTAATGTAGTTTATAATAGTCTTTGCAGATTTATTTTAAGGTGTCCATATATAACTCACCACTGTTCTGTGTACGAAACTTTAAACTGGTTATCCCCCCACGCTCGAAGATGCTACCACTGGTTCCAGTTCATCTTTAAATGCATCCACCTCAATTACCCTTCTTATTTAAAACAAGACCTATTACCATACACACCCTCATATTCACTAAGACATATTCAGCAACCCTTCTTTTTCATTCCAAGAACTAACAAAGAAATTGGGAGACGTGCATTTAAATACAAAGCTCCTTCTGACTGGAACACTCTGCCTAGTACCATAAGAACTATTAGCTCATTTCGTCTATTTAAAAATACACTTTTACCTTTCCTTATAAAACCATGTACCTGTTTCTAGTATTAGAGTCTTCGAGCTCCTTTATCTAGCTTGCTCTGAGTGTGATCATTTGGCATAACTATTGTATATGCATGGCCATTACACTTATGTATTATTGTATTGCATAGTGTAACAAGGTCTTATATTGTATTATGTTACAATATCATAAAATAATATATTATGTAATAATGTTGATAGTATGTATTAACGTACGATGTATGATAGGTGGTATATGGTATTATGCACTAACATTATGCTGTAACACATAACTTTTGTTATTATTGGATTTGTAAAGTTAATTAACAATTGTTATAAACTATAACAAGTGGGGATGGAGGGGTTTTGGGATTGGTGTGTGGGTAGGTGGGTCAATGAGAGCCTCTATGTATGTTATGTCTTGTGCTGTATGTTCTATGTTAGACCCCCTCGAAAACGAGATGACTGTCCATCTCAAGGGGTTATCCATGAATAAACTTGTTTCAAATATATTACAAATTTATACAAATACAAAATATATTCCCCTAATTTGAGAAAGGACATTTTTGCTATTGAGGGAGTGCAGCGTAGGTTTACAAGGTTAATTCCCGGGATGGCGGGACTGTTCATATGCTGAGAGAATGGAGCAGCTGGGCTTGTACACTCTGGAATTTAGAAGGATGAGAGGGTATCTCATTGAAACATATAAGATTGTTAAGGGTTTGGACACACTAGAGGCAGGAAACATGTTCCCGATGTTGGGGGAGTCCAGAACCAGGGGCCACAGTTTAAGAATAAGGAGTAAGCCATTTAGAACGGAGACGAGGAAACACTTTTTCTCACAGAGAGTGGTGAGTCTGTGGAATTCTCTGCCTCAGTGGGTGGTGGAGGCGGGTCCTCTGGATGCTTTCAAGAAAGAGCTAGATAGGGCTCTTAAAAATAGCGGAGTCAGGGGATATGGGGAGAAGGCAGGAACGGGGTACTGATTGGGTATGATCAGCCATGATCACATCGCTTGCTCGAAGGTCTGAATGGCCTACTCCTGCACCTATTGTCTATTGTCTGTTGTCTATTACAGAAAATATATATATATTTTTTTTTAAATAATTTTTATTTATTAGAAGTACATTACATTACAACCAATTACACTAGTACTCATCACATATATATTATTACAATTAATGTACTCCGATTATTTTCTACACTAATAAAAGGAAAGGATGAGATTGAAAGAAAGAAGAAAGTGAAAGAAAAAAGTGAAAGTGTAAAAAACATGACAAAAAAAAAGAAAAAAAAAAGACAAAGACCCTATAAGAAAGAATTTAAAAACAAAAAGAAAGAGTTAAGAAATAGACCCTAAAGAAGAAGAAAAATGAGAAAGAGGGAAAAGAGAAAAACAAATACTTTTTTATAAGCCTCCCGCAAATGGGACATACCAACTCTCCAACTTTCATCCCCCCTTACCTGACCTCAGTTTTTTTTTAGTACTTTTGCACCCTATACTTGTAATAATTCTATGAATACAGACCACGTCAGGTGGAAGTGATCTGGTTTACCTGCCAGGAGGAGTCTTATCTCTTCTAAGTGTAATGATTCGAACATATTTGAAATCCACATGTTTATAGTTGGTATTGGAGCGTTTTTCCAGAATTTTAGGATTAACTTTTTTCCAGTTATTAACCCATAGTCTATTAATTTCTTTTGGAACACATTTAGTTCTGGACCATCTTCCGTTGTTCCGAAGATAATCCATTCTGCTTTGGGTATCAGTTTAATTTTAAATAATTTTGTAAAATTTTCAAAAATTTCAATCCAAAATTTTTGAATTTTTATACAGAAGACAAATGAGTGCGCTATAGTAGCTTCTTGAGATTGACATTTATCACAAATTGATGATACATTTGGGAAAATTGTATTGATTTTAGTTTTAGAATAATATAATCTATGTAAAATTTTAAATTGTATTAAAGTATGTCTTACATTAATCGAACATTTATGCACGTTTAATAAATGTTCATTCCACCTTTCCTTTGAGATTTTAATAGCTAAATCTTGTTCCCAGTCTCTTCTAATACCTTCCGTAGATGGTATTTCTACATTTAAAATAATATTATACAAATATGATATTAAGTTTGCTGATTCAGCTTTTATCTGCATTGCTTCATCCAATACATCTGTTGAGGTATTATGATGATCTTTTGTATATTTTTTCAAATAGTCACATATTTGAAAATATTTAAAATATTGATTATTTCCAAGTTTATATTTTATTTGTAATTGTTGGAATGATAGTAATTTTCCAGTTTCGTACAAGTCACCGAACGTTTTAATTCCTAGTCTATCCCATTGTATGAAAGATTTGTCTGTAATAGAGGGGTTAAATGAAGGGTTATTAATTATGGGAGATAAAAGCAATAAATTTCTTAATTTTAAATTTTGTTTTATTTGTTTCCAAGTTCTAATTGTGCTATGTATAATTGGGTTTTTGTTATAATTTATGTTATTCAGTTTCATTGGTGACAGAAGGATCGCTCCAATGTTTCCAGAGGAGCAGTCTTCTCTCTCCATTACAATCCAATCCACTTGCTGGGCAGAGTTGTCCATCAGTTGAATCATATTTTTTAATATTTACTGACCAATAGTAATACATGAAGTTAGGGAGTGCTAAGCCCCCTAATACTTTAGCTTTGTTCAAGTGTGTTCTTTGTATTCTATGTGATTTATAGTCCCATATAAAATTCATAATATCTGAATCCAGTTTTTTTTAAAACTTCTTTGGTAGGTATATAGGAATCGATTGAAATAGGTATAAAATTTGTGGTAAGAAAATCATTTTTATTGCGTTTATTCGGCCTATTAAAGACATCGGGAGCGTTTTCCAAAATTTAATTAGTGTATTTAATTTATTAAGTAAAGGATCAAAATTTGCTTTAAACATGCCTTGATATGTTCTGGTGATTTCGATTCCCAAGTATTTAAATTTTTCTGTAGCTATTTTAAAAGGGAATTTTAAAAGATGTGTTGAGTCTTTCGGTTTTATTGACATAATTTCACTTTTATTCCAATTTATTCTATATCCAGAAAAGGATCCAAAATCCTCGATTAAGTTTAATATATTTGGTATAGTGATTTGAGGTTTTGTAATGTACAATAATATATCATCCGCGTATAAAGATATTTTATTATTTAGTGTTATACCCATGGATATCTGGATGTGTTCTAATTTTTTCTGCTAACGGTTCAATTATGAGAGCGAACAACTGTGGTGATAATGAACATCCTTGTCTATTTCCCCTTGATAGTTGAATTTTCAAGGATAATATGTTATTAGTTAATATTCTAGCTGTAGGTTTATTATATAATAGTTTAATCCATAACATAAAATTCTCTCCCAGTTGGAATTTTTGTAATACTTTATCCATATAATTCCATTCTACTTGGTCAAATGCTTTTTCAGCGTCCAAGGAAATGATTGATAATTCTTGTTCTTCAGATTTATGTGAATGCATTATATTGAGTAGACGTCTCATATTATTAGATGAATATCTTTTAGGGATAAACCCCGTCTGATCTGGATTTATTAGTTTACTAATATATTTACTTAATGTTCTTGCTAGTGTTTTCGCTAATATTTTTTGATCTGTGTTTAACAATGCTATAGCTCTATATGAACCCGGTTCTTCTATATCTTTGTCTTTTTTAAGTATTAGTGTGATCGTTCAAGTTCGGTGGGCGGCGCGACTCTCGTCAGCAGCGGCCTCTGCAGTCCGTCTGTCTTTTTTAAATTATTTTTGTCTCGTTTCTATGTAGTTTTTATTATTTTTTGTTGTCGGGGTATGTGTGTGGGGTGGGGGGGGGAACTTTAAAATCTTTCCCCTGCACGGGAGACCCAACCTTTTCTTTGTCGGGTCTCCGTTGTCGTTGGGGCTGGGCAACGTGGAGCGGCCTCCAGCAGGAACGACCTGGGGCTCCAGTTGCGGAGCTGCGGACTACTCACCGTCACGGGGCTGGCCGAGTCCGGAGCGGGTGGAGCTGTGGTGGAGCGCTGCTGCGACCCGACCCCCGGAGATTCGGAGGCTACAACCGCGGGTCTGGCGGACGGCAACACCGGAAGCCCGCGGGTCCCTGGTAGGAGAACACTTTTCGGGGCTTCCGCAGCGGCGACTTCTCCCGCCCGAGTTGCGGGGTTGAAGAGCACCTGGAGCGGGGCTTTACATTATCGCCCCGCGCGGCTTGGAATGGCCGCGGGACTTTGCGAGCGCACGCCGGGGCTCTAACACTAAGACCCGGTGCGCGAACTTGCATTACCTGGCGTGGCTTTAATGGCCGCGGGACAATCACCATCGCCCGCCGGGGGCTTTGACTTTGACTCTGACATCGGGGGGGGGAGTGCAGTGGAGAGAAGTTTTTTTTGCCTTCCATCACAGCGCTGTGATGGATGTATGTGTAAATTGTGTTGTGTCTCGGGTCTTCTTCGTTTTGTAATATATGGCTGCAGAAACGACATTTCGTTTGGACCTCAACGGGGTCCAAATGACAAATAAATTGTATTGTATTGTTGATTCAGCTAATGTGTCAGTTAATATTTGTTTTTGAAAGCATATTGGTACATTTTTTGTAATCGTGGTATAATTTTGTCGTAGAAGCTTTTATAAAATTCATTAGTAAATCCATCAGGACCTGGTGTTTTTCCATTCTTTAATGAGTTTATTGTATCTTCTAATTCCTTAATTGAGATTTGTGCTCCCAATTCCTCTTGTTCCTTCAATTCTAACTTTGGAAGATTACAATTATCCAAAAACTCTGTAATTTTATAGGAGTCAGTTGTCGTTTTAGATGTATACAAATTCTCATAAAATTGCGCAAATCTTTTATTAATATCCTTCGGTATGGTTAATAATTCCCCTCTGTCTGATTTAATCTTTGGGATCGTATGTTCTTTTTCTCGTTTTTTTAGCTGGCGAGCCAAAAGTTTATGCGGTTTATCCCCAAATTCAAAGTGCTCTTGTTTTGTAATTTGAAAAAGTCTTATAAGTTTGGCTGATAATAGTTTATTTAATTTAAATTTCAAAATTATTATTTTATTGTTTATCTATTGATGGATCTTTAGCATTATCTATATCCATTTGTCTAATAAGTTCCTCTAACTGTCTTTGTTCATTCTTATTCTTTTTATTTTGAAAAGCTTGATATGAAATTATAATACCTCTAATGTATGCTTTAAAAGATTCCCATAATACAGTAGACGATATATCTGGAGTGTCATTTATTTCAAAAAAGGTATCCATTTGTTCTTTTAAATATATACTCGCTTGTGGATCTTTTAAAATGTGGGAATTAAATCTCCAAAACGGTTTATTCTTAGACATTCCTTCCTGTTTTAAAAAGAAAGTTAGTGGTAAATGGTCTGAAATCGAGTTTGTATGGTATGTTGGGTTAAAAGTATGAGGGATTAATTTTGTGTCCACCAGGAAATAATCTATACGTGAGTATGTTTTGTGTACCATTGAATAAAACGAGTATTCCCTGCCAGTTGGATTAACAATTCTCCAAACATCTGCTATATTAGTATTGTTTATATAAGTATTTAAAAGTTCACCGGTTTTAGATTTCATATTCCCTCTCTGTTTTTGGCTTGATTTATCTAAATACGGATCTAAAACACAGTTAAAGTCTCCTCCTATTATAACATTTTGATAGTTAGACTGCAATTATGTTCAGAATTTTATTGAAAAAATGAGGGTTGTCAAAGTTAGGCGCGTATATATTTACCAAGGTAATTGGAGCATCATGAATTTCTCCATTAACTATTAAGTATCTCCCTTCGATGTCTGTTATGATATTCTTTGCTTTAAATGGTATACCTTTTCTTATAATGATTGACGTACCTCTAGATTTCGAAGTAAATGAGGAATGGTATGTTTGACCTATCCATTTCGCCCTCAACCTAGCTTGATCATGAGATTTTAGATGAGTTTCTTGTAAGAAGATGATGTCAGAGTTGTACAGTTTCAGCTGAGCTAGTATCTTACCCCTTTTAATATGTTCGTTAATACCTCTTATATTCCAACTACAGAATGAGACTCCTCCTGGGTTCTTTTGCTTAGCATCTTGCATTTTGAATAATTATAGTACCTTTAAATCTTGTGGTGCATCCATATCCCAGGTCTTTAGGTATTGGGGGTATATAATTTAATGGGGTGGCACGGTGGCGCAACGGTAGAGTTGCTGCCTTGCAGCACCATAGACCCAGATTTGATCCTGACTACAGGTGCTGTCTGTACAGTACTTGTACATTCTCCTTATGACCACATGGTTTTCTCTGGATATTCTGGTTTCTCCCACATCTGAAAGAAGTGCAGGTTTTTAGGTTAATTGGCTTCTGTAAATTGTCCCTGGTGTGTAGGATACAACTGGTGTATGGTAAATTGCTGGTTGGTGTGGACTTGGTGAGCCGAAGGGCCTGTTTCCATATATATGTTTTACATATATATCTTAATTTCATTGAACCATATAGGTTGAATATGTGGGATTATTTTTGTCTTGTTTCTAAAGTCAAAGGGTAAGGTTGATTGATTTATTTGTGCAGAACAGTGATTCGAAGTCTGACTCCTTTTGCCTTGTTTCTATGTTTTTGTTTCTCTATATAAGCATAACAGCATGAATTATGATCTGATTTCCATACATGAATATACTAAGATCATTCATGTGCTGCACCTGTTGATCAAAGCCTGGCTCTACTGTGGAATGTAATTAGGAATATAATTTAGCCTAACCTTATACCTAATCCAATTTGAAACATAAATGTTGCATTCAAGTGTAAGTTAAAAGACTCGCTACAGTATGCACAATTTCAAGCTGAAAAATGCAAAAGCTCCCTACCGTGGGAGGGGAAACACCCCACCTCCCACTCCCTCCCACCCTCGGTCACAACGCTCCCTCGCAATTTCTCACTCTCAACTCTCACCCAATGTGCAGCAGCCCTGTGATGGTGGTGGACATGCTAGTCGAGATGGAGATAATAATAATAATAATAGATTTTATTTATATAGCGCTTTTCAGGACTCAAAGTCGCGTAAGATGCCTTTGGAGTGCATCTTTGTATGTGTTAATGTTTTGGAGATCTCTGATGCTGACTGGTAGGGTATTCCAATCCCTTGCTGTCTTGAAGAAAAACGAGTTAGAAAGTGCTAATGAAGTGCCGTGTGGTATGAAATAATTTCCAGGTTGGTAGCTTCTGGCTAAGTATTCTGTTTTTAATATATGTATAAAAGACCTTTGGATTTCCCATAATCCTACTTCCCAAGGACACTTCATTGCCCCATTTGGCCAAGCTAATTTCCACCTTTATCAGCATGGACCAGTTGGGCTGAAGGCCCTGTATCTGTACTGTAGAACTCCATGACTCTTATGACTATGACTCAGTAACTCATGATGACCTTTCGACCACAACCCCACCCCCTTGTTTATTAAAGGTTTATCTCTGCCTTAAAAAAAACAAACAGTATCAGTATTAACAGCCTTCAAATGGGTGTCCTTACCCATGTGTCTGCCTTTGGATAAGAAAATATTGTAAAAACCGGTCGTCATAAGTTTCAGTGACATATGAAAGAACTAGTCCAAAGCCTAACCTAGTGTCACACAGCATGAAAACAGGCCCTTCGACCCAACTTACCCACGACGACCAACATGCCCTATCTACAGTAGTCCCACCTGTTCGTTTTCATTCCGTATCCCTCCAAACCTACCGTGTCCATGTACCTGTTTAAATGCTTCTTAAATGTTGTGATAGTACCTACCTCAACTACCTCGTCTAGCAGCTTGTTCCATATACCCACCACCATTTGTGTAAAGAAAGTTGCCCCTCATGTTCCTATTAAATCTTTCCCCCTGAGTGGGTAAGATTTAATAGGAACCTGAGGGGTGTTTTTTTTTCACTCAGAAGGTGGTAGGTATATGGAATGAGCTGCCAGAGAAGATAGTTGAGGCAAGTGCTTTATTGTCATATATCCCGAAACAGAGCAATGATATTCTTATTTGCAGCGGCACAACAGATATGTAAACCTATTGCTCTGTAAAACCCGTAATAAACAACAACAACAAAATCAGAACAGACAAATAAATAGACAACAGCAGTGCAAAGTGAAAAATAATATCCCTTTGTCTATATAGTTCAGAGCCTATTTGGTTTTAGTATTTAATAGCCTGATGGTTGTAGGGAAGAAGCTGTTCTTGAACCTGGACCCTACCTTCTTCCTGATGGCAGGAGAAATGAGACCATGGCCAGGATGGTGTGGGTCTCTGGTGATGCTGGCTGCCTTTTTGAGGCAGTGACTCTTATAGATCCCTTTGATAGTGATGAGGTCAGTATCTGTGATGGACTGGGCAGTATTCATCACTTTTAGCAATTTTCTTTGTTCCTGAGCGTTCGAGTTGCCTCAACAGGTCATGGTGCAACCAGTCAATATGCTCTCTGCTGTACACCTGTAGAAGTTCGAGAGTATATGTTGACATATTGAATCTCCTCCATCTTCTAAGGAAGTAGAGGCATTGATGGGGTTTCTTTATTCATTGTGCTTGGTGCAGGACAGATCATCAGAGATATGCACGTCTAGGAATTTGATGCTTTTAACTCTCTCCACCACTGTCCTGTCGATGAAGACAGGATTGTGAGTCTTTGGTCTTCCTCTTCCAAAGTACACAATCTGTTCCCTGGTCTTACTGATGTTGAGAGCAGGGTTGTTGTTCTGGCACCATTTAGTCAGTCGATTGATCTCCATCCAATACTCTGACTCATCGTCATTTATAATTTGTCCAACAACAGTGGTGTCGGCGGCAAACTTGAAGATGGAGGTCGCACTTTATCCGGGTACACAGTCGTGAGTATAGAGTGAGTCGAGCATGGAGCTGAGCAGGCAGTCATGAGGTGCTCCCTTGCTGATAGGTATTGAGGAGGAAGTGTTGCTGCCAATTCGTACAGATTGTGGTCTGTTGATGACGAAGTCGAGGATTCATTTGCAAAGGGATACGTAGATGCCCAGTTCCGTGAGCTTGGTAACGAGCTTGGTGGGGATGATGGTGGTAAACGGCGAGCTATAGTCCATGAACAACCACCTGACTATAACAGTATTCTGACATTACATGGATAGGAATGTTTTAGAGAGACATGGGCTAAATGCAAGCTGATGGGAATGCTAAGACCGGGCATGTTGGTCAGCATGGATGAGTTGGGCTAAAGGGCGTATTTCCATGCTGTATGACTCTAAGTGGCACTTGGTGTAAGACAGTCAGATACATCCTGCTGTAAGGAACAACTGCTGTCCTCGTGAACCTGTGTGCCTGTTCAAATATTTCAGTGAAGGGCAACGTACTTTGTAATTGCCTGCTGAACCTTCACATGGCTTTCAGTGATTGTGTTCAAGGTTACCTGGGTCCCCTTTGAATGTTGGCAATACCCAACTTCTACCCATTTAAATAAATATTTGCTTTTCTGTTTTGTACACCAAACTGGATGTCTTCACAATTTTCCATTTCGAACTTCACCTGCCATATGATTATCATGATTGACGTTAAGTCTGCATAACTCTGACAGACAATGACAATTGTGATTTTGCTTCCAACACTCAATCCACCTGTGGTTTGTGTTGCACAGAAAATGGGAAGGAAGATTTTTTTTTAGCAAATAGGGAAAGATATTTCTCTTCCCATAACTGGATCTATATTAAGCCAGTGGAAATTTCCCTCTTCACAGTTATAGATGGGTCGGAGCTGGCATTAGTGGGGAAATACAGACTGCTGGAAGAGCTCAGCACATCAGGCAGTATCTGGAGGGAATGGACAGATGCTGTTTGGGATTCTAACCTTATTCAGACTGGGTGCAGTGGGGAACATTATGTGGTGGGCTCCGCCGTGAGGAGCAAAATTGTGGTGGGGCTCGAAGGGGGGGACATTGTGGTAAGAGAGGAGATGAGGCCAGATATGCTGACACTTTCTGAGTAAAATGCTGTTCTGTGGCTTATTTTGACAGCCTGTCAAAGGTGAGACTACAGAGGCTGTGAAGACTGCAATTGAAGTTGGGTACCGCCATTTTGATGGAGCCCTAATGTATGGCAATGAAGATGAAGTTGGTGAAGCTATTCGTGCAAAGATAGCTGATGGGACAGTAAAACGGGAAGATATATTTTACACCAGCAAGGTATGTACATTTCTTTATAAGCATAATTATACTCTGATTACTAATATCTCCATTTCCTTCTGCAAGTATAGAATAATTGCTGTCGACCTGCAAGACAGTTTTATCAGAGAGGCGCAAGAGATTGCAAATGCTGGAGCCTTGAGCAAAGAACAAAATACTGGAGGTATTTGGATGAGAATGAGGGAGGCTAAATAAGGCGAAATGAGCAGCCCCTGCGCAGTTGTCGGGAGGGGAGGGGGGGAGAGGAGGAGGAGGAGGAGGGGGAGGAGAGGAGGGGGAGGAGAGGAGGAGGAGGGGGAGGAGAGGAGGAGGAGGGGGGGGAGAGGAGGAGGGGGGGGAGAGGAGGAGGGGGGGGAGAGGAGGAGGGGGGGGAGAGGAGGAGGGGGGGGAGAGGAGGAGGGGGGGAGAGGAGGAGGGGGGAGAGGAGGATGGGGGGGAGAGGAGGAGGAGGTGAGCCGTGCGGGCTGTGGGGCCACGGCGAGCGGGCTGCGGGGCCCACGGCGAGCGGGCTGCGGGCGGGCGGCAACCAAATGACTGCGAGGCGGTGGGGGGGGTGACGTAAGTCGCAGTGTGTGCAAAACTGCGCAGCAGGCTTACGCGTGGAAAACAGTGCGCACAGGCCGCGCGAGCAGACCCATTGTGACGTCATCAGCTCGTTTATTTTCTGTTATTTGAAATTTTTGAACATTTTCATAAATAACAAGAAATAAAGCTCAAAACTTTCAGATAAGGCGACTTTTGACTTCACAGCATAAATCTCTATCGGAATATGTAAAAATTGCACCGTTAGTGCGTCGTGTTTTCGAGGAGATGTGAAACGCACACGAACATCACACATATAAATAAATACACATCCAAGATCAGAGTTTTATAAGCAGACAGACAGACAGTCTATCAGCCCATTAGCAAGCAAGGCCTGTTTCTTGATCGATCCCTGCATTTTAACCTTTCTGTTGAAAATGCATTTCATTTCTCTGCAGATTGTTCAATTAAATCATTTATAATTGCATGCTTGTTGTAACTTCGCAAAGTGTAATGTTTAAATCACTGAGCAATGGCAGAGAAAATGTGGAACAAAAAAATGAGCATCCACTATCTTGCTTCTTTTTTGTCTCCAAAGAGACTTGCCTCTAAATAATGTTGGTTTCCAATATTCACCGACAAAAATTGAATATAGGACATTTGAAAGCAGACCTTCTCATGTTGGACTCGTGTATCCAGCAAGATCTATGACTGTCTTGTTTATTGGTGTATCGAAATAATGTTTTATCTGAATGGATAGTTAGGCAATCTTCCAAATCGCTCTGAGTAGTTCTCCAGATTCCAAGGCACTGTGAGCTGCAAGTATTTTATAATTTGAATTAACAAAAAAAATCACCAGAATCTCAATCTGTGAACATGCTAAGAAGATCATGAGACTCCTCTTGGACCAAGTGTGTCAAGTCAAATGGACTTGACTTCGGATTGGGACTGAATTTTCTCCAGAGAGAAAACTTGTGACATTCTCAATTAAAATGGAAGTTTAGCTCTTTGAATGAGGTAATGACTTCTGTGTTTTACCTCTAGGTCTGGATGACTTATCTTTCTCCCCCCTTGGTCCAGAAAGCCCTGGCGAAGACTCTGAAGAGCCTACAGCTGGACTGTGTTGATTTATACCTTGTGCACTGGCCAATGTCTTTGAAGGTAAGCTAAAATATGAGATGAACCTGTAAGGTGAGCTCCAGCAATCCCTGCACACTAGCACTATCCAACACACACTAGGGACAATTTACAATTATACCAAGCCAACTAACCTACAAAGCTCTACGTCTTTAGAGTGAGGGAGGAAACCAGAGATCCCAGTGAAAACCCAAGCAGGTCACTGGGCGAACGTACAAACTCCATATAGACTGCATCCGTAGTCAGGATCGATCCTGAATCTCTGGCGCTGTAAGGCAGCAACTCTACAGCTGCGCCACTGCCGCCCTGTGATTTACAATAGCTCCAGTTTCTTACTGATTTTCATATTTCCATTTCCTTATTTGTTATCACAGCAGAAGGCACAATAAACACTGAAGAAATGCAGAGGAAACAAATGTACATCAGAATAGGAAGTGTAAAAAAAAAAAATTGAGTAAATTCCCTGGACCAAACAGCCTGCATCCCAGGATTGTAAACAGACACATGAAGTGTATAGTTTGCCATGGTCCTTTTAAAAACTCCCTGAACCTCTGAACAGTGAGATTGAGAGGGAGAAAATATAATATGATTATTTTGGTTGAGGAGTGAGAGACCTGTTGTCAGCAAAATGGTGGAATCTATCTTTAAAAAGCATTCATTTTATTCAGCAGAGTTGGGCATAGTTTAATGAATAGAAAATAGTGTTTGAAAAATCTAATATTACTTTTTTAAGAATATGAATAGCAGAATGTATAAGGAGAAACTGGTAGATGTTGTACAATGCCTTCCATAATGTTTGGGATAGAGACCCATCATTTATTTATTCTCCTCTGTACTCCACAATTTGTGATTTGTAATAGAAAAAAAATCCAATTTTAATAAAGGCCATTTTTATGCATTTTGGTTTCACCATGTAGAAATTACAGCTGTGTTTATACATAGTCCCACCATTTCAGGGTGGTGGAAGCACAGAGTGTTCCTGTATTGCAACTTTGTATTGTAGTTTGTTGGAAGCTGGTTGGAAGAATAGCCTACTCCTGCACCTATTGTCTATTGAAAGTAATCAGCACAGTTTTGGCTAAAGGGTCCCAACACAAAATGTCATCTGACCATTCCCTCCACAGACACTGCCTGACCTGCCGACACTTTGTCTTTTGCTACATTAGAGTATAAAAGTAACTTGCACCATGTAATCAGTGCTTCCACACCTCAAATATTTTTTTCCTGGAATGGAATTCCAAATTACCTGGAATTTGATGGTATTTCCCAGCCCGGTAAGCCTTCCCCAACTACGCATGTGCGATTGACGCCCCAACTGCGCATGCGCGGATACCGGGCCCACTGCTCATGCGCGGGGAGACAGCGTCCCGACCACGTCACTGGCACCAATTTTAATTGTGACGCGGCTGACGGGCCTCCCCCAACTGCGCAGGCGCGGATGGTTGTAAATATACAGGTACATGGGTTTTTTCTGCAAATCCCGCGGGCCTGATTGGACCCCTTCGAGTCTCCCCGCGGGTGCGCAGTGAGCCTGGTATCTGCGCGTGCGCAGTTGGGGCGGCAGGTAAATTTCATGAAATTTCCCGAAATTATTTTATTTCCCTAAAATTACCCGAAGACAACCAGAAATTCCCGAATTTTGGGTAATTTCCTTCAAAGTGCAACACTGCATGTAATAGGCCTTAACTGATGACAATTCCCAGGCTGCCTGGACTGTTCTCATAAACTTTGTATTCTCATGTACTACCTCATTTCCATAACAATGCAAATTGAAGTCCTTTTGGTGGTATTAGTGGTGACTTGATTTTCATGCAATTGTGTTCCTTCAGTTCTGTATGTGTCACTATGTGATTCACCTCCGCACCCCAGAACTAGTCAAATGCACGTCTTGCCTTATCTGAGCATTTCCTACCTTCTCAGTAGCAGTCACGCCAGTGGTACCATGTGTCACAGCATTTGCCAGATAATGAAAATGAGGATTTGCTGGTCCTTGGGCCTGAATGGCACTGTGTTGCATCATCCACGAGGGACAAAGAGAGCCTAGGATAATTGGAAAATTCCTCACAGTATCTCTTTATTGCAGCCCAGTGATAAGGAGCTGATGCCCAAAGACGCAGATGGAAAGGTTCTTAAAGACGACGTGGATTTCCGTGAAACTTGGTTGGTAGGTACTTGATATGGTTATTTTTAATGTAAAATCGTTTGAGTGAAATTGAAACTGGAATTCTGATAATCGTTGATTTTTATTTGTTACTTTAGAGATACAGTGCGGAAACATGCCCTTCGGTCCACCGTCCGCGCAGATCAGCGATCGCCCTGTACGCTAACACTATCCTAGACACATTAGGGATGTTTACAATTTTACCAAGCTAATTAACCTACAAATTTGTACATCTTTAGAGTGTGGGAGGAAACCAGAGCTCCCAGAGAAAACCCGTGCAGGTTAAGGGGAGAATGTATAAACTCCATACAGACAGCACCCATAGTCAGGATCGAACCCAGGTCTCTGGCGCTGTGAGGCAGCAACTCTACCGCTACGGCACCGTGCTGCCCATAGTTGATGTATCTTTCAGGAAATTGCTTCCAACCAATACTTTCACTCCTTGAAAGAGCAAAATGGAGAAGGAGAAATAGAACTAAACTAAAGTTAAAATGCTCTGTAGTGGAGCTTGCATTGGACTCTTGTGGTTAAACTACTAAACAAGCAACCTAGTAGCAAGGAGCAATAACTCCCCACTATGCTGACCATTAAATATTGGGAGTTGGATGCACACTGTAGCAGCTGGATGATGCGTTTATGTCGTGCAGAAGCGGTGTTGTACTACTGGATATGTTAGGCGGTCTAAAGGTTAAATCTAGACGTGTTTGCCTTTTCAGGTAAATGTGCACTATTCCATGAAACGTGGATTGCTCCTGTTCAGGGCTATGCTCCCTTGATCAACTTGCGCAAACAAAATACTAAACTACCAAGCACTTTGATCACTACTGAACCCAGTTATTAAAAGGGAATGGAAATGGGTTTCTGTTCTTTAAATCCAACTTACTGCTTGCCCCAGACATTGAACTAGTGGTAACATTAAAGTAGTGTGCATTTGTTGGAGAAATCTCATAAAGGCATGCCAACTTTGTGAGATAGGAAGTAATGAACCACATCACTTTCCCCAGGTGCCTCAGATGAAGTCAGCTCCACTGATCATGAAGATTTGATTTTTCACCCAGTGGTAAATATTTAGTTTCAATTTCAAAATAATAGGAGTGTCTGGCCTACTCCTTTTGCTGGGCTGTTGCTGAGAAATGCATCTACATTGGTCTTCTGTGTGGATACAATCTGTTGCCCAGTTCAGATGAAGAACATGCCAATATGCACTATCATTGTTAATAAATCTGAGAAAGATATTGGAGAAATTACTGGGAATTGGAAAGGGAGAGGGATGTAAATGATGTGAAATTAAGTTGCTTTTTTATCGAATGTAGGCCATGGAATGCTGCAAGGATGCTGGCCTAGTGCGGTCTATCGGAGTGTCTAACTTCAATCGCAGACAGCTGGAGATGATTCTAAAGATGCCCAATCTGAAATACAAGCCGGTGTGTAATCAGGTAAGATTTGACAAACAATCCAATATACAATTGATGAACCAGAACTAGTATTTCATTTTCTCCTCCAAGGAGTGATCAATGGTCAGCATGAACTCAGTGGGCCGAAGGGCCTGTTTCCATGCTGTATCTCAAACCCTAAATGAAACAAAGTTGTTTTGTCTGGTGATGAGGGAATTTGCTTCAACTGTGGAAGAGATCCTTTGAGTTACTCGAGTTGCTGGAAATGCCTACAGAATTTCAAACTTTCAGCCCTCTGCTGCCTCGTGCAAGTGCCCCTGTGACACGGAGAAGGCAGGGAGAGCGTGGTACAAACTGATCAACCTTGGAGGCTCCCAATAAGACCTGTTCTAATGCAAGCGCAACAAGGGTCAGTCAGCAGCAGGACCTCTTGTAAATAAGTACTACTGAGATCTCCAAGTCTGCACCAACAATACTGTCCTAGGAGGTAAATTTATTCACCTTTTCAATGGAGCTAGTTTTCCAGGCAACTGATGTTATTAGAGGTTGTGATCCTGATATTTACTGAAGAGCAATCTTCCCAGAGTTATATCTCCAGTGTCCCTGCCTAATTGATGTAGTCCATGGCTATGGTGGTGGAAGAAGAGGGATTGCAGACGTATTTACAAGGTTGTGTAGATACAAGGAACTGCTCTTGGGCCTGGAGAAATTGACCTGGTTCCTTTGCTCATGGACATATAGAACATAGAACAGTAAAGTACAGTAACAGGCCTTTTGGCCCACAACAACTGTGCCGAACATGATGCCTAGACCAACTTTTAAACGCCTGCATATTATTCATATCCCTCCATTGCCTGCATATCTATGTGTTTCTCCAGAAGCCTTTTAAGTGCCACTAACGTCTCTCCCTCTACCACAACCCCCAGCAGAGCGTTGTGGGTACTCACCCCCTCTCTGTTTAAAAAAAATCTTGCATTGCACATTTTCTTTAAACGTTATCCATTACACTTTAAAGTTATGCCCTGTATGTGATGTTTTGGGTCGAGACACTTCTTCAGACAATGAAAGCTGCTGCTTTTAGCTTACTGCTGCTGTGCTTTGCAAAGGTACCAATTTATTTTTGTGCAAGACATTTCCACTGAATGTGTGGATAGCCTAGAATATTTGTTTTTTGCAGGTGGAGTGCCATCCTTACTTAAACCAGAATAAACTACTGAAATACTGTCAGTGCAACAATATTGTTCTCGTGGGCTACAGTCCCTTGGGAACATCACGCAATCCTGAGTCGTAAGTATTTCAGAACCACCAAGCTGAATTCAGAGCATACTGTATTTTGATAGTCCTCTAAGTATTAACTATACTGTTGAATGCCTTCTGTAAACATTAAAGTTTGATTGTAAAATTCTCAGGTTCACCCATTTAATGTATATAGATGTTGTTGTATATGGTATAGGCAGCAGAGTTTGGTTCATCTAGTTCAACATGAGTAAGGTGAATGGGAATGGAATTTTTTTGGGTGCTCAGAGAATTGATGGCATGGGGTAGGTTCCCCCGGACCCAAAAAAGACATAAAGTGCCAGAGTAACTCAAACGGTCAGCAGCATACTTGGAGAACATGAATAGGTGACATTTCAGACTGATTAGTCTGAAGAAGGGTCCAGACCCGAAATGTCATCTCATCATGTTCTCCAGGGATGCTGCCTAACACACTGAGTTACTTCAGTACTTTGTCTTTTTTTTTAAACCAGCATCTGCAGTTCCTTGTTTTTTGCCCAGTACCATCTTTGATCAGCTGTGGAAAGGGCTCTTTGAAGATTAAGACCTCAGACCTGGCACAAACTTGTTTCAACCAGGCAGCAGTGAATCCTGCTCTCTCACATATTTCTGAGACCGGGTTTAACTGCAGAGACACTTTGATGATTGAAGGTATACCATAATCTCTAACTCCACCGAATCCTATGACTCCAGGAGAAGGGTAAGGGAACAAGCGGCAGAATTGTCCACTCGCATGCCCAACACCACACTCCTAAACAGACTGTCTATTTATCGTGCTTGTCATGGGAAATTATTTCTGGATGGACTGAGCAACAATATTCATGGATGTGCTCAAAGTTTCTTTGAAGAAATGCGACTACTATTGATCCCTCTGGATCTTTGGCCCGTGGCAGTACAAAAGGGAGAAGGAGCATTGGAGGATTAATGTGAAGGTTGAGATCCTATGTGGAAAATACACTGAAGTCCAGTGTAAACCGTGCAAGCATTACATAAATTGAAATCACTTGGGCTTGATGTTACCAGTGCCATAAGTGGTTGTGGCAGGATTTACCTACTTTGTATTCTATCCCCTAGTCTGTAGAGTCCAACATTCTGATTGCTTTCCTAATTATAGTGAATCTCAGATAATCTGCTGTACAACCATTTGGAAATCTGGAAGATTCCTCTTTGGTCCTGTCCAATCCTTGCATTCTCCCTGTGTCTTGCAACAAAGGTATTTTCTGTGTTCACAAATGCCTCTTGATCAGTGCCATTTATGCAGCAATCCCTGTTTTGTTGAATAAAAGGAGGAATCTGTAGTTCTTGTCTTAATTTCCCTTTAATGCTTACCTGCAGCATGCCAACCCATAGCACTCTTGCTTGAATTGGGTCAGTTCCATTTTCTTC
This sequence comes from Malacoraja senta, assembly GCA_038087875.1. Classification (NCBI taxonomy): domain Eukaryota; kingdom Metazoa; phylum Chordata; class Chondrichthyes; order Rajiformes; family Rajidae; genus Malacoraja; species Malacoraja senta. Next base: position 74,585,510 of record CM075979.1, on the reverse strand, counting down.
AGGGCCTTTTATTAATCAAACTTATTTCCACATTCAAGTATGTAACATAAATCATTTCCACACTGTCTTTTACAGCGTGCTGGAGGGAGAATAGGAGAAATTTTGACAAACTGTGATCTTTCTAATCTCAATTCCTAATACAGGTTCAGTACAAAAAACCCCATCCTTCGAAATGACCCAGTGCTGATAAAGATTGGTGAGAAACATAGTAAAACAGCAGCTCAAGTAATCCTACGTTACCAAGTGCAACGTGGTGTGGTTGTTATTCCAAAGAGTTTCAATCCTGGGCGCATGAAGCAGAACAAAGAGGTAATCTTTTTTTCATAGTTTTCGGCCATTAACCTTTAGCAGGCCTGACCATTCACCAAGGAAGACTTGCAATTCAAATGCAAAATACTGCAAATGCTCGAGATTTAAAACTAAAATGGATTGCTAGAAACACTCGATAGATCAGGCAGTACCTTTGGTGAAAGAAACCAAGTTAACAATTCACATTCTCTTGCTAGGTTAACTTAGTTTCTCTTTTCATTAATACACTTTGCCTGTCTCCAACATGTTATTTTTATTTCAGATTTCTAGCACTTGCAATAATTTTTGATAGCATTTCTGATCAATGGTCTTCCTTCAGAACTTGTATTGATATATTTCAGGGGTTTTTTTCCTGCCCAGCTGCTGGTAAAATCTTGCTATACTCCAGCACGATCATTTTTTGATGGTCACTCAATGTACTTTCTTTTTGTACTATGTAGTTGACTTTATGTACTTTGGCTTTTAGTCTATCACAGTCTCGTTTATGTTTTACTCGTTGATTTACTGTATTTATTATTGTTGCATCTAATATGACTAACACCGCAACGGGTAAGAATTTAATTGAGCAAGACACAACATGCTGGAGGAACTCAGCAGGTCAGGAAGCATCTTTGGAAGGAATGGGTAGATGCCATCAACTTCATCCGCTTCACCATTAACTTCCATCCGGCACTCAAATACACCTGGACCATTTCGGACACTTCCCTACCATTTCTTGACCTCACTATCTCCATCGCAGGTGATAGACTTCTGACCAACATCCAGTATAAACCCACTGACTCCCATGGCTATCTAGACTACTCTTCTTCCCACCCTGCTTCCTGTAAAGACTCCATCCCCAATTCCTCCATCTACGCCGCATCTGCTCCCAGGATGAGGTGTTCCACACCAGGGCATCAGAAATGTCCTAATTCTTCCGGGAACGGGGGTTCCCCTCCCCTACTATAGATGAGGCTCGCACCAGGGTCTCTTCCATACCCCGTAACACTGATCTCTCTCCCCATCCCCCCCACTTGTAACAAGGGCAGAGTCCCCCTAATCCTCACCTTTCACCCCACTAGCCGTCACATACAGCAAATAGTCCTCTGTCATTTTCGCCACTTCGAACGTGACCCCACCACTCGCCACATCTTCCCATCTCCCCCCCTGTCTGCTTTCCGCAAAGACCGCTCCCTCCGTAATTCCCTTGTCAAAATTCTTCCCTTCCCTTCCCTCCCGCACCACCTCCTCCCCGGGCACTTTCCCTTTCAACCGCAAGAGATGCTACACTTGTCGCTTTACCTCCCCCCTCCATTCAAGGACCCAAGCAGTCATTCCAGGTGCGACAGAGGTTCACCTGCATCTCCTCCAACCTCATCTATTGCATCCGCTGCTCTAAATGTGAGCTGATCTGCATTGGTGAGACCAAGTGTAGGCTTGGCGATCCTTTCACCGAACACCTCCGCATTAACCAACCTGACCTCCCGGTGGCTCAGCACTTCAACTTCCCCTCCCATTCCGAATCCGACCTCTCTGTCCAGGCCTCCTCCATGGCCAGAAATTGGAGGAGCAACACCTCATTTTCCGCTTGGGCAGTCAGCACCCTAGCGGCATAAACATTGAATTCTCCAATTTCCGGTAGCCCTTTCTGTCTCCTCCCCTTCTCAGCTCTCCCTCGGGCCTCTTCTCTTCCTTTTTCCTTTCTTCTCCCCGCCCCCCCCTCCCCCCCCCCCCCCCCCCCACCCTCCATCAGTCTGAAGAAGGGTTTCGGCCTGAAACGTTGCCTATTTCCTTCGCTCCATAGATGCTGCTGCACCCGCTGAGTTTCTCCAGCACTTTTGTCTAGATGCCATTTCGGGTCAGGACTCTTCATGTTCCGGTTCATATCCAATGCATATGACAAATATACATTCTTGACTATGTAGCCCCTTCAGCAAAGATATGTAATGAATGATGAGCAAAATGACCATCTCTACTGCACGTTACCTAAGAGATCTGAGAGAGGTGATGTATTATGAGTGAAGATAATTCTATTATCAAACTCCTTGTGTGTAAATTTATGATGTATCCGACATTTGGTGTGTTTAGTAAAGGAAATGTAGCGTTTCACAAATCTGGCTGTGACAGGATATTCCTATATTGTTATAGATTTTTGACTTCCAGCTGACTGATGAAGAGATGGGAAGTATTAATGGATTAAACAAAGATAGCCGATTCATACTTCTTGAAGAGTAAGTAAATATATAATTGACATGATTTATTCTGTCAGTTAAAAGAAATCTAAACATGGTGTGTGATTTATTTCATCACCAGTGGTAATCATAATATTGAAAATACATCACTGTGTATTTTTTGCACATATAGATTTCCCCATTACTCACTCTCTGAATATTTGTCATTTTGCTCCATTTCTCAGCATCCGGATGTTTGAACCATTCTAATGCTGTCATGTGCCACTGCTGAAGATTCAGTAGTTTCTTCCAATTCTCTGGATGCTAAATTCTATATTCAGATTGTTGGTGATCCATAGATTAGTTGGCTGTCTTACAAGATTTGGAGCTTTGCATGGCAAGTAAAATTTTGAGGTTAACTCTATTCCGAACACAAAAGACACACTGACCAATTTTGCCCTAAGCCTCGTTGCTCTTGAAAAACTATGATGAGGCACTCTGTCCTGTATCCAAATGTACCCATTCCTCAAACTAAGCGACACTACTTTAGTATTCATTTGAAAATACTTCAAATGCTAATATTCTCAACCTGAGCACACCTTGTTCTTTGTTCCGATATTTGACATATTAAGGACTTAAATGGGAGAGCATTGAGCTGAGGGTAAGCCTTATTGGATAATATCCAGTGGTTGTTGTTTGTATGACCTGGAGCTTTGATAATTATTAATTCAGCCTGATGAAAACTCAAGATTTGTGGTTTGAAGGCTATTGCTCTGATAGTATAACAGGTTGGCTGTCCCTGGTGCTCCCTTAGCTTCTAAACTCTGCTGGGACAAAACAGAAATAGTGATGCCCTAAATTTGATTACTCCTATTTGGGAAGTCCTGCACGCTAAAGAAACTATGGGAGCCTTTGCTTAGTTTTGGACTCTGGGTGACAGATTTACAAGCATTTCAGGAAAGAACACAACTTGTGATTTGAAGACTTTATTGTCCATAGCTCTTGTCCCACCTACGCTCTGCTAAACATGCATTTGAGATGCTTCGCTCTACTAGATTCTTCCCTTTCTGATTGGGCTGTGTTGAACGTGCAGTAGGTCAGGGCGACAGGATTGCTTTCAGGGCCGGATTTAGATGAAGACAGGCCCTAAGCTGTTCCACTTGTGAGCCCCCCCCCCCCCCAATCCCCCACCCCCACGACTAGAGGAAGATGGTCCACCAGATTGACACCGATTTGCAGCCGAGCATGGCCAAAGAGATAAGGGGCTGGAAAGCTGCACTTTATCTATTTATTTATTTATTTATTTATTTATTGCCACTGCTAGTGTTGAGTTATTGGCTTAAAACACTATTATTCTGAAATGGAGGGCAAGGAAAATTACTGAAGGGTTGTTTAGAGACTACAGTGCATTGTGACAGCATATGTAAGAAAGGCCTATGACAGTGTCAAAAATATTATACACCTTGCAGGGCTCTCACTTAATTTTTTTTCTCCGATGTCAGCTGGGCAACCTTGGCAGCTTTTTAAGTTGCCAAATGACAGTTTAGGTGGTCATTTAAGATGGCTTGCATGACGCGTGCAATAATGTGCTTGGACGAAGTGCATGGTTACCAGTCGGAATGATGCTCAATGAAGCACTCACATATTATTTCTGCTTCAAATTATGCCACAAACTAAACATATTCACCAATCAAGACATGATATATACCACAATGACATGCAGCAAAATTATAATAAAGTATCTCAACTCTTTTTACACGTTGCAATGAATGCAATTTCTATTATTTCTTTCCACTTCCAAACAAAAATGTGGTTGGATTATTCAACGTATGAACAACCTCGGTGAGACCAAGTGCAGGCGATCGCTTCGCACAACACCTCCACTCAGTTCGCAATAACCAACCTGATCTCCCGGTGGCTCAGCACTTCAACTCCCCCTCCCATTCCGAATCCGACCTTTCTGTCCTGGGCCTCCTCCATGACCAGAGTGAGGCCCACCGCATATTGGAGGAGCAGCACCTCATATTTGCTTGGGTAGTTTACACCCCAGCGGTATGAACATTGTTCTAACTGGGACGTGAGAGAATAAAACACTCTTGACGATTGATTTACTCCGCTAATGTGTGGGATAGAACTAGTGTACGGGTGATCAATGGTTGGCGTGAACTCGGTGGGCTGAAGGGCCTGTTTCCACGCTGTATCTTTAAATTAAACTAAAGACACTAAAACCAGAGGGAGTCTAAAGAAGGGTCTCTACCCGAAACATCACCCAATTTCTTCTATCCTGAGTTGCTGGCTGCTCCATGGAGTTCCCCCGCACAATTAAAGCATGGAATAGTCTCCACCCTACCATAGTTACCCAACCAGACGCAACTAAATTTAAGGTACCTCTTTTTTCCCCACGAACACTTTTTTGCTTAACTCCAAGACAAGAGTCAAGAGAGTTTTATTGTCATGTGTCCCAGATAGGACAATGACATTCTTGCTTGCTGCAGCACAATAGAATATGTAAACATAATACAGAACAGGAGATAAAAGTTCAGTGTGTTTATATACCATAGACCATATATATACACAATAAATAAAGATAAAATGCAATAGGCTGTTATTGTTCAGCCCTCTACCACCTCCAGTTTAAATTCTATTTAGAATATTTATGGAGGACCACGAAACCCAGATGCAAGAGTTACTCCAGGGAGTCACTCCTGATCCAGGGTCAGGGAGTGATTCTGCGTTGGTTTTCAGCGCTGCCAGCGAGGCAGCGACCGGACAGCAATGGCGGCCAATCTCCCACAATTCAAAGCGAGGGAGAAAGTGCCCAGCGCCGACCAGTTGCCGTGGCAGTGCGCATGCGCAGGGTGGCCGATGATGTGCAGGCAGTGGTTGTGCGCATGTGAACGGGGAGGACGTGCTGGCCGTAGCAGTGCGCATGTGCAAGGCGGCCTGTCGTGCCGGTGGGTGAGGAGCGAGCGGAGAGCGGAGACCCGGATACGGATAGCGGGGGGAGATGGAGAGAGAGAGAGATATAGAGGAGGGCCCGCCCAGAGTTGAACGGCAGGTGTCCTGCCTTGGCCGGAGGCCGCCTAGATTTCGAGGCCCTAGGCTTCAGCCTATGAAGCCTAGTGGTAAATCCGGCTCTGAGAGGCCCCCCTAGATCTCGAGGCCCTAAGCTTAAGCTTGTCCAACTTATACGTAAAACCGGCCCTGATTGCTTTTAGCGCTGGAGAAAAAATGGGTTTTCTTTGCAGCCTCTGAGTGCCGAATAAACATTTAGTATTATGTCCCACCTCTTGTGAACAAAACTAAAATCCTACTCCTTCAGTACTAAGTAATGAATGTTTAATCATTTCATCAAGCAACAACTTGGAGCTTTTCTTGCCTGGGGACATGATACCAAATCCCCAGTCAACATTGAATAAGTTTATTGGCCAAGTATGTACACATACAAAGAATTTGCCTTGGTGCTCCCGCTCGCAAGTAACACGACATACAGTAAACAATTAAGAATAAAACATAAAACATTAAGAATAAAACATTATAGTTTAAATATGTGAATGAAATAAAATACCAGAGCTTGAGAGTAGAGGGGGAAACATTGTCCGGTCCTGGAGATTTCCGGCTTTTCTGTCTTCTGAATATCCTCTCCACCTCCTCAATTTTTATTGTTGGTGATGGAGAAGTGGCCAGATTGATGTTGGGCATCAAGGAGGAGGTGGGTATTGGAAGAGGGCCCAGTCTTTGGAGACGAGTCAGGCAGTAAGTGGATGTTAAGTGGTGATTGGAGAGGGGTGGGTGGGGAAGGGTCCAGTCTTTGCAGACTGGAGTCAGGCTGTGAGTAGGTTTAGATTTTAGAGATACAGGCGCAGAAACAGGCCCTTCGGCCCACCGGGTCCGCGCCGACCTACGATCCCCGCACATTAACACTATCCTACACCCACTAGAGACAATTTTTACATTTACCAAGCCGATTAACTTACAAACCTGTACGTCTTTGGAATGTGGGAGGAAACCGAAGATCTCAGAGAAAACCCATGCAGATCATGGGGAGAATGTACAAACTCCGTACAGACAGCACCCATAGTCGGGATCAAACCCGGGTCTCTGGCGCTGCATTCGCTGTAAGGCAGCTACTCTACCGCTGCGCCACTGTAACCGTATGAAGTGGTGATTGGGGAGGAGGAGTACCAAGGTTATGTTTCTGAATGTTAACTATTCTTCAACTACATTTAATATAATTTCCACTATCATTTGCTGTTTCCTTCTGCTTTTTATTTGTAATTTAACCAAAATGCCAGCTCAGGGCTCTGGCCCTGTTGGAATTGCAATAAAGTTAAAATATGAGAGTTATACACTGAAATAAAGGTTGCCACACAGTATTTACCAGTTCCTTTTTTAAGATTTTGTAGATTTCCCGCCCTTCCGCCTGACCACCTCCCCCCACATCCACCTGCAAAGTCTACCACACTGCTCTTATCCATTTTCTTGGGCACCTATTTAAAATAAAACTGTACAGCTGTTAGAACACTTATCTATTGCTAACTTGTAACCCTCCTGCAATAAAAGCCAAGACACCATCCTGAAAAGCACTATGTAAATAAAATCTATTATGTTTTATTAACTACTTACTGTAACAACCTGCCAACTATTTGTGTCTCATGCACAAGAACACACTAGATCCCTCATTCATAAACCTACTTTGTTCACTGAATGACTCCTGCTATAAATAAGTGTGACTATCAAGTGTGATCGATGTGGGGGGAGGAATCTCAACTTTCAGCTTATTTTTAATTTAAATTTTTATTTTCTATTGCATTAAGGTTAATTGACCATCCCATGTATCCATTCCATGATGAATATTAATAAGATCTGCATGTGATGGAGTGTCTCAGTAATGATGCAACTGTATGAACAACATCACAGGCCAGTAAGGAATCCAAGGTCCCTTGGAGAAGATGGTTTTCTTAGACAAAAAATAATAAAGTCTGAGCGGCATTTGGCATTTCATGCACAGTGTAATTTGTTTTGCTGAACAGACTATTATTTGCCACCCTGTCCTCTGCCACACAAGTGTCACACCAACATATGAATCTGGAGCAGGAACAGCAGCAGGTCATTCCACCCGTCAGACTTGCTCCACCATTCTGCTCCATCATCGTGACTATTGATTGTCAACTCCGCTCTGCCAGGGACCTTTCACTCCTGGCCGCTCTACCTCTGCAGTAAAATGGTCAAAGACGTTGCTGCCGCCACATTGTGGGGAAGGGAGTTCTAGACATTTGCAGCCTGCTAATAAATTTGCCCTCATCTGTGTTATTTGATCTGCTGACTTCCTCCAGCATGTCCCCATGTTGTCTAGAGCTGCTTAATCCCTTTGGCACTTACACGTTTTGACCTGCTGACTTCCTCCAGCACCTTGATTTTTTGCAGTTAAACAGACAATCCCTTGTTTTTAAGCAGTGATCCCATCCCAACCAAATTTGAGATAGAAAATGTGGAGGAGAATTCACTAGGATGTTGCTGGGACTGGAGGACTCAGTTATGAGAAAAGATTGGATAGAGTGGGCTTATTATTCCTGAAGCATAGAAAACTGAGGAGTGACTTGATAGAATTAAATACAATTATTGGAAGCATAAGCAGGCCATATCGTCAACATTTTTCCCTATTATATGGTATCAAAACAGGGCGCTTAGATTTTAAGGTGAGAGGAAAGAGTTTTAAAGGGGATCTAAGGCTTAAGCTTTTTTTACACTCATAGTGGTTGATATGTGGAATGAACGGGGAGGTGGTGAAATTATAAACAAACAATGTTCAAAAGGCATTACGAGAGGCAGCTAAATAGCAAGGCAGGTAGGATCCGGACCTAATACAGGCAAATGGGATTAATGTAGATGGGGGGGGGGGGGGTGTGGGGAAGGTCAGCAAGAAAGTGGTAGGCTGATGGGCCTATTTCTATGCTAGGATTCTGACATTCTCCCACGAGGAAACATCCTCCACATTGTAATGAAATAGGAGGAGGTTTCAAGGATTTGAATCGGTGAACAGACTAAGAACATTTCTGTTTTACCAACAACTTTCTTTATTATAGTAAAATACAGGGCAAAGAATTGATAAAGCAACAATCTCATGCCTTTCTGCACATTGTCTTCCCTGATGCAAGCGGTGACTGGTAAAAATTTTCTCCGGTGGCTGGATTGGCATGCACAATGTAATTGATTAATTCAAAGATACAAAGTGGGAACAGGCCCTTCGGCCCACTGAGTTGTAAGCCGATCATCCCTACATACTAGGGGCAATTTACAGAGCCGGTTACCTGAACACCTGTACGTCTTTTGGATGTGAGAGGAAATTCCCACGAGGAAGTGGCTGCCTCGCCAACATTCTGTCCTTCCTTTCTTCTGTTTTTGTTATTTTAGTACGTGTTAAAGAGTATGTTTTTGTGTTCCTTGGTTTGTTTTATGTGGGGGGAGGGGGCTGGGGGCAACTTTTTAAAATCTCTTACCTCGACGGAGATGCGATTTTTTTCGGTATCGTACATCCCTCCCCACTGCGGCCGAACATCGTGGAGTGGTGCAGCCTTTCCTGGAGACCGACACGGTGCTTCAACCGTGGGCGCGATGCGGACTTACCATCATGGAGCTTACGATCCCTTTGCTGGGGATCGACTGTGGAGAGCTCCATCCGCAGGCCTGTGGACTTTAACATCATGGAGCTCGCGGTCCCTGGTTGGAGACCGATTCGGGAGCTCCAAGCCACGGAGAGTTTCAACCGTCCCAAAGAGGGAGTTTCGATCACCCCGACGCAAATGCTTCGGATCGCAGGCTGCGGGAGCTTTGATGCCCCGATTGTGGATGGTTCGACAGGCCTGACCGCGGGAGAAAAAAGAGAGAGAAGATTGGACTTTATTACCTCTCATCAGTGAGGGATGTGGGGAGCCGCTGTGGTGGATGTTTATGTTATGTGACTGTGTGTCTTGTTGATTATCACTTAGTATGGTTTTATGGTAACACAATTGTACCTTAATTGGTACATGTGACAATAAACTGACCTTGAAATTGGAACAGCCGGGGAAAACACACGTTCACAGGGACAACGTGCAAACTCCACACAGACAACAAGGTTAGGATCAAACCCAGGTCACTAATACTGTAGCAATGAGGTCATTCGATGATCTGGCCAGGTTCCTGCCTCCATTAGAAATGCATTTATAATTTCTATGCTTGCTACAGTCAAACAGTTGTCACAAAAAAATGTCAAGACGTCAACAACAAATCCACAGGACAGCTGATTGTATTAGGACAGATCTTGCACTGCTATGCTCTTTTGTTGTAATCATGCTGTCTGTACAAGGTTCTGCTGAATGTCTGACCTTTGGCACTTCACCCTGGCCCAGTGCAGCATGGGGACTGTCTTGGTGACAACAGCCAGCTCCCTCCGTAGCTTTGTCAAGTCCAAGGTCACAGACTGTCAAAGCTGTCAGAGTTCTCGGGCCATTGACTGTACCTTCTTTGGCATCTGCAAACATTCGGTCATGTTAGGGACATAAATAATCAATATATTTATAAAGCTAAAATACATCCATTAATTAAAAATCAATACCAACAAAATGGTGTAAATATTAAAAAAACAATTTACATAAGGAAAGAGGATCAGAAGTAGGTCTTTAGATATAGTAAACAGTCTGGTCATTCAATCTGATCGTGGCTGATTTACCCCAGGCTTCATCTGTGCCAGGTCCCCCAAGCCCTCAATTCCCTGATCTTTCAAAAATATATCTACTACCACTCAAAATACCGCCAAATGATCTTATCTCCACAATCCTCCAGGATAGAGAATACCAGAGATACCGCAACCTGGGGCGCCGTCGAGTATGGCTGCCCTGCCAGCAGCTGTTAGTCTTTTCACCCTTTTTTTTATTTTTAGTTAGTTAAAAGTGTTTTGTTTGGAGGTCTTTTAGTCTTTTTATGGTGGGGGGTGGGGAAAGGGGGAAACTATTCTTCTCAGTCCCTACCTGGTCGGAGATGTGGTTTTTCTCCGAGCCGTATCTTCGCCCCTTCCTCGCGGCCTACGGGCAGACTGGAGCGGCGTTTTCCTGCCGGGACCGGCCAGGACTTCAGCTTCGGCGGCGGCACAGCGCTGAAGCACCATCGCGGAGCGGGCGATGCCTTACCCGGGTCGCCGTGCAGCAAGCTCCTGAGTGCTGTGACCGCCGGCACCAACATCGCGGAGCTGCGGTCTGCGGAGCTTCCAGCCGCGGGTGGCGCTGAACTTTAAACACCGCGGAGCCTGGGATCTGACGACGAGGTCGCCAGAGTCGGAGCATCGACCAGCGCGGCTCGTGGACTTCGGGAGCCGCGGTCTCCTGGGAGGAAGCGGCCGCTCCAGACACTCCGGGCCGCTGAGAGTGTTCACCCGACGCCGGAGCTTCATCATCCGGCGAGAGGGCCTGAAGCATCGGGCTGCCGTAGCGGCGACTGCAGAGGCCTCAATAGGCCCCGACTATGGGTGAACTGGGGATGGGACTGGACTTTGCTGCCTTCCCCCACAGTGGGAACCATGGTGGGGGGATGTTTTTATGTTTATTGTTAAATTCTGTTAAATTCTTTAATGTTGTGTATTATCTTTATTCATGTGCTGCATTGGCAAGTCGAATTTCACTACACCAATTGGTGTATGTGACAATAAATGTCCTTTGTCCTTTGTCCTTTGTCCTTTGACCTCTGGAGAAGAAATATCTATGCACCTCAGTTTTAAATGACTGGCCCCTAATCGTATTATAAGTTTCCTCATTCAAGGCATGGCCGTCCGAAGGGGGGGTGCACGGGGTCTACTCCAGGTAAGTGATGGGGTGGGGGTGCGGCGCGGCGTGGCGTGGCGTGACGTCTGCCCGCCGTCTGACCGCCCGGTCCAGCGTTTCCATTCGGGGGGGGGGGTGCGCGGTGCGTTGTCCGCCCGCCCGGTCCAGCGATTCCATCCACGGCGTTGGGGGGTCGGGGGGGGGGGTGCGGTGTCTGCCCGCCCGCCCGGTCCAGCGATTCCATCCGTGGCGTCAGAGCCTCGCCAATGGCCAGTTGGGCGACCAGGAGACCATCCTCCCGTCGCTGGCTGTAACCCCAACACCAGACGCCACTGCGGCGGGGCCCGCTGCCCTCGCCTCCCCCCGCTGCCGGGGCCCAAGCCATCTTCCGCCCACGCCGACCCCCGATGGCCCATGCCACCCCCTGCTGGGCCCACGCCACCTTCATCTTCGCCTCCCCCCGCCCGCCAGAAAGAGGAGGGAATGTGGGAGGGGGAGAGAGAGGGGAAGGGAAGGGAGAGAGAGATGGGGAGGGGAGAGGGAAAGGGGGAATATCTTTCATGAGATTGTAAAATTGAGGTAGGTTTTAGAGCTATTATATTTTTCCCTCATGAATAATATCAAACAATTGGAACTGCATTCTTTGCCTTGCTAACAATACTGAAAAATATGAATTCCAAAGTTTGTGACTCTTTTTGCAGCATATTTTTAATATAATTTTAATATTACACAAATCTGCATGTTTTCATGGTCATGGATCTGTCTGCAGTAATGCAGCAGTCTGTTGATGATGTTGCTGCTGTGGAAGCTAGGCAGAAGATGGAGTTGGAAGATCTCCTTGGTGCAGTAAAAACCAAACGTTTTATGGTTCTATATCATGAGTTCTTACAAGAATTGTGAAAACTTCACATGTATGCAGCCTATCAGTAAAATATTTTTTGAATACATGTCATGTCTTAAGTCCTGTTAATGATAATATTGGCCAAATAAAATGTCACAAAATGGAGAATCTCTGTATTTGCAAAGTCTGTTTGTCCACTTTCTGTGGAAGGTTGCAAGCTGTGAGTCACGCTCCAAGGAGTCTGGACCCTAGATGGAAGTTGAGGATAAGGCGAGGTCCAAATGTCTCCTTTTGTTTATATGTATGAGGGTTTTGTAGAAAAGCTAAGAGGTGTTGCATATGCCTGATTACGTTTGGTCAGATAGGGGGGTGTTGTAAAGTACTGTTAATAATGTTGCAGAGTGTTTGTGCTGTTATCTTGTGAAGTGTGAAGCCTTGTTCAAATTGTTTAAACTACCTGGAGAAATGTTCTATTCTTTTGGAAACTGTCTTCCTGCTAGAACTTTCTGTAGAAACAATGTAATGGTGAATTATGTGATTGGGTTCGGGAACTGTCAATAGCTATAATCTAATCAAGATTCAAGAGAGTTTATTGTCATGTGTCCCAGATAGGACAATGAAATTCTTGCTCGAACTTCTCTCGAGCATGAAGGAGAGTTACATAGAGTTACATAGACCTCCTAGGACCATGTGTCGACCATTCTGCAAGTTTGAGTTGAGTGCAAACGCTTCTAAACTCGCAAATTAGGTCCCCGCAGTGGGACAGGCCCTTTAGTTGATCCAGTGCCGGACTCGGTGTTTTACTGATCCACATGCCCACCAATCGAGGCCCACCTGGCTCCTGGCCCCGCCCCCCACTCAAGTACGCTCGCGCCACGCCTCCCGCAGCTGGACTCCCACGTCCACCCGCTCCAACCCCCAACCCCCCCGTACAAATGCGCAGAAAGAACGAGCGTTCTGCAGATCGGGAGGTCACAGCAGGTTACAGCTGGTCACCGGAGGCCACCGGCTTCTGAATCCTTTCCGTATCCCCCGCCCGATTGTAGAACATGGCTGCTCCTCCCTCCCTCCCGCTGCAAACCCAACGCGCTGCCAGTCGCGCCGCTCGCAAGTCCTTTGATAAAAACCTTGCAACCCCCCCCTCTCTCCTCTCTCCCCCTCCTCTCTCTCTCTCTCTCCCCCTCTCTCTCTCTCCCTCCCCACCTCTCTCTCTCTCCCCCTTCTTTCTCTCTCTCCCTCCCCCTCTTCTCTCCCCCCTCCTCTCCTCTCTCCCCCTCCTCTCCTCTCTCTCTCCCCCTCCTCTCTCCCCCACCCCCTTTCCCCCACCTCTCTCTCTCCCACCTCTCTCTCTCTCTCTTTCCACCTCACCTCTCTCTCTCTCTCCCCGCACCTCTCCCTCTCTCTCTCTCTCCCCACCCCCCTCTCTCTCTCCCCACCACTCTCTCTCCTCACCTCTCTCTCCCCACCTCTCTCTCTCTCCCCCACCTCTCTCCTCTCTCTCCCCCACCTCTCTCTCCTCTCCCCCTCCCTGTTCCTCCCCCTCCCTGTTCCCACCCTCCCTCCCTCTCCCCCCTTCTCTCTTTGCCCTCACTCTATACCCCCCCTCCCTCTCTAGAATCGCCTGTGAGTTGGAGGCTATGCATCAGTAGATAGGGCGGTTATGGGGTAATAGGAGCAATTAATAATATTAATATATTGACAAGGGGGTAGTTAGCGCGTGTGCGGGGGGGTAGTTAGTGTGTGGGGGTGGTTAATGTGTGTGACAGCACATGCAGCGCCCCCCCCACAACCGCACGTTGGGGGAACTTGGTCTAGTTCTCCTTAATTCTACCACAACCAATGAAGAAGCCATTCTCGTGGAAACATCTCCACATCTATCCTTTCATGACCCCTAAGGATCTTATAAGTTTCCATAAAATCATCCCTCATTAATGTAGATCCAATTTCTTTAGCCACTCATAGTGGGACATCCCTCTCATCCCAGGAATTGGTCAAGTGATTCTCTTTTGGATTGCTTCCAAAGTCAGTAAATTCATTCTGAAACAAAGGCACCAAAACTGTGTGTGGTACTCCAGCCATGGTCTCATTAGTACCCTGTACAATTGTAACCATACTTCTCTATTTCTAAACTGCGACACTCTTGCAATGAAAGCCACTCACCTTCCTGACTATTGCTTCAGATGCCTGCTAACTTCCTGCAATTTGTGCAAAAGGACACCTTGGTCCCTCTGAACATGTCTTATCTGCAACCCTTCTCTAGTCATAATCATAATAGTACTTTATTAGTCAAGTATGTTTTGCAACATACGAGGAATTTGATTTGCCATACAGTCATACCAATGAAGAGCAACAAGACACCCAAATAAATGTTTAACATGAACATCCACCACAGCAACTCCCCCACATTCCTCACTGTGATGGAAGGCAAAAAAAGTTCAATCTTCTTCCCTTCTTTGTTCCCCTGCAGTCGGGGCACTCGAACCCTCCGTTGTCGGGGCGATCTTGGCTCCCGCAGCCATTGGTCGAGCCCTCCGCATCGGGCGATCAAGCTCCTGCATCGGGGGGATCTCAGTTCCCGCGCCGGGCAATCGGACCCTGGGTCGAGGCTAGTCGAACCTCATGTGGCTTGGAGCTTCCGACATCAGTCTCTACCCGAGACTGTGAGCTCCTCCATGTTGAAATCTGCAGGCCGCGGTTGAAGCGTCGATCCCAGGCAAGGGATGGCAGGCTCCGATGGTAAGTCCACGGCCCCACGGTGGGGCTCAAAGTCGGTCTCTATTAGGCCGCCAGCACCATGATGTTAGGCCGCAGAGCGACCGGAGATACGATCCGGAAAACAATCGCATCTCCGGCAAGGTAATGAGCTAATTGTCTGTTTTGAGATCACTTTTATCAATATTACTATTTTCTCAGGAGTTATGCTTTAATGTGGCGTGGGTCCCAGAATTAGATTTTCCAGTGGGGGTATGGTACTGCTCCAAAGGGCTGCTTAGACATAGATTGAGACGACGGAATAGAACGTATGTCAATCATTCGAGTGGTTTAAGTCAGTATCTTGTAATAGACTGGCTAATGTGATCTGGATCTGGTGTTTACCAGAAATATTGGATTGGCAATCTACCTATGAGGTAGATTCAATATAGTTGAAGACTCAAAAGTCATGTAAATCAATGATAAATACAGAATGTATGTTTGGATTGTGAGAAATTTAATAATATTATAGCCAACTGACCGTTTTCACACTGAAATTATTGCAGCCAACTTAGCATCTCAACAACGAGACAGGAGCATATAACTGTGATGTTCTTCTTTGCAATCTTCTGAGGAAAATGAATAAATACTTGATCCAATAACTTAAGTGGTTTCTGCAACCTAAGTGTTTCCTGAGTGCACCATCACCTTGGAACAATGGACACGGGGAGCAGTTTATTGCTTCACTGAGCTATTTGGACGTGGGCTGTACTTTCTCCACAGAGAAACCAGGACCTGGAGTCATTTCTCCACTGAAACACATAGACATGGACCATACTCTGAGACTATGGTCCATGTCTCCATTGTATCTCCATTGAGATACATGTACATGGAGGACGCACTCTCACCAACACATGGACATGAAGTGCATACTTTGTCCATTGATTCACAAGGATGCTCATTGTCGTCCTTCTCCACTGGAACACTTAATGATGGATTATCTTCTCGTTTGCAAAACACAGATATGAGTTGCATTCTCATTACATTAGCAGACATCAAAATGGGGATTACTCTTCTCTCTCCATTTAGATAAATGGTTGGTGTTGTATTTGATTTCCATTGGCACACATGGACACAGCATGCACATTGTCAGCATGAACACATATGGCCATGAACTGGACATCTGGAACTGGGTTAAGTTCTCCCTGCTTTTATATATATACAGTATAGGGTTGTTTTATGTTCTCCTTCAACTGGAATGCATGCATGAGGTTTCTCTGGAAACATATACACATCAATTGCATTCTTTCATGATGCTCTTTATGGACTCAGCCATATGTGGGAAACACTGTCCAATTTGGAGAACATTGGCTCACTCATTCTCTGTCTCTCCGTAACTTTGGTATAATGTCCATGTCATGACAGCTTCGGTACACAGATGACATGGTATATCCTCTCCCTCTCCACATGGACATATCTGCAAAGGACTGATTTGTTTTTTGCCAGAAGATGCATAAAGTGAAAACAGTATCGTGGGGTTGTACTGCAGTGGTCTTAATTGGAGTCCAGAACTCAGAAGCATGGCTAAATTATACTTCCCATCTGAAATGATTTATACATACAAGCCCTTCAGCCACAAACATAGCCTATCTTATGTACACTCTCTGCCAAGCAGGATGCGATCTTGTGTTCCCAGCATGTCCTTCAGTCCTCAATGATAAAAAGTCAGCCTCCTGATAATGGTCATTATTGTAGAGAGTTGATTGGCAGGTGCCATCAAAGTTAAAAGATGAAAAGCTGTGACTGGAAGGCAGAGGGTTAACAGTTACATGTTTGAATAGTTCTCGTCATTTGGTAACTCCCAGTTTTGCATTGACAATTATTGTGAATCTTGAACAAACCTCAGTTTCAGAAATGTCATTTGAGCGGAGCCCAACAGCAGAAAACCATCGAATCCCTTTAAATGATGGAAACAACATTCCTCTTCTGGGACTGGGAACATTCTCCAATCCCAAAATAGTAAGTATTCCTTTACTATTCAACTTTTCTCCCACTTTTAACCACCTTTAGCTCAGCAGTGTCAGATCCCTACCTTGTGGCTTGGGGCTTCAGTACTGCACCTCTTCCAATGTAAAAAGAGGATAAACCATGGCATGTTGCAGAAATATCGGACATAGGAATTAGTCTTTTCGGCCCATTAAACTTGCCCTATATGGTTGATATCAGTCTCAGAATTTTCAGTCACCCCCATTATTCCTTGATGGCTTCTGCATCTAGAGAGCTCTCGACTGCTGTTAATATATTTAGTGACTTGATCGCTGTGGCCCTCTGTGGTAACCAATTCCATGGGTTCATCCCTTCCCGAGAGAAACACCTCATGTGAATCCTAAACTTCTTGTCCCTCTAACCTGGACTGACCACCCGTTCGAAGCGCTCAGTCATAGGAAACATCCTTCCCATCTCCAGTCTGTCTATCCCAGTCAGAATTTAGCGAGCTTTAATTAGTTCTCCCCACATTCTTCTGCACTCTAGTGAATACACAAGCTGGTGGACTTCATCTTTCCTCATTCAGTAGTCTTGTCATTCCCCAGAATCACTTTGATGAAACTTTGCTGTGCACTCTCTCTGCAAGTATATCCTTTCTTACCTCACCGTCCCATCTAGTTTTGTATCACCAGCAAGCCTGCACCTTCGGCACTAAATCACTCATTGGGACTGTAAATAGCTATGGTCTAGTATCCTTGAGGTTCCCACTAGGAATAGCACTGAAAGCCGAGACCTCAGTCATTGTAGATACATTCATTAGTCAATGTTGAAACAGAGCTAGTCATCAAGCTAGAATAGAATGGAATCTAGGAACCTCACTCTTGCTTTTGGACGGGGCTGTATTGTTCAAGGCAGCTTATTGGTAAAGCCATCGGTCTTCTTCTGAGGCATCTGTCGAATGTCCCAATAGAAGTGGAGCAGTATTTGTGTGTAGCCATAATGTCGAGGGAAGTTTGCACTTTGCCGGTGTTTGCAGGCCACTCAAGTCCTCCAGAAACTGCACCTGTTACTCTCTCTATTGTGCTGAGTGCTAGCATCTGACCACGTGGAAGCTCTTAACTGGGGTCATGGAGAGAGTTGGTAGGGTCAAGTCTGAAGTATACACTACCACAGTTTGCAGCTTGTAAATGAGTAGAGTTTGTGGGATGATGGGGAATTTTGATCTACGAAAGACACATAAGACTCTGTAGACACAAGGAACTGCATACGCTGGTTTACAAAAAATGACACAAAGTGCTGGAGTAACTCAGTGGGTTAGGCGCCATCTCTGAAAAACATAGACAAGTGATATTTCTGGTCGGGACCCTTCTTTAAACTGATTGAAGAAGGGTCCCATCCGTAAAGCTACATAGCCATGTTCTCCAGTTGAGTTAATCCAGTATTTACTTCTCTGTATAAGACTACTGTTATTTTCAATGATCTGTGCTTCACTGCTGACTATGGACTTGTGGGTGGCCACTCCAATAATGGCCATCCTTCTCTCCCATTAAATGATTGAAACTGCATTCCTCTCATGGGACTGGGAAAATTCTCGACACCCAGAACAGTAAGTACACCTTTACTATATCACGTTTAACCTCTTTTACCTAACAGGGTCATATCTCCCCCTTGTGACTGCAAGCTGCTGTTCAGCAAAGATCCTATAGCAAGCAAGATAGTGCACTCGACGAAAAAGACGTGGTACGGTCGTAGTATCTATCTTTGGTCGTGGGCAGATTCATGGGTAATCTTCAGCCCCATTTCCGTAACCAGCTTCCGTCTCCGCCATCTTTGTCCACCATTGCTGAGCAAAGATACTAGTGCGGAGACGGAAGCCGATTACGGAAACATCCTCGTAAAAATCAAAGATCTTTGGTGAAAATCTTCTCCTCATTTTTTCTCTGCCTCTCTGCCCCGTTAAAGAGACTCACTGACGTGGGGAAAGAGGGCGGGCATGAGATCCGAGGCTGAGAACAGACGGCCCTTCGGTTTCTTCCCCCATCACGCTCGCTGCCCAGCTCCCAAACTCCGGGCCGGTCTGCTCTTCACTGCTCCTCTGCGTCGCTGACTGTAGGACATTTATTCCTCTTTCTGACAAAATGGCTGAGTGCTGGACAGAAAGAGGGAAGCGTGGATTGGAAAGGTCTCCCCTTTTACACTGCCGTGTGGGCACAGCCTCTTTGCCCTCAGTGCCCCCTCCACCCTTACACAGTCCGATCCCAATCCCGGGGCTTTGAATCCAAAACATTAAAAAAAAAGAAAATTAACAGAATTATAATTTATTAACATATTAATCATTAACAAAAAAGAACAGAATTATGAATCATGAATCTAACACTATATCACACACACTAACTCTTTCCCCCGCGGATTACACTGCGAGAGGGATATAACAAAGTCGGGTCGGGTTTACTGAAATGGCCGACGTAAAGACTGACGTTCCGCTCCGTTGCGTACTACACGTCAGCCCATTGGTTTTGGAGTGCACTAGCTTGCTATAGGATCTTTGCCTCTAACAATGGGAAAAGAGGATACACCAAGACATGTTGCAGAAACATTGGACAGTGGAGCAAGGGTAGGCCATTCAGCCCCTTAAATCTGCTCCACCATTTTAAACAATGTCATTGTAAATTGTAAAGGTTGAGCCAATGGCCAAGAGTTTGTATCAAGGGCTGTCTGCTATTACTGATGCCAATTATAAAACCAGCTTAGAGCATAGAACGGTACAGCACAGGAACAGGCCCTTTGGCCCACAATGTCTGTGCCGATAATCATCTGAAAGAGGAAGAAAATGTGTTAGTTTTGTGGAAAACCTTGGATTGTTTTCTTTGGAGCATTTGAGATTGCGAGGAGACCTGGTAGAAGTTTATTAAATGATGAGAGGCCTAGATGGGGTAGCTGAGAGTGGAGAAAGTTTAAAGGGGATGTACGGGGAAAGTTTTTTTACACAGAGTGGTGGGTGCCTGGAATATGCTAGCTGAGGTGGTGCTGGAAGCAGATAAGATAGTGGCGTTCTCCTTCTCACTGTAAACATGCAAGTTCTGAACTTAAATGAACTGTTCTTTAAACATTCCCACGTCAGATGTTGACATACCCGATAACAATTGCTCCCTGTGTACCCTCCTGAGCTCCTGACTAGTAAAGTTGTAGTTTACCTTACTCTAGTGCTTTCCCACAAGGTTCAGCCTTCTCCCTGTTCAAACCAAACTTAAAACTTATGGAGTTATGATCACTATTTGCAAAATGCTCTTCCACTGAAACACCAGTAATCTGGCCAGGATCATTCCCCAACACAGTGTCCCTTGTTCCCTTCTTGGGTTGGACTATCCACATGCAGCTTCAAGGAACTCTTTTGGTTCGACTTTGCAAATTCTGCCCCGTCTAAGCCTTTGGCACCTAGCAAGTCCCAGTCAATATTGGGGAAGTTAGTCACCCACTAAAACGACCCTGTTGCTTTGGTATCTTTCGGAAATCTGTCTACATATCTGTTCCTCTATCTCCCATTTGCTATTGGGGGGCCTATAGTATAATCGGATTAGAGTGCTTGCACATTTCTTATTTCTAAGCACTAACCAAATCGCCTCAGTGGACGAACCCTTCAGTATATCCTCTCTGAGTGTCGCCATGACAGACTCCATGATTAGTAATGCAACTCCTCCACCTCTTTAGCCTCACTCTCTATCCTTTCTGAAACATCAAAACCATGCATCATTCACGAGCCAGTCATGTCCCGCTCACAACCATTTTCTTGCATGCTAAGGTACACAAAAATGCTGGAGAAACTCAGCGGGTGTAGCAGCATCTATGGAGCGAAGGAAATAGGCAACGTTTCGGGCCGAAACCCTTCTTCAGACTGATAGGGGGTGGGGAGAAGAAAGGAAAAAAGGAAAAAAGGAGGAGGAGGAGCCTGAGGGCTGGGGGAGGGGAGGAGACAACCAGAGGGTTGATGAAGGGGAGGGGACAGCAAGAGCTCGCAGAATTGGGAGAATTCAATGTTCAAGCCCCCAGGATGTAGACTGCCCAAGCGGAATATGAGGTGCATTTCCTCCAATTTCCGGTGTTGCTCGCTATGGCCATGGAGGAGACCCAGGACAGAGATGTCAGATACGGAATGGGAGGGGGAGTTGAAGTGCTGAGCCACCGGGAGGTCAGGTTGGTTATTGCGGACCGACCGGAGGTGTTAACCGACCTGACCTCCTGGTGGCTCAGCACTTCAACTCCCCCTCCCATTTCGTATCTGACCTCTCTGTCCTGGGTCTCCCTCCATGGCCACAGCGAGCAACACCGGAAATTGGAGGAAATGCACCTCATATTCCGCTTGGGCAGTCTACATCCTGGGGGCTTGAACATTGAATTCTCCCAATTCTGCTAGCCCTTGCTGTCTCCTCCCCTTCATCAGCCCTCTGGTTGTCTCCTCCCCTCCCCCAGCCCTCGGGCTCCTCCTCCGCCTTTTTTCCTTTCTTCTCCCCACCCCCCTATCAGTCTGAAGAAGGGTTTCGGCCCGAAACGTTGCCTATTTCCTTCGCTCTATAGATGCTGCTGCACCCGCTGAGTTTCTCCAGCATTTTTGTGTACCTTCGATTTTCCAGCATCTGCAGTTCCTTCTTTAACACTTCTTGCATGCTAATACTTGCATATTTCTTGCATTGAAATAAATACACCTCAGTCCATCAGCACTATAATTGAAGATAGACACAAGATGCTGGTGTAACTCAGGGGGCTGGCAGCATCTCTGGAGAGAAGGAATGGGTGATGTTTTGGGCCAAAATCCTCTTCAGAGTCAGGGGAAAGTTTACTATTTTAGCGGAGTCAAGACGGTAGGTTGATTTTCAACGAACTTTATTGTGAAAGTTAAACAAAAACAACGAGAGTCTATAGACGGCTAAATAACGATGACGCTACCACAAGGGTGGTGATCAGAATGAATGGGCTTGCCAAAAGCGCATGAAAAAACCCTCCCCTCGCCCACGCGACTGAGGTAGCTGAGGGTTTGACTACCCCAAGGCACCAGCAGGTGCCGCTACACTATAATCCTTCACCTCTCCCTGCATGTCCTTCCTTTGAGTCTGCCTTCCTTCTTTCCTTCCGTTATCCCTTCCTCTGGCCTCACAATTCATGCCTCCTTTCTCCTTATCAGACAGCCTTTTGATTCCTTTTCTTTGCTAGCCTTTGTTCATCCATCTGCTAAACAACCCCCCACTAGTATCCACTTATCACTTGCCCAACATGTTGGCAACTCGCTGCCAGCTTTCTCCCCCCCCCCCCCCACCTCCCCACTACAATTGTCAGCAAAAGGGTCCCACACAGAACCATCAGCATGTGTTCCAGAAATGGTACCTTATCAAACCCTTTGATAAGGTACCAGAAAAGAGACAGGTCAAAATTCAGCTTGTATCACGTCAGATACAAAAATAGAAAAGTGTTGACATTAAATTGTTAAATAGACAATTGTTGACATACTTAACAGGTCAGGTACATCTGTGTGAGAGAAAAGAGTGTTTATGTTTTAGTCAATGTCTATGTGCAGTATTTCCATCTGTACAAATGGAATCTGTGGGAGAGGGAGAGGGGCAAGGGTACAAGAGCAAGTACTAGCATGGATTGCAAGTTTGTTACAAAACCTGAAATTATTTAGGAGTTAAAGCAACAGGGTTCGATCCTGGTATAACTTTACCCAACATACGTGTAAATGTTGTGTACCCAGGAAACAGAGGTATCCTCAACATTTTCATATGATTCTAAGGTGGGAGGGAGGCTGTGATTATCTAGGCGGAGAACTGGACCAAAATACAGGAAGATTAATAAACACAGGGTTTGGATGATGTGTGGAGAGTGAGTGGGAATTACATGTCTTGAAAGATAAAACTAAACTAAATGTTTAATGTGGAGAGAGGGGTCAGAGGGAAGTCCAAAATTACCTGGGCTGGGACAACTGAAGGCCAGGTTGCTAAGGAGCAAAGAGACCTTGGAACATAGATAGCTAAACCATGAATAAATTGGTGTTATGGACACAAATGCTGCAAAGTGCTGTGGTTGAACGTGTTTTTGCTCACTGCACTCTGAGAAGAAAGAATGCAATGTCTAATCACTGAGCTCTGTAAGTCTGAATCAGTTTCTTAATTCTGTTGTCTTTGCTAATATATTGCCTATTTAACAGACTGCCAAAGATGACTGTTACAAAGCAGTTAAAATAGCCATCGATGTGGGTTACCGGCATTTTGATGGTGCGTGGGTCTATGGTAATGAAGATGAGGTGGGAAGAGCCTTTCAGGAAAAGATCGCTGATGGGACTGTGAGTCGTGACGACATCTATTACTGTGGCAAGGTACCTGCATTTCAGGAATCTCTCCCTAGCCCAGAACAGCTGACTCCCAATTAGCTTGTTTTATGCATGTATACAAAGCTGGCTCCCTCTCCAAATCCATATGCAACGATATGATGAATACAATCACGTGTTCAACTGTGCTGTCACCCTGACCCCAAGCAGTGGCTGCATACACATGAAAACATATGCAAAGACATTCATGCCTGCATGCGCACAGACATGCACACGTATTTGCAGACAAACCCACATGCTCTTGCAAAATGCGCATGCTGACATGGGCACATATGCACAAAAGCACAGCCTCAAACAATATACATGTACACACATGCATACATATATATGCACTACAGTTTAAGAAAGAACTGCAGATGCTGGTAAAATCGAAGGTAGACACAAAATGCTGGAGAAACTCGCCGGGTGAGGCAGCAACTATGGAGAGAAGGAATTGTTGACGTTTTGGGTCGAGACCCTTCTTCAGAAGGGTCTCTTCTTCAGCAGAAGGGTCTCGACCCGAAACGTTGCCAATTCTTTCTCTCCATAGATGCTGCCTCACCCGCTGAATATATATATGCACTGTCGCTTGCAAATATAACTGCACATCTGTAACTGACATATGTATCTGTGAAAAATAATATTTCCAACCCACAATATTCCCAACCCACAAATATGCCATAGGTTCAGAGAAAGACACTAATTTGCAGCATGGTCTTCAGTTGTCCCAGCGCAGGTAATTTTGGACTTCCCTCTGACCCTTGCCTCCACATTAAATCCCACCTCTTTGACCGTATTTGGTCACTTGTCCTAAGTTGCCAATGTGACTCGGTGCCAGTTTTGCCTGAACTTCCCCTCACTTCCCCGGGAGTACTGAGGCAGTTAACAGCTGAGTTTCAATCCTGGCTCCATGGTTTTAGGCCAGGGCTACTAACGCCACCTGCCCTCCACACCTTCCCGCCACTCTTGTCGTTACCCTCATCTCTGATGATTCCTCTCATTTTCTTCTAGCAAGGGTTTCACTCGCAAGGGTTCAGGCTATGCCAGCCTTTTTGTTGGTTAAGTCGACAGTCCTAGTTCGAAACATACACTGGCACCACCTCCCAACTCTTTCTCTGCTACATCAACAACTGCATTGGGGCTGCGTCCTGCACCCGTGCAGAACTCGTTAATTTCATCAATTTTACTACCAGTATCCACCCTGCCCTCAAATTCACTTGGACTGTCTCTGACACCTCTCTCCCATATCGATCTCTTTTTATCCATTACAGGGGAAGACTATCAACACATGTCTACTACAAACAGCAATCTTGACTAAACTACCTCCTACCCTGCCACTTGCAAGGACACCTTATCTTATTCTCAATTTTTCTGTCTCTGCCGCATCTGCTCTCAAGATACGTTTTCCACTCTGGATCATCCGAGATGTCCTCTTTCTTGAGTAGACGTGGTTTCCTCCTTCTGCTGAGGATGGAACTATCACCTCTGTGTCCCCCAGTTCTGCTCTCACTCCCTCTCCCCCTAGAAGGAGCAGGGAGAGAGTTCCCCTGTTCCTCATCTTTCACCCATCAGCCCTGGCACCCGACACATCATTCTCTGACATTTCTGCCACTTTCAACGTGATCCCACCACCAGGTACATAGTACACGAGCAGGCTCTTCGGCCCACAATGTCTGTGCTGATCATCATCACATCACTCCCCTTTCTGCTTTCTATAGAGACCACCCTCTCCACAACTGCTTGATTTGGTCATTCCTTCCCACACAACCTGCCTCCACTTGCAGGCACTGTCCCTTGCATCCGCAGGAGAAGTATCACTTATCTCTACACCTCCTCTCTCACTCCCACCCTGGAGACTGCAGCAGCTCTTCCAGATGAGATTCACTTGCACCTGTTTCAACCTCGCCCATTACATTCAGAGTTCCTAATTTGGCCTCCTTGGAGCTCCCATTTGGTGACCATTTTAACTCCCTTTCCTTTTCCAATACTGACCTTTCTATCCTTGGCCTCATTCACTAAAAAGAGTGAGTCCACACACAAACTGGAGAAACAGCACCACATACCCTGCCAGGGCAGCACTCAATCCAATAGTATGTCTTTGAATTCTCCAATTGCAAGTAATACACCCACCACTCTTCCCCTTGCCTTTCCCACCATCTCATGTGCGCACATTTCTCACCCGATCTCCCACACCCTAGTCACCCTGCTCCTTTCCCCTCCCCCTCATGCTCATCTCCCACCTCTCCATTTCACTTTTATCCCCTCTCTTTCCCCTCTCACTGTCCCGTTCCACCTCAAATCCCTTCCTCCAGATTTACATTTCACTCGCTCTTCTTTCCTTATCTGACACCCACTTGTCTCTTTTTCACCTATAGCTTTTGCCGCCTACTCCATCCAATTCCCAATCACCCCCCCCCCCCACACACCTCACCTCTATTCACCTTGAAAGGCTTTGCTGTCACCACCTCTCTGTCCCAGTTTTCTTCCCTACTCCATCAGTCTAAAGAGGGGTTCTGACCAAAAATGTCCCATTCCCTCCACAGATGCCTTCTGATCCACTGAGTCTCTCCATCACTTTATGTTTTGTCCATGATTTAGACATTGTGCAATAACACCTGGCATATTTCCCCTTGCACCTCAGGCCATCATGAAGTCTGCAAGTTCATTTTAAGATTAAACCCTGAGCAGAACTGCAGTATACACACATAGCACTGATTAGTAAAGACTGAGCTTTGTGATATTGTGTCAGCTTGCTATTTTCATGTTAAATCTGTCTAACCTTCAGCTTTGGAACACACACCACTCCCCGGAGATAGTGCGCCCCACCCTGGAGAAATCTCTGAAACTCATGAAGATTGATTACATTGATCTGTACATCATTGAACTGCCGATGGCCTTTAAGGTGAAGTACAATATATAAGAGACTCCCACTTCATCTCCTCTTCTGCCTCTTCTCGTGTCGCTGCTGTTTTTTTTAATCAACTTCACGCAACTCTCCATCCTTCAAGTGAAAAGTGCAGGTCATGCACATCACAGCTGAACCAAACCTGACCTGAAATCTCCATCTGACTTTGCAGTGCTGTGCTCTGGTGCTTGCACCTGGTCATTCCTGGTCTACAGGTCTGGACGTGCTGTCCAGGGGTTCAGGCTTTTTAAAATAATGAACGGCATATTCAATATTCCATATCTGATTTTGTCACTAATCCTGCAAGATTCATGTCAATGAGTGTTTGGTGCTCAGCACTCACAACTATGTTTTGAACTGAGGAATAACCTTAAGGAATAACCTTATCGTATTTATTATTATTATTATTTTTTTTTAATTTGTATTTTTATTAGAAGCAGTGTACAGTAGTATAAACCGCGGCATATGACGAAATACATTTCGTGTACAACTATTTTAAATTTAACAAGAAAGAGGTAGAACAAGAAAGAAAGAAAGAGAAAGAGTGAAGGAAGTAGTGATGTGTAAACCCCTAGACTAACAGATGTGCAGTCCAGGGGTGAACATGTGATAGCCTATAGAAAAATAAAGACAAAAACCCATAAAATAATTTTTAAAAAGAAAGGAAAAAAAAGAGAAAAAGAGGGACCCTTATGTGTGGATATACATGCTTCATATCTCACCACACCCATCACCCAGTTCGTGAATCGAATTCCAGAATTGTGTTGCACCATACTATACTTGTAATGAATCAATAAAAGGAGACCATGTCTTTAAAAATTGCTCTGATTGTCCTGCTAAGACGAGTCTCATATCTTCAAGATGTAGCGTCTCAGACATGCTTGTGATCCACATTTTAAGCGTTGGGGTGGATGCATTTTTCCAAAATTTAAGTATAATTTTTTTTGCCATTATCAGGCCGTAGTTAAGGAAACGTCTTTGAAATATTGAAAGCTCAGAGCGGGCACCTGTTGTTCCAAGAATAATCAATTCTGTATGGGGGTCCAGTTTTGTTT
Source organism: Malacoraja senta (assembly GCA_038087875.1). Classification (NCBI taxonomy): domain Eukaryota; kingdom Metazoa; phylum Chordata; class Chondrichthyes; order Rajiformes; family Rajidae; genus Malacoraja; species Malacoraja senta. The sequence goes on along the minus strand of CM075979.1, from coordinate 74,558,423 downwards.
TTAATAATTTTGAGAAGATTTTGAAGATTTCTTTCCAAAATCTATGGAGTTTTATACAGGAGACGAAGGAGTGTGTTATAGTTGCTTCTTGAGATAAAAATTTGTCACAAATGGGAGATACATTTGGGAAAATTTTGTTCAGTTTAGTTTTTGAGTAATATAGTCTGTGCAGTATTTTAAATTGGATTAGAATATGTCTTACATTGATCGAACAGTTATGTACATATTGGAGATATTTTTCCCATCTGTCTTTGGGAATTTTTAAGCAATTCCTGTTCCCACTCTCTTCTAATTACATCTGACGATGGAATTTCTATATTTAGAATGATATTGTACAAGTATGATATTAAATTATTTGACTGCGTTTCTATTCATACCTTCATCTAATATATCTGGCAACAGAGTTTGATATTCATGGGTATATGTTTTCAAATAATCTCGATTTTGAAGATATCTAAAATATTGATTACCTTTCAGGCTGTATTTTGATTGTAATTTCTGAAATGATAAAAGGTTTCCCATTTCGTACAAATCTCCAACCTTTTTAATTCCTAGTCTTTCCCAATGAATAAACGTTTTTATCTATAATAGATGGTTTGAACGACGGATTATTAGCTATTGGAGAAAGAAGAGATAGATTTCTTAGTTTAAGAGTAAGTTTTACTTGTCTCCAGATTCGTAAAGTGCTATAAATAATCGGGTTTTTCTTGTATATTGTATTATTCATCTTTATTGGGGAGAGAAGGATCGCGCCTATGTTAAAAGGTGAACAATCCTCTCTCTCCATTACTAACCAATCTACCTGTTGATATGAATTGTCCAGCCAGTGAATTACATTTTTAATATTCACTGCCCAGTAATAGTACAAGAAGTTGGGGAGAGCCAGTCCACCAATATCTTTGGGTTTACATAAATGTCGTCTATGAATTCTGTGTGATTTATAATCCCAAATAAAATGTGTAATGTTGGAATCTATTTTTTATTTTTATTTTTAGGTAGCAATTCTAAAAGGAAATTTTAAAAGGTGTGTCGACTCTTGGGGTTTTAACGCCATGATTTCACTTTTATTCCAGTTTATTCTATATCCTGAGAAAGAACCAAATTCCTCTATTAGATTTAATATATTTAGTATACTAACTTGAGATTTTGTAATGTATAATAATACGTAATCTGCATATAATGATATTTTGTTATTGGAATGTTGAATATTATACCCGTGAATATTCGGATGCATTCTTATACTTTCCGCTAAAAGGTCTGTCTCACTGTGCGAGCTGACCCACGAGTGACCCCGAGTTTAAAACAAATTTAACTCGTGGTAATCACGTACAATTAACGTAGCGGGAACGTCGGAACTCGTGGACGCAACTTAGCGACTCTTGGCGCTAACGGGAGGTACACGTGAAACTTGTTAACTCTTGCAAAAGTTCAAACAGGTTTGTACTTTTCCACGAGTAAAATGTACTCTTGAGGTTAAAATTTGAAACATTTTAAACTCGTTGTAAGAACGTAGTGGCCCGTGCGTTTACCTTTGTGACTCGTGAGTCTACCGTGGGAACTCTTTTTAGAAACAATAATCAGGGACAGAAATATCAGTTACTTAGACTTTTTAAAGACAAATTCTGCTTAACAAAGTTAAGTAAGTTATTGATAAGGTGACAGAGTGGGTAGAAAAGAAAAAATTGCTTGAAGTTTATATATAAATTTTGTGTATTTGGGACTGAGCTCACAACCTTAAGACAAACCAGTATTGAGGAACAGCGTGAGAACATTTTATGACACTTCATGGCAGCCTAATCTGAGGTTTGCCAGTCACGTCCAGAAACCATCTCTACCAGTGCTGTTGAAGAAGACAGGGTTGTGTTCACCTCTCCTGCACCCCTGTTCCGTAGGACAACACCAACTCTTTCATTATGCGGATGTTAAAGGCTGGGTTTTATTGTCAAGCCATGATGCCAGATTCCCGATCTCTTTACTGAACTTTACTGAATCAAAGGGTTCTATAGGAGGTGCTGCCTCAAAAAGGCAGCCAGCATTGTCATGGACCCACACTACCCTGGCCATGCTCTCATTTCATTCCTGCTGAGCAGAAGGTATAAGAATCTGAAAACCATGACCTCCAGGTTCAAGAACAGCTTCTTCCCAACAACCATCGGGCTCTTGAAAGCAACAAATGCTAACTAAACTATGAACTACTAACTGCCTTGGTTGCACTAAGGACTTTGGGATTTTTGCAATAATACTGGATTTTTTAATATATATTTTCTTTGTTTAGTATATTATCTATGAGTATTGTGTTTACTGGCCTGTTTTGCTGCTGCAAGTGGGAACTCTTTAACTCAGAGGGCAGGCAGCATCTCTGGAGAGAAGGAATGGGTGATGGGATGACATTTCCAAATTGGGGGAGGGGGGTGAGGGGGGTGGGGTGGAGGAGAGAGGGTGGAGAGTGGAGGGAGAGGAGGGGAGACAGATGGGGGTGGCTTCATTCACTGGCTGCGGGTGCCTGTCACTGAAACAGGTAGGTGAGATTTCACATCCACCTTGTGTGTGTGTCTCTCTCTCCCTCCCTCCCTCTCACACAGGCTGAGAGACTCTGCCTCTGTGAGTGTACGTCCCTTTCTCCCCCTCTCCCTGGGCTCTATACGCTCATTGTTTCCGATGAGAGACTTTGAAAAATAAGAATCACATTTCACACATTGATTTTATGACTTTTAATTCTTAACATGACCATAATCACAATCTTTTACACCACCCATCACCACTCAGTTATACAGAGCTGCAGCCTGCTGCGTTAGCTGCTTTGCAATCTGAATATGGAGACGGCCGTCTTAGTGGAGCAGATTCACCATTTGATGAAGGGACAGACCTGGGAGATTAGTTCCGTTATCCCTCTGATGCACGGAGCGGGCGATGCCTTGCCGGGTCGCCGCTCCGGAGTGCTGTGACCGCCGACCACCAACATCAAGCAGCCGCGGTCTGCGGTCTGCGGTCTGCGGTCTGAGGGCGTCCCGCCGCGGGCGGGCGGCGCTGGGTCGAAAAAACTGCGGAGTCACAGTCGAATAGCCTTCTTGCAAACATTTTCTCCAAATGAGCCAATTTAAACAAGGCAGGCTTTAAACAAAACATGACATCATTTTTTTAACATGTGATGATTTTTAAACACTTCGATATACATTGTTGCCTCAAGATTAACGGGAGAGGAACTTGGTACACTCGGGAGACGAACTTGGAACATTGCAGAAATGAGAAGTAAACGGGAAACTTAGACATACCCGTGGGAACTCGGTTAAACTCGGGATCATAAACTTTTTTTTTGTTGTTGTTTTTTTTGTGATATAAATTTTTATTAGAAGCAAACATATTATAATGTAGAGTAACATATTATAATAGGAGAAGAAAAAACTTTTCATATACATCAATCACTCATACATTATTAAATTTGTCAATTGTCAGTTAATTCTGCTTCTAGTGTTTTTTTTTAAATATAGATAGAAAAAGAAAAATAGAGAGAAAGAAGAATTACAATATCAAAAAAGAAAAAGAGGTGGAATGAATTACTTATAATACGTCATAGGAGATAAGTTCGTAGGTTATGAAATATAATTACATCTAATCCTGAGTTCAAGCTTCAGTCGGGCTTTCGTGCTGGGCCACTCTATCCCTTCAAATAGGCAATGAATGGAGCCCATATTTTAACAAAAAGTTCTTGCTTGTCCATTAACTTGTAGTATCGTACGCAACCACGAGTCTTTCACTTGGGGTCACTCGTGGGTCAACTCGCACAGTGAGACAGCCCTTTAAGGGCTCTATCGCAAGAGCAAATAGCAGGGGTGATAATGCACAGCCCTGTCTGTTGCCCCTGGATAAATGAAATTTCGGAGAAAGTATGTGGTTGGTCAATATTCTAGCAGTAGGCCTGTCATATAGTAATTTTATCCATGAGATGAAGTTCTCTCCCATCTGAAATTTTTGCAGTACTGTGAAGAGGTATTCCCATTCTACTTGGTCAAATGTTTTTTCTGCATCTTATAAAATAATTGATAAGTCTTCTTCAATTTTGTGTGAATACATTATATTAAAAAGCCGTCTCAGATTATTAAATGAATGTCTCTTGGGTATAAACCACGTTTGATCCGCATGTATTAATTTACTAACGTATTTACTTAATCTTCTTGCCAGAGATTTCGCTAGTATTTTCTGATCTGTATTTAATAATGCAATTGCTCTGTACGAACCAGGGTCTTCTAGGTCTTTATCTTTTTTGGGTATGAGTGTAATAGTTGATTCCGCTAGTGTTTCTGGTAGTGTCTGTTCTTTAAATGCATATGTATAAAGCTTATGTAAACGTGGTGAGATTACCTAATAAAATCTTTTATAAAATTCATTACTAAATCCATCTGGTCCCGGTGTTTTACCATTCTTCAGTGAGTTTATTGTCTCTTCTATTTCTTTGATTGAAACCTGTGCTCCTAATTCCTCTTGTTCCAACAGATTAAGTGTTGGAAGATTACAGTTGTCCAGAAAGTTTAGAATTTTATTGCTGTCTGTTGTTGTTTTGGACGTATATAACTTTTGATAAAATTGAGCAAATCTTTTATTTGTGTCTTTAGGCAACATTAGCAATTCACCTTTATCTGATTTGATTTTTCGAATAGTATGATCCTTTTCCGCTTTTTTCAGCTGACGTGCCAGGAGTTTGTGTGGCTTATCGCTGAATTCGAAATTTTCCTGTTTTGTAATTTGAAATAATCTAATGACTCTTGCAGATAAAATTCGATTTAGTTTAAATTTAAATATAGCTATCTTGTTGTGTTTATCTATGGTTGGATCTTTCGCATTTTCTAAATCAAGTTGTGTAATTTGTTCTTCTAGTTGTTCCGTCCTATTCTTTTTATTTTGAAAAGCTTGGTATGAAATAATAGAACCTCTGATAAACGCTTTAAAGGATTCCCATAATAGGGAGGGTGACATGTCTGGGGTATCGTTAGTCTCAAAGAAAAGTTCCATCTGTTGTTTTAGGTATATACAACCGTCCGGATTGTTTAAAATTTGGGGATTGAACCTCCAGAACGATTTTTTATTGAACATTCCTTCTAATTTTAGGAAGAAGGTTAACGGAGAATGATCAGAGATGACACTATTATGATATCTAGGATTAGTTGTAAAGGGAATTAATTTTGTGTCCACTAGGAAGTAGTCAATACGTGTATAGGTTTTATGTACCATTGAATAAAAGGAATACTCCCAGCTGGGTTTGCAATCCTCCATACATCTGTTATATTTGTGTTTTTATGTATGTATTTAAAAGTTCACTGGATTTTGATTTTATATTAAGTCTCTTTTGTTGAGCAGATTTATCCAGATACTGATCCAGAACGCAATTGAAATCTCCCCCAATTATCACATTTTGATAATTAAACTCAGAGATTATATTCAGGATTTTATTAAAAAATTGAAGATTATCAAAATTAGGAGCATAAATATTTACCATAGTGAGTGGAGTAGAGTATATCTCTCCAGTAACTATAACATACCTCCCCTCTTTGTCTGCTATGTTATTCTTTAGTTTAAATGGTATGCCTTTGCAAATTATAATTGCGGTACCTCTAGATTTAGAGAGATAGGAGGAGTGATATGTTTGGCCGATCCAATTTGCCTTCAGCCTGGTCTGAGCTTGGAGTTTCAAGTGTGTTTCCTGTAAAAAAATTATATCGGCATTGAGTGATTTTAATTGGGCAAGAATCTTACCCCTTTTGATTGGCTCATTAGCGCCCCTAATATTCCAGCTACAAAACGTAATTCCTCCAATTTTCTTTTGCGTGTCGTCTTGCATTGTAATTTACATTGGTACCTTTCTGTCAGATGGTGCAACACAATACCTCAGGCTTCTGGGTGTTGGGTGGATACTCACAGCTATTAGACTCTGTTGGTATATCCCTTGTAAAAGTGCCCTTAAAGAAAAATCAGAAAACGTGCTAAATAACATAGAAATAGTGATAATACAGTATTTCAAAAGAAAAATACTGCAAGAAAAAACCCACCAAATGGTGGGAAAAAGATTCTTTAAAATTTTTTTTTTTAAATTTATTAGAAGTACATTACATTACAACCACATACATTAGTAATCGTCATTTATATCTTCTTACAATTAATGTACTCCATTTATTTTTTACACTAGAAAAGGAAAAGATTGAAAGAAAGAAGAAAGTGAAGGAAAAAGTGAAAGTGTAACAAATGTGACAACAAAAAAGGACGAAGACCCTATAAGAGCAAAATTAAAAACAAAAGAAAAAGAGTTAAGAAATAGACCCTAGGAATGAAAGAGAGAGAGAAAGAGGAAAAAGAGAGAAACAAATATTTTTATGAGCATTACGTAAATGGGACATACCAACTCTTCAACTATCATCCCCCCTTACCTGACCTCAAATTTTTTTTTTTAAGTATGTTTGTAATAATTCTATAAATGCAGACCACGTCAGGTGGAAGTGACCTGCTAGGAGGAGTCTTATCTCTTCTAGGTGTAATGTTTCAAACATATTTGAAATCCACATATTTATAGTTGGTATTGGAGCCTTCTTCCAAAATTTTAGAATTAGCTTTTTTCCAGTTATTAACCCATAGTCCATTAGTTTCTTTTGAAACACATTTAGTTCTGGACCATCTTCCGTTATACCGAAGATAATCCATTCTGCTTTGGGTATCAGTCTTGTTTTAAATGGGAAAAAGATTCTTGAAACCTTCCGTAGATGTTAAGTTACATTGAGCTCCGCTCCCTTAAACAAATATTGTAAAAAAGAAGGAACAGTTCAAAACCGGGTAATATAGAGAAAACCATCAAACATGTAGATCTACTTAAATCTTCAACTAGACAAGTATTTACTATTTACTAACAGTTACTATATTTAACTTAGCAGGCAAAGCCCAGTATATTTAAGTAAGAAACTGCTGGTTGGAAGGGGTTAACCAAAGTTGCACTCTTGGCTGCTTGCCAACTGTTTAATTCCCTTCCCTTCCAGCTTGGTTCCTTGTTAGTTTATCTTGAACATAATTGGGAATTTGTCTTCCCGAATCGATTACGCATATTTTAGTTTATTAGTATATTAGTATCATATTGCAATATATTTAACTCGCAATCATAAATCTACATGTTCATTATCGACTTTAAAAAAATAAACAGAAAATTGAATCAATATTCGGTTATGCTAGTACGTTTTGGATTAGATTAATATACCTAAGTTAGTTCAGTTATTTATGTGTTAATATATAATTATAAATATACTTTTATTAGTAAATTATTACTTTCAACTCCATTTAATTTAATTTTTCTATGCTGCATAACACCATTTTTTTTAAAGTCTTTCGTTCGAAAAAAGTTTGTCCTTGAAGTTTACATTCCAAAGTCGATAAGGTGTCTAGACTTCACCACGTGTAGTTTTCGGCCATCTTATCGAGAACATTTATAGTTATATCTATTTAAAAGGTCATATTTCTCAGCTTCCCCTCTCCAAATATATATAGCAGTTAAACCTCCTGATAACCGTGATATTTTACTTATCCTTTAATGTCCTTTGTTAGCTCTTGTGCGTATTTAAATGCTTCTTCTGGATCAGTAAAGACACGCTCCAAATCCTTATATGTGATCCTCATTTTTGCTGGGTAAATTATCCCATATCTCAAGTTCGGAATTACTTTCAGGATCAGTCTTGTCTTTGTAAAAAGGGCCCGTTTCTTAACAACTTCTGCTGGGTAGTCTCTAAAGAATCTTACGGTTTCAGCTTCAAACGTCAGATTTGTTGCGAATGGAATTTTTTTCATAATGTCTTCAAGAGCTGCTATGTCGTGAAATTTCACTATAATCTGTCTTGGAGGGGCTTCTGGCCTCAAATGTGCTCTCTGAACTCGATGTGCAACATCTATTTTCAGTTTGTCAGACAGCTTGAATACTAAGTAAGTCGGCAGTGAACTCCCGAGGGTCCATTCCAGTCTCCTTTCCTTCTCTCACTCCAACTATCCTTAAATTCTGCCGTCTTGACCGAGCTTCAAGATCAAGACATTTGTCGGTCATTCTAGCCAGTTGCCCAGAAACTCGGTCTTGATCTTCTTTCATTCTCTTCATCTCTTCAGACATTTCCTTCATCGCAGTTTCCAGATCTTTAATAGCAGTGCTGTGTTCTTCAGAAGTAGTGAGAACAGGTTCCAACTTGTTATCTTCTTCGACCCGTTCAATTTCTGCTTTTAGCTCGGTCTCTACTTCATCAATACGTTGCTTTAGAGTACCGACTGTCTCGATAACTTCCTTATTCCCGAGCTTCATACTTATAGCCAGTACAGAAATCTCCTTATGTAGCATATCAGCAAAGTCTTTTATCACAGCTGCTCTTATAGACTGTTCCAGTTCTTTTGCCTTTGCTTCCATTTCAGCAACAGATCTTCGAGTTTCAGTTTCTTCTTCAGATCTTTCTGGTGTTGTTTGAAGTGTTTCTCCCAGCTCTTTAGCAAACAGTCTGGTCAGAGGTCTTGAAGTGGGTCTTTGGGGTAAATTCCTTTTTCTCAACTAAAAGTCCCGTTATTCCCCGTTATTTTGCGGCGATTTCTGATGACGTCACATGCACGACATCAGGCACCCCGGGGAGTATTTTTAAATCGGTCCCGTCTTCTTTGGAGGCTTTTTTAGCGCTTTTAGCGCATTAGTCGAGAGCGGAGCTGAATGCTGCGCCTCTCAGTGCTGCATGGCGCCACCGGAAGTCTCCTTCTCGTATTTATGTGGGGCAAGCAGCTCTGGCCCTCATTCCACATTAATACCATGTTAGTGTACAACTAACTGATTACATGCCTTGTTTTCCTGCCTACCATCTTTCCTAAAGAGGTGATTTGATGTCTGAAGAGCGAGCAAGTTAAGACCTTCCCAATTCATGCCCTCACCTGGGGATTCCTTCCACCAGGCTGGGCACAGCCCTCAAACCTCTCCCTGGCCATTGGCACTGTGGGGACCTCCCATTTGCTTCATGAAAGTGGTGCTATGGGATCTTTGCATCCTCCCAGGAAAGCTCATGGGTTCTTGCTTTACCGTCTTGACCAAAAGACACCACCACTGGGAGCACCCGTTCCCTCATTCCTATTCCCATGAAACACAATTCTCTCTCTCTTTCCACCAATGCTGATTGATCTGCTGAGTGTTTCCAATATTAATTCTTATTCCTGAGTTACAGCATCTATACTTTTTTTTGCTTTAAGTATCGTCTGTCCCCTGCATCAATCACCACTTCCAATGAGCGTGATCTTCTCTTAAAAAGATTCAAGTAGCTTAGCGGGAGGGTTAGCAAAGTACATTGACATTACTCTGTTTATTACTTGGAACTTTTCCTTTCATCATACAGGAGGCTACAATGCTTTTCTTCATTGCCAGGCATGAAGGTTCCTAATTTCTGCTGATCACAGCATGGGAAATGAGCCTGGCTAGGTTCCACAAATTCACAACTCTCTGGGTGTAAAGGTTTTTCCTCATCTTATTCTAAATGGCCTACCCCTTATTCTTAAACTGTGGCCTCCCCTAACATCGGGAACATGTTTCCTGCATCTAGCATGTCCAATCCCTTAATAATCTTATGTTTCTCTATGATTCCCTCTCATCCTTCTAAATTCCAATGAATACAAGCCCAGTCACTCCATTCTGTCATCATATGACAGTCCCGCCATCCTAGGAATTAACCTCGTGAAACTCTGCATTCCCTCAAAATGCTGCACTCCCTCAATAGCAAGAATGTCCTTCCTCAAATAGTCAGATGTGTGTTGTGAAATTCATGTTCCAGTCAAATACTTCTGTTTTTTTATCTGTCCGTAGTCAACATTGGCGAGTAGAAAGTATAATTTCCCCAAATTCCAAACAATTTCAAACTGTAAAATATATCAATAACCTCAAATTATATTTAAAAAATCTTAACTACAGAGACATTTAAAGACTTCTAAAGACACTCCTGTCACATCTCTGTTGGTTTGAATGAACTTATTTTAATTATTGGAGCCACAAGAGACTGCGGATGCTGGATTCTTGAGCAAAAAACATTCAGACCAAAGTTCAGACTAAATCTTCACATTTATCTCTTTCAGACAGGTGATGTGATTTATCCAAAAGATGAAAATGGGAAGTATTTGTACCACCTGACTGATCTGTGTGCCACCTGGGAGGTAAGGTCAGAGAGAGATGGAGAATACGCAGGACAGGCAATCGGAAGTGCCAGTGTGAACCGAATGGAAGTGTTCAACAAAGCACTCATCCAATCTGCTTCTGATGTCTCGGTGTGGATGGGACCACATAGTGGGCGATACATGCAGTGCATAAAATTGGAAGAAGTGCAGGCGAATCACTGATTTTGCCTGGAAGGAGAGTTTGGGTCCTTGGGTGGAGGGAAGGGAAGAGTTAATTAGGAGGTGTTGCAGTCCCTGTGGTTCATGGCAAGGTGTCATGAGCATGAGGAGAGGGTGCTGGTGGATTAGGAAGAGTAAACCAGAGGTTTGTGCAAGGTGTGGTCCCTTCACAGTGCTGAAAAGGGAGGGGTGGATGGAGTCCCATGTGGTATGGTTTATTATCACGAGATGCAAAGGATAGGAGACTTGAATGTCTAGCACCTAATGTAATAAATTACTTAAAGGCCACCATCAATTGGCCCTTTGAAATAGCTTCACACAGCGATAGGATTTAATCTTGCCAGTGATATTAATGCTAAAATGGACATGAACAAGATTCTTATTGACCACAATAGCAGAAGAAGCCAGGAATTTTCAGAAGTGTCAACATTTAAGTTCTGATTTCAGATATGGAACATCCACAGTGTTTTTGCTTTTGTGTAAGGATTTTTATTTGGAGACACAAGAGACTGCAGATGCTGGAATGTTAATTGTTTATTCACTAGGCTCTGGAAGCGTGTAAAGATGCCGGTCTGGTCAAGTCAATAGGTGTGTCAAACTTCAATCGCAGACAGCTGGAGCAAATACTGAACAAATCAGGCTTGAAATATAAACCAGCAGTTAATCAGGTACTTATAGCAGAGTTGTCACAGCATGGTCTTGCAATCACACCTTGTCCCCCCAATATGATGAAACCGTTATAATATAACAGTCGTACCATTGAACCGTTCACAGTCTGTATTGATCAAACCTCTGCTGAGATGATGTTGCTCTGGTCATCCAGTCACAGGTTGTTCTGTAACTTTTTGCACTGCCATTTTTCCTTTCAATGAGCAGTACATTGTTCCACTTTTCTCAGATCTCATACAATGCCCTCAAGTTTTATCATTTATTCAAGCATTACAGATTTTTTTCCTGGACATTTTTCTGGACATTTCCTGCGCTGCACTTCTCTCATTCAACAACTTCACTATCTTGATGATACCAATCTCCACTTCAATACCTTATGCTTTAGTTCCTCTGAATTTCCTGCTTCTTCAATGATTCATTAATTGATTCTTCAATGGTACTTTAGTGTCATAAAGTCCCATTAGTGTCTTTAGTACCTAAGTACAGTGAAATTCTATTTTTGCATGCAGTTCAATGACAAACCTACAGTACATTAGGCACAATCAAACAAAGTCCAAGAGCGTAAGACAGGAGACCACACTGAGTTAATACACTAGAGTTGCAACAGTTTAGGCATCATCTTGTACCCTTCAAGTTCAAAATTAGCAAAAAATATTAAAGTCTTAACTTGACCATAAAGGCCCGTTGTCCTGGTGGTGGCATTGGGTCCGAGTTGCAGTTGCCATCGTGACCAGGCGACGTGGCGATGTCCTCCATCGCTGCTCCGCCACTGCAGTCTGCGTCGGTTCCGTGCACTGGGCTATGGAGCAGCGCTTGATCAAGTGAAGCCCCAGGCTGCTTCAGGGCCTCCAGCACCCACTCCATTGACTAGACAACTCCAACGCTTCCTCCACACCAGCTTGTGAACAGGCCATCCCTCGTCTTTGACAACCATTGCTTAGCCTCCATGCTTTGAGGCCCCTCCCACATCGACCCAGAGCACCTCCAAGGGCATGGGAGGTTTCCCCCAGCCTGCTCACTGACTTCGATCTTTCCCTCTGTCCGCCATCACTGCCACCATCTTGAAGATCAGCTTATCCATCTTTGTATCTCTTGATCCATATTAAATCTCAGACCAATAATGAAGGAATCCTCTGCTCTTAATTTCTACGTCTCCGCTGCATCATCTCCTGAGACGAGGCTTTCCACTCCAGGGATGTCCTCTTTCTTTAATAAATGTGGCTTCCTTCTGCTGTTGGAGATGGATCCCTCATCCGTGTTTCCTCTGTCCCGTAGTTCTGCTCTCACTCCCCCTCCCCATAGACAGAACGGTAGAGTTTCTTTGGTCCTTACTTTCACCCCACCAGTCTCCGTATCCAACACATCATTCTCCAACATTTCCATCGCTTCCAACATGATCCCAACACCAGTCACATCTTCCCATTCCTACCTCTTTCTGCTTTCTGTGGAGTCCACTCCCTTCACTACTTCAGGTTCACTCATCACTTCCCACCCAAACCACTGCCTCCCCAGGTATTTTTTCCTGCAACTGCAGAAGATGTAACAGCTGTCCCAACACCTCCTCCCTCACCGCCATTCAGAGCCCCCACCAGGTGAGACAGAACTTCAAGTGCACTTCATCTAATCTAATTTGGTGATCCTGCTGTGGCCTCCTTTGCATTGGCATGAACCAGCATAGATTAGATGATGTTCTGCTGACCATTTGCGATCGGTCCACTAAGGGTTACTGGATCTCTTGGTAACTAAACATTTAACACCCTTCCCATACTAACCTTTCTGTCCTGGGTCTCCTCCATTGCCAGACTGAGGCCACATGCAAACTGGAGGAACAGCACTTCATATTCCACTTGGGTAGCTTACAACCTAATGATATGAACAATGAATTCTCCAACTAACCCCCTTACTATTTTTACTCCATCCTCTCTTCCTTTTTACACCTGGATGCACACCCATTTCTCCCATTATTTTGACTCTCAATCCCTTCCCCCCCATCCCCTTCCACCTACATCCTTCCATCTGCCCCCACAATTCACACATCTTCTCTCTTTTTCTTGCACCATTTTGTCTCCTATTCAACCCTGGCATTTGTCCACCCATCTGTTTATCAATCCCCTCTCACTTGTATCCACCTATCACTTGCCTGGATTTATTCCACCTTCACCTCTCTTCCAGCTTTCTTCCTCCTCCTTATTACAATCAGTCTGAAGAATGGTTCTGTCCCAAATTATCAACCATGAATGTTCTATGGAGATGCTGCCTGATCTGCTGAGTTACTCAGCACTTTGTGTTTTTAAATCAAGACTATCCTTGTCATTCACACCTAGCCTTGCAATCAACCTATTTATAATATACATCAATGATTTAGATGAAGGGATTCAAAGTAACATTAGCAAATTTGCAGATGACACAAAGCTGGGTGGCAGTGTGAACTGTGAGGAGGATGCTATGAGAATGCAGGGTGACTTGGACAGGTTGGGTGAGTGGGCAGATGCAGTTTAATGTGGATAAATGTGAGGTTATCCACTTTGGTAGCAAAAACAGGAAGACAGATTATTATCTAAATTGTGTCAAGTTGGGAAAAGAGGAAATACAACAGTGTCTGGGGATCCTTGTTCATCAGTCAATGAAAGTAAGCATGCAGCTACAGCAGGCAATGAAGAAAGCGAATGGCATGTTGGCCTTCATAACAAGAGGAGTTGAGTATAGGAGCAAAGAGGTCCTTCTGCAGTTGTATAGGACCCTAGTGAGACCACACCTGAAGTATTGTGTGCAGTTTTGGTCCTCTAATTTGAGGAAGGACATTCTTGCTATTGAGGGAGTGCAGCATAGGCTTACAAGGTTAATTCCCGGGATGGCAGGACTGTCATATGCTGAGAGAATGGAGTGGCTGGGCTTGTATACTCTGGAGTTAAGAAGAATGAGAGGGGATCTTATTGAAACATATAAATTTATTAAGGGTTTAGACACGCTAGAGGCAGGAAACATGTTCCCGATGTTGGGGGAATCCAGAACCAGGGGCCAGTTTAAGAATAAGGGGTAAGCCAATTAGAAGGGAGATGAGGAAACACTTTTTCACACAGAGAGTTGTGAGTCTGGAATTCTCTGCCTCAGAGGGCGGTGGAGGTCAGTTCTCTGGATACTTTCAAGAGAGAGCTAGATAGGGCTCTTAAAGATAGCGGAGTCAGGGGATATGGGGAGAAGGCAGGAACGAGGTGCTGATTGGGGATGATCAGCCATGATCACATTGAATGGCGGTGCTGGCTCAAAGGGCTTAATGGCCTACTCCTGCACCTATTGTCTATTGTCACCTGTCCCACCAACCTAATTATAAATAATGTTGTCTATAATCTCCGCAGTCTCTCAGGATCAAGGACTTGTTTCCACTCTGGTCTTGTGGGTTGAGAAATGGCTAATGCGGCCAGTGTGGGATCTGTTGACTGTTCCACAGATAAGGCCAATGCTGACAGGTAGCCAGGTGGGTGGTTTGTTTCCTGGGTATTCACTGATGGACTCATCAGCTCTCAGTATCACCTGGAGTATTGTGTGCAATTCTGGTCTCCTAATTTGAGGAAGAACATTGTTGCTATTGAGGGAGTGGAGTGTAAGTTCACCAGGTTAATTCCTGGGATGGCAGGACTGACATATGATGAAAGAAAGGGTCGGTCGGGCTTGTATTCACTGGAATTTAGAAGGATGAGAGGGGATCTTACAGAAACATATAAAATTCTTAAGGGATTGGACAGGGTAGATGCATGAAACATTTTCCTGATTTTGGGGGAGTCCAGAACCAGGGGTCACAGTTTAAGAATAAGGGCAAGGCCATTTAAGACTGGGATGAGGAAAAACTTTTTCACCCAAAGAGTTGTGAATCTGGAATTCTCTGCCACAGAAGGCTGTGGAGCCCAATTCACTGTTTGTTTTTCAAGAGAGAGTTAGATTTATCTCTTAGGGATAAGGGAATCAAGGGATATGGGGAAAAAGCTGGAACGGAGTACTGATTTTGGATGATCAGCCATGATCATATTGAATGGCAGTGCTGGCTCGAAGGGCCGAATGGCCTACTCCTGCACCTATTTTCTGTTTCTATGAATGTTCTTCTAAACTACCAGATTCAGGAACAGCTTCTTCCCCGCTGAGTGGTAAGTGCTAAAGGTGCAGGCGTTTTCATGTTCACAGTGATGATGTTATCAAACTACTGAACACTCCTCCCATAAACCAGGGTGTTGTCACAATCTTCAAACCACCTCGTTGTGGACCTGCACTGTTTAAAATAATTGTCATGTGTACTGAGGTTCAGTAGAAACCTTTGTTTTGCAAGCTATCCAATCAAATCTGATAACACTACAATTAAGCCTAATGCAAACCCTGATAAATCCAGAATTAACTCAAACTCATGATTCTGAAAGAAGAGTGTTATGTAGTAAACCAGATTATGAGGCCTTTTATTAACTCCAGCTGCTTCAGATTAAGTAAACCAGCCACCAGTCATCGTTACACCTTTTTCCTTTTTGTCTCTTTCTGCTCAGGTCGAATGCCACCCATACTTTACTCAGACCAAGTTAAAGGAATTTTGTGACCTCCATGGCATAGTCATTGTGGGATACAGCCCCCTGGGAACCTGCCGTGACCCTATCTGGTAAGCAGAAGCATTGACTCTCTTCTCAACTTCTGTTGGAGCTACCGACCCCTTATAGAGGCAGTTCCATTGTTCTTAACCCAGATTGTGTATGAAGCAGGACACAGAGTGTGCAGTCTGCCATTAGCTGCAATCTTGGTTAAGTTTGGATATCTTTACACAGTTCTGCATCCTACGATAGTTTGCTGTGATTCTGTGCTGTGATAGTTAGGTTATTGGTCCTTCCCGATACGTTTGAACAGCAGCCAATGGTGTTCAACCATAAGCCTCTCTCCAACCCAGCCCACTTTACTGATCTCAATGGCTAGGTGACTTTTTAGATCAGGACTCTTCTTCAGACTGATCATAGGGGGATGGAGGTGGAGGGGGTGGAGGGGTGGAGGGGTGGGGGGTGGGTGGGTGGAGGAAGGAGGAAGGAGGAAGGACCAGTCTGTCTACAGTCAGTCTGAAGGGTCACAAATCGAAACATCACCAATCCATTTCCTCCAGAGATGCTGCCTGTCCCACTAAGTTACTTTGTCTGTCTTTGGTATAAACCAGCATCTGCAGTTTATTTTTCTTACGGTCAGAAATACCCAGGTCCAGTTCCTGACCTGTGCTGAGTAGACCACAATCAAAGGTCTCTGACAAACATCCACAGGAGTTGAGGATACTTTCAAGAGAGAGCTAGATAGGGCTCTTAAAGATAGCAGAGTCAGGGGATATGGGGAGAAGGCAGGAATAGGGTAGTGATTGGGGATGATCAGCCATGATCACATTGAATGGCAGTGCTGGCTCAAAGGGTCGAATGGCCTACTCATGCACCTATTGTCTATCGTCTAATGAAAGCAGGAGTAGACAAAAATGGATGATCACAGTCCTTTTTCCATGGTAGGGGAGTTTAAAACGGAAAGGAATAGATTTAAGGTGCGAGGGGAAAGATTTAAAAGGAACTTCGGGTCAAATTTTTCACACTGAGATTGGTGGATGGACAGAATGAGCTGACAGAGGAAACCTGAAGACGGGCACAATTATGATGTTAGAAGACATTCCCAGCTCCCAATTTACATTCACACATTCATACCCTGGAGCGCCGTCGAGTATGGCTGCCCTGCCAGCAGCTGTTAGTCTTTTCACCCTTTTTTTATTTTTAGTTAGTTGAAAGTGTTTGTTTTGGAGGTCTTTTAGTCTTTTTATGTGGGGGGTGGTGGGGGAAAGGGGGATACTATTTTCTCAGTACCTACCTGGTCGGAGTTGCGGTTTTTCTCCGAGCCGTATCTTCGCCCCTTCCTCGCAGCCTACGGGCAGACTGGAGCGGCGTTTTCCTGCCGGGACCGGCCAGGACTTCAGCTTCGGCGGCGGCACAGTGCTGAAGCACCATCGCGGAGCGGGCAATGCCTAACCCGGGTCACCGTGCAGCAAGCTCCGGAGTGCTGTGACAGCCGGCACCAACATCGCGGAGCTGCGGTCTGTGGTCTGCGGTCTGTGGAGCTTCCAGCCACGGGCGGCGCTGAGCTTTAAACACCGCGGAGCCTGGGATCTCACGACGAGGTCGCCAGAGTCGGAGCATCGTCCTGCGCGGCTCGTGGACTTCGGGAGCCGCGGTCTCCTGGGAGGTAGCGGCCGCTCCAGACACTCCGGGCCGCTGAGAGTGTTCACCCGACGCCGGAGCTTCATCATCCGGCGAGAGGGCCTGAGGCATCGGGCTGCCGTATCGGCGACTGCAGAGGCCTCAATAGGCCCCGGCTATGGGTGAACTGGGGATGGGACTGGACTTTGCTGCCTTCCCCCACAGTGGGAACCATTGTGGGGGGATGTTTTTATGTTATTGTTAAATTCTTTAATGTTATCTTTATTTGTGTGCTGCATGGCAAGTCAAATTTCACTACACCAATTGGTGTATGTGACAATAAATGTTTATCTATCTATCTATCTTCTCTGTGGCTGTAACGCTATATTCTGTGCTCTGTTTCCTTTCTCCTTTTGCACAACCTATTATACTAATGCATGTTTAGATTCTACTCGTGGATAGTATAATTTGCCTGGATAGTAGGCAAAACAAAGTTTTTCATTTATCTTCATACACATGACAATAATAAACCAATAGCAATAGATATTTAATCAACTACATGTATAGTGAAAGTTTAGACAAATATGGGCCAAACAGGCATGTGAGACTAGCTCAGGTAGACGTTGAGTCACGAGTTCTTAATTGTTACACAATGGGACGTGAACAATGACATTTTTACTTACTACAGCTTAACAAGCATAAGAACACAACAAATAAATATACAATAAAAAATAATTCAATAAATTATCAGTTACACTATGTACCCAGACCAAAATAATTCAAGCTGAAGAATTTATGAAAAGTCCATAGTAGTGTATGCTGAGATGGGTAGGTGGTCAGGGCTGGGCAGTATGGTTCAAGAGCCTGAAGGTTGATGGGAAAAAGATGTTCTTGAACCTGGGCATAACAGTTCTCCAGACTGTTCCTTCTTCCTGATGGTAGCATCCCCAATGACAACTTGGTTGGCGTGGACAAGTTAGGCCATGAGATAACGCGATGACTCATAGAGCTCTATCATTCCTCCCAGCACTAAGTCCCTGCTATGTTTGGCTGTATCTATCTTTGTTCCCCTACTGCTACTCACTGTTCAATGATCCCTCTTGGCAATTGCAAAAGTGGTTGTTCTCAGAATGGGGACCAGTCGGCTTGGTCAGCTGTTCAGTAGGTGGCCAGTCATTGCTCACTGAAACTGAATGGCAGTGAACTGAGATTGTAGACTCCGTCAAGTGCCGAGGAAAAGGGGTATCTTTTGGGAAGGACTTAATAACATGATGCTTTTCTGTGTCACCAGGGTGAACATTAAGATTCCCTCTTTGTTGGATGATCCTATCCTAAACTCCATGGCAGCAAAGTACAAGAAAACAAGTGCTCAGGTGGCCCTGCGTTACCAGATTCAACGCAATATTGTTGTCATTCCAAAAAGTTTTAATCCAGAGCGCATCAAAGAGAATTTTGAGGTGATGCTTTCATATTGAGACAAATTAGTTTCAATAAGTTTTCTTGTCCACCCAATCTTCTATTCCTCTCTCCCTCCCCCTCCTCGTGCCTTCTTAAAGTCTTTATTCGCCCTAACTACACCATGTTGCAATGAGATTCATATTCTCGGTGTATAATAACTTTGTCCAAAATGCCGAGTTGAATTTATTTCTGGCCCTTAGTTTTGGTCTCTGGATAGATACAAATGCTTCTGGCAGAACTATCTCCATGTTCACACTATCATTTGAGATTCAGGATCGTTTATTTGTCAAATCCACTGGATACGAACAGGAACAATGAAATTCTTACTTGTTGCAGCTTCATAGGGACATTTACATAGTTGTGCTGCAGCAAGCACAAATTTCATTGTTCTATCTGGGACATATGACAATAAAACACTCTTGACTAGATGCAACAGCAACAATAAATATATGATAAATTACTCGTTATTCAAAGTAAACTCCACCATGATAGTCAAAAAAACAAAGTGTGTAGAGCAACTATTGTAGTGCAAAATCTGTAATGGTTCGGTGCTGAGGGCATGTTGAAGAGCCTGATAATTGATGGGAAGGAGGTATTCCTGAATATGGAGGTTTCTGTTCCTTCTTCCTGAAGGTAGCAAAAAGAGAATGTAGCGGGGATGGTAGCCTGGGTCTTTGATGTTATTTGCTGTCTTCTTAAGGCGACATTTCCTGTAGATCCCTTTTAAGGTGGGGAGGTCGGTACCTGTGAAGGGCCAGGCAATATCAACCACTTTCTTCAATCTCCTTCAATTCTGAGTCTTCAAGTTACCACTCTACGCCATGACTGAACCAGCGGGCATGCTCTCATCCGCACACTAAAAGTTCCATTCATTAAGTGAGACTGGGCTTTAAATGGACGAGAAGTGAGATCCACAGAAAAGTCGGCATGAATACTATTCAGGCGAGAAATAATTTAACCTTCCTTAAATAAAAAAGGAAATTCATTTATTTTTCATCTGACTACTTTAAATTCTCTTCTCATATTTTAGATTTTTGACTTTTGCTTGACGTATGAAGAAATGAAAAGAATTGATGCACTCAACAAAAATGAACGATATGTGGAACTTTTAATGTAAGCCTCCTGTCTATTGAACCAGAGCTCACTGTTAAGATTTTGAACTTGAAACATCCAGCAGTTTGAGACTGGATAGGCTTTGTTTGTTTCTATTGTACCCCAATGGACTTGGGGGCTAACTTAATCGAGGCAGATAAAATTACAAGACAGCATAGGCATTTAAAATCTTTTGCTCATGGAGGGGGATGAGTAACATAAGAGGGTAAAGGTTTAAGGTGAGTGGCCAGAGGTTTAAGGGAAGCTGGGAAGTATTCACATAGAGTGGTTGGAGTCTACAATGCACTGCCCGAGTGGTGGTGAAGACAGAGACTCTCAAAACATTTAAGAAACATTGAGACAGGTACTTGATTGCCTAGGCATCAAAGGCCTAATGCAGTAAACAGAATTAATGTACAATGGGCTGCATGGACATGATAGGCTGCAGGGCCTGTTTCTGTGCAGTACTGAATAACTGAATAACTATTAATTATTTCACTGATATGGCCCTTGTGCATACAGACCTCTCTGGTCTCATTTGATCCCAGTTCGCGACTCATTCCTGAATGTTTTCTGCTGACACAAGAGACTGCGATGCTGGAATATTGAGCAAAACACAATGCTGAAGGAACTCAATGGGTCAGGCAGCATCTGTGGAGGGAATGGACAGTTAGTATTTTGTGTGGAGACCGTTCTTCAGAAATCTAATAAATCCATTATTTTCTGCTGAATGACCAGTTTCATTTCCCTCTGCCTGTCTCACTGACAATTCCTTTCATACTACTGTTCAAGAAATAACTCCAGATGCTTGTAAAATCGAAGGTAGATACAAAATGCTGGAGAAACACAGTGGGTGAGACAGCATCTATGGAGAGAAGGAATAGGCGACGTTTCGGGTTGAGACCCTTCTTCAGACTGATGTCAGGGGAGGGGGTAGGACAAAGGATGAAAGTAGGCGGAGGCAGTGGGACTAGTGGGAGGACTGGGATGGGGGATGGGGGATAGAGAGAGAGAGAGAGAGAGAGAGAGAGCAAGGGCTACCAGAAATTCGAGAAGTCAACGTTCATACTGTTGGGGTGTAAACTCACCCCAGCAGTAAGAACGTTGACTTCTCTAATTTCCAATTCCCTGGCCCTAATCGCCTCATACTCACCATGGATGTCTAGTCTTTAGACACCCCCATCCCCCACTGGGAATGTCCCGGGGTACTCTGCTTCTTTAGGGAACAATTTCCCTCCAAACATATTCTGGCAAAACGTGTCTGTCAAAACCTGCTCTGACCCTCAACAATTTCTTTCAATTCCTCTGAAAATTAAAGATGCAGCCATTGGAACTTGCATGGGCCGCAGCTATGCCTGGTCTTTACAATGGCTAAGTGGCACAATCCTCGTTTCAAACCTACTTTCCCCAATTCTTTCTCTGCAACATCAATATCTGTACTCGTGTGACAACAGACAATAAACGCAGTAGGCCATTCGGCCCCTCAAGCCAGCACCGCCATTCAATGTGATCATGGCTGATCATCCCCAATCAGTGCCCCGTTCCTCCCTTCTCCCCATATCCCTTGACTCCGCTATTTTTAAGAGCCCTCTCTCTTGAAAGCATCCAGAGAACCTGCCTCCACCACCCTCTGAGGCAGAGAATTCCACAGGCTCACCACTCTCTGTGAGAAAAAGTGTTTCCTCGTCTCTGTTCTAAATGGCTTACTCCTTATTCTTAAACTGTGGCCCCTGGTTCTGGACTCCCCCAACATCGGGAACATGTTTCCTGCCTCTAGCGTGTCCAAAACCTTAACAATCTTATGTTTCAATGAGATTCCCTCTCATCCTTCTAAACTCCAGAGTGTACAAGCCCAGCTGCTCCATTCTCTCAGCATATGTCAGTTCCGCCATCCCGGGAATTAACCTTGTAAACCTACGCTGCACTCCCTCAATAGCAAGAATGTCCTTCCTCAAATTAGAGGACCAAAACTGCACACAATACTTCAGGTGTGGTCTCACTAGGGCTCTGTACAACTGCAGAAGGACCTCTTTGCTCCTATATTCAATTCCTCTTGTTATAAAGGCCAACATGCCATTCGTTTTCTTCACTGCCTGCTGTACGTTTATCAATTTCCACCCTGCCCTCAAATTTACAGACCATTTATTTCCCATTATTTCACTTTTTTGTCTCAATCTGAAGGGACAAACTATCTAATATGTACAGTACGATTAACCCTCTAACTCCCATAGCTACCTCCACTCCCACCCTGTCCCCTGCAAGGACCATCCCATTTCTCTCAGTGTCCATCCCCAGTGTTCATGTAATTTAGATGAGGCCCTTTCATCCCAGGACATCTGAAATGTCTTCCTTTTTCAGGAACTGTGGTCGCCCCTCTGTAGTTAGTGACACCATCACTCACATTTTCTCCACATCTGCTCTCACCTGTCACCCTCTCCCCTCCTCGGACAGAGTAGAAAAAGAGTTCCCCTGGACCTCACCTTTGACCTGACTTGTCCGATTCCATCACACCATCCTTCGCCATTTCCACCAGAATCAACAGGATCCCCCCATCTGTCACATCTTCCCCTCTCCCCTGCTTTCTGTTATCTGCAGGGAACTATCTTCCGCGGCTCTCTTATCTACTCATTCCTTCCTACCTAATCTTCTCTATCTACTTACATTTCCCCCTGCAACCGTAGAACGTGCAACACTTGTCCCTGCACCTCATCCCTCACTTCCATCCAGAAATCTAAACAACCCTTTTACATGTAGCAGATTCACCCACATCACCGTCAAATTGGTCTATTGTATTTGGTGATGGCGAGATGACCTCCTCTACAAATGGCGAGGCTAAGTGTAGGCCGATTGACTGTTTGCAGAGAATCTGTGCTTTGTTTACAATAACTATCTCGAGCATGAGGTTGCAGGTCATTTCAATTCTCCTTCCCATTCTCACACCAATTTGTCTGGCTTTGGCCTTCCCCACTGCCACAGTAAAGTCAAAAGCAAACTGAAGAATATCACCTCATATTCCACATGGGTAGCCTGTAGCCCAATAGAATGAACATTGAATTTCCCGTTTCAGATAACCCATTGCCCGTTCTTTTGGCCACTTCCACCAATCCATCCATAGTCTCTCCCTCTCTCTTTGATCACATCTGTCCCAACACCTCAGCTCCTCCTCCTCCCCCCCCCCCCCCAGATCCTTACTCTCTCCCACCTGGTTCCAACTGCCCATCATCCGGACACCTGTCTGTCTGGCTCATTCTCCCATGACATAGCTTCCCTACCCCTTTACCCCACTTGATTCTATCTACCCATTGTGGAACCAGATAAGGTAGGGTCATGACCCTTTCCCTCTCTCCCCTACATGGTTCCATCTGCCCACCATTCCTCTCCTCATCTGAATCCATCCATCACCAGCCACTCTCACGCTCTTTGTACCGGCCATCATCCCTCTGCCCTCTTAGTCCTGAAGCAGTCTCGACGCAAAACGTCGACCACCCTTTTGCTTCCAATTTTGCCCAACTAGCTGAATTGATACAGCAGCTTATTTCTCGATCCAGATTCCAGTGTTTGTGGTCTCTTGTGCCACCAACTAAAACAGAAAATGTGGAAATAATTACCAGCATCTGTAGAGAGAAACCAGTTGGTCAGCATTTTGTCGCTTTGCCTTATGCTTCTACCCTTTGCTCTTTTGTAGGTGGAGAGATCACCCAGAATATCCCTTCAATGATGAATACTAGACCAGAGTCCAGTGAGGGAGGTGCATGAATGCACAATTAAAGCACTGGTCCTGAATGGAGGAATGTGGACTTAATCTGTCTATGCAAACCGAAACATACTTTCAAGTTCAATGAATGCAAATAAAAAAGGAAATGTTACACGTTTGTCGTGCTTGATCACATCTCCCAGAGTGCTTGACACAGACTCAGAAATAATTTTAGGACATAATCATTTAGTCCTTTCACATCAGAATTAACTGGATTAATTTGGTGCTCCGTCAGAAGTTTCTTCCAATTTGCAATGCATCAAAAAACTGGACTCTTTCTGCAGTTTAGTGACCAGTTTAGGGCTGCTCACTACCTTACCATTTGTAAACTCACTGATGCTAGAGGAAGGGAACGGTTCTTATGTTACCACTGCTCAACATCCTTGTCATAGCAACTTGAGACAAAGCCTCAGCATTTCCACCTCAGACACAGGACTGTAGCTAAGCTCTTTATAAATCTTCCCTTCAAGCTCTTTTTAAATACAAATCCTAAAGTCAAGAGTAAGCAGGAGACGATGATGGAAATCTGAAATTGCTGTAAGATGAGAGAGATAATTAAGTGCTAGAAATGGGAGATATTAAATACGAGCAGGAATGATTCTGATATCCAACTCGGATCACAAGAATATCAGAACTCTAGATCGCCCCAATGTATTATTAGCTACGCAACACAGCAACATATTTAAATACAACACCTTTACAAATGTATTGCCATTGCACTTGAGAGTACATCACAGGCAGATGCAAAATTCATATTATTCATAAACAGCAAGCTTGAACCAAGTCCTGAGTGTTCCAAGTGTTTACTGAAGCATAAGAATACAAAACAATTGTTTAGACAATAGACAATAGGTGTAGGAGTAGGCCATTTGGCCAGCACCGCCATTCAATGTGATCATGGCTGATCATCCCCAATCAGTACCCCGTTCCTGCCTTCTCCCCATATCCCCTGACTCTGCTATTTTTAAGAGCCCTATCTAGCTCTCTCTTGAAAGCATCCAGAGAACCTGCCTCCACCACCCTCTGAGGCAGAGAATTCCACAGACTCACCACTCTGTGAGAAAAAGTGTTTCCTCATCTCCGTTTTAAATGGCTTACTCCTTATTCTTAAACTGTGGTCCCTGGTTCTGGACTCCCCCAACATCAGGAACATGTTTCCTGCCTCTAGTGTGTCCAAGCCCTTAACAATCTTATATGTTTCAATGAGATCCCCTCTCATCCATCTAAATTCCAGAGTGTACAAGCCCAGCTGCTCCATTCTCTCAGCATATGACAGTCCCGCCATCCCGGGAATTAACCTTGTAAACCTACGCTGCACTCCCTCAATAGCAAGAATGTCCTTCCTCAAATTAGGGGACCAAAACTGCACACAATACTCCAGGTGTGGGCTCACTAAGGCTCTGTACAACTGCAGAAGGACCTCTTTGCTCCTATATTCGATTCCTCTTGTTATAAAGGCCAACATGCCATTTGCTTTCTTCACTGCCTGCTGTACCTGCATGCTTACTTTCATACTGATATACAAGGACCCCCAGATCCCGTTGTACTTCCCCTTTTCCCAAGTTGACGCCATTTAGATAGTTTAGAAAGGAAAGGTCTGACCTGAGGCTTAGTAAAATTGAAGGAATTGCTCTACTGTATCAAAATGCTACATTTTTTCTCAGGCATTCAGTTCTCCAACTTGAGTCAACTGCAATAGAGCATTTTTTTTGCTGATGGACACCACAGTTTAAATCTCCCCAATCAATGGCAATTAACACAAAGGCTTGGACTGGACAGTCTATAATGTGCTAAACCCTTGCATTTTGGAACATTTTAAACCCATCTATCCATGTGAACCTACGGAGTAAGAGCAGGCAGCAGATGTGGCTGCAGCCACCACTGCCTCTCCAAGCTACTCTCAACCAACATTCACAAAAGCTTGAGCTATCAATCTGTCAATCCTTTTTGGGTCCGGGCTGGGTGAGAATTCCTGTGTTAAGTCAAATTAAGCCAGCAATTGGCACTGGACAGCAAAGGAGTGAGCTATGTTTAACTTTTACCCTTCCAGGGGTAAGGCAAATAACCGCAACACCTAACACTTACAATGGTCGTTCAATGACCATAATTTGGGATTCTGGATGGCTCATTGATCACATCCCCCCACCCCCACTTCAGTGCATGAAGAAATGGAACTGCTGCAGAATTTTCAGGCAGAAGTTTTGTTTTAAGTTACAAATGTGAGCAAAGTCTCAAATATAGAATACTGTTTAGGCATTTGGCATTTTACATTGCTCAAACAAGGCAAAATGCTCTTTATTGTTCGGATATCAGTTTCTATTCCATTTTTAAAGTGAGTTTAAACACATTATATTGATCGTGAGACGAAGCAATAGCAGGAACGACTTTTCATAAAAATCAGTTGTTAAAACACAGCACAATCAATATAATTAGAGAGAGTTCCACAACACACTTGGAACTATTTGGTTAGTGGAACCTTCAAACATAAATACAAATGGAAGGTCAGAATTGTAACATCCACAGGTTTTGAATCAAACACTCATGGTGATCCATGCCAGAGTTTCAGTTCTGATGGGCCATAGTTTTACGGTTTGTGTGCCAGTAGAGTAGTCAACTTTATTCTTCCGTCCATTGATGCTGTCAGGCATGTTCCACAATCCATTGCAGTACACCAGTCAACAGTGACTACGGGAGCTCGATGACCTCCCAGCGATAGGCAGGGCTCCATGGCTCGTTCTGTGCTGGTCAGCTGGAAGGTAGAAAGTTCATCGGAATCAATAAGTACAAACCAGAATGGCACCTGCTCTTCATTTCTTCTGCCCTTTACTCTATGCCACTTTTTATATCTCCAGGTCCAGCATGCTTTCACAAACCCTCTTACTCAAACTGCTCTGCTGCTTTCAGTGAACCTTGTGCACAAAGAGAAAGGTGAAATAGATTGGGTTGAATTCCTACTGGATGTGCTGGAAGAACCATTTTGGCTTTGGTCCTAAATATTCGTTGTTTTGGACAGTGATTTAATTGTAAATTAAAATCCGACTCCCTGCCTCTCACGCTACTTGTAGACACAAAAAGCTGGAGTAACTCAGCGGTACGGGTAGCATCTCTGGAGAAAAGGAATAGAAGACGTTTTTGGGTCGAGACGCTTCTTCAGACTGAGTGTCAGGGGAGAGGGAAACTAGAGGTATAGAAAGGTACAGAACTTTTGTACCGTTCTGTTCTGTACTTTTTCATATGCCGAGTTGAACTGTCTAATAAGTTGAACTGATTTCTGAGAGTGCCACTTTTTTAAATTTTTTTTATGAAGAGTTCTAACTTCCACTCTTTATCTGAGGAACCACCTCGCCCTGAAGAGCCAAGCTCCGATTTTAAGGCACAACCTGCTTGTTCCGATCTCCCTTACTGGAGGAAATACTTCCTTTTTACCTGCTCTATCAAATTATCCTGGCACTTTAGCTGCCCAAATTGGTCTGCCACTGATGAGAATATAGTTTCCACATTCATAATTCCCATACTTTAACCCCTACAGATTTGCAGTAATTCAGATGAATCTGCACCCAAATCTTCCCGATGCCAGCTGTTCAGAAATAAACGTACAGCTTTGAAGTGTTCACGAAACATGTCAATTTAAACATTTAATTAGGGATGATAATGAAATAAATTTGAATTAAAGTCCAGAGTAGACAACACTCACTAGTAACAACCATGGCAGAGGGATGCCAGAATTTGAGTTTGTGTGCCCAAGAATTCCTTGCTGAAATTGTGCACGTAGGTAGAAAGTAGTGGGTAATGCTCAGACGGTAACGCTCCACTGGTGAGTAGTCTGTGATTCTCATCACCTGATGTACACGAGGTGACGTGCCAGTGGTGTTTTATTTTAGGATAAACAATTTTTATCACGAGGAAGGAAATAGGTGAGAGAATACAAAGCTCTCTCATTATTAATAAGCAAGGTACACGTCTTACCTTGTGAATGATTCCACCAGTGGATGAGCAAGTGAGCACACAGTGTCCCTCCGAGTCAAAGGCAAACAGTCTTCCATGTGGCACCTGTACTTGCTTGTACCCACTGTATCCAGACAGCACAAATGGACCGATTGCATCCAACTGCACCGCACACTCAGAAACCTTCACTCCGCTCTTATGAATATTCCACTGAATGAACTGTGTTGGCCAGAGAATCAACATAAAATAAATCAGACAGAACCATTAAATAATTGCAAACATCCTTTACTTGTTCTAGTGGAGATGAGGAATCACACAAACATGTTGGCACACAGACTCACCAAGACAGACAAGCCTAACAATTGTTCTGTTCTGATGGAAGAACATTAACATAGAATGGCACACTATTACTGTTTTAGAAGCCACCAGGGTGGTTGAAATGCCCCCAATGCAACCATCATTAAAAAGCACATTGGAAAGCACTAATGAGCTGTGCATGGTTAATAAACTTAAGTATGTGCTACTTAAATATCTTATAGCAATAGTGTATCGCTGCAAACTCAGAAGCTGTTCAGCAAGGCACCAGGGTTGTATTATTGTTTAAAGAAACAATCACAAATGTTGAAGAGATGATATAATGGATGGGCATCAATTGAGGCTGCATAGACCAAAGTAAAGAATCAAAAAGGGGGCAATCACACATTTGGGTGTATGAAAGACCAATGGAGGAGGAAAAATGAGGGCAGTAACAGGTAATTTATTTTATCCAAATATATATTTAATACAAAGGCACACATCCAAAATTCCTTTCAGGAAAAATATTTTAAGTGCATGTGTAGCACGCCCAACAAGTGGGGTCGCAAGACTCGATTGAGCTTTTGGCAATGAAACTGATTATCAGTGGAACTACTTTTATAGTAGTGATCATAATTTAGTTAAATTTAGGAATGTTATGGAAAAGGACAAGATTAAAATTTAATTGTTCTAAATTGGGATACAGTCTACTTTACTAGTTTCAGGAATCATTTTAATAAATCAGCCTCAAAGCAATTGAAGCATTTAACACTCAAGGGGAAATATATTCCCACAGAGCCACTGTGAAAATGTCAATCTACAGCTCCTTGATAACCGTGTACAGCGAGATAAGATAAGGCAAATAGGAGCGTATGTTAGATGCTAATAGCTTAATATAGCAGGCAGCCGAGAAGAGTACAGACTGTGCAGAACAGAAATTAAAAGCGCAATTAGGAGAGCAAAAAGACAACATATAAAAACAGGCACGTAAAATCTAAAGATATATTATGCACACTAATCGTCCGACTTATTATTCACGGATCCACATAACAGCCATGTAATGCTCGGATCATTGGTAAAAACAGCACGTTCCCTGAGAGTCCACTCCTTTGGCATCTGGGGGTGAATCACGTTTACCATGACATGGATCACATTTATCACCTTGTGTGGTAAGTAGTCAAGTAAGAAGAGTCCCGACCTGAAATGTTGCATATCCATGTTCTCCAGAGATGCTGTCTGACACACTGAGTTAAGGGCCTGTCCCACAAGCATGCGACTGCATGCGGCAAGCGCGACCTAACGTGGTCACTGGAGCCGTACGGCCTCGCGGGGCCGGTCCCACTTCGATCGCTGGAACCGTATGGAGTTGTGCAGAGCTGGTCCCGACATCGCGCGGGGCTCCGAAAAACTGAGTGTTCAAAAATTCGCGCGGCAACGGCTTGATGGCTCGCAGCCGCCTCGACGCCATATGCACCGCCTCGATGGGCGTGCGCAGCGTCTCGACGCCGTACGTCACTCGCGAACTTCCCGCGGACTTCGCTCGAACTTCACGTCAATCACTCAACCTCCGCGCGGCCCCCGCTTCCAGTTTGGTTGCGCTCGCCGCATGCAGTCGCATGCTGGTGGGACCGGCCCTGTACGGGGATCACTCGTGACTGTATTCTTGGAGAGGCTGACCGCCTAATTTCTGTCTTTATATCATTGCCAGCAGTTTGTTGGATTGTTTAAAAAGTAAAGATTAACTGCATAACTGAAGACCAGGTTAACTTCAATGGTAGACATATCAATGAAACTATTTATATGTGGACACCATAAACCTTCACTTAAAAAGGTACAAATTAATCAGACATTTATTATGAATTTGTAAAGGGAGAGTGATGTTGCATCATCGTGACTGAATTTTTAGAAGAGATTACAAAGAAGAGCGCAATGAGGGAAGTGTGTTTAATGTAGTACATGTTGATTTTTAGCAAGGGTTTTGGCAAGGTCCCATATCACAGAATAGTCAAAACAGTAAAATTCAAGGGATCAAATGATAAGGGAGAGTAAACAATTGGTTCCGTGGCAAGAAGCAAAGTGCAAGTATTTTTGCAACTACAAGGCTATTACCAGTGGAACTCCACAAGGCTAAAAACTCAGCATTAAACTAAATGAGAAGGCATATAATATTGCACGGTTTAGCGAAAAGATAGAGGATTGGGAAGCTTTTAAAAACCTACGGAAGGTAACTAAAAAAGCAATAAGGGAAGAAAAGATGACCAAAAATATAAAACAGGATACCAAAATTTTCTTCAGATATACAAAGAGTAAAAGAAAGGCAAGAGTGGACATTGGACTGCTGGAAAATGATACTGGAGAAGTAGTAATGGGGAGGAAAGAAATGGCGGAAAATTGAATACATTTTGCGTCAGTCCATACTGCGAAGGACATCGGCAACATGCCAGAAATTCAAGAGAGTCGGGGCAGAAGTTAGCGGAGTTGCCATTACTAAGGAGAAGGTGCTTGGGAAGCTGAAAGGTCTGAAGGTGGATAAGTCACCTGGACCAGACGGACTGCACCCCAGGGTTCCGAAAGATAGCTTTAGAGATTGTGGAGGCATTAGTAGTGATCTTTCAAAAATCACAAGTCAGAAGTAGTCCCCGAGGACTGGAAAATTTCAAATATTATTCCACTGTTCAAAAAGGGTGCGAGGTGAAGGAGGAGAAACTATAGCCTGACTTCAGTGGTTGGTAAGATTTTAGATACCATTATTAAGGATGAGGTTTCTGAGTACTTACAAGCACATGATAAAATAGGCTGAAGTTAGCATGGTTTTGTGAGCGGGAGATCTTGCCTGACAAATCAGTTAGAATTCTTTGAGCAGATAGCAGGATAGGCAAAGGAGAGTCAGTGGATGTTGTTTACTTGGATTTTCAGAATGCCTTTGATAAAGTGCTACACATGAGACTGCCAGATAAGATGAAAGCCCATGGTATCAGAGGGAAGATACTAGCATGGATAGAAAATTGGTGCCATTGGTTGAATGGCAGAAGGCAAAGAGGGGGAATAAAGGGGACTTTCTCTGGTTGCCTGCCAGTGACTAGTGGTGTTCCACAGGGGTCGGTGTTAGTTACGCTTCTTTTCATATTTTATATTAGTAATTTGGATAATGGAATTGATGGCTGATGGCTAAGTCTGTGGATGATACGAAGATAAGTAGAGTGGCAGGTAGTGTAGAGGAATCAGAAAGTCTGCAGAAGGACTTGAACAGGTTGGGAGAGTGGGCAAAGAAGTGGATGATGAAATACAGCATAACAAGCAGGATTCAAAATTGGAGGTTTTGGGAGTATTGGAATCAAAGGGATTTGGGAGTGCTGGTGTAGGATTTGATTAATTTGCAGATCCAATTGGTAGTAAGGAAGGCAAAATAATGTTAGCATTCATTTTGCAAGGACTTGAATATAAAAGCAGGGATGTAATAAGTCACAAGGTCAGACTGGAGGCATTTGGAGTACTGTGAGCAGTTTTGAGCCCCATATGGATGGATGGGCTGACATTGGAGAGGGTCCAGAGGAGGTTTATGACAATGATTCCAGGAATGATTGGTTTAACATATGATGAGCATTTAATAACTCTGGGTCTCTACTCACTGGAATTTGGAAGGGTGAAGGAGACCTCATTGAAACATTCCAAATAACAAAGGGCCTGCATAGACTGGATGTAGAGAGGATGTTTCCACTAGTGGGAGTGTCTGGGACAACAAGGCACAGCCTCAGAATAGAAGAACGTACCTTTAAAAAGGAGATGAGGTCGAATTTTTGTACCCAGAGGGTGGTGAATCTGTGGAATTCTGCCGCAGACAGCTGTGGAGGCAGTCTTTGGATATTTTTAAAGCAGAGATTGTCAGGTTGGTAAGGGTATTAAAGTTTTCGGGGAGAAGGCAGGAAAATTGGGTTGAGAGGGAAAGATAGATCTGCCGTGATTGAATGAGAGTAGATTTGATGGGCCAAATGGCCTAATTCTGTTATGACTCATGAACAATGAGTTAAATTCCTCTCATGTTTCCTATGATGCATTGTCTGAGGGCCTTCATTGTGGGGAGTCCATAATGCCAACATAACTTTATGCTCAGCCAGCCTCATCCGCAGAGCTAAAGGAAAAACAGAAGAGTATTCTCTCCATCTCAGAGGTTAGACAATCTCCACAACACAGTAAAGAGCTACAAGATGCGATGCCGGTCAGATGCAGCTGCATGGTTATTAGGAACTTAAGATAGCAGTTAACTTTAACTTCAGCTGAGACAACAATCCATGTGAGAGCCTGCATTTGATTACAGATCTAAATAAGCACCATCATGGTGAAGCACACCTTGAAAATATCAAGTGTTTAACGTCCTGGCTGTGGAGCATCTTCGTAGCATTGCTGTAAATTGATCTCACTGGCTACCTGTGACTTCTCTGACACCCATATTCTATTTCCCACTTACCTGTAAGAGGAATGTTAGATATAGTGAAATACCCATCGGATGTTTCAGTCCAGAAAATGTAGGTGAAGGTGCAAGGACAATTTTTGTGAGAGTGCTTGGTTGAGATTGCACAGAATTGTGGGGCAATATGGGAAATATCAATGATAGTACAATTTTCTCTTTAAATAGTGAGATGCCAGGAAAACAGCATTAGTTAGAGCTGGTTACATTCTGAATAAACAACTACAGTGCCCTCTATAATGCTCAGGACAACATTTTTGGCTCTGTACTCCACAATTTGAGATTTGTAATAGCAAAAAGTCACAAGTGGTTAAAGTGCAGATTGTCAGACTTTAATAAAGGCCATTTTTTATACATTTTGGGTTCACCATGTAGAAATTACAGCAGTGTTTATACATAGTTCCCCCATTTCAGGGCACCATAATGTTTGGGACACACTAGTGTCATGTAAATGAAAGTAGTCACGTTTAGTATTTTGTTGTATATCCTTTGCATGCAATGACTGCTTGAAGTCTGCGATTCATGGACATCACCAGTTGCTGGGTGTGTTCTCTGGTGATGCTCTGCCAGGCCTGTATTGCAGCCATCTTTCGCTTAGGCTTGTTTTGGGGGCTAGTCCCTTTCAGTTTATTCTTCAGCATATAAAGGCATGCTCAATTGGGTTCAGATCAGGTGATTGACTGGGCCACTCAACAATTTACCATTTTTTTTTAGCTTTGTTGCTTTAGCAGTGTGTTTGGGATCATTGTCTTACTGTAGAATGAACTGCCGGCCAATGAGTTTTGAGGCATTTGTTTGAACTTGAGCAGATAGGATGTGTCTATACACGTCAGAATTCATTATGCTATTACCATCAGGAGTTGTATCGTCAATGAAGATAAGTGAGCCAGTACCTTCAGCAGCCATACATGCCCAGGCCATAACACCCCCACCACTGTGTTTCACAGATGAGGTGGTATGCTTTGGATCTTGGGCAGTTACTTCTCTCCTCCATACTTTGCTCTTGCCATCACTCTGATATAAGTTAATCTTCCTCTCATCTGTCCATAAGACCTTTTTCCAGAACTGTGGTTGCTCTTTTAAGTACTTCTTGGCAAACTGTAACCTGCCCATCATATTTTTGCAGCTAACCAGTGGTTTGCATCTTGCAGTGTAGCCTCTATATTTCTGTTCATGAAATCTTCTGCAGACAGAGGTCATTGACAAATCCACACCTGACTCCTGAAGAGTGTTTCTGATCTATCAGACAGGGGTTTTTTCTTTATTATAGAGTGAATTCTTCTGTCATCAGCTGTGGGGGTCTTGGCCTGCCAGACCCTTTGCGATTTGTAAGCTCACCAGTGCTCTCTTTCTTCTAAATGATGTTTCAAACAGTTGATTTTGGTAAGCCTAAGGTTTGGCTGATGTCTCTAACAGTTTTATTCTTGTTTCTCAGTCTCATAATGGTTTATTTGACTTTCATTGGCACAACTTTGGTCCTCATGTTGATTAACAGCTATAAAAGTTTCCAAAGGTGAAGGAAAGACTGTAGGAAAGACTAGCTGCTGAGAGCTCTCTTATACCTGCATTATGGAGGCAATTAAACACACCTGAGCAATTACAAACACCTGTGAGGCCATGTGTCCCAAACATTATGGTGCCCTGAAATGGGGGGACTATGTATAAACACAGCTGTAATTTCTACATGGTGAAACCAAAATGTATAAAAAATACCCTTTAATAAAATCTGATAATGTGCACTTTAACCACATGTGATTTTTTTAAATTACAAATCTCAAATTGTGGAGTACAGAGGAATAAATAAATGATGGGTCTTTCTCTCAAACATTATGGAGGGCACTGTATCTCCATGTGCAAAAAGCAAATTGCTTGAGGAACTCTGAATGCCAGGCAGCATTTGTGGAGGGAAATGGACTGACAACATTACGGGTCAGGATCAATCTTCAAACTAAGGTATCTGTATTGAGTTTGAAGAAGGGTCCCGACGTGAACCATAATTTGTCCATTTTCTTCCAAAGATGCAGCCTGACCCACGGAGTCTGTCCAACACTTGTTTGTCGCTCAAGAATCCAGCATCTACAGATTCCGTTGATGATGAGGAACATTCAATTCCTTTACACCAATCAATTTTTTCATCAAGCACTGTCTAAGGCGAAAGCAACGGGGAACAGCAGTTTAACAGGTTTTCTGTGTCACAGCACCTTTTGAGAAAACATATTTCCAGACCATACTTTCAACTACCTCTAAAAGTTCCTTAAGACTTCCGGTGGCTGCTATGAAGCAGTAAAGACAGCTGCAAAGAGCTCTGCTCCAGACAAATCGTGTTTAAAGTCGGTTCCTACGCCAGGATCGACATAAAAACTCTTACCGGGATTGCTGAACGTCGTGGGTACTGACGTCATCAGACGGTGCCGGTGGAATCAGGATTTAAAACGATTTTACCGGTAAAAATTGGATGAAAAAGGGAAGAGGTCAGAGAGGACCCAAGAAGACTACAATCAGTCTCCAGCTCCAGCTCCAAAAAGCTCTGGATGTGCTTGAAACCACTCCTGAATCCACTTTTGAAAGTTTGGAAGAGGAGCTGGAATCTCAACAACCAACAGTCGAAATGGCTGCAAGAGCTGAAACAAAAGAGTTAAAAGAAAGGGAGAAAGAAATGAAAAGCTGGGAAGAATCGGTAAGATTTAATATTACTAAAGACATTACTAAAGATCTTCAGAAGCAATTTGCTAAAATGAATTCTACAATGCAGAATAATTTTTCTACAATGGAGGATAATCTCTCTAAGAAAATTGACACTAGTTGTGGAGAATTAAAGGAACTTTACATATCCCTGAACCAGCAGTTCAAAGATTTGGAGTCGAGGACTGCTAAGGAATTGGAAAGAATGCAGAGAGATTATAACAATAAACATGACTCCCTGCTGAAGCAATTAACAAAGGCGGAATAATTGATGGAAGAGATGGAGGGTGAAATGCAGCAGATGGGCCAGGAAATAACAGGTTTGAAAAAAGAACACGACGCGAATTGGGAGCTGACGAATAAACTGAATGAGAAATGTCAAGATTTGGAAGCCAGGTCAAGGAGGCAGAATTTGGGAATAATAGGAGTTAAAGAGGGGGCAGAGCACGGCTCTCAAATGTGTGATTTTATCACTAATTTATTTAAAGATGTTTTCAAACTGCCAGAAAAACCAAAGATAGATGTGGCTCATCGTGTTGGTCGCTTCCAAAGAGGAGCGAATGCTCCACCACGTCAAATTATCGTAAAGTTCTTAGACATTTCGACTTTGGAAAATTTATTAAAGAAGATATCCTATGGAGAAAATCTTACATTTGCTGATAATATTGTTAGATTTTACAGAGACTACCCTCGGGAAATACTGGCAAAAAGATGCCAGTTTAAAAGTGCAAGCAGTATTTTACAAGGACATTCTGAAGTTCGTTACGGCGTTATCTACCCAGCTAAAATGTTAATTACGTACAGGGCTGAGCAACGTTCATTCACGGATCCGGATTCAGCTTGCAAATATGCCCGGGAGATTTTAAATAAAATTCAAGGAAAAACAGAAAAATAAGACATTACGCCTGCTGAACTTGTTTTTTTGTTTGTTCAGACGGTTCTCAGACAGACTTATCTGGCAAGAATGTGTTTTTTTAATAACAGAGTCCTAACTTCATCTTGAACTGAAAAACTGATAATTATTAGACTGTTCTTTTTTGAATTTAAAACAGTCTTGTTGGTCTGCCTTTGTCTCAGTACTATATGATCTATTATTTACATATACAGCATATAACTAAATAATTAACTATATATACGCAATAAACTTAATTAACGCTAAAGGTTTAATGTATTATACTAACATTATTAACTATATAGTAGGAAGGATGGGGGAGGTTAGACAGATATTCTAAATACTAATTATGAATCAACTAACATACAGGCTAATGAAAAGTGTGATTAATGACGAGGTACTTTAACCCATAATAATTCTATTTTATTTTATTTTAATTTTATTTTAATTTTTTTAGCTATTAATCGACCTGACATGATAATTTTGGTTATAAGTGGAGGAAACCGACTAATGTTGGATGATACTTTACTAGGGGGGCAAAGCCCAGTGCATAATTCCATCGACGGAGGTCAATTTAAAATTAATCTTAGCCACCATAGGTGCTTTTTTGTAAGATATCGCTTTTTTGATAACTAACACTCACTTTTTTTGTTTATTCACTATTATGAGTTGTATGATTTAACAAGCTTTATGAACACTTCATTTTATGTTTTTCTCTTTCCCTTAATTATGTTTAATAGTGCCAGGAGATGTAAAACTAGTGCAGAAATTATGAAGGACAACCCTGGACTCGGGATTTCGAGGTACTTGGCTGCATCACATGAATCATACATTCTGGTAATAATAGCCAATGCAAGATAATAGTCGAATAAACACCGGAGGTCTCACTTTCTGTAGTTGGAACATTAGAGGTGCGAATGAGCCAATTAAGAGAGGTAAAATTCTGGCACAATTAAAATCATTATACACTGATATTGCTTTCCTACAAGAAACGCATTTGAAACAACAAACTCAGATCAGATTAAGGGCAAACTGGATAGGTCAAACCTACTACTCCGCATTCACTTCTAAAGCAAGAGGCACGGCCATTATAATTCGGAAAGGTATACCTTTTAAATTAAAGAAGTACATATTTGATAAAGAGGGAAGATACGTTATAGTCACGGGAGAAATTTATAATACACCATTCACCATGATAAATATTTATGCGCCTAATTTTGATAACCCCCAATTTTTAAAGAAAATAGTAGATATAATTGCAGAGCATAATTATCAAAATATAATAATGGGGGGAGATTTTAATTGTGTTATAGACCCATATTTAGATAAATCAATAAAGGTAGGGAAGCGTCTTGTTAAAACTAAGACCTGTGAATTTTTAAATACTTATATAAAAAATAATAACATAACTGATGTTTGGAGAATAGCAAACCCAATTGGAAGGGAATATTCGTTTTACTCGTCGGCTCATAAAACCTATTCATGAATTGACTATTTCTTATTGAATACAAAATTAATCCCGTATACGACTAAACCATCATATCATAATAGTATTATTTCCGATCATTCACCACTGACTTTTATACTTAAAATCGAGGGAATGCCGGGTATAAAACCTTTTTGGAGATTCAACGCACAAATATTAAATAACCCGCAGGGTTATGAGTATATAAAAGAACAAACTACATTTTTTTTCGAGATAAATGAGACGCCGGGTATTTCTGTATCGCTATTATGGGAAACCTTTAAGGCATACATTCGCGGTGCTATAATCTCTTATCAAAGTTATCAAAATAATGAAAATAAAAGAGAACTTCAGAAGATAGAACAGGAAATAAAATCACTAGAACTGGACAATGCAAGTGACCCAACCATAGATAAACATAATAAGATAACCTTATTGAAATATAAATAGAATATTATCGGGAAGAGTAATAAGACTATTCCAAATTACAAAACAGGCACACTTCGAATTTGGGGATAAGCCACATAAATTATTAGCGAGGCAACTGAAGCAACAAGAAAAGGAAAATACTATCACTAAAATTAAATCTGATAAGGGTGAGCTTCTAACATTACCAAAGGATATTAATAAAAGGTTTGCCCAATTTTATCATAATTTATACACAACTAAAATAAATACAGATGATAGTAAAATTACAAATTTTTTAGATAATTGCAACCTCCCTAAATTGGATAGTTTAGAACAAGAGGAATTAGGAGCACGGATTAATAGTGAAGAAATAAAACAAATAATAAACTCATTGTAAAATGGGAAGACCCCAGGACCAGATGGTTTTAGTAATGAATTTTATAAACGATTTCAGGAGTCACTTGTACCAAGATTACTCAACTTATACACGCAGGCTTATAGCGAAAATAAACTACCAGAAACTTTAGCAGAATCAACAATAACGCTTATACCAAAAAAAAATAAAGATTTAGATGAACCGGGTTCTTACAGAGCTATATCACTTCTAAATACGGATCAGAAAATCTTAGCAAAGATTCTAGCAAGAAGACTGAATAATTATATTAATAAATTGGTAAACCCGGATCAAACGGGATTTATACCCAAAAGACAATCATTTAATAACTTGAGAAGGCTTTTCAATATAATGTACTCTCACAAATAGGACATTGAAGATATTTCAGTCGTTACGCTGGATGCAGAGAAGGCATTTGATCAGGTAGAATGGCAGTATTTATACAAGGTACTCCAAAAATTTAAGACGGGAGAGAATTTTATTAGATGGGTTAAACTACTTTATGATAAACCTACGGCAAGAATATTAACTAATAATATGTTATCTCCAAAATTTTATTTATCAAGGGGTAATAGGCAGGGTTGTGCCTTATCACCATTGCTATTTGCCCTTATGATAGAACCGCTGGCTGAAAGGATAAGAAATCATCCGAATATTCAGGGATATAATACCGAGGACTCAAAGAATAAAATTTCATTATATGCTGATGATATTCTTTTATATATTACTAATACACAAACGAGTATCCCCACCTTATTAACACTAATTGAGGAATTTGGTTCTTTTTCAGGATATAGAATAAATTGGAATAAAAGCGAAATTATGTCTTTAAAACCACAGGATGCGAGACACCTATTAAAATTCCCTTTCAAAACTGCAACAGAAAAATTCAAGTATTTAGGTATTCAAATTACGAGAAGACACAAATCATTATTTAGCGCCAATTTTATGCCACTATTAAATAAACTGAATGTTATGATTAAATTTTGGAAAATGCTCCCACTCTCATTGATAGGTAGAATTAACGCTATAAAAATGACTTTCTTACCACAATTAATATTTGTTTCAAGGGATCCCAATATATATTCCAAAATATTTTTTCAAAAAACTAGATTCTAATATCACTAATTTTATATGGGATTATAGAGCACACAGAATTCAATGAAAGCATTTGTGTAAACCTAAAGAAGTTGGGGGTTTATCACTACCTAAATTTACGTATTACTACTGGGCAGTGCATATTAAGAACATAATGTACTGGTTGGATAGTTCCACTCACCAGTCGGAGTGGATAAAAATGGAGAAAGAGGAGTGTTTCCCGTACGGTACAGGAACGATCTTGTTCTCACCGATAAAATTGAATAGTATAATATATAAGAAGAACCCAATTATTCACAATACAATAAGAATTTGGAAACAAATAAAATTATCCTTGAAATTAAATAATCTATCAGTACTAACCCCAATATTGAATAATCCTGCATTCAAACCATCTCTTATCGACAAAACATATAAACAATGGGATAGACTGGGGATTAGGAAAGTAGGAGATATGTATGAATTGGGCAAATTGTTATCATTTCAACAATTAAAATTAAAATTTAAACTGAATGATAATCAATATTTTAAATATATACAGATATGTGACTTTATGAAGAAATATATACATAGATTTCAAACTATATTTTTAGACCCTTTAGAAAAAGCAATGAATATTAAGGCTGATTCACAAAAACTAATATCATATTTTTATAATAGTATATTAAATAGAGAATTACCCTCAACAGAGGCACTAAGAGAAGATTGGGAACATGAACTAATGCTAAAGATCCCAAAAGATAGATGGGAAAAGTATCTGATGAACACACATAATTGTTCCATTAATGCAAGACATAATTTAATTCAATTTAAATTATTACATAGACTATATTATTCAAAAACGAGGTTGAATAAATTCTACCCAAACGTCTCTCCCAGATGCGATAAATGTTTGTTTCAAAATGCCAATATAACACATTCATTTGTAGGATGTACAAAGTTGAATACATTTTGGAGCGATATATTTGATATATTTACAAAGCTCTTCAAGTCAAGAATAGAACCTAATACGGAATGGATTATATTTGGAATAATAGTAGAAGATATCAATTTAAACAAAGACCAAAAAGTATTCTTTAATTATGGGTTAATAATTGGAAAGAAATTGATACTTAAATTTTGGAAAAATACAGCTATACCAACTATTAAAATGTGGATTAGGAATATGACGGACATAGCACACCTTGAAGAAATGAGACTCCGCCTAATAGATAAATATGACCAATTCTTAAGGAGTTGGTCCCCTTTCATCGACTTTTTGGAATCATGTGATGCAGCAGTACCGTAAAGATTACTGATTTCAGGTCAGGGCGTGGATAGATTTACATCTCCGAACAAAGATTTGAAAATTTCTTTAAGGGTCTTTTTCTACTTTCTACTTTTTCTTTTCTTATATACACACTTCACGTTTTTCTATTTTCTACTATTTTTTTCTTTTCTTTTTCTTCTCTATTTTTTTTTACCTCCTTTTCAAAAACATAAAACTAGAGGTTGTACATAGAATGTATTACGTTATGACATAGTTGGCACCTAAAATTAGGTACCACTGTATTGTTTTGTATTGTATTAACTTCTAATAAAATAAAAATAAAAAATAAAAAATAAAAATAAAATAAAATTAAGTTACTGGCACTACCATCTCTCCAACAGAACCATTTGTTCAAATGACCCAAGTTCTGTATTTAACAATAGCTCCATTACCTTCCCATCTTCACCAATGCTGTAAACAGAGTTTTCATCATAGCTGAATTCCACGGAATAAACCTCACCAGAATGTGCATGCCAGCTCATAGCACAGTCGTACCGCTGCATGTCTGAAACATACAAACAGACACATTCACAATTATCATGAGGAGCCATTTACTGGAAACGGTGAGTCCATTTCTCTCTCCATAAATGTTGCTTAACCCAATTTTCCGTTTAGATCAGATAGACAACACAAAATTAAAAACATAAGTAAGTTTTTCAAAAGCCTGACCCTCCCCTAAACTTCAGAGATGAGAAGCTTTTGAATTACAAAGCCCAGTTTGATTCTGGTCTGCACTTAATGAATTCCAGGTTGTGATGCTGCAACTGTTTTTTACGAGAAATGCATCTGGTACAAGCAGGCTCTGTACTGATCATCATCATTTAGTGCTGACTGAAACACAGATCGGTAACCAGTTCACATGAGGTTAAACAACGTTCACAAAACTGAACCCTAGCAGCCCATCATATAGTTGAAGGGCAGAGGGCTGGGTACGCAGATATTTTATCTTCCATAGTATTATCAAATCTAACCAACAGTAGAATCAAGTAACTGAAACAAAACATATGCTGGGACCTCTGTTGTTTGTGATAAAAAAGACTTGGAAATGTAGATGGGTTGATGAGTCAGTTTGCAGACAACAGCAAAATTGGTGAAGTTGCAGACAGCCAGGAAGGCTGTCAAATGATACAGCAGGATTTGATAATTATAGATATGGGCAGTAGAAATGGCAGATGGTAAAAGCAAAGTGTTGGTAAGTGGTAAGTGTGCAGTTAATGGCAAAACCCTTAACAGTATTGATGTACAAAGCGATCTTGGAATCCAAGTCCATTGCTCCTTGAAAGTGGCAACATAGGTAGATAGAGTGGTAAAGGAAGTGCATGGGATGCTTGCCCTCATCAATTAGGATATTGAGTGCAAGAGTCAGGAGGTCATGTTGCAGCTTTAAAAAACGTTGATTTGGCCACATTTAGAGTATAGGGTGGATTTCTGGTCGTCCCATAGCCGGAAGGATGTTGAGGCTTTGGAGAGGGTGCAGAAGAGGTTTATCAGAATGCTGTCTGGATCTTACGATATTAACTAGAAGAGAGGTTGGGCAAACTTGGATTGTTTGGATTGGAATACTTGGAAGCATCAGATGTTGAGGGGAGAACTGAGAGGTATATTAAATTATGAGAGGCATAGAACAATTATTGACTGGGTTGGACTGTCAAAGATTAGAGTATAGCTTTAAGGTCAGAGGGGAAGGTTTAAAGGAAATGTGCAGGGCAAGTTTCTTTTTACTCAAAAAGCGGTGGGTGCCTGGAACGTACCGTGAGGGTTGATAGGAGAAACAGATATAACCATGGCATTTAAAATGCTTTTGGATAAGCACATGGAAATGCAGAGAATGGAAGGGTATGCAGACAGTGGAGGAAAGTTTAACTTGGCATTATATTTGGCATGACATTGTGGGCTGAAGGGCATGTCCCTATGCTGTACTGTTCTATGTTTTATGAAAGAAGCATTCAAAGTCTCATCCTGCAGCAAGGTCAACCTTACCAAAGAGTCGGATGATGCCATCAGCAGCTCCAGACACCAGCAGATTTCCGTTATGACTGAAAGCTGTACAGTTAATCGCAATTGGCTCAGGATCTAAGGAAAACTGGTGCTGCAGGAAACAAGATCATCTGTTTGAAACTTTAAGTCCTCAGTAGTCTGAAGATACAAACTGACATCTTTCATTATAAGACAGCAATACTACTGATCATAATTTAATTCCCAATACTGCTCATACTTAAGCTGGAGCCAAAAGTTATTCCCCTGATCAAGTGGAGTAACTAACAACATAACCTCCCAATTAGGATAAAAGTTTCATGGAGGTTTTGGTTGCAAAGGGAAAGATGGAAAAGTGTGGAAGTAAACCAAAATATTCTGGGTGAGAAGGCTAATCTGAACAAGCATTATTCAGAACTAGCACCCATTCAATATCAGTCATATATTTGTACAAATGCATCTATTTTCCAAACTGACGCCAAGTTCAACCTGGCTAAACCAAAGTAACAGGATTAGGTTCTAAGTATTCCGGAATACAAGGTTTACAGGAAAAATTGGAAGGTGGGGAAATGGCAGCATTGCCATTATTGATTCACAGTAGTGCTGGAGAGAAGAGATATCCTGGAATGGAATGATCAAGGACAAAATCTGTTTCCAATTAAGAAACAATGTTTTCACACTCTGTAGGTTGCTGACTGGTGGAATGGATGTTAAAGAACAGATTTAAAGGGAAATTGCAGAGATGTGTAAGAATTGCAGATACATGCATTAAGTTATCCACGTTGATAGTAATGACAGAAGAGGTAAAGAAGAGGAGAGTTTCTGAAGTCTGCTCCTGATCTGTACATTTCTGTCCAAGGAAGGTGACCTTAATTCTGGGGAATAATATATGTATTTAATTTTATTTTATTTTATTAGAAGTACAGGTGCCTAATTTATATTGACATGTTACATTTTATGTACAGCTTCTTATTATTTTTTTAAAATAATGAAATAGAAAAAGAGAGAATAGATAATAAAAGATAGAAAAACGTGTGATATATTGTGTGAAAAGGAAAAAAGGGTGAAAGAAGAAAAGTGAAGAAAAGAAAATAGAAAGAGAAAGAGTAGAAAGAGATTGAGGAGATCGTTATTTATAATCTTAACCATCCCTCACCCAGTCCTGAAACAGTTAGCTTCTACGATTTTGATGCACCATATGCTTCCAAAAAGTCGACAAATGGAGACCAACTCGTTAAGAATTGGTCTGATTTATCTATTAGGAGGAATCGCATTTCCTCAAGATGTGCGGTGTCCAACATGTTTGAAATCCACATTTTAAGCGTTGGTATGGGTGTATTTTTCCAAAATTTAAGCATACGTTTTTTTGCCGTTATTAACCCATAATTAAAAAATAAATTTTGAGATGAGTTCAATTTGTTCCCGTCTTCCATTACTCCAAATATAATCATTTCAGTATTAGGTTCCATTTTTATCTTGAATAATTTTGTAAATATTTCAAAAATATCACTCCATAATTTATAAAGTTTTATGCAGGAAACAAAAGAGTGTGTTATAGTTGCATTTTGGGATAGACATTTATCACAAATGGGGGAAGTATTTAGATAGAATTTATTCAATCTAGTTTTTGAATAATATAATCTATGTAAAATTTTAAATTGAATTAAATTATGTCTTACATTAATCGAACATTTGTGTATATATATCAAATACTTTTCCCATGTTTCCTTCGTGATTTTTATCATTAATTCTCGTTCCCACTCTTCTCTAAGTGCCTCTGTCGATGGTAGTTCTATATTTAAAACACTATTATATAAGTATGATATTAATTTCTGTGAGTCAGCCTTAATATTCATTGCTTCTTCCAGTGGGTCTAAAGTTATGTTTTGATATCTTTGTATGTATTTCTTCATGGTCGCAGATCTGAAGATATTTAAAATATTGGTTATTTTTCAGTTTAAATTTTAATTGTAATTGTTGGAATGATATATATGTATATATTAATGATTTGGACTTGAATGTATGGGGCACAAATTTTCAGCGATTGTTTCGTTGAATGCTTACACTCAATCCGCCTTACCCGACACATCCTACTAGTTCCACTGTTCGCATCCTCGTATCCCTCCGTTATCACCTCTTCCCCAGCCAACATAGGGCCATTATGCGCTCATCTGTTCCTTGGTAGTCTGTTACTAGTCCTGCTTTGTTCTGGCCTTTTCCTACCCCCAGTTCCCTCCCCCAACTTTCAGTCTGAAGTAGGGTCCTGACCGGAAACGTCACCCATCGTTTATCTCCAGAGACCAGCTAAGTTACTCCAGCACTTTGTGTTTATCATCGCACTTAGTTCTGTCATCTCTGCTGGCAGATTACCTGTTGCTTCATGGTCTTTGTGTCCCACAGCAGAAGATTGCCTGGAACTAGGTTCACACCCTTCTCTCCAATATCAGGT
The DNA here is from genome assembly GCA_038087875.1 of Malacoraja senta. Taxonomy (NCBI): domain Eukaryota; kingdom Metazoa; phylum Chordata; class Chondrichthyes; order Rajiformes; family Rajidae; genus Malacoraja; species Malacoraja senta. Next base: position 74,513,525 of record CM075979.1, on the reverse strand, counting down.
ACAGTTGCTAGTTTGATGCTTGGAGCAGCAGAGGAGCAAACAAATGAGGTGCCATCCGGACTGCAAGCTAGAGACAAGATTCTGTTGACAAAAACAATATGAACAATATTAATAATATTAAAAAAAAGTTAAAGGTAGATCATCCCATACCAACTTTACACAGGTTGGAATACCATCTGATATAAACTCTGCTTTGCAGTAAGTATAGATTAACAACTGAACCATCAACTCCCTCTGCTCTTCCATGTGTCCTCAACTCTTGTTGGATACAGAACAACAAAGTTTGGTTACTATCTTGTTCCTAATCTTGGGGTCAGACTATTGAACCTTGTGTTATCCTTGCCTCAGTAGTAGCACGCTTGGGCTCAGAAGGCCATTGATTCAAGCTACAAGAACTCGAGCATAAATCCAGGCCCAGCACTGCAATGCTAAGCAAATGGTATTCTCAGGTGATGCTCCAGTACAGTGCTCAATTCAATTCAATTTATTTGTCTTTTGGACAAATTTGTCATTTGGACCCCTTGAGGTCCAAACGAAATGTCGTTTCTGCAGCCATACAATACAAAACGAAGAAGACCCGAGACACAACACAATTTACACATACATCCATCACAGCGCTGTGATGGAAGGCAAAAAAACGTATCTCTCCACTGCACTCCCCCCCCCCCCCCCCGATGTCAGAGTCAAAGTCAAAGCCCCCGGCGGGCGATGGTGATTGTCCCGCAGCCATTAAAGCCACGCCGGGTGATGCAAGGTCGCGCACCGGGTCTTGGTGTTAGAGCCCCGGCGCGCGCCCGCAAAGTCCGGTGGCCATTCCAAGCCCCGCTCCAGGTGCGCTTCAACCCCGCAACTCGGGCGGGAGAAGTCGCCGCTGCGGAAGCCCCGAAAAGCGGTCTCCCACCAGGGGACCCGCGGGCCTCCGGTGTTGCCGTCCGCCAGACCCGCGGTTGTAGCCTCCGAATCTCCGGCGGTCGGGTAGCAGCAGCGCTCCACCACAGCTCCACCCGCTCCGGACTCGGCCAGCCCCGCGACGGTGAGTAGTCCGCAGCTCCACGGGAGCCCCAGGTCGTTCCTGCTGGAGGCCGCTCCACGTTGCCCAGCCCCAACGAGAACGGAGACCCGACAAAGAAAAGGTCGGGTCTCCCGTGCGGCGGAAAGATTTCAAAGTTTACCCCCCCACCCCCACCCCCCCACACACATACCCCGACAAAAAAAAATTAATAAAAAACTACATAAAAACAAGACAAAAATAATAAAAAGACAGACGGACTGCAGAGGCCGCTGCAGACGAAAGTCGCGCCGCCCACCTGAGAGAGTTGTACATTGTTGAAGGTAGAGCTCTTTGGAAAATACATTGATACCAGAGCCCAAGTGTATGTTCAGGCAGATGTACATGATACCATGAATTCTTGGAGATATTTTCTGTGTAAATAGAGCAGGAGTGAGAAACTTCCCATTGGCAGAAGGGCCAGGAAGTAGACGATACAAAATGAAAGTGATTCTCAAAAAGGATAATTTTTAAAAGGGTTTTATTAAACATCAGAAGTGATCTGGGACATGGTTGACAGAAAATGAGCATTAATAGCAATTGAGGGTTTTGGTCAAAGGGAAGAAACACATAATTAAACAAGTTTAGAACAAATGAACTTGAGATACAAGAAGTGGTGTGGAGGGGCTAGTTGTTGTGGTGAGATCTGATTTATATGAACAGGTAAAATATGTGTTTTTGCAGAGGATAAGAAATACAAACAAATTGAGCAATTTTTATGTTTCTTTTCTATACACAAGGACGTCTTATGCACAGTACCTCTCAAACTTACCGGGGGTAGGATTCATCAATTGTTAGCTCATACAGACTCTTCTTAGCATCAGTATCGTAAAGACGGACTGTCCCAACTCCGCTGCCAAGCAACAGCTGCAGGAATAAAATGCTGCTATTTACAATACATACTGTGTTACGTCTTGAGGAAGATAATTTGTTCCTTTACAGTGACCATTGTACACTTCATTCTTGAAATTATGCTATGCATAGATAAAATGTAACAAATGATCATCAAAGCCCCTGGAAGTCCAATATAATAAAACTGCCACTGCTCTTGTGGAAGTGGAGAGGATGGGGCCAAATGTTTAAGGCAGAGATTAGCTTTTTAAAGTCTTTCAGAGGATCGCAAGTCATTGGAATATATATCTTCCTTAAAGTGTGGTGAAAGCAGAGCTTTTTTTTTTTTAAGGCTGAGCTACACAGATATTTGATAAGCAAGGCAGAGCTGGGTGGGAATGCAGCTGAAGTTCTAATCAGATGGCTCGTGATCTTATTGAATGGCAAAGCATGTTCAAGTGGCAGTGGCCTACTTGTGTAACGTAGATTCAGTCGGTCACAACCCAACAGTAAAGATGATCTAAAGTCAGATAACTAAACCAATTCTTCTGAAAGAGATTTTGGATTGCAATGAACTGGTGACACCTTTGGAGACAAGCCTCACCTTGAGGTACAACTGGTATAAAATATTTCAATGATAAATCATTAAATATTAATTGACCAAATTTTGACTAAAGGTCCTCATGGTCCTTCATTTTTGCAGAATGAGGAGACGGAAGGGGCCTGGGAACATCGACACATGTGCAGTGCCCTCCATAATGTTTGGGACAAAGACCCATCATTTATTTATTTGCCTCTGTACGCCACAATTTGAGATAGAAAAAATCACATGTGGTTTAAAGTGCACATTGTCAGATTTTATTAATGGCAATTTTTATACATTTTGGTTTCACCATGTATAAATTACAGCTGTGTTTATACATAGTCCCCCCATTTTAGGGCACAATAATGTTTGGCACACGTGGCTTCACAAGCGTTTGTAATTGCTCAGGTGTGTTTAATTGCCTCCTTAATGCAGGTATAAGCTCTCAGCACCCAGTCTTTCCAACAGTCTTTCCATCACCTTTGGAAACTTTCATTGCTGTTTATCAGCATGAGGACCAAAGTTGTGCCAATGAAAGTCAAATAAGCCATTATGAGACTGAGAAACAAGAATAAAACTGTTAAGAGACATCAGCCAAACCTTAGGCTTACCAAAATCAACTGTTTGAAACATCATTAAGAAGAGAGCACTGGTGAGCTTACTAATCACAAGGGACTGGCAGGCCAAGGAAGACCTCCACAGCTGATGACAGAAGAATTCTCTATAATAAAGAAAAATCCCCAAACACCTGTCCGACAGATCAGACACATTCTTCGGGAGTCAGGTGTGGATTTGTCAATGACCACTGTCCGCAGAAGACCTCATGAACAGAAATACAGAGGCTACACTCACTGCAAGATGCAAACCACTGGTTAGCCGCAAAAATAGGATGGCCAGGTTAGTTTGCCAAGAAGTACTTAAAAGAGCAACTACAGTTCTGGAAAAAGGACTTGTGGACAGATGAGACGAAGATTAACTTATATCTAAGTGATGGCAAGAGCAAAGTATGCAGTAGAGAAGTAACTGCCCAAGATCCAAAGCTTACCACCTCATCTGTGAAACACGGTGGCGGGGGTGTTATGGCCTGGGCATGTATGGCTGCTGAAGGTACTTGGTCACTTATCTCCATTGATGATACAACTGCTGATGGTAGTAGCATAATGAATTCTGAAGTGTATAGACACATTCTATCTGCTCAAGTTCAAACAAATGCCTCAAAACATTGGCCAGTGGTTCATTCTACAGCAAAGCAATGATCCCAAACATACTGCTAAAGCAACAAAGGAGTTTTTCAAAGCTAATAAATTGTCATTCTTGAGTGGCCAAATCAATCACCCGATTTGAGCATGCTTTTTATATGCTGAAGGGAAAACTGAAGGGGACTAGCCCCAAGAACAAGCATGGCTGCAATACAGGCCTGGCAGAGCATCACCAGAGAAGACACCCAACAACTGGTGATGTCCATGAATCGCAGACTTCAAGCAGTCATTGCATGCAAAGGATATGCAACAAAATACTAAACATGACTTCTTTCATTTACATGACATTGCTGTGTCCCAAACATTATGGTGCCCTGATATGGGGGGACTATGTATAAACACTGCTGTAATTTCCACATGGTGAAACCAAAATGTATAAAAATGGCCTTTATTAAAATCTGATAATTTGCACTTTAGCCACATGTGATTTTTTTCTATTACAAATCTCAAATTGTGGAGTACAGAGGCACATAAATAAATGATGGATCTTTGTCCCAAACATTATGGAGGGCACTGCATGTGTGCAAATTGTTCATCGCCACAGAGCACAATATAGCTCTGTCAACTCTAGCTACTGATCACAAAAGCAGCTGACAAAATGCGGTGAATTAAAATATTCCACATGAAAGAACCCAGAAGGGTTCACCTTGACCCTTAATGCTGGTGATCCTCGGTATTGCATGCCCAGATCTCTGCTTTACTCCCTGTACACAAATTATTGATCAATTACAGCACCAACCCAATCATGAAGTTCACCAATGATACCACTGTTGTCAGCCAGATCAACAATAACGAGATGAGTACAGGAATAAAAAGGCTCGAAGGGCCAAATGGCCTCCTCCTGCACCTATTTTCTATGTTTTCTAACATCATATCACAATGTCAGAACAACCACCGAGCTCTTAATGTCAGCAAGATGAATGAGTGGGTTGATGACCCAAGGAAATTGTACATGCGGATGAACAGAATCCTGACTTCATCCATTACTGACTTCTGCTGAATGTCCACAATTAGCACATCAATTGGTTTGCCCTCATCTATTCTAGCTAAAATCTCAAACAATTCCACCAATTTGTCAAACTTGATCCCCCTTTCATAAGCCCATGCTAACTCTGCCTAGGCCTATCAATATTTTCCAAGGGCTGATGCCACTTGCTTAATTAATTCTATTAATTCTAGCATTTTCTCTTCTACTAATGTCAGGTACAGAGAGGATAACCAAAAACAGAGCACCCTGAAGACAAACAAGGCAGGTAATGGTGACATTTTAAAAAGTGGGTGAATAAATGTGGGTGGCAAAGTGGTAGAATTGTTGCTTTATAGTGCCAGGGACCTGGGTTTGATCCGGACTACAAGTGTGGTCTGTATGGAGTTTGTACGTTCTCCTTCTGACCGTTTGGGCTTTTTCCAGGTGCTCCGGTTTCCTCCCACACTCCAAAGATGTAGGCTTGTAGGTTAATTGGCTTTGATAAAATTGTAAATTGACCCTAGTGTTTGTGTAGGATTGTGTTAGTGTGCGGGGATCGCTGGTTGGTGCAGACTCAGTGGGCCGAAGTGTCTGTTTCCGCGCTATATCTCTAAACTAAACAAAAACTTCAAGTGAGAACCAGACTAAGTATTGTAATCTGAGAGAGGAGATATAAATAAGCAATTACTTAGGTACAGAAAAAATGAAAAGAGTGTAAAGATTGACATGAAAGAGAATCCCAAGATCTTTATGTGCATGTAAATAGTAAGAGGATTGGGACCCATTAAGCTTCAAGGTAGTGATCTGTGCATAGAGAAGGAGGACAAGGCCAAGACCAATCTTCTTCTTGCGTATGGCATGCACAGCCTAAAGTTGTAGGATAACTTGTTCTATTTGATCTTATTTGGCCAAGAGCAATCTATACCAGGGTCAAAGATGCTGCCAAAATGCTAGTGGAAGCAAAGGATGGAGCTAATGGATGAATTAAAAACTGATGTTGATAGTCTCCGAAAGCAGGGCTATGCTTAAAATAAAATCACATCACCATGCGATGTAACCGAGGTAACAGAGAGAAATGCAGATGGAGATTGCAACAAGGTTGGATGCAAGTATTCAAACTTCTCTGATTGTCTATTTCCACCTTCCTTGATCTAGAGGAGAGGCAAGAACACGAGAGTGGCGAAAGAGGGGTGCAAGGACATCCGTGGGGAATGAATGAGGGAAAACCTATTTTATGTTGTGTGTTATTATGATCAGGAACAGACTGTGGGCAAGGGAGATGTAAACGGACACAGTCAAACTTACACAAGGTAGGCCAGGCCCAACTCTATCAAGAGCAAATTATAGCATGTACAGGTACTTGCTCCTCCAGAACCCATCCCAATGACCCAGTAGCCTAAAGCCACCATCCTGCATTATCTTTCCAACTGTACCTAATTTTCTCGCTTCCATTTCTACTCATTGGTTACCTGGACGTTGGTTTAAGCCAGGTTTCTTTCCAGGAATAATAAACTCACTTTGTTTTAGTACAATCCCCAATGTAAGAAGCAAGTCCTCAATCTTGCCAGAAAGCAGACCTCATAAGAGAAGCCAAGTGACTTGTCAAAGCACAAATAACAGCTCAAGTACCAAAATAGCTAAATCGTTCATCTACTACAAATATTGAGGCATAAATTAAGACTACTATCAATTATGCCTGATGGAGGAAACAACTCGGCATATATGTCTAGCACCGCGACATCCCAAAGTTCTGATCACCCAAAGTTCTGATCACCTGTCCTTTAACTGCACATCCAAACTTACTAGATGACTATTTCTGACTTTTTCTGTTCTTATCAGATTAGTTAATTTAAAAGGTGAAATAAATCACCAGGTTAGGTTAAACCTCAGAGCCTTTGAAACGTTCATAAGTTCTGGGAGCAGAATTAGCCTTTCGGCCCATCAAGTCTATTCTGCCATTCAATCATGGCTGATCTTCCGGTGGCGCCATGTTAGATTAACAGACGTGCACCTAGCTCCGCTCTCGAAAATTTTCACGATTTTTCGTGTAAAAACGGGCCCATAAGTCGGGACTGGATTAAAAACGTTCTGGTCGCCGGGCTGATGACGTCATCAGTAAGCGCGATGTTTTAAACGGTGGCTTAAAGACTTTTAAATGAGAAAACTGTCTCCAGCCAAGAGCCCTTAGAGATCAGTGAAAAAGTTGCTGAAAAATCTGAAGAAGCCTGAAGGAGAAGTTACCTCTGAAGCTTTTGAAGTGCCTGCAGAAATGGATACAAGATCTAAGACAGAGTTGGGTAAGGACAAAGAATTTGATGATTTGAAGAAATCTGTGAAAGATATGAAAGATGAAAATTTGGATGAAAATAAAACTGATAGGAAAAATGATGGAAAAAATTGAAAAGATGATGCAGGATTCGAACGCTGGTAATCAGAAGGTGGCTGATTCACCGGACACTATAAATAAACGAATTGATGATGTGAATGATGGACTATCGGGGAGAATGGATAAGATGGAAAAAATTACTACGGACAGATTCACGGCTGTGCTTGAAACAGTAGCTGCAAGTATGCTCACAATTACGGAATTGGAGAAAAATATGGCTCGAGTGGTTGAAGACATGGTGAAAATGAGGCAAGAACATGATCATAGGAAGCAAGAATATGAGCAAACTTCAGTACAGATGGTGACTCAATTGGGGAAAGTCTCAGACAAATGCCTGGACCTGGAAGCTCGCTCTAGACGCCAGAATTTGAGAATTCTTGGAGTCTCAGAGGGAACTGAGGGAAAGGACGTTCGTGAGTTTGCCATGGGCTTACTTAAACATTTGCTTAATCTTTCCAAAGAACCGAAAATTGAAGTGGCTCATCGTGTTCCAAGATTTAAACAGAGATCTGAAGCTGGAAAAACCCACCCACGACATATTATTGTGAAATTTCGGGACATTTCAGAACTGGAAGATGTCATGAGCAAAATCAAATACGGAGTGCAACTACGGTTGGACAATGACATTATCAAACTATTCAGGGACTATCCGTATGAAATTGTGCAAAAGAGAAATCAATTCGGGAAGGCTAAAGAGCTTTTAAGAGGGAAACAAGGTGTCAGATACGGTGTTTTTTATCCAGCCAAAATGCGTATTTCTTTTAATGGTTTTGAAAAGTCATTTGTAAAACCTGAGGAAGTGTACAAATATGCCCAGAGCATCGTTGAAAAATAGAAATTATGAATTAATTCCAAAAAAACTAGAATTCCACGGTTAATGGAGGTTTGGCAGATTAAACCCATTCCAAGCAGTGTTTTGTTTAGGATGGCTAGACTGTTATCTATGGAATTTTGAATCAAGGACACCTTTGTTCAAAACGAGTAAACAGCTGCACTGAACTGTATGGAATATACCAGAAGCATTATTTGTTTAATAGACTACAATATTAAACCCAATTGTAAGATTTTATCCTATTAACAACCTAATAATTTAACAAGTTATCTATGTTAGATTAGAATAGCTACGGACGCTAATAAAAATAAAAAATAACGAACTAACAAAACTAATATGAATTTTTACTAAATTTAAACCTTATCTATAATTGGGAGGACGGGATGAGAAACGAGCACCTGGCATAGGTCCAGGGGCGCGTCTCGTTAACCCCTTCAACCAACAGTTGACTATTACTGAAGCTAAAATCATTTGTTTAATAATTAGTAGCTAAAATTGCGATATATATATATATATATATGTTATAATGAAATATATAGGGTAAAATTGTATTATATATCTGAATGTGAGGCCCCGTTCTAATATGTTATGATTAATCAAGAGAGCGGAGTTATTTGTTTAACACCAACAATGGAAGTCGAAACAAGGTTTTCTCCCACCTACACGTGGGCCACTTGTTAGTGTCGACTATTTTAGACACTGTATATTCACTTTTTTAATTTTTATTTATTTATTATCACATAAATTCACGTTTGTGTTTTGTGTTTAGAGATAAGCGTAAACGGGATATGCCAACGAAACGTAGAAATTCAAAGGTTCCCCCAATACCCAAAGACCTGGGATTATGGACGCACCACAAGATTTAAAGGTACTATAATTATTCAAAATGCAAGATGCTAAACAAAAGAACCTAGGAGTCTCATTCTGTAGTTGGAATATAAGAGGTATTAACGAACCTATTAAAAGGGCTAAGATACTAGCTCAGCTGAAACTGTACAATTCTGACATTATCTTCTTACAAGAAACTCATCTAAAATCTCAGGGCGAAATGGATAGGTCAAACATACCATTCTTCATTTGCTTAGAAATCTAGAGGTACGTCAATCATTATAAGAAAAGGTATACCATTCAAAGCAAAGAATACTATAACAGACGTTGAAGGGAGATACTTAATAGTTAATGGAGAAATTCATGATACTCCAATTACCTTGGTAAATATATACGCGCCTAACTTTGACAACCCTCATTTTTTCAATAAAATTCTGAACATAATCGCAGAGTTTAATTATCAAAATGTTATAATAGGAGGAGACTTTAACTGTGTTTTAGATCCGTATTTAGATAAATCAAGCCAAAAACAGAGAGGGAATACGAAATCTAAAACCAGTGAATTTTTAAATACTTATATAAACAATACTAATATAGCAGATGTTTGGAGAATTGTTAATCCAACTGGCAGGGAATACTCGTTTTATTCAATGGTACACAAAACATACTCACGTATAGATTATTTCCTCGTGGACACAAAATTAATCCCTTACTTTTAACCCAACATACCATACAAATTCGATTTCAGACCATTCACCACTAACTTTCTTTTTAAAACTGGAAGGAATGTCTAAGAATAAACCGTTTTGGAGATTTAATTCTCACATCCTAAAAGATCCACAAGTTTATATTTAAAAGAACAAATGGACGCCTTTTTTGAAATAAATGACACTCCAGATATATCGCCTACTGTATTATGGGAATCTTTTAAAGCATACATTAGAGGTATTATAATTTCATATCAAGCTTTTCAAAATAAAAAGAATAAGAATGAACAAAGACAGTTAGAGGAACTTATTAGACAAATGGATATAGATAATGCTAAAGATCCATCAATAGATAAACATAATAAAATAATAATTTTGAAATTTAAATTAAATAAACTATTATCAGCCAAATTTATAAGACTTTTTCAAATTACAAAACAAGAGCACTTTGAATTTGGGGATAAACCGCATAAACTTTTGGCTCGCCAGCTAAAAAAACGAGAAAAAGAACATACGATCCCAAAGATTAAATCAGATAGAGGTGAATTATTAACCATACCGAAGGATATTAATAAAAGATTTGCGCAATTTTATGAGAATTTGTATACATCTAAAATGACAACTGACTCCTATAAAATTACAGAGTTTTTGGATAATTGTAAGCTTCCAAAGTTGGAGTTGAAGGAACAAGAGGAACTAGGAGCACAAATCTCAATTAAGGAATTAGAAGATACAATAAACTCATTAAAGAATGGAAAAACACCAGGTCCTGATGGATTTACTAATGAATTTTATAAAAGCTTCTATGACAAAATTATACCACGATTACAAAAAATATACCAATATGTTTTTAAAAAACAAATATTACCTGATACACTAGCTGAATCAACGATCACACTAATACTTAAAAAAGACAAAGATATAGAAGAACCGGGTTCATATAGAGCTATAGCATTGTTAAACACAGATCAAAAAATATTAGGAAAAACACTAGCTGGAAGATTAAGTAAATATATTAGTAAACTAATAAACCCAGATCAGACTGGGTTTATCCCTAAAAGATACTCATCTAATAATATGAGACGTCTACTCAATATAATGCATTCATATAAATCTGAAGAACAAGAATTATCAATCATCTCGTTGGACGCTGAAAAAGCATTTGACCAAGTAGAATGGAATTATATGGATAAAGTATTACAAAAATTCCAACTGGGAGAGAATTTTATTTTATGGATTAAACTATTATATAATAAACCTACAGCTAGAATATTAACTAATAACATACTATCCTCGAAATTTCAACTATCAAGGGGAAATAGACAAGGATGCTCATTATCACCACAGTTGTTTGCTCTCATAATTGAACCGTTAGCAGAAAAAATTAGAACACACCCAGATACCCATGGGTATAATACTAAATATTCAAATAATAAAATATCTTTATACGCGGATGATATATTACTGTACATTACAAAACCTCAAATTACTATACCAAATATATTAAACTTAATTGAGGATTTTGGATCCTTTTCTGGATATAGAATAAACTGGAATAAAAGTGAAATTATGTCAATAAAACCGAAAGACTCAACACATCTTTTAAAATTCCCTTTTAAAATAGCTACAGAAAAATTTAAATACTTGGGAATCGAAATCACTAGAACATATCAAGGCATGTTTAAAGCAAATTTTGATCCCTTACTTAATAAATTAAATACACTAATTAAATTTTGGAAAACGCTCCCGATGTCTTTAATAGGCCGAATAAATGCAATAAAAATGATCTTTTTACCACAAATGTTATACCTATTTCAATCGATTCCTATATACCTACCAAAGAAGTTAAAAAAAAAACTGGATTCAGACATTACGAATTTTATATGGGACTATAAATCACATAGAATACAAAGAACACACTTGAACAAAGCTAAAGTATTAGGGGGCTTAGCACTCCCTAATTTCATGTATTACTATTGGTCAGTAAATATTAAAAATATGATTCAACTGATGGACAACTCTGCCCAGCAAGTGGACTGGTTTGTAATGGAGAGAGAGGACTGCTCCTCTGGAAACATTGGAGCGATCCTTCTCTCACCAATGAAACTGAATAACATAAATTATAACAAAAACCCAATTATACATAGCACAATTAGAACTTGGAAACAAATAAAACAAAATTTAAAATTAAGAAATTTATCGCTTTTATCTCCCATAATTAATAACCCTTCATTCAATCCCTCTATTACAGACAAATATTTCATACAATGGGATAGACTAGGAATTAAAACGTTCGGTGACTTGTACGAAACTGGAAAATTACTATCATTCCAACAATTACAAATAAAATATAAACTCGGAAATAATCAATATTTTAAAATTTTTCAAATATGTGATTATTTGAAAAAATATACAAAATATCATCATAATACCTCAACAGATGTATTGGATGCAGATAAAAGCTGAATCAGCAAACTTAATATCATATTTGTATAATATTATTTTAAATGTAGAAATACCATCTACGGAAGGTATTAGAAGAGACTGGGAACAAGAATTAGCTATTAAAATTTCAAAGGAAAGGTGGAATGAATATTTATTAAACGTGCATAAATGTTCGATTAATGTAAGACACACTTTAATACAATTTAAAATTTTACATAGATTATATTATTCTAAAACTAAATTCAATAAAATATTCCCAAATGTATCATCAATTTGTGATAAATGTCAATCTCAAGAAGCTACTATAGCGCACTCATTTGTTTTCTGTACAAAAATCCAAAAATTTTGGGTTGAAATTTTTGACATTTTTACAAAATTATTTAAAATTAAACTGATACCCAAAGCAGAATGGATTATCTTCGGAACAACGGAAGATAGTCCAGAACTAAATGTGTTCCAAAAGAAATTAATAGACTATGGGTTAATAACTGGAAAAAGGTTCATCCTAAAATTCTGGAAAAACGCTCCAATACCAACTATAAACATGTGGATTTCAAATATGTTCGAAACATTACACCTAGAAGAGATAAGACTCCTCCTGGCAGGTAAACCAGATCACTTCTACCTGATGTGGTCTGCATTTATAGAATTATTACAAGTATAGGGTGCAAAAGTACTAAAAAAAAAAGACTGAGGTCAGGTAAGGGGGGATGAAAGCTGGAGAGTTGGTATGTCCCAAGTGCGTGATGCTTACAAAAAAATATCTGTTTTTCTCTTTTCCCTCTTTCTCTTTTTTTCTTCTTTTTTAGGGTCTATTTCTTAACTCTTTCCTTTTGTGTTTAATTTCTTTCTTATAGGGTCTTTGTCTTTTTTTTTTTTTTTTTTTGTCGTCACGTTTTTTACACCTTCACTTTTTTCCTTCACTTTCTTCTTTCTCTCAATATTATCCTTTCCCTTTATTAGTGTAGAAAATAAACAGAGTACATTAATTGTAATAAGATATATGTGATGAGTACTAGTGTAATTGGTTGTAATGTAATGTACTTCTAATAAATACAATTTAAAAAAAATCATGGCTGATCTACTGAAACAGACAAGGCCTTTCAATTAGGCTATCCACAAATTATGTTTCTGTGAGCTTCCTTTAATGTTTTAAATATTCTTCAAAAGATACTTTATATGCAATACTCCCAATTAAAACGGTGATGACCCATCAATGGGAGGTTATGGTCAAAAAGGCACCTGTGCAGTTTTACAACCAGGGCACGTTCAGAACTAGGAGTAAATCTGATCCTGACCAGACATGTCCAAGTTGCACCCTACAGATGTCAACAAATTTACAGTCAAATTTACCGTCCACCATGTCAACATGGGAGAAGGATGAAGTGTTGAACATGGTTATTGTAGGCACAGGGACAACCTAACCTTGAAAGGACGTCATCAAGGGTCAAAAGCAAGGTCCTCCTTGCATGATTTCCACCTAAACCCACAGATGTGGTTGATAGATTAATTAAACATTGTAATTGTTTCCAGTGTGAGGATGTGGTAGAAAAGGTGTTGGGGGGGGGGGGGAAGAGTTTAAAAATTGGGATTAATGTAGGGTGGTTGATGTCAGCATGGTCTAAAGGGCCTGGTTCTATGCTGTAACTCTCTCTGACTGCCTTACCATCTTGGCTTATTACTCCACCACTCTACAGTACAGTTTGCTACAACTCAGCAGTATATCACAAAAGGCTCTTCCCAATTTATCCCAGTGAATCTTCTGAAATAAAATGTACTTGTGAGAAACCCCAGATTACACAGATTAGTCCTCACCAATCGGTCTGGTTTTGTGGCCCACTCCAGGGAAATTAGCTGCGACTTGGACATTATGGTGGCTTTCGTCTGCATGGTAGGATTGAATGTCCACACTTTAACCACGCCATCCACATCCAGACTGGCCACTCTCCTCCCAGAGCAATCCACCCTAAATCAATTGCAAAAGAAGTATTTTCAAAACTAGCAAGATATCTACAGACAGAAGCAGACCAATAATATATGCCACCCAGTAAACCTAACTTCCACAAACATTTAAAGCCCTCTTTACCTGGAGCTTGTCCTCCAAGAGCACCAACATCATTGACTCCTGGTACACAATTGCAAACATTTAATTTTGAAGTAGAAGAATGTTAAATCAGTATCTGAAAAGTATACAATCTTTGTGACAAAGTTTAGATAACTAACTGTTGAAACCAATTCTGAATGGTCTTCAATCTGAAACATTTGCAGTTTCCACAGATGCTGATTGATCTGAAAATGTTCTCAGCCTTTTTTTAAAAAAGATTTCCAATTGCATCCTGTTGCTTTTGAATTTTAAAATCAAAATGAGTTGCTGTAGTGGATGCCTTTAAAGTTGTGATCAGCAAGTTTTACTTGCAAACAAACAAGGTTTGACAATGCCAAGGACGATCAAAAACAGCCTGCAGATAACTAGTAAATGATGGTCACAGTACAGGCAAACTGTACTGTGGCCTGGGAGGGGCTGTGAGCCCGAGGGGGACAGGAGAGCACAAGGCAGGGTGAAGGAGGGTAGAAGAATATTTGCAACTCTAGAACACATTTAATGAAGTCTCTTCAAATAAATTAATGCTAACATCTTACTGCAAATCGTTTTTACGTTTACCACACATACAACATATCATTTGTGAGGGAATTAACAGCTAAGCTATTAAAAAGCATGATGCAGTGATAACTTTACACAGTGTACCCTAAGCTGCTCACCTGCAGTGCATGATTGAAGAATGATGCTCTGCATATTCCTCCTGGCTCAATACAATGAAAGGCTGCTCGCTCCCTCCATCCAGCCTGCACTTCTCCAGTTTTGATGGGGAATCCAGTTGATCTATGGGCAATTCAGGGCTGCTGGGAATGTCAATATCAGCACTACTGCCCTCAGGTTTTTTCTCCACACCCTACATGTAGTACAAGTATATTATGCAACATATTATACTTGGTATTTTATTCAGATAACCTCAATTTATCCAAAAACACCTGATGTAACTTTCATAGAAACATAGAAAATAGGTGCAGGAGGAGGTCATTCGGCCCTTCGAGACAGCACCGCCATTCATTGTGATCATGGCTGATCGTCCCCAATCAATAACCCGTGCCTGCCTTCTCCCCATATCACTTGATTCCACTAGCCCCTAGAGCTCTATCTAACTCTCTTTTAAATCCATCCAGTGATTTGGCCTCCACTGCCCTCTATGGCAGTGAATTCCACAAATTCACAAGTCTCTGGGTGAAAAAGTTTTTTCTCACCTTAGTCTTAAATGGCCTCCCCTTTATTCTAAGACTGTGGCCCCTGGTTCTGGACTCGCCCAACATTGGGAACATTTTTCCTGCATCTAGCTTGTCCAGTCCTTTTATAATTTTATATGTTTCTATAAGATCCACCCCTCATCCTTCTAAACTCCAGTGAATACAAGCCTAGTCTTTTCAATCTTTCCACATATGACAGTCCCGCCATCCCAGGGATCAACCTCGTGAACCTACGCTGCACTGCCTCAATCACAAGGATGTCCTTCCTCAAATTAGGAGACCAAAACAGTACACAATACTCCAGATGCGGTCTTACCAGAGCCTTATACAACTGCAGAAGAACCTCTTTACTCCTATACTGAAATCCTCTTGTTATGAAGGTCAACATCCTATTAGCTTTCTTCACTGCCTGCTGTACCTGCACGCCAACTTTCAGTGACTGGTGTACAAGGACACCCAGGTCTCGCTGTACCTCCCCCTTACCCAACCTAACCCCATTGAGATAATAATCTGCCCCCTTGTTTTTGCCGCCAAAGTGGATAACCTCACATTTATCTATATTATCCTGCATCTGCCATGCATCTGCCCACTCACTCAACCTGTCCAGGTCACCCTGCAACCTCCTAACATCCTCTTCACAGTTCACACTGCCACCCAGCTTTGTGTCATTTGCAAACTTGCTAGTGTTGCTCCTAATTCCCTCTTCCAAATCATTAATATATATGGTAAACAGTTGCGGCCCCAACACCGAGCCTTGCGGCACTCCACTTCCCACTGCCTGCCATTCTGAAAAGGACCTGTTCACTCCTACTCTTTGCTTCCTGTCTGCCAACCAATTTTCTATCCACGTCAACACCCTACCCCAAATACTATGTGCTCTAATTTTAGTCACCAGTTTCCCGTGCGGGACCTTATCAAAGGCTTTCTGAAAGTCTAGATACACTACATCCACTGGCTCCCCTTCATCCATTTTACTTGTCACATCCTCAAAAATTTCCAGAAGATTAGTCAAGCATGATTTTCCTTTCATAAATCCATGCTGACTTGGACTAATCCTTTTACTGCTATCCAAATGCCCCATTTTTACCTCTTTAATAATTGACTCCAGCATCTATCCCACCACCGAAGTGAGGCTAACTGGCCTGTAATTCCCCGTTTTCTCTCTCGCTCCTTTCTTGAAAAGTGGGATAACATTAGCTATCCTCCAGTCCACAGGAACTGATCCTGAATATATTGAACAATGGAAAATGATCACCAATGCGTCCACTCTTTCTAGAGCCACCTCCCTGAGGACCCTGGGATGCAGACCATCAGGCCCAGGTGATTTATCATCCTTCAGTCCCATTAGCCTACCCAATACTATTTATCACCTATTAGGAACCACAATAACAGGCAGCAGATCCTCAACCTCATTTCTACTTTGAGTGATGAAGCCCATTTCAGCTGGAGCAGCAAAAGCAATGGGACTGCTCAGGCAAAGGATGGGATCAGACTTTACTTTAATGCATTCTGCAATGAATAGCATTCAATTTCTTGTCTTACAAAAGGTAACACTCCAGCTTCCACAGACTTGAACCTCACAGTAGTCTGCACGTTTAGGATTGACTATAGAATGTCAGAAGGAAACACACAATTGCATTATTTAAAAGAATAACAGGTTGATAGATTAATCACCTTAAATTATAATGAAAATGACATATAAATCTGAAGAAAGCTAACTCTATGGATGATAGGATGCCCAGCAGTGGCTGAAGATTGAGTGGACCTATCTTTCTATTCAGGATGTATACAAAGCCAGTAAGAGAATGGTAATCTGACAATGATGTAACCCAAACTACCAGAATTGCAACTGCAAAAAATTTACTTGGACCACTTTTGTAGCTGGATACAATGTACAATGCCATCTCCAAAGTTCTATTTAATGAGATAACTTACAACGACAATTCTAGATACATAGATACATAGAAAATAGGTGCAGGAGTAGGCCATTCGGCCCTTCGAGCCTGCACCGCCATTCAATATGATCATGGCTGATCATCCAACTCAGTATCCCGTACCTGCCTTCTCTCCATACCCCCTGATCCCTTTAGCCACAAGGGCCACATCTAACTCTTAAATATAGCCAATGAACTGGCCTCAACTACCCTCTGTGGCAGAGAGTTCCAGAGATTCACCACTCTCTGTGTGAAAAAGTTGTTTCTCATCTCGGTCTTAAAGGATTTCCCCCTTATATCCTTAAGCTGTGACCCCTTGTCCTGGACTTCCCCAACATCAGGAACAATCTTCCTGCATCTAGCCTGTCCAACCCCATAAGAATTTTGTACGTTTCTATAAGATCCCCTCTCAATCTCCTAAATTCTAGCGAGTATAAGCCGAGTCTATCCAGTCTTTCTTCATATGAAAGTCCTGACATCCCAGGAATCAGTCTGGTGAACCTTCTCTGCACTCCCTCTCTGGCTATAATGTCCTTCCTCAGATTTGGAGACCAAAACTGTACGCAATACTCCAGGTGTGGTCTCACCAAGACCCTGTACAACTGCAGTAGAACCTCCCTGCCCCTATACTCAAATCCTTTTGCTATGAAAGCTAACATACCATTCGCTTTCTTCACTGCCTGCTGCACCTGCATGCCTACTTTCAATGACTGGTGTACCATGACACCCAGGTCTCGCTGCATCTCCCCTTTTCCTAATCGGCCACCATTTAGATAATAGTCTGCTTTCCTGTTTTTGCCACCAAAGTGGATAACCTCACATTTATCCACATTATACTGCATCTGCGAAACATTTGCCCACTCACCCAGCCTATCCAAGTCACCTTGCAGTCTCCTAGCATCCTCCTCACAGCTAACACTGCCCCCCAGCTTAGTGTCATCCGCAAACTTGGAGATGTTGCCTTCAATTCCCTCATCCAGATCATTAATATAAATTGTAAATAGCTGGGGTCCCAGCACTGAGCCTTGCGGTACCCCACTAGTCACTGCCTGCCATTGTGAAAAGGACCCGTTTACTCCTACTCTTTGCTTCCTGTTTGGAAGATCACAGTCAGTCATCCACAACAGTATTTTCTGATCAATCTGGTCATTACCTGGGCAGTCTGTTTGGACAAGAGTTCCTTCCGTTCTTTCCCATAGTCCAGTACCTTTCTCTGTCGTTGCTGCACCATACCCACGTCTCTCTCAAGATCCTGCACCTTTTTCTGACGCTGCTGGCCAGTGCCGAGGTCTGCTGTTGTGCTTGATGATATTTTCCCATCTCTGGCAGCCGTGCCATCTTTACCCTTGGCAGCCTGAACAAAAAAAAATTTGTAGACACAAAAAGCTCGAATAACCCAGTGGGTAAGACAGCATCTCTGGAGAAAAGAAAATAATGTTTTGGGACGAGACCCTTCTTCAGACAGTCAGGGGAGAGGGAACCAAGAAATATGAAAAGGTACATAGGACAAATTATTAAAAGATATGCAAAAGGACAGATCAAAGCCAGCAACGATGATCAAGGAAAGGTGGAGACTACAATGGTCCATTGTTGGCTGTGGTACTAGTACAACAACTAGGGTGGGGAGAGACGGAGGGAGAGGGGATGCAAGAGTTACATGAAGCCAGAGAAATCAATATTCATACCTCTTGGTTGTAAGCTTCCCAAGCTAAATATGAGATGCTGTTCCTCCAATTTGCGTTTGCCTCACTCTGACAGTGGAGGAGGCCCAGGACAGAAAGGTCAGTATTGGAATGAGAAGGGGAGGTAAAGTTGGCAACCAGGAGATCGCGTCAGCTTTAGGCAGATAACCAGTTTCATAAAGCAATGCCAATAATTGGAAAGCAATACAAATAATTGGGACAATAACAAATTAATTCACTATAAACCATAAATACCTGGTTATTAATACTATCTTTTTTTCCAGAGGATGCAGGAGTCTGAGACTGTTGAAGAGGTGTTGAATGCATTGAACCTTTCACAGGGAGTTTTTTACTTTGTGGGAGTAACATTGACAAAAATGAGCCAGCTTTAGTCTGAGAGGGCATTGGAGAGGAGGTCCTTTGACTCGACATCAAATCTCTACAAATAAACAGCAAAATCAGAACCTATAGACCAGTTAACCTGAGTTAGCACACAGCAAGACACGAACATGACACCTATAGACCATATTCTGTCAAATCTCAAAGTGTCACGAAATGTATTCTAAATTAAGAAAAATACATTACCAAACTGCCGTAGATTATCAGCAGAAAATATTGACACTGCAGGGCCAAGGCA
The DNA here is from genome assembly GCA_038087875.1 of Malacoraja senta. Lineage (NCBI taxonomy): Eukaryota > Metazoa > Chordata > Chondrichthyes > Rajiformes > Rajidae > Malacoraja > Malacoraja senta. The sequence goes on along the minus strand of CM075979.1, from coordinate 74,494,086 downwards.
ATTTCTAGCTAAAGATGTAAAAGAGTGCGAATAAAAACAGTCACAGGTCCATGGTTCAAATGAGCCCAGGTTTGCTTTCTAACCTATATCTGTGATGCTGCATTAAAGAGGAAAAGTGTCTGGGGGCTCCACTCGCCGATATCATCATTAAAAAGCTACCTGGAAAACTGGGGCAGCCAATCTTGCATCTGCTGCATTCAAAAAGCCTGTCAAAGCTTCCAACGTAAATTTCCATATTTCCTTATGACATAGAATGAGCCATTCGGACACCAAGTGTATGCCAGATCAAAAGCAATCCCACTCAACTAATTTTCCCTGCAACCCCTTTTTCCCACATTCCCATTCCATCTATACTACTTTCCTGAAAACAAAGTACTTTTGAAGCATTGCCACGCTTGTAATGAAGCAAATACAGCTGTCAATCTCCCGACAACAATTTTTTTGTAGGGACAATTTACAGCAGCTAATTAACTTATTAGCCTGCACCTCTTTGGGATGGGGGAAGAAAACAGAACACCCACACAAATCTCATGCGGTCACAAGAAGAACAAGCACACTCCACACAAATGGCACCAGAGGCAAGGATTCCAAACCGTGACTGTCGAGTAGTGAGCAGCATCACTACCAGCTATGCCCCAGTGCCACCCATTATGTGTAAATACACACAGGATGAAGCAAAATGTATGGCCAATATCACCGGAGTTTACACCCTCATTGAAGGAATTAAGACATTTTATTCCATTTAGATAAAAGTATTTTGCTTGATAAAATGATAACAACTAACAATACACACAGCAAGCTGTTCCCCGCCCGCCCCCCCCCCCCCCTCCCCTGGACTACAACAAATTCAATCCTTTATAATGATTGCTGTGTAACACGTGAAGTATTAAATCACACACCACTGCTGTTCAGGTATAAGACTCACAGTTCAGAATCTCCAAACCGGTCCATGTTCTGTACGTAGTAGGGTAACTTATGGTGAATCATCTCTTCCTCTTTCTTCGTCCTTGGTTCTGCTTGCACAGCAAACAACTAGGGCACAACATGAAACATACAGTAAAACAATGAATTAAAAAAAATCTATACAATTCTCAGCGGGGTGAGCTTCACTGGCATTTATCGCCCATCTCTAATTGCCCTTGAAGTCCTGCGCTAAATGGCATTGAGTTATGTACCAACTGCGAAAGCCGAAAACAATGCAGAAGGACACGTGCGATTTTTGCAATTGGACTTGCTTTTCCAGTCCTCAGTGGCCCAGTTCCCATTCTCAATCTCCAGGCTCTCACATCTCCATCCCAACCCACCTGTCACCAGCCCTAGGATTGGCAACTGCTTTGTCACCAGCCCTAGGATTGGCACGGACACTTTAATAACTGGCACTGGCCACTTCAATAACTGGCACTGGCCACTCAAATCAGCCACCCCGGACATGTTTATGATTGGTTTTACTGTATTTTAACGTTGTTTTTACCTACTTTTTAACTATTTATACTGTTCCATCAGGGACTGGATTGTTTTTAGTGTTATTATGTGTGAAATGTTTTAAATTTCATGTGCGATGCTCCGGTATTACCTGGGAAACGTCTTTTCATTTTGCACTGTACAACTGTTGCTTGCAAGATGACAATAAAGGTTGATTTGATTTGCTTTCTGCACACAATAGACTTAGCATTGGTGGGACTGCCCATCAGCAGCTCCAGGTGTCTGTAGCTCTGATCCCAGAATCTAGCCATGCTGGTTACAGCTACAGCTGTCCTTACCCTCTCCACCCCCAGAAAAAGGCTTCTCCATCCGCACTGCACCAGCTCCAGACCTCTGCAGAATTAAACATTACCTTCTGCCACAAAGCTTCATTTTCTTCCTGCAACTGGCAGCGTCTCTGGACCTCTTCATCAAAGCTCAGCAACACAGGAACAGGTGATGGAGTTAAAGTGAAAACTAACCAAGCATGTCAATTCTCAGTTTAAGATTTAAGGTGAAATCACACTCAGTTTTGGTAGGCATGTTTACATTTTTAAGAATTACCTCAGTCTCTGGCAGTGTCTCCATGGAATACCACTGCACTATGGTCATGCGCTGCTGCTCTGACCTCAATTTCCCAATTCTATTCAAGCTTAGAATAAACTTGGGGAACAGCATATCGATCACAAGGCACATCATAGCCTTCCAGAGACAACACTGAGTTTCAGCTGATGATTGCTATCTGCACTTTTACCTCCTCGATGCACACGTTTGCCTTTACTTGTCCAATTACTGTTCGATGTTACTATTTTGTTTCCATGCACTCCTCTGTAAACCTTTTATTTTTTACCCTTTCAGTTTGGATTAAATGTTAATCGCCTCTCTCCACAGATGCTGTTCAACATGTTTGGTATTTGCAGCGTTGATTTTATTTCTATCCTGTTGTACTCCCGTTCTCTGGATGCATATTTCAATAATTAATTATGTTTTTTCATTATTTTTTGTAATTTTCCATTACATTCTAATTATAAATATATATCGTTAAGGCTTGGGTGACATATATATTTGCTGGAACATGTATTGGGACTACAACTATTTATCAGATATTATTGAGTTGAATGGAATGGCAAAAGTTAGTGCTGATATCTTAACTATATTCTATAGACTGACAGCAGCTAAGAAACTGTTACAGCTAACACCCATTCTACAAGGGGTTGATCTAGAAATGGCTATATTGTGATTTTCCAAGTCAACTGCACATGCGTCAAGAAATACATGCTGAAAAATAAAATGTCTTTAGATTTTTCACATAAATTCAGAGAGTTAATTTTATTGAGAATCTCAAATTTTTGTGGAATGATTCGTGAATTCTGTTATGTCATATTTCCATTACCTGATCAGCCCTAATACAGGGGCCACCTGCATTTTTAAGTTACTTGGACTTCAGTCTGCTGCTAGCTATTGTGGCACCCTGCCTGTGTGATTCACAAGTGGAAAAAATGGTTTCCTAGTTACAATGTAAAAAGGATATGCATGCACTGAAAAAGCACACTCAGAAAGTTGTGCAGTGATACCAGGAATGTCTCCGCCCACTGCTTAGAGAAATAGGTGGCAAACACCTGGTTCTGGTCTGGATTTGGAATGTAGGGAAGAACAAACCATTCCTTCCATTCTGGCTGGTTCTGCAATTCCAAGGCAAGTTTCTGGAAGAATTCCTGAGTTTTTTCAATCCTATTGGACTGCAATAAAAAGAAGAAAACAATTATTTTGTTTCAGTCCCCTGCTCTCAAATGTATACTCCCATCATCGAAACACATCAGTGAGATAGAGAGCCGCCTTTAAAATAGAAATGCCAAACTCAGAAATACCCTATACAATGCAAATACAGGAAATACCCAATACAATGCAAATACAGGAAAGTGTTCTTGTTTAAGGTTTGGGCAAAGTAACCAGTATTGATTGTCTAGCAAAATTATGGGAGACCTGTGCTCCCATGCACAAGACCATAAGGTGGTTCAGAGAATCAAGTCCAGGTTATAGAGAAGCAGAACCTTATTCTGAGAAGCAGCCATCTTCGGAGACCCCACCACCACCCCTCACCACCATTCCCATCTACCCCCCCCCCCCAACCCCCTCTCTCTCTCCAACCCTATTCTAACTACCACCAGAACTGGTAAGTCCTAGTTCTGAGACTGCTCTGCAATTGTAATTTCTGGAGCAAGCTCCGGAGTGAGTGTGGGATGACCCTTACTGCCAGCAGATGGGGAAATCACTTGGCTAGCTTCAGGCAATTAGGTAAGGTGGGACTTCATGTGTGATGATCATCAAAGCCATCTTTTGGGTGGGGGGCAGGAGGCAACCCCTTGGCAGCCATGTTACTGGCCAGCTATCAAACACCCAAAGCTCATGGATCATAAATGCAAAGCCACTACTTTGCGTATACCAGTGACAATAAAATAACGTGGCACAGACCAGGTGCATTAATCAGATGTGTGAATTAACTGATCTCTGCCAGGGCAATACTCAAACCCTCTGCACTGAGGAGTACAACAATATGATAATGTTCCTGATCATAATTTGATGAGAGGGGTGAAGTATCCAAGGAAATAAGTCCAGCGCAGGAAGTGACCAGTAAAATGAGATTCAGTGGAGGGCAATGGGGTTGTCTGTATATTTTTCAGAAGAGGAAGTGCACGTTCCTCAACTCTGTAGGCAGAACAGTGAAAGCAGTGGCTCACCACCAACCTTCCTTTTCTTCCTTCCTTTTTCTTTCCCGAATGATTGAACTGTAACTCAATCACTTTCTTTCTTCTCAGGAATAGGCACTTGCAAATCAAGAATACAGTGAGTGAATTTCCTTTTCACCTGTACTATCAAACATTCCCAGGAGATATAAAGCAAGGGCCAAATAGCTGGACACTGGATTATACTTTAATGGTTGGAATTGCATACCTTGACAGCATGGATCAGAACTCTGGTAAAGACTAGAGAGCAGTTACCTGAACAGTATGTACCAGATAGTAACGGTACAGGCTGGTTTTCAGCTTGTTAACAGTGTGTCTATACGTATCCTCCAGCCTTCGAAATAGGCGACGATCAAGGTAGCTCCAATATTCACGCAATCCATTGAGATCGAATGCCTGAACCAAATGCTGCAAATGCTCAACAATTTTATCTACCTGAAAAGAGGTATAAAGGTCATGTCACCCGTTTAAGTTTTATTTTATTTGCACTGATGAATTGACTTCTTAACACTTTAAATAACATGTCATTCAAAGCTTTTCACTGTACCTCAGTACACATGACAATAAACTAAACTGTCATTCACCTTGAGATAGACACAAAAAGCTGGAGTAACTCAGCGGGTCAGACAGCATCTCTCAAGAAAAGGAATAGGTGATGTTTCAGGTCGAGTTCCCTTCTTCAGACTGATAGTTAGGGGAAAGGGAAATGAGAGATATAAACAGCACATAGAACAAAAGAAAAAGCAATGATGATCAAGGTAAAGTGGAGGCCACAATGGTCCATTGTTGGTTGTGAGATAGGTGATAACAAGTTATACAGACATTGAAACTTCAACAGGACGACATTGAAACTAGTACGAGGATTAGGGTGAGGGAGGGACAGAGACATAGGGGTTACTTGAAGTTAGAGAAATCAATATTCATGCCACTGGGTTGTACGCTGCCCAAGAAAAATATGAGGTGCTGTTCCTCCAATTTGCATTTGGCCTCACTCTGACAATGGAGGTGGCCCAGTATGGGAATGGGAAGGGGAGTTAAAGTGTTTGGCAAACGGGATATCATGTAGGCCAAGGCGGACTAAGCAAAAGTGTTCAGTGAAATTATCGCCTTCACTTTGCAGGACTATACAGGCAGACTGCAAGGCAAGTAGTAGTACCTTTCCAAATGTCTTTTAAAAATTGTAATTGATCCGCTTCTACCACCTCACTGGCAGCTAATTCTAGATAACCACAACCGCCTGTGTTGAAAACTCACCCTTTAAAGATTGTCTGAACCTTCTTCATAGCTACTGTCCAACAGAAAAGTTTGTATTGGCACCCAAAGATGCATTATCCTTTCCTTGCAACACTAGCTAATGTCAGCTGTATCCTGGGTAACAATACCCAAGATCTTCAGTTTGAAGATTTCAATAATCCAGGCTGATTTTCTTGTGCAGTAGTGAGTGTTACTGAGTGAACACCTCTCAGAGATACATGAAGGACATGATGACACTATCTGTAAACAAACTGACAACAATCCAATTGCACCGGCCAACATTTATCACTTAATTAGACCAAAAGAGATTTGGTTGATATCATATTGTTGTTGGAAGACTGGCAGCTGCATTTCCGATATTGCAAGAGTGACCATGCTTCTAAGGTACTTTGCTGACAGGAAAACAGTTTGAGATTTCCCGAGCAATAAAATGGCTTAAAAAAGGCAGTTAAAGATATAGCATTATATTATCCTTCAACAAAAAGATTAAAAAATGCAAGATAAGTGACCTGAATCACCATGACATTAATGCTCAGGTTCAGCAACTACTAGGAACTGAGCTACTTTGCTAAGACTACACAACATCGTGCCTGGGACTGATCCTTTGTATCAAGACCATACAACACACCTGGGACAAAGCAGTTGGTTCAAGCAGGTTTTAAGGACACAGCCAAGTAGACCATCGGGTCCAGATGTTTTCCTAAGGATTCACCCTCATGAGGGATATTCTGACATTGTCCTTAATAACTGAGATTACAATATCACCAGGGCTATGGGGACCCAACAAGGCATATCTGTGTTCTCCCTTTTGAAACAAGCGTCAAAAGCATTGAGCTTGTCCGGGATGATGCCTCACTGTGGCTTGAGCTGTCACTGGTTTTGCCTTGTAGAAAGTGATGGTATGCAAGCCCTACCACAGCTGACAAACATCTATCTCACCCTCCAGTTTATTTCCTCTGCACTTGCTCTGTAGATGTAACATAATATTGTACACTTCCTTTCCCTTTTCGAACTACCTGTTGTACTTGCGAATTATTTGAATGTACTCATGTATGGTATGATTTATCTGGATAGCATACGAAAAAAAAGTTGTTCTTTATACCTCAGTGCATGTGATAATAATAAACCAATACCGTGGGAATGAAGGACACACCTAGTGATTACATCACATTAGAGATGGGAGAAATTTGCAGAGGAAGATTCACAGAATGTGCAGTTTGATGAGAGTAAGCGAAGACAAGGCAGAGCGTAGCTCATAGTTCAGGAAAGACACATCGAGGTAGTAGATAGATAGATAGATAGCCCTTAGTGGTAACATATCAGATTAAAAATATGAGAGAACAGAATGGAGTACTTGCAAGAAGCAGTTTTGAGGTGAGTTAATCATGGTTAATAGGGAGTCAATTGGCCTGTACCGGATGCTAGCCTAATTTGTGTAATACATCGATAAGTCAAGGAAGGGAAAGGCAGACCACATGAAGGGAAAAAGAATTGAAACTTGCAGCAATACTGATGATTTTTTCTATATGCAGGGAGTTAGAATGAGGTAAGGGAATTGAGTATGCCCATAATGGAAACGAAAACAAAATAGTTACAGCTTGGAAACAGGTCCCAAAAGCAATTTATTTTATTCAGAGTGAAGACCGAGTGAGTGTAATCAAATGGAGTTGAATTTTATTTTTACATAGCAATGAATAGTGCCTGGTTAGACCTCTGTTCAAGGAAGGGCCCTCAAACCTTAATGCATGTGCAGGAAGATTGGACATCCATGGTGAAAATTAGATGGTTTGGTCCACGAAGCTGCTAGTTGTAAGACATCAAAAGCAATGAGGATACGTGTAGGAAGAGGCCAAACAAAGGCCAGAAAAAAAATCAAAGTATAAAGAAATAAGTTCCACAAGAGTGAGCCAATAGGGTCTACTGGGATAAACCGTAGACACAAAAACCTGAAATAACTCAGCGGGACAGGTAGCATCTCTGGAGAGAAGGAATGGGTGAGGGTTCCGGTCGAGATCCTTTTTCAGATTAGTCAGGAGAGGGAAACGAGAGATATAGACGATGATGTAGAGAGATACAGAACAATGAATTAAAGATATGCAGAAAACAATGAATGAAAAATGTGCAAATATTTTTCCATTATATCATTGTCCATATCTATCGTTTCCCTTTCCCCTGACTCGTCTGAAGAAGGGTCTCGACCCGAAATGTCACCCACTCCTTCTCTCCAGAGATGTTGCCTGTCCCACTGAGTTACTCCAGCTTTTTGTGTCCACCTTCAGTTTAAACCAGCATCTGCAGCTCCTTCCTACACATTCCGTATACTGGAATAATACAACGAGCGGCTTTGAGGGACAACATCGTGATGATGGGCAAGGAGGCTAAACAAGGTTGGGACAGTGTTGCGGGCTGTAGAAGGAAGATCTCCAAAGATCAGCACCTCTCCGTGACGGGATGGTCCAGAGCAAAGATACTAGAGCGAGATTTTCCAGCATCTGCAGTTCCTTCTTGAACATACTAGAGGAGCGGCTCCTCTAGTATCTTTGGTCCAGAGTTTGTCAGTGGTCCGGGGAGAGGAGGTGTCAGAGAGCCGGCGAACGGCCTTGACAAGGGAGAAGCCAGCTGAACAGACAACTATTCTCCCATTCAACGTGCGTGGGTTCGCCGGTGAACAGGGAGCTGCCAGTTCAGAGGGGGTGGCGGGGGTGGGGAGACAGAGCTGTCAGTGCCGTCCACTCACTCGGCATCCCTTCTCCTTGTCCGCCTTCATCTCCGCGTCCAGCGACTTCAGCGTGCTGGTGAACTCCCGGTACAGGAGGTACTCGCGGACCAGCTCGTCAGTGCGCTCCACCGCCGAGGCCATAACTGATGACGGCAGGACAGGACGGGCCTGGGCCTAACACCCCCTACACTACCGGCGCAAGAACAGCGCTCTGGCTGCGGTCACTCACTCAGCCCGCCTCCCCCCGCGGCACGTGACAGGGATCCACCAATCGTTCTTCGCGAGACTCATTCCCCCGTCAGCTGACCCAACGTAATCACCCATGTCACGTGACCTGGAAAGACCTAGAACAAAAGACTCGGTGGGTCAGGCACATCTACAGAGGCAAAGGGAATGTTGTCGTTTCGGCATGAGGGCAGGAGTGATCAGCAATTCGATGCCGCCTTCTCAACAGGCGCATTAAACAATCTGGAACATTTCTCTACACCCCCAACAAAGATCCCCCTCTTTACCCCGTCAACAGTCCAAAGATCCCCACGCATCATCACCAAAACAGAGACTCCTACTCAGCCCCCAAGAGAATCCCCACTCTCCCCATCTCTAGAGACTCCCATCACTAGAGATCCCCATTCACTGCATGACCAGAACATGACTAAATGCTGCCTATTCAATCTATTGTCACATCATGTCTGAAGGTGGATAAGTCACCTGCATCGCAGTGTTCTGAAAGAGATGGCTTTAGAGATTGTGGAGGCATTAGTAGTGATCTTTCAAGAATCACTACAGTCAGGAGGGGTTCCAGATAATTGGAAAATTGCAAATAGTACTCCGCTGTTCAAGGGGAATGAAACAGAAGAGTGGGAACTATAGGCTGGTTAGCCTGACTTAAGTGGTCGTTAAGATTTTAGAGTCCATTATAAAAGACAAAGTTTCTGAGTAGATGCTTATGATAAAATAGGCAGAAGTCAACATGGTTTTGTGAAAGGGAGAACTGTTGGAATTCATCAAGGAAGTAATTAGCAGAAAGAGTCAGAAGAAGATGAGAACCCATGATATCAGAGGGAAGATACTAGCATAGATAGCAGGTTTGCTTGATGGCAGAACGCAGGGTGGCAGTAAAGAGAGCTTTTTCTGGTTGGCTGCCACTGACTAGTGGTGTTCTCCTGGTGTCGGTGCTGGGGTCGCTACTCTTCACGTTGTATATCAGTGATTTGTATGAGGGTATTAGAGGCTTGGTGGCGAAGTTTGCAGATGTTACAAAGATAGCAAGGTCAGGTAATGTAGAGAAAACAGGGATAGCAAAGTGTGGAGTCATGCATTTTGGTAGTAGGAATAAAGGTGTAGACCTTTCTACATGGGGAGAGAATTCAGAAATCAAAGGTGCAAAGGGATTTTGGAGTGCAGGTGCAGGATTCCCCAAAGGATAATTTGCAAGTCGAATCGGTAGTGAGGAAGGCAAATACAATTTATTTCGAGAGGACTAGAATATAAAAAAGGGGATGGTATGTTGAGGCTTTCTCAGGCACTGGCACGACTGCATTTGGAGTAATGTGAGCAGATTTGGGCTCCCAATCTGAGGAAGGATGTACTGGTGTTAGAAATGGTCCAGATGAGGTTTACGAGAATGATCACAGGAATGATTGGGTTAACATATGATGAGCGTTTGACAGCACTGGGAGTTTAAAAGGATGAGGGGGACCTCGTTGAAACTTACTGAATAGAGAAAGGCCTGGATATAGTGGATGTGGAGAGGATGTTTCCACCAATGGGAATCTCCAGGACTAGAGGCCATGGCCTAAGAATAAAAGTACATACCTTTAGAAAGGAGATGAAGAGGAATTTGTTTGGTCAGAGGGTGGTGAATCTGTGAAATTCATTGCCACAGAAGGCTGTGGAGGCCAGGTCAATTGATATTTTTAAAGTGGAGATGAATAGATTCTTGATTAGTACAGGTGTCAGGAGTTACGGGGAGAGGGCAGGAGAATGGGTTTGAGAGGGCAAGATAGATCAGTCATGATTGAATAATGGAGTAGACTTGATGGGCCAAATGGCCTTATTTTGCTCCTATAGTTTATGAGCTTTTATTAAAAAATAATTGTTGGTGTCTCATTAGGGGTAATTCAAATCTACAACTAGACTATTTTGTTAAATAATTGAAAACTGACAGTATAAAGACATCATTCTTCTTACTTTTTTCACAGAGACAGGTAGACTCTCTACCAATTCTGGATTAAACATCACAGAAAAATCCCATTCCCTACTAGATGTCCTTGGATCCTATTGTCCCCACATCCCCACCAATTCTACCGCTCACCTCCAATCAGCATAATTTACAGTGGCCAATTAACCTATCCTTCACAAAATGTTTAGGCTGTGGGAAGAAACTGGAGCACCCTGGGGAGATCTATGCAGTCACAGAGGAAACATGCATGCTCCACACAGACAGCATCAGAAGTCAGGATTGACATTGGACCTGTGAGACCACAGCTTTCTTAGTGCCCTCTTCAATTACAATGTGCCTTTTATATTTTAACCAGTTTTAGTTGTCTTCCAACACATTTGCATCTTGTACTATGGCAACCATCTGCATTTCCAGCAGCAGCTGAAGAATACTTATGTTGCAGCAATGATCTTGTCAAGGTACTTCTGCCACTCCATTCAGCTGCACCGTACTGCTTTCAGGTATGACATCCTACTGCTCAAATACAATGGAATCGTCATCTTAATTCTTTGTGTTCAGAGAGCAATCGCCCCTGCCCTTCTTACCTTCTCTGCAACTTAAAGCTAATTTTTTTTCTCATCCCCAATTTATCCATTTGAAACATTAACTTTGTTTCTCTCTCCGTAGATGCTACTTAACCTTCTGAGTATTTCCAGCATTTTATGGTTTTAATTTTTACTGTACTGTTTTGAATCTGATGACTCCTTTCAAAAAATCATTACACACTTATTCCAGGGTGAAGTTGAAATACTACTGGTTGTCTCAACATATTTGTGTATATAAATTTAGTGCATGTTACTATCATAGAATTGACTTTAATTGGCTGCAGGTATTGTGAACTAAGGGATTTTGAAGCATTGACAGCATCAAATAATTTAAGTTTTGCAGTTAGCATTTAACTTAACTTTGACCTTACCAAATCTCTGTCCACAGTGTAAGGCAATTGTTAAACAAGTTCTTTATTTTGGGCTGTTGCATTATTAGTTAGGTGGCTCACCAATTGATCAGGGGCGATTCTAGTGCTTAGAATTTTAGTTTCTGTAAATCAACAATTTCTCTGTGGATTGTCACCTTGTCGTGGTGGAGAAGCTTGTGTGGACCTGAGATCCTGAGAGCGATGCCGTCTGGAGCTATGCTCCTGGTAGGGCCACCCATGGCGGTAAGGCGATGGGGAGGTCTCTGACAAAGAGCAACCAAGAACTCAAAATCCAACTAAGATCTCAACGGTGGAACAGGCGGAGGACGATGTCTGACCTTGGTGGAGCATCACAACGGCTGGGAAGGCGGATGAAGGCTGCAGCAGAAAAGGGTCTTCGGTCGTCTTGGACTCCATGCCATTGGATCCTGACCCAGATCTGTCAAGGACCGAGGGGTGGCTGTCTGTGCACCAGTCTCCCCACGTTAAACAAAGTCACGCACAGGTGTCCTCCACATAGGGAATAGCACCCTGGAGATACCCATGGTCAGCCATGGCCGAAGGGGGCCTAAGAAGAAAATCAACAAGGATATAGTCTTTACAGGAAGACAAACAATCTTCCAGGGATTCACTTGCACTTCTTCCAGTCTAGGGCACTGCATTCGGTGTTCTCAATGTGGCCTTCTCTACACTGGCAAAACCAAATGTAGAGCATCTGCAGGCAGGCCACCTGCGCCACTAGAGGATCTTGACCATGGTTACTCCAACATCAAAGAAGTCTATTGCTCCATCCTCGCACACACTTCAGACATTCAGACCACCTGGCCGAACTCCTTCTTCCCGCATGAAGCCAATGACTGCAGAGTGCAGTGAGGATTGTACAGATCTTGTCAGGGGAGACAGAGGAGATATCCACAATCTACTGAGGACCAGATATCAGGCATTTATGCACGATGATCCAGGATCATATAAGAAATCCAGGTAGGGCCTCGAGAGGCTATCAAGAAAGCAAATAGACATTTTCTGTCGAAACTGGATGATCAGCCTGACATTCGACAACTGTGGTAGGAATTGACTAACATGATTCAATCTATGGTTGCTTTGAAAGGTATAACAATGAAGCACATCCCCAGGCCCCACAGAATGGTAGGCATTGCCTAGCCCATCACGTGTATTGACCTCCCTACCATCAAAGCCTTCTCGTCGGGATGATCGAAGCTCCAACGTTGGAACGGATGGAACACACTCCGCAGCTTGGAGTGCCCGAATTGGCCACTTTCTTACCGGAGACCACGGCTTTTCGATGTTATAGGCTGCAGGCAGTCCAGCCGTCGGAGCACTTCTCTGGTGATCCCCGGCAAGGGATCCCTGGCTCCGGGATGCTCCACGCCGTGCCCGCGGCTAGAAGCTCTGCAGACTGTGGCTTCATGATGTTAAAGTCAGCAGGCCGCGCCCGCTGCTGATGCTCTGGGCCGTCTCTGGGAAAGGCCGCACTAATCCAAGTTGTTAGGCCACGAGGGTGGCGAAAATGCGACTAGGAGAAAAGTCGTATTTCCATCGAGATAATTGACTGGAAACGGTTTCCCCCTATTTGCCCACACTACCCCCACATAAAAACATACAGACAAATATTAACACAAACATTTAGACATACTAAAAAAACAAAAAAAGTCAAAATGATTGACACGCTGCTGGTGAGGCAGCCGCTCGTGGCACCACCCGATGACGTTTTTCTACCTTTGACAAAATGCTACGCGCTAGAGTTTAAATTTTTACAGATTATTACTCACATTAACCCGGTTGTCGCAATAAACACGTTCCCTTGACATTTCATGCTATATTTCACACGTTATTCATCAATAAAAAATTTTTTTAAAGCCAAAACGCCTCGCAGGAATGTTTTAGAAACCCCCCCCCCCCCCCTTCCCTGGCCCAGTCACACTGAAGATGTGGCCTTGCTCGAGTCGGCCCGCGGCCTTGTGTGCATTGGCGCTCAGGTAGGCGCCCGCGGCCTCTGTTGCTGGTGCTCCGAGGCCACGGCTGCTGGTGCTCCGGGGCCACGCAGAGAATCGGAGGCCTGCAAGCTGAGCCTGCTCTGACAGGAGGGAGACTGGGGGGGGGGGGGGGGATTGAGGCAGAGGAGGGGGTAGGGAAGCAGAGGAGGGGGTAGGGAAGCAGAGGAGGGAAAGTGGGCCTCACTCGGGTTGGGCCCGCAGCCTCGCTGGGGTCGTCACCAGCCCACCGCCTCACTCCGGTCCACGCCCGTCTGCAGCCTCGCTTGGGTCTGCGCCCGCGGCCTCTGCTGCTGGTGCCGCCTGCTGTGAGTCCCGACTGCACTGCCATCACACCGCCCCCCCCACCCCCAGCCCTTTCCCCACTGGTTCCATTCGCTGGCTCCTGCCCCCCTCCTCCGTGATACCCCCCTCTCTCCCTTGGCTCTTCCTCGTCTTTTCGCCGAGCTCTCTCGTCCCCCCACACCTCCAACCTCCATCCCTACAACCCCCTGCCCACATTCCCCCCTCCACCACACACCCCCTGCCCACACACCCCATTTCCTCCCACACCCCCTGCCCACACCCCCTCCTCCCCTACAACCCCCCCAGCACACACACTCCTCGCTACCCACACACACCCCCCTTCCCTTCCACACACACCCCCTCCAGCACACACAACCCCCCTCCCCCCACATACCCCCCGCCCACACACATCCCTCTCCGTCCACTCATACCCCCTTTCCCACCCACACACACCTCCCTCCCCCACATACCCCCATCCGCCCCCACACAGCCCCCACCCACATACCCCTCCCCGCCCACACACACCCCTCTTCCCTCCCACACACACACACCCTCCTCCTCCCCCACACAACCCCCTCTCCCCCCACACCCCCCTCCCCCTCCCACATCCTCCCTCCCCTCCGCCTCCCACACCCCGCTCCCAGCCCCCTCCCACACCCCCACCCCGCCCCCCGCACCCTGCCCCCCCTCCCCACACACCCTACCCCATCCATAAATTCCATTATTTTCCTTGTGGGGGGTGATTGACTACGGAGGGTGCCTGATCCGCAGTGAGTGCCGACACTGCCTCCCACCCGCGTTGGGCGATGGGGGATGGGGCTCAACAGGTCCCACTTGGTCTAGTAGAATATAAAAGTAGAAGGTAAAAGTTGGGATGTTCCATTGCAACTTTACACAAAACTGGTTAGTCCACACTGGCATCAAATGCAGTTCTAGTTGCCATAGTATAGAAAGGATGTGGATGTCCTGGAGAAAGTGAGGAGGAGAATGTTGCCTGGAATGTACAACATTAATTATGTCATATCTCTGAGGATGCGGCCCAGCGCATCTAGAAGATGTATATTTTTCACACTGAAGTCTGGCTCAGCCAGTGGCACCGAGGAATAGACCGGGTGACAACCAAAAATAGTTTGGTGACTACCGGAGAGACAGTTGACGACACGGAAAGACGGCACCCGGGAAAGGCTGGGTTAGTACCCCAGTCTGTGTCTTTTGTGAGAAAGACACCCAATAAAGCTACGGAAAGGCCTAATGAACCACCATGGCCTAAAAAACAAATGGCGAGAATGAAATGCTCGGAGAAGGAGAAAGAGGTGCAGCGCATAGGCCTTGAACCTGGTGAGACGCAGGAGGAGCCCGGTCAGGACTCACCCCACATAGCCCAGTCCCTCCACGCACTAGAGTCTCCCAACCACTGCAGAGTAGTTATTAAGATGGCTGATCCGTGGGCGTTTGCTGCAGGGACGCAAGTCGGGGCCTGATCAATCCCGGCTGGGTCGCCTGGGCGAGCGTGTCTGATGTTGTGAGACCTGAAACACCCGATGACCCCAGGTCACATCACTGAGGATGCGTCCCAGCGCATCTAGAAGATGTATATTTTTCACAATGGGGAAAGATTACATGGCATGGGGTTTGTTTTTCCTGAAGTAAAGGAGGCTGATAGGTGATCTAACAGAATTATATAAACTTATTAGATGCATAGGATAGAGTGGATTAAATCTTTTCCCCATGGCAAGGGTATCAAAAACAAAAAAACAATAAATTTAAGGTGAGAGGAAGGAATTTTACACAGTAAGTGATTGATATCTATCACTCCAGGCAATAGGTAATGCACATAGAGATGTATCTCTCATGCGGGCAAATGGGAATAATATAGATGGACAAACGGGTTGGTATGGACGTGGTGGACCGAAGGGCCTGTTTCTCTGCATATGACTTTATGATTCTATGATATTTCCCCTTTTGATAATCTAGAACAGGGGGTCACCATTTAAAAATCACAATTGCACATTTATAACAGTGAAGAATAAATGTTCTCCACTCAGTGATTGGCGAGTCTTTAGAATTCTTTTTAGAGAGAGAAAAATGACAGCCTGGCAAGCAGAAATGAGTCTTACAAATAAGAAAGAAAAAAAATGTCTAAAATTAGAGATTTGATATTGAAGGTTGAAGGACACTTCATCAGTTCAAAGGCGTACATACAGAGAGGGCATGGGTAATTGCCAGATAGATAAAGGTGGGCAGGAAGAATATTGAAGGCTTGGCTTCAATTCTTCAATTTTGAGCATCAATGGGGGACCGAGCTCCCGAGGAGAGTGCAGCCATGCCAAGATTAGCAGTACAGGGAGGAGGGGAATGACCAGGGTAGGAATACTTACAGGGAATTCAACTACATCAAGAGCAGTTAGTCAAATGAGACAAAGAAACTAAGACTGGTGCTGATTGTGGGCCTCCTGCTCACTGGCAATCTCCCCCTCCAGGGAATCCCACATCGCTGATCCTGCCATTGCACAAGGAAGGTCATATGTCTGATCACTGATCTGACAGATGACCATGTCACTTGAATATCCTTGGTTATTATGGAAAGTGGAAATAAAAATCTTACAGTTCACATCAATGAGCACAGCCAAAGAAATGAAATTCAATACACAGAATTTTATTCTTTACTAGACTAAGTGGGACCCGTTGCAATGCAATATTCCACCTCTCCACCAATTCCAATACTGGTGGCCAGCAGGGGGGGGGGGCTTTCTGGAGCGGTAGTATGGGTGTTGTGGGCTGAAGGGACTGGTTTCCAGAGAGCTAGTATGGACATTGTGGGCTGAATGGATTCTTGGGCTGGCGGCTCAGTCACTCAAGCCTGGTGTGCTGGCAGCTCACTCACTCAAGGCTGGTGGGCTGGCAGTTGACTGACGGCTATTCCTTGAAATGCCACTTCAAGCAGGGTGCAAGGCCACCAAATTCAAGTGCAGTTTCATACCACTTCAAGCAGTGTGCAAGGCCACCAAATTTGAGTACAGTGTCATACCACTTCAAACAGGGTGCAAGGCCACCGAATTCGAGTGCAGTGTCATACCACTTCAAGCAGGGTGTAAGGCCACCAAATTCGAGTGCAGTTTCATTCCACTTCAAACAGGATGCAAGGCCACCAAATTAGAGTGCAGTTTCCTACCACTTCAAGCAGGGTGCAAGGACACTGAATTCGAGTGCAGTTTTCCACCATTTCAAGCAGGGTGCAAGGCCACCGAATTCGAGTGCAGTTTCCCACCATTTCAAGCAGGGTGCAAGGCCACCAAATTCGAGTGCAGTTTCCTACCATTTCAAGCAGGGTGCAAGGCCACCAAATTCAAATGCAGTTTCATACCATTTCAAGCAGGGTGCAAGGCCACTAAAGACAGAGAGTCGTGACCTCTCCCTCCCCCTTCTGGCAGAGACTGAGCCACGCCCACACTTCTAGGTTCTATAGTTCCTCCCACCAGAAAGGGCGTGGCCCTCATGGCATGATTGACAGGAGAGAGAATCTCAACATTTTATAAACACTAATAACTCTTTTATTTTTCATTGATGGGAAAAATCCTTGGCACCTGATGAGCGGAGGGGGACTCTGAGTAAGAGGACCACAAATCACAGCCGTACATAGTAGCGTTTTTCCTAAAATCAATATACAGCGCAAACAGGAAGTGGTCAAGATTAGACTTTTAATTATATAGACGGCAAGGCAACTTTAGCATTCTCAAACCAACTTTTCAATTAGGCAAGGAAACTTTAGCATTCTCAAACCAACTTTTCAATTAGGCAAGGCAAGTTTAGCATTCTCAAACCAACTTTTCAATTAGGCAAGGCAACTTTAGCATTCTCAAACCAACTTTTCAATTAGGCAAGGCAACTTTAGCATTCTCAAACCAACTTTTCAATTAGGCAAGGCAACTTTAGCATTCTCAAACCAAATTTTCAATTAGGCAAGGCAACTTTAGCATTCTCAAACCAACTTTTCAATTAGGCAAGGCAACTTTAGCATTCTCAAACCAACTTTTCAATTAGGCAAGGCAACTTTAGCATTCTCAAACCAACTTTTCAATTAGACAAGACAAATTTTGCATTCTCAAACCAACTTTTCAATTAGGCAAGGCAACTTTAGCATTCTCAAACCAACTTTTCAATTAGGCAAGGCAACTTTTGCATTCTCAAACCAACTTTTCAATTACGCAAGGCAACTTTTGCATTCTCAAACCAACTTTTCAATTAGGCAAGACAACTTTAGCATTCTCAAACCAACTTTTCAATTAGGCAAGGCAACTTTACCATTCTCAAACCAACTTTTCAATTAGGCAAGGCAACTTTAGCATTCTCAAACAATAGACAATAGACAAAAGACAATAGACAATAGGTGCAGAAGTAGGCCATTCGGTCCTTCGAGCCAGCACCGCCATTCAATGTGATCATGGCTGATCATCCCCAATCAGAACCCCATTCCAGCCTTTTCCCTATATCCCTTGACTCCACTATCTTTAAGAGCCCTATCCAGCTGTTTCTTGAAAGCATCCAGAAAACCTGCCTCCACCGCCCTCTGAGGCAGAGAATTCCACACACTCACAATTCTCTGTGAGAAAAAGTGTTTCCTCGTCTCCGTTCTAAATGGCTTACCCCTTATTCTTAAACTGTGGCCCTTGGTTCTGGACTCCCCCAACATCGGGAACATGTTTCCTGCCTCCAGCGTGTGCAAACCCTTAACAATCATATGTTTCAATAAGATAACCTCTCATCCTTCTAAACTCCAGAGTGTACAAGTCCAGCTGCTTCATTTTCTCAGCATATGAGAGTCCCGCCATCCCGGGAATTAACCTTGTAGTCTAACCAACTTTTCAATTAGGCAAGGCAACTTTAGCATTCTCAAACTAACGTTTCAATTAGGCAAGGCAACTTTAGCATTCTCAAACCAACTTTTCAATCAGGCAAGGCAACTTTAGCATTCTCAAACCAACTTTTCAATTAGGCGGCAACTTTTGCATTCTCAAACCAACTTTTCAATTAGGCAAGGCAACTTTAGCATTCTCAAACCAACTTTTCAATTAGGCAAGGCAACTTTAGCATTCTCAAACCAACTTTTCAATTAGGCAAGGCAACTTTAGCATTCTCAAACCAACTTTTCAATTAGGCAAGGCAACTTTTGCATTCTCAAACCAAAAAAACACGTTTGCATTTTCAAACCAAAAAACACTTTTGCATTTTCAAACTACATTTTCAAACCGCATTAAGGGCCCTGACAGGTCAGTAAAACCACTCACAGTTTGGAAGACATGTTTTCAGTGTTATTCACAACTCAGACTGAGAATTGCGACCTCTCGCTGCCCCATCTTGCAGAGAACAGAGGCACCTCCACACTTCCGTGTTTTATAGTCCCTCTGGAAGGGGACTTCAGGAGAGAGAATCTCAACATTTTAAAAACATTAATGTCATTTATTTTTCATCGATGGGAAAAATCCTCTTGTCCTGACCAGCGGAGGGGGACTGAGTAAGATGGCCAAAAATCACAGCTGTAAGTGGCAGCGTTTTGTCTAAAATCAATATACAGAGCTACAGGAAGTGGTCAAGATGAGACTTTTAGTAATATAGATTATTGAACCCCATTTTTACCTTGTCCTGAAGTGTCAAATGTAACATTTTAATGAAATTTAAATAAATGTTTGTTTGACCAAAAGTTTAATTGGTGTTTACCATTTTGTTGGTCATGTTAATCTGATCAATCTTTCATGGGATCAGATGTCCTGTTCTTTGCTAGAACAAGGCAAATATACAATGCTGCTCAATCTGTAGATTTAAAGCCTCTGAAGGATATTACCAGAGAAACAATCCCAAAATCTATAACAACATTAACTCAGTCCCAACAATGGCACAGAACAATAGTAACCTTTCAATCAATAAAATCACATTTGTCATGTTCAGCAACAGCTCTAGATCATGCACAGTGCATGTGCGTGTGAGCGGTGGGTACTAGCAAGGGTTGCGTTGGACACAAACATGTCCATGTCTACCTTGATGCCAATTTAAGCTACTCTCATTTGCCTGCATTTAACTGCATAGGATAGACCAAAGTCTGTAACATGCTAAGGGTGATCCAGCAGTGAGGACTGCACAGAGCTGGACAGGAGAGGCAGAGAACAACTCCGGGATAACTTGGTGTTGGTATACTGGGCAATGTCCAAAGACTCGGCAACGGACCAGAATGAATACGCCATTGAATGCACAATCAAGTGTTCCCCGACCCGAACCCTTGGATGAACTAGGAGATCAAAGTCAAAGTCAATTTTATTCGCCACATGCACCCGAAAGTGCAGTGAAATGAATTTGCCAGCAGCGATACAATCCGCAAACGTCTGAGGACCAGATCTCGGGCATTCAAGTCTGGTGACACAGAATCATATAAGAAGTCTAATTATGACCTTGATAAGGCTAAAAGGGATTTCTGCTCTAAATTGGATAATGAGATGGACATTCTGCAACTGTGGCAGGGCAGACACGGCATTATTAACTACAAGTGGCAGCTCAAACGATACTGAGGCATCACTCCCAGATGAGATCAATGCGTTTTACCCACACTCCGATAGGGAGAACACTGATGTATCTTCTCAGGCCCCCATAACCCCAAATCGTATTGCAATCTCAATCACTGAGGCCAAGGTCAGGAGGGTGAACATTCAGAAAGTGACCAGACCCAGTGGTGTACCTGGTCACATTCTCAAAACCTGTGCAGACCAACTGGCTGGAGTTTTTGTGGACATCTTCAACCTCTCATTACTGAGATCTGAGGTTTCTACCTGGTTTAATAATACATAATACTGGAGCCCAAGAAGAGCATGATGCCATGTCTCAATTACCACGGACCGGTGGCACTAACATCCATGGTGATAAAAATACTTTCAGAGG
The DNA here is from genome assembly GCA_038087875.1 of Malacoraja senta. NCBI lineage: Eukaryota > Metazoa > Chordata > Chondrichthyes > Rajiformes > Rajidae > Malacoraja > Malacoraja senta. Next base: position 74,473,550 of record CM075979.1, on the reverse strand, counting down.
TTGGTTCTGGCACATTTCAACTCCTATCTCAGCAAGAACCTGGACCCACTACAATTGGCCAAACACCACAATCTCACTGGCTCTTCACTCTGCATGACCACTTAGACAATAAAACCACATACGTTCGGCTGTTGTTCATAGACTACAACTTAGCGTTTGACACCATCATCCCATCCAAACATGTTACCAACCTCAGAGAACTGGGTCTCTATGCATCGCTTTGAAACTGGATCCTCGACTTCCTCATCAAAAAACTCAATTGGTATGAATTGAAAATAACACCTCCTCCTCCATAAACATCGGCACAGGGCACCTCAAGGCTGTGTGCTCAGCCTCCTGCTCTACTTATTCTACACCCATGACAATGTAGCCGGGCACAAGTTCCAACTGCATCTTTAACTTTTCTGATGATACCACCATTGTGGGACGAATTACTATAATGTTGTGTCGGAGGGAGTCCTGATTGAATGGTGTCAGCCTGTTTGCACTGTATTGGGTTTTTATTTATTGAACATTTTTTTGTTTGTTTACTACATCCATCAATTGTGTACTGTCAGGACATTTGACAATAAAACTCTTCACTCTTGACTCAAGATTTTGGGAGAACAGCATACTCATTGAAGGTTAGATGTTAGAATTTACAACCAGTACTGAGGTTGCAAAGAATGCAGTGTTGCAGTACAAAGGTATGGTATTGTGATATACTGCATCTATTTACTTGTACAGAAAATAACACGTTAGGGTTAGCACCTTTCCGAATCAAAAACCCTGGGTAGACAGGTCCGTTCGTGTTGCCTTGAATGCTCGCACCGCTGCCTACAACTCGGGCCTGGCATCCGGAAACATGGACGTCTACAAGGTAGAGTCCTACCAACTGCGAAGGGCGGTGAAGGACGCAAAAAGGAGGTACAGGGACAAGATGGAATCACAGATGGAGCAGCAGGACATCAGACGCCTGTGGCAGGGGCTACGTACTGTAACCAACTACCGAAGCACCTCCCGCCCCCATCGGCAAGTGGCGGCACCTCCCTAGCTGATGACCTGAACTCCTTTTACGCTCATTTCGAGACGGGCAACACCACCCCAGGTCTGCCGACTATCGACAATACCGTCAGCGGACTGGCTATCGAAGCTGAAGGGAGGAATGTGCACACATTCTCGTTGTCCGAGCACGATGTGAGGAGGGCTCTGACACGGGTGAACACGAGGAAAGCTGCAGGCCCCGATGGCATCTCGGGGCGAGTACTTAAGTCCTGTGCTACGCAGCTAGCTCCGGTGTTCACTACAATATTCAACCTCTCCCTGGACAAGTCCGTGATCCCTGCCTGCTTCAAAAAATCCATCAATGTACCGGTACCTAAAAATGCCTCCCCAGCCTGTCTGAATGACTACCGTCCGGTGGTCCTCACCTCGGTAGTCATGAAATGCTTTGAGAGGCTGGTGAAGAAACACATCTGCGCCTTCCTCCCTCGCAACATGGACCAGTTACAATTCGCATACCATCTGAACAGATCCACGGAAGATGCGGTCTCCCAGGTTTTGCACACAGCTCTCTCTCATCTTGACAGCCAGAAGGGGGGCTACGTGAGGATGCTGTTCATAGACTTCAGTTCAGCCTTCAACACGATAGTTCCCACCAGACTGGCCGAGAAGCTACTGGAATTAGGGCTCAACACCCCCCTGTGTGCCTGGACCCTGGACTTTCTCACCGCCAGGCCCCAGGTAGTCAAGATGGGAGGGAATACGTCGAAGTCCCTCACCCTGAGCACAGGATCCCCCCACGGTTGCGTCCTCAGCCCCCTACTGTACTCCCTGTACACACATGACTGTGTGGCCAGGTTGAGCTCCAACTCGATCATCAAGTTTGCTGATGACACTGTGGTGGTGGGCCTGATCTCAGACAACGATGAGAAGGCCTACCGGGAGGAGGTGGCTGATCTGGCACTCTGGTGTCAGGACAATAGCCTCCTCTTGAACATCAAAAAAACTAAGGAGCTGATCGTGGACTTTAGGAGGGCACATCATCCGAGGACGTACACACCATTGAGGATAAATGGGGATACTGTGGATAGGGTGAGCTGTTTTAAATACCCGGGAGTCCACACCTCTGAGGATATGACATGGACATCAGCACTCATGGAGTAAGGCAAGGCAGCGCCTTTACCACCTCAGGCAATGGAGGAAATTCAGAGTGTCTCCGAAGATCCCTCCAGTGCTTTTACTCAGCGGCTGTGGAAAGCATCTTGTCCGGAAATATTACAATCTGGTTTGGGAATTGCTCTGCCCAGAACAAGAAGGGCTCTGCAGAGAGTAGTGTGTTCGGTCCGAACGCACAATGGAAACTACACTCGCCCCTCTGCAGGAACTCTATACATCAGGAGGTGCAACTCCAGAGCCAATAAGATCATGGGAGACCCCTTCCACCCCTGCAACGGACTGTTCCAGCTGTTACGGTCAGGCAAATGCCTCCGTTGCCATGCTGTGAGAACAAAGAGGTTGATAAGGAGTTTCTTCCCCAGAGGCCATTAGGACTGTAAAACTCCTATCTCACCAGGGACTAACTTTACTGTACCACTCTACTGTTTTTTAAAAATTGTGTTTTTTCCCCTTTTTCCTTCCGCCCACAATATTTAATATGTAAAAGAATATGTGATTCTATTTCATTCATTCTGTTTGTAGTTTGTTTGTTTGTTGGGTTTTTTTGCACAAAGTCCGCGAGCATTGTCACTTTTCATTTCACTGCACATCTCGTATGTGTATGTGACAAATAAACTTGACTTGACTTGACCTAGTAGACAGAAAATGCTGGAGTAATGCAGCGGTGAGGCAGCATCTCTGGAGAGAAGGGATGGGCGACGTTTTGAGTCGAGATCCCTTCTTCAGACTGATGTCAGGGGAGGGGGCGGGACAAAGATAGATGTAGGCGGAGACAGGAAGATTAGTGGGAGATCTGGGAAGGGGAGGGGATGAAGAGAGAAAGCAAGGGCTATCTGAAGTTGCAAAAGTCATTGTTCATACCGCTGGGGTGTAAACTACTCAATCGAAATATGAGGTACTTGTTCCTCCAATTTGCGCTGGGCTTCACTCTGACAATGGAGGTGGCCCAGGACAGAAAGGTAAGATTGGAAATGGGAGGGGCAGTTGAAGTGCTGGACCACCGGGAGATCAGTTAGGTTAAGACGGACTGAGCAGACTCTAGCTACTCCCAATTTCTACCGACAATTCCTCTGTCTAGGCCGAAGGGACTGGTTTCCAGAGGGCTAGTATGGACATTGTGGGCTAAATGGATTCTTGGGCTGGCAGCTCAGTCACTCAGGCCTGGTGGGCTGGCAGCTCAGTCACTCTGGCCTGGTGTGCTGGCAGCTCAGTCACTCAGGGCTGGTGGGCTGGCAGTTCACTCACAGCTATTCCTTGAAATTCCATTTCAAGCAGAGTGCAGGCCACTAAATTCAATTTCACAGCATTTTCAAGCAGAGTGCAGGCCACCACATTCAATTTCATAGCATTTTCAAGCAGAGTGCAGGCCATCAAGCAGCCCATTTGGCCCTTCGAGCCAGCACCACCATTCAACGAGATCATGGCTGATCATGCCCAATCAGTACCCCGTTCCTGCCTTCCTCCCCATATCCCATGACCCGCTATTTTAAGAGCGCTATCTAGCTCTCTCTTGAAAGCATCCAGAGAACCTGCCTCCACCGCCCTCTGAGGCAGAGAATTCCACACTCACCACTCTCTGTGAGAAAATGTGTTTCCTCGTCTCCGTTCTAATAGGCTTATTCTTAAACTGTGGCCCCTGTTTCTGGACTGCCCCAACATCGGGAACATGTTTCCTGCCTCTAGTGTGTCCAAGCCCTTAACAATCTTATATGTTTCAATGAGATACCCCCTCATCCTTCTAAACTCCAGAGTGTACAAGCCCAGCTGCTCTATTCTCTCAGCACATGACAGTCCCAGCATCCCGGGAATTAACCTTGTAAACCTACGCTGCACTCCTTCAATAGCAAGAATGTCCATCCTCAAATTAGGGGACCAAAACGGCAAACAAATACTCCAGGTGTGGTCTCACTAGGGCTCTGTACAACTGCAGAAGGACCTCTTTGCTTCTATATTCGATTCCTCTTAATAAAGGCCAACATGCCATTTGCTTTCTTCATTGCCTGCTGTACATGCATCCTTACTTTCATAGACTGATGTACAAGGACCCCCAGATCCCGTTGTACTTCCCCTTTTCCCAACTTGACGCCATTTAGATAGTAATCTGCCTTCCTGTTTTAGCTAATAGACCCTAAAAAAGAAGAAAAAAGAGAAAGAGGGAAAAGAGAAAAACAGATATTTTTTTTGTAAGCATCACGCACTTGGGACATACCAACTCTCCAGCTTTCATCCCCCCTTACCTGACCTCAGTCTTTTTTTTTTTTAGTACTTTTGCACCCTATACTTGTAATAATTCTATAAATGCAGACCACATCAGGTAGAAGTGATCTGGTTTACCTGCCAGGAGGAGTCTTATCTCTTCTAGGTGTAATGTTTCGAACATATTTGAAATCCACATGTTTATAGTTGGTATTGGAACGTTTTTCCAGAATTTTAGGCTGAACTTTTTTCCAGTTATTAACCCATAGTCTATTAATTTCTTTTGGAACACATTTAGTTCTGGACTATCTTCCGTTGTTCCGAAGATAATCCATTCTGCTTTGGGTATCAGTTTAATTTTAAATAATTTTGTAAAAATGTCAAAAATTTCAACCCAAAATTTTTGAATTTTTGTACAGAAAACAAATGAGTGCGCTATAGTAGCTTCTTGAGATTGACATTTATCACAAATTGATGATACATTTGGGAATATTTTATTGAATTTAGTTTTAGAATAATATAATCTATGTAAAATTTTAAATTGTATTAAAGTGTGTCTTACATTAATCGAACATTTATGCACGTTTAATAAATATTCATTCCACCTTTCCTTTGAAATTTTAATAGCTAATTCTTGTTCCCAGTCTCTTCTAATACCTTCCGTAGATGGTATTTCTACATTTAAAATAATATTATACAAATATGATATTAGTTTGCTGATTCAGCTTTTATCTGCATTGCCTCATCCAATACATCTACTGGGTTATTATAATGATCTTTTGTATATTTTTTCAAATAGTCGTATATTTGAAAATATTTAAAATATTGATTATTTCCGAGTTTATATTTTATTTGTAATTGTTGAAATGAAAGTAATTTTCCAGTTTCATACAAGTCACCAAGCATTTTAATTCCTAGTCTATCCCAATGTGTAAAAGCTTTATCTATAATAGAGGGATTAAACGAAGGGTTATTAACTATAGGTAATAAAAGTGATAAATTTCTTAATTTTAAATTTTGTTTTTATTTGTTTCCAAATTCGGATTGTACTATGAATAATTGGGTTCTTATTATAATTTATGTTATTGAATTTCATTGGAGAAAGGAGGATTGCTCCCTATGTTTCCAGAGGAGCAATCCTCTTTCTCCATTACAATCCAGTCCACTTGCTGGGCGGAGTTATCCATCAGTTGAATCATATTTTTAATATTTACTGACCAATACATAAAGTTAGGTAGTGCTAAACCCCCTAATACTTTAGGTTTATTCAGATGAGTTTTTGTATTCTATGTGATTTATAGTCCCATATAAATTTAGTGATATCTGAGTCGAGTTTTTTTAAAAACTTCTTTGGTAAGTATATAGGAATCGATTGAAATAGGTATAAAATTTGTGGTAGAAAAATCATTTTTATTGCGTTTATTCGGCCTATTAAAGACATCCGGGATCGTTTTCCAGAATTTAACTAGTGTGTTTAATTTATTAAGTAGGGGGTCAAAATTTGCCCTAAACATACCTTGATATGTTCTGGTAATTTTGATTCCCAAGTATTTAAATTTTTCTGTAGCTATTTTTAAAAGGGAATTTTAAAAGATGTGTTGAATCTTTCGGTTTTATTGACATAATTTCACTTTTATTCCAATTTATTCTATATCCAGAAAAAGATCCAAAGTCTTCAATTAAATTTAATATATTTGGTATAGTGATTTGAGGTTTTGTAATGTACAGTAATATATCATCCGCGTATAAAGATATTTATTATATGAGTCTTTAGTATTATATCCATGGATATCAGGGTGTATTCTAATTTTTTCTGCTAGCGGTCAATAATGAGAGCAAACAGCTGTGGTGATAATGAGCATCCTTGTCTATTTCCCCTTGATAGTTGGAATTTCGTGGATAATATGTTATTAGTTAGTATTCTAGCTGTAGGTTTGTTATATAGTAACTGATCCATAGAATAAATTCTCCCCCAGTTGGAATTTTTGTAATACTTTATCCATATAATTCCATTCTACTTGATCAAATGCTTTTTCAGCATCCAGCGAAATAATTGATAATTCTTGATCTTCAGATTTGTGTGAGTGGCATTATGTTGAGTAGACGTCTCATATTGTTAGATGAGTATCTCTTAGGGATAAACCCCGTCTGATCTGGGTTTATTAATTTACTAATGTATTTACTTAATCTTCTAGCTAATGTTTTCCGCTATATTTTTTTGATCTGTGTTTAACAATGCTATAGCTCTATATGAACCAGGTTCTTCTAAATCTTTGTTTTTTCTTAGGTATTAGTGTAATCGTTGATTCTGCTAATGTATCAGGTAGTATTCGTTTTTTATAAGCATATTGGTACATTTTTTGTAATCTTGGTATTATTTTATCATAAAAGCTTTTATAAAATTCATAGTAAATCCATCAGGGCCTGGTGTTTTTTTCCCATTCTTTAGTGAGTTTATTGTATCTCTTTCTCTCCCCTCCTCTCTCTCTCTCTCGCCCCTTCCCCCACTCACCGCTCCCCTCCCTATCCTCTCTCTCTCTCCTTCCCCCCTCTCCTCCTCCCATCCCCAATCCCTCCCCATCTCCTCCCAGTCCTCCTTCGCACTCTCCCTGTCTCCTCCACCTCCCACCCCCCCTGTGTGTGTGGGGGGTGGTTAGTGTGCGTGTGAAGCCGCAGCAAACCCCCCTGCAAACGTGCGTTGGGGAAACAGACCCAACGGGTCTGCACTTGGTCTAGTAACTAATTAAAACTCTGGTGTGTGTATGTTTGTGGGTGTCAGATTTGGCCTTTGATTCCTTGGTCCGCCAAAACCAAACGCGAAAACGCCGAGATTTTTTCCATTTCGCTAGACATTACACTTTTACATACCCTAATACACTCCTCATTAGATTTAGACAATTTATGTACACATTTTTACTAAAATCCACCACCCCCCCACCACAATTTTTTTTTGAATCCTGCTGGCCAGCGAGCTGCTGCATGACTCACCGTGCCATCACAGATGTCCAATCACAATGGATCTCATTTACCCTATGATATGACATCACAATGGGTCTGGGCTAGGAGATTGGAACCTTCACGTGAGCCCACTAAAATCAACAGCTGCATGCCTCACAGAGCCATCTCACAGATGTCTAATCACATTGGATCCCACGAATGCAATCAACCTGGCGTGCACAATCAAATAGAGCAATTTGTCCTACCGCCCTCCCTATCTACCCCCTCCCTCTCTACCGCCCTCCACTCCCCCTCCCCCCTCCACCTCTACCCCTCCTATCCTCCCACCTCTCCTCTCCTCTATCCCCTCCGGTTCTCCGCCCCCTCCACCTCTCCCCCTCCTCATCTCTCTCCCCTCCACCTCTCCCCTCTTCTCTCCCCCTCTTCCTCCCCCCTCCCATCTCCTCCAACTCCCTCACTCACCCCTCCTCTCTCTCATCCCCTCCCTCCCCCCTCTCCCCTGTACTCTCTCCCTCTGTTCTCATCTCTTCCCCTCCCTACCTCCCCGTGCCTTTCCTCCTCTCCACTTCCTCGCTCCGCCCTTCTCTCTCCCCCCTCCCTCTCTCTCCCTCCTCCCTCTCCCCCTCTCCTCTCTCCCCATCCAATCTCTCTCCACCCCCCACCTCTACCATCCATCTCTCCTCCCTCCTTTCTCCCCTCCCTTTTATCCCCCTCCCTACATCGTATTCTGCTCCCCCTCTCCACCCCCCACTCCCCCCCCCCTTCCCTTACCCCCTCCCCATCACCTCTCCCCCTCCTCTTCTCTCCCCGACCTCCCCCCTCCACCTCTCCCTCTCCTCTTCTTCCCCCCTCCTCTTCTCCCCCAAGTCTCCCCGCACCTCTCCTATCACCCCCTCACTCACCCCCTCCTCTCTCCCCCCTACCTCCCCCTCTCCCATCTACTCGCTCTCCTTCCCCTCTAATCTCTACTGTCCCCTCTAATCTATTTCTACCCATCCGTCCCTCCCTTCCACCCCCATGCTTTTCTCCCACTCTCCCTTCTCTCTCCCACTCCCCCCCTCTCCTCCTCCCACTCCCCTTCTCTCTCACTCCCCTTCTCTCTCTCTCCCCCTCCTCTCGCTCCTCCTCCCTCTCCCCCTCTCCTCTCTCCCCATCCAATCTCTCTCCCCCCCCCTCTCTCCCCCCCCACCTCTACCACCATCTCTCCTCCCTCCCCCTCCTTTTATCCCCCTCCCTACATCGTATTCTCCTCCCCCTCTCCACCCCCACTCTCCCCTTCCCTTCCCCATCCCCATTACCTCTCCCCCTCTTCTCTCCCCCACCTCCCCCCTCCACCTCTCCTCTCCTCTTCTCTCCCCCTCCTCTTCTCCCCCCTCCAAGTCTCCCCTCACCTCTCCTCTCAACCCCCTCACTCACCCCCTCCATCTCTCCCCCCTACCTCCCCCTCTCCCATCTACTCGCTCTCTCCCTCTAATCTCTCTGTCTCCCCTCTAATCTCTTTCTCCCCATCCGTCCCTCCCTTCCACCCCCATGCCTTTCCCTCCCACTCCCCCCCTTCTCTCTCCCACTCCCCCTTCTCCCTCCCACTCCCCCTTCTCTCTCCCACTCCCCCTCCCTCTCTCCCCCTCCTCTCTCTCCCCCTATACTCCCTCCGGTGATAGGCTCCGGTGGACGGCCGTGGCAGCCTTAAGACTCTGTCTTACCTGTTTGCGGTCATCGGCGGTGAAGCGCGGCGTCGCCGGTAGCGAGGACCCGCGCGGCAACGGCGAGAGCGTCGAGCCTATCCACCGGAGCGCCGCACGGATGCTGCGCGGGGGGCCGAGTTAATTCAAACACGCGGGGTCCCACGTGCTTGCGGTAAGTAAAAAAAAGGGCGGGCCGACTGCGATGACGTCGGGCCCGCCGCACGTGACTCACCAGCGGCGGCTGTGGCGGCGGCCATCCTGATCGCGGCGCTGTAGCGGTGGCTGTGCCTGCGGCCGTGCAGCACACGTGTGTCACTGGCGGCGGCACGTGCCTCACTGGCGGAGGCTGTGGCAGTGGAGGTTTGACGCACGGCGATCGAGCCACACTGGCGGCGGCCCGTGCGAGCGGCCGTGCCGCACTTGTGCATCACTGGTGGAGGTAGTGCGGTGAGTATTTGGTTTTCGACATTGTCGATTTTATTTTAGCACCGCGCGGTGTTGGGAACACCGCCAAACGGCCCGGGATTGTACGTTCTCACGAGTGCGCGGTCTATGGCGGCAGATTCTTCCGTTTCGCCGCCAATGACCGCAGACTCGTGAGACAGGCCTTTAAAGTTCCCGCTGAACTCACACTGCGGCAGCTCGCGAAGCCCCGCCCGCCTGCGCGCTCCAGAGAGTCAAAAGCCCACATCTCCACTCCCCACCGCTCGCAGCGCATCACCTCCCACCCCGCCTCCCCGTTCTCAAAATGCTCTGCAAATCGGAGAAGAGATAAGTCTTTAGCTCTCTGACTCCTCCCTGTTCTGTGTTCCTCTCTCTGAATGAGCAAGATCCTGGGGAGGTGAAGAGGGGGAGGTGAGGAGGGAGAGTGTGGGAATAGAGGGAGAGGAGTGGGGTAATAGGGAGTGGGGAATAGATGGACTGCCCCCATCCCTCTCCACTCTTCCCCCTCTCTCCCCCTACCCCTCTCACCCTCACTCGCCCTACCCCATCTCCTCCCTCCCTCCCCACTCTTCCACTTTCCTCCCCGTTACCCTTCTCCCCCTCTCTCCCCATCTCCATCCTGCCCCTCCCTCCACCCTCCCCTACCCCATTCCCTCCACCCCATCTGTTATTTGCACTTTATCAGATTGACGACTCCCCCTACCCCTCTCCCCCCTCCCTCCCCACTTTTCCACTTCTCTCCCCCTTCCCCAACCCTCTACCTCCCCACCCCTCTCCCTCTCCCCCTTCCTCCCTCTCTCCCCCACCCCTTCCTCCTACCCCTCTGTCCCTCTTCCACCACTCTCCTACCCCTCACCCCCTCCCTCCCCACTCTTCCACTTCTCTCCCCCCTTTTCCCACCCCTCTCCCTCCCCACCTCTGTCCCACCCCCACCCTCTCTCTCCCCTCCCTCCCTCTCTCCCCCACCCCCTTCTGCCCCTCTCCCTCCTTCCATCACTCCCCCCTACCCCCCTCCCTCTCTCCTCACTTCCACTACTTCCCCAACACCTCTCATCCCTCCCTCCCCACTCTTTCATTTCTCTCCCCCCACCGCCATCCCCCACCCCTCCCCATCTCCCACCCCTCACCATCTACCTCCACCCCTCTCCCCCTCCCTTCCCTCCCCACTCTTTCCCCCTCTCTCCACTCTCCCCCCCCTCCCTCCACACTCTTTCCCCTCTCTCCCC
>CM075979.1:74429867-74462684 GCA_038087875.1 Malacoraja senta | reverse complement strand
CATAACGGCTGCTGCCACCCGGCTCTCCTTCCACCTCCCCCTCCCACCCCCCCCCCCCCGGCGCACCTGTCACGCTGGCGGAAGGCATAGATTGGCTGGTCCCCTGCTGCTTTTTGCCGTCCTCACTGCCGGCCCACACGCTTGCACTGTCCGAAAATCCCGCGCGTCAACGGCCTGTCAGCCCGCAAGCGCATTGAGGGCGTACGCAGCGTCTCCACGGGCGTACACAGCATTTTGACATCGTACGCAGCGTCTTGACGTCGTACGCAGCGTCTTGACTTCGTACGCAGCATCTTGACGGTGTACGCCTAGGGCGTGGCGTTGCGCGATGACATCAGGCCGCCCCCCTTGCGGGGAACAGATCCAACGGGGTCTGCACTTGTTCTAGTATACTTTTGAAACTGTGTGTGTGTGTGTGTGTGTGTGGGTGCATATCAGGTGTCACACGTGTCATTTTGATTTTGCCTTTGATTCGTTGGTCCGCCAAAACCACACGCAAAAACTCTGAGATTTTTACCATTCGCTAGCGATTTCACTTTTACATTCGCATATCCACTCCTCATTAAATGTAGCCATTTTTCTGTAAACATTTTTAATAAAATCCTCCCCCCCCCCTCCCACTCACTCATTCTTTCTCCTCCTGCTGGCCAGCGACCATAACAGCTGCTGCCGACTGGCTCTCCTCCATAAACGCCGAAATTTTTGCCATTTCGCTAGGGCCGCATTTCCAGAACATTCTTCAAATGCTTCACCACCTCCCCAACGGTCATTCTCACTTTGATGAATGATGCTTCATGCTGACTTCCACATCTTTAAATATGACTTCGCAATTTTTTTACCGATTGATCTTCATTTTTTCCTTTTACTTCGCAAATTTTATACATTAACGATGCTTTTATTGTTCTAAAATGTGAGATATAAATGTGAGTGCTCACAATCACAATGCCAGAGACAATCGTGGAAACAAGAAATTCCTTTATTTACGAGTCTGCAGCCGCCGGGTGTCTCTCTTTGACTGAGACACACCGAGACCAGGAAAGTCACTCTCTTTTATTCACACCATTTTACAATGGTTACACCTTTAATTTCTCCCCTTCGGGCTCCTTCCAATCATAGCACTGAGGTGCACAATCTAACTGGAATGCTCTGTAACATCCCGCAACGCCCAGGGTACCTCCCAGATCATACATCACATGTGCATTTAAATGAGACATCTTGTCATGCTGGGCGTGTTTGCAATATTCATTTATCTCATTACGCAAGCGCAGTAGGTACTCATGCCCTTTCCCCTAGTTCTTGCCAGACTGGGGCTATCTTCTGACTCTCACCTTTGAAATGTCACTATCTGTTCTTGCGGTTATTATCTAGTCGAGCGCTGTAGGGTGTTTGTGCTGAGAGCTCATCATCACCCTCCTGTGTGTCTACTCAGCTATTTCTCAGGGTCCTTAGTTTAAATCAACTACCTATTAACCCCTTTCTCACATAAAATACTTCCGTTTTTCACTTAATGTACTAATCCTTAAAGATCACATTTTTTTTCAAAGACTTAGCAGCTTTTACTTCGCCATTTTCACGTTTTAAATTTTTTTAAATACCTTGCTCGGGTCGACGCCTGCCCGCCACCTCACTCGGAGTCCTTGGGGTCGACGCCCGCCCGCCGCGGCCTTGCTCGGGTCCACGCCCGTCCACATCCTCGCTCGGGTCCGGCGCCTGGTGGGGAAGGCTGCTGCCGTGGGCCAAGCCCGGATCGACATCCCGCCCGCCCGCCGCCTCGCTCGGGGTCCTCAGGTCGATCCCTGCCCGTGGCCTCCCTCGAGTCCATGTCCACCGCACAGCGCCTGGTGGGGAGGCTACTGCCTGGGCTGGAGCAGAGCCTGGGCTGGAGCAGAGCCTGGGCTGGAGCAGAGCCTGGAGCTGGAGTGAGGGCCAAACCCGGGGTTTGGGATGGGGCCGTGACCGGGGCCAAAAAGAAGCCACCCCACGCCCGTCAGCAGTTTCTCTGTCTCTGCCCTCTCTCTGTCTCTGCCCTCTCTCTGTCTTTGCCCTCTCTCTGTCTCTGCCTCTCTCTCTCTGCCCACTCTCTTTCTCTGCCCTCTCTGCCTTTCACTGCCCCCTCTCTCTCTTGTGCCCTCACACTCCCCCCCCCGAGAAAACAGACCTTCATGGTCAGGTCACAGACCTCTGCACTTACTACAACTGGGAATTGGAAATGGTGCCAAACCGGTGACTCTGTATACCAGGGGTCTCCAAACTATGCCTCTGTCCTCTCTCTGTCTCTGCCCTCTCTAACTGCCCTCTGTCTCTGCCTTCTCTCACTGCCCTCTCTCTGTGCCCTTCTCTCTGCCCACTCTCTCTGCCCTCTATCTCTCTGCCCCTCTCCCTCTCTGCCCCCTCTCTCTCTGCCCCTCTACCTCTCTGCCCTCCATCTCTACCCCTCCCTCTCTAGCCACGCCTGCACAGTTGGGGGCTGTGAGTGAGTGGATAGGGCAGGGATGGGTTAAAGGAGCAAATGAATAATATTAATATAATATCTAGGTGGGGTTAGTGTGTGTGTGTGGGGTGGTTAATGTGTGTGACGCTGCAGGCCGCCCTCCCTCCCCCCCGCAACCGCGCGTTGAGGGGACGGACCCAACGGGTCCCACTTGGTCTAGTATTATATAAAAATAATATGATGAATTATAATTGTGAGTGTTTTTTTAATGACACTGTCGCAGAGGTCCTGCTCCTGAACCAGCCTAATTAATGGGTGAGGGCTGTTCTTGTGGGTTCCTCCCTTTACCGAACCCACTGACTGTCAGTGTGCATAGTGGGGGTCACGGCCATAGTGGGACTGGGGCCAGTTCCAGGCTGGGGAACAGTCCTGCAAGGCATCTTCCAGTCGCTTTAATAGGAAATGTAATGAGACTGCAGCAGAGGTCCCAGGTTTTAAGGGCTCATGAACCTGCCTAATTAAAGGGTCAGGACAGATCCTCTGGGTTCCCCCTTTTACTGAACCCCACTGACTGCCATAGTGGGGAGAGTGGGGGTAACCGCCATAGTGGGACTGGGGCAGTGCCAGGCTGGGTGGCAGACCTGTAAGAGACCTGTCTTATTTCTGATGTAAATATCACATCCTGACCAAGAATCGAATGCTCTGATGTTTACTCGACGAGTATTCATTTTAAGCTACAATGAGCCTATATTTATGTTAGAGACCCTTTGCAAATGAGGACTATTACCTTTAACCTAAAATAACCCTAAAAGTGTTGCATTGTTTGAGTATCTGTAGTTTGTGTGTGTGTCTGTGTATACCTGTCAAACGTGTATCTGTGGATGTGTGGATGTAAGTGTGTATGTATGTGTGGATGTATGTATGAGTGTGGATGTATGTGTGTGGATGTATGTGTGTGCATGGATGTGTACATGTATGTCTGCGTGCGGATGATGTGTGTGTATGCGGATGTATGTGTGCATGTATGTGTGTGTGTGTGCGCATGCATAGAAGTGTGCATACGGATGGATGTGTGTGTGGATGTGTGTATGTATGTGTGGATGGGTGGGTGGACTGTTGCACTGTCATTCACCAGCACGCCATTATCATAAGTAATTCACTCATTGTTTAAATAATTTGAACCAAAGAAACAGTGAAACGATCAACACTAAAATAAAACTTTATATAATCATTTATTTCCCCAATTTATTTGTTTACATTACATCTGATCTTCATCTGAATATTCTGCATCAGATTCCAAGTCTTTTGATAAGTCCATTGATAAGTTAGTTCAAGTTCAAGTGAAGGGTCAGGCAGAGGCTAAAACCCCCCAATCTCATAGTCATTAAGTCTGCATAGACTTCAATTCATAAAATTTCAACCTCTTCTTAATGTTAATGAGAATAACTGTTACTACCATAGATAAATTAGTTCAAGTTCAAGTTCACATACACCAATTCATTTCTACAAAAACATCAGTCATTTCTGACCATTTCACACTCCAATGGCAGCCTATAAAGTGTAATGAATATTCGTCCTTTTCTCCCGTGGTCGGGGCCTGGAAACGGCCGTAGCGGACGGCACTATGTACAGCCTCCCCCCCCCCCCCCCCCCCCCCCCCCCCCGCGGAGATGATCCAAACACACTCCGTGGCTCCGCGTTCGCTAATCGGCCGCTTCTTAATTGAGACCGCGGCTTCACTATGTTAAGTACATAGGCCCTGCGATCGGAGCACTTGTACTCGGTAAGTGATCGCAGGCAGCTCCGAGATTAGATGTTGAAGACTTATTAGACTACAACAAGCTGGCATTAGTGAAAATGTTTAATTTACTTTGTTATGGATACACATAGTTTAGGCCCTCAACTTCATGAATGAATGAATGAGTGAGTGAATGAGTGAATGAATGAATGAGTGAGTGAGTGAATGAATGAATGAATGAGTGAATGAATGAGTGAATGAATGAATGAATGAATGAGTGAATGTACAGCTTCCAAATCTAATTTTTTCACATTATAAAAGGGTGCAATTAAATTAATTAAAGTCCATACAGATTAATTTCATAAATTCAGACTTTAGATCTTACCTTTCCGTTTCAGTTGATTCACAAAGTTTCACTGGTTTCACAACTTTGTGTTGCAGCATCTCAGCAGGGACTTTGCTTTCAAGGCTTTGTTCCACTTCTATCCACTTAGCTGCACATTCTTCAGACTTCTTAATGCTTTTCTCACTAAATTCAATTTCCCTGCAGCAAGTTTCCACGACATGTATTCCACAGACTAGAAAGAACCTTCATCGGAATCTCCAGTAAAACAGGCATCAGTGAAGTCCTCTCAGCCATGTTGTGTGCTCCCTGCCTAGCTAGCCTGAAACAAAGCGTGTGATTGGCCAACCGGCATACAACTCAATGTTAAACGTGCTTTGATTGGACTAATAATACTCAAAAAATTCCGTTTTTTCTCTAATTTAATAAAAATGTGCAAGTTTTGTTCTTGGCGAGTTTCAGGGGTGATTTATATAATATTTTTACACAATATGTGAAAATTTCATGTAGTTCTGTGAGTTGGGTCACGAAACACTAGAATAAAGCTCCTCGGCCCACAGCCTAGTAGCATTATTCTCTCTTGCATCCCACTCATCTTTTCTCCATTTGGTTCGTTTGTAGCAGCTGTTAATTTCTAAAACAAATGGAAAATCATAGGATCTGGATTATAGTTAGTAAATGGATTTGTTTTGATTCCAAATACACATTCATTCATTTGCTTGTTTATTTATTTGAAAATTATTAATTAATTTATGCTTTAAATTAGCAAATAATTCAACCATAATGCCTGACACTTTCTTGCCATTATAGGAGGGGTACGATCTGTACGTTTCTGGCCCAAGGACCCAGAATTTAGCCTCAGCAGTAACCAGGAAGAGAAAGATTTCTACAAAACCAACCAGATTTTCAGAAAGAGCAACACGTTACTGGTGCCATTCATCCCGATCATCAACGAGACTACTGTATACAATCTGTGCGAGCGAACCCGCAGGCAGAAGTGTGAACAATGTCTGAAATCCACTTCCGATACAAGCTTAGAGGAGGAGATGATTACCAACTGGAGGCGTTGTGGCTTTACTCCCCAGTCAGACACAGAAGACATGGAAGCCATGATCAAGAGCACAGTGTGCAGCTACTATGCACTCTTAAATTGTAGCCATGGCACCATGCCTGTGCATGAGGAGATCACCCTGGGCATTGCTACTCATGGTCTGCAACTTTGCTTCTTGCTGGCTGCTCGTTCAGGTTTGTAACTGAGTAGTAATCCTGTATGGTATAGAGTCAGCATCGAACATCTCACTGCTGATTTCACCAGAATACTCCATTCAAACCCTCTAACCCATTCAGTCACTCGGTTATATTCTGGCTGATTTGGATCTCAATAATTAACTGATTTTGGTCCATATCTCTTGGTATCTGGCCTGACAATTATTTTTCAAAGTCGTAGAGTCAAACACCACAGACACAAGCCCTTCAGCCCACCATGTTCATGAAACTTGTGGATTGTATCTGATACCATTACCTCCTCTGGCAATGAGTTCCGGATATCAATCACTCTCTGTGTAAAAACCCTTCCCCTCAGATCCCCTTTAAAACTCCTTCTCATCTTAAAACATTGCCTTCTTGTTTGTGATATACTCACCAAGGGAAAACACTTTCTGACTATTTATCCATCAATGCCTCTTATAAATTGATTGGCATTTATCATATCACTCAGGCTTCTGTACTCAGTCCTGAAGGGCCCCAACCTAAAACATTGTCTGTCTATTCCCCTCCACAAATGATGCCTGGCCTGCTGAATCTATCCAGTGCTATGTTTTTTGTCATTACAGCTGTGGTGTGTTTAAAATGGGAGTAAAAGGTCAGCATCTCTCTCATTGTAGCTTTCTCAGGGCTCGTCACAACTCCCCAAGTACACTGGAAGTAGCAAGGCAATCAATAGAAAATAGAGACAAAGTTACTGACCAGCGATTTAGACCCAGAAATCATTTAAATTTTATTTTTCATATCCATCTTGAATTTTAAATTTAGTCTGTACTTTACAGCATTATAACATTTCTAACAATTTAACACTTCTTACTTAGATGATCCAAATCGTGGTGTTGGAGCAATAATCTACAACAAGAAGCAGTATATTGTGAGTGAAGTTGCATAGTATTTTTATTCCGCCTTGGGGTCTGGATTATGTGGGCGAAGTTGGAATTTCTTGCCCATTCAAACTACTCGAGAGGGTGATTAGCAAGTCTCTCCTTGGACGACTGGTGCCCTTTTTGTGAAGGTGCTCGCATGGTGCTATAGGATTGGGAATTCCCAGATTTTGGCGCAATGGCCAGGAAGCAACGGTGATAAATTTCCAAGTTCAGATTGTGGACGGGATTTTGGAGGTGATGTGTTCCATTGTACCTGCTGCCCTTGTCCTTCCAGGTGGCATAACATTCGTTGAACATAGAACAATACAGCTCAGGAACAAGCACTTTGGCATGATGCCAATTTAAACAATAACTCATTGTGCCTTATAAACAGATGCCCAGCTCCGAGTGGTGGAGAATCAGGCTGTTAACATACAATTACCAGGTTGCCAACAATGTCTGATGTCTTGGATAGACTTCATTCTTCAGTATTCTTCCCAGCCAGCACCACAGTCTCAGGTCTGCAGTGTCCCCATTCTATGTCCCACTACAGCCCTTGGCTCCTCATTGTTGGACCTTCCGACGGTCAACCTTGGCAACCTTGAGTATTCCCACTCTGCCTTAACTCTTCCAGGGAAATGATTGCAGCTCCAGAGGTTTTTGGTAGTGACACCTGCTCCCCCAGGAATCCTATGAGTTTACTGCCCTAGAACCTGGGGGATCTCTCCTGCTTTGATGCATTTCTCTGCCTCATAGTCAGGTGCTTGAGGCTTTTTCGGTACGTTTTACCTTATCACTTGCAGCAATACAAATCGTCATTCTGCCCTCGATTGTTTGAGCACCCAGGTGACTGATGTTACTGTTGGTAACTCCCTCAATTGGTGTGTAGTAACATACAAGATTCCACTTACTGCGCACAAGACTGTTCCACACATTGTATCCAAGGCAATCAGGCTCTGCTGTACTATCTACTTGCGCTTCCTGTACCCCCTACCAACAACTGAAATATTCTTGTAAATTAATTGATTCATCATTGGTCCCTTCACAATGCTTGAATGTAACATTTGTGGCATTTGTAACCTTGGATATTTACATGACATGTCAATGTAATGTGTAGTATTGAAGTATAGGAGTTAAGATCCGGGACAGTTTGAAGGAAGCACGGGAAACAGGGTCCCATGAGTTGAACAGAACCAGGGCAATGGTGAGTGGGAAGAGTATACAGCAAACATCAACTGGTGAGTCAGATACTGAATCAGCAGGATTTGGTCGAATGGTGTGTTATCTGAGTTCTAACCGTATTATTGACAAGGCACCTATTCTTGGTCTGTAGGTTGGAGCTGGATATAATGGGTACATCAAGAAGGCAACATATGGAAACTTCCCTCGCCGTGGGCGAAAAGATAAGTCGAAACCGGCCAAAGCCAAATTCATGGTTCATGCAGAAGTGAACAAACTTCTCCTCAGGTTTGGCATGCTATCGGGGTTTTGGGTATGATGCCTGTGTACAGTTAGTGTACCAAATGCTTTGTTAGAGCCAACCTTTGGTCCATAGCTCCATGAGAGTCCGGAAAGACGTAACTGAAGACGCCTTGATACTGAGGAAACGTAGCCATGTGACTCAATAATCCTGGCAGTGAGGAAGAAGCACGTAGCTACTGGGTACTGGACCCCTGCTCTTAGAAAGGGTATGCAGGAGAGTGTGTTTGTCAGGAGAATGAGGGGCTGGAGATGTTAAAAAAAAAGAGCCTGCCCTGGTACATGTAATATCCACATATCATGTACTGTCTCTCACGGGAATCCGGTACTCCACATGCACTCATCCTCTACTGTACCACATAAGCCCAAACGCTGTTCCACACATTCAAAAATGTTGTATTCATCTACACGTCCTATATGTCCGTAACTGCCCCATACTCTGTGTATTGTTACACATACCCGCTATTGGCCCATATATACTAAACGGCCCCTACACACTACACAGTGGAATCCACCTTTTGCTTGCCACAACCCTCCCCACTACTTTTATACTGGCTATCTGCCCTACACTCTATTGGTCCAAATGAAGATTCCCAATCTATATACTGTGCACACTCCTTATTCTGTCTCACTATTTATACTGCCCTGCACTCCCTACACTGCCCCACACTCCCTACACTGCCCCACACTCCCTATACTGCCCCCACTCCCTATACTGCCCCACACTCCCTATACTGCCCCACACTCCCTATACTGCCCCACACTGGGAGGAGAGTTAGAAGTGAGTCAGAGGGGGAAAACAGTTGAAAAGGAGAGGCAAAGCACAGGCAGACTTTACTCAAAGCTCCTGTGAATTTTGAAGCAACAGCAACAAAGAGAAGCAGGAGAAAACACTGATTGGATCTAGCCAGAGGGGGAAAACAGTTGAAAACTGAGGAATTTGGTTTGTAAATTGGTAAATTAGGCAATTTATCAATCAATATAAGCAAGACGGCTCTTAGGGAGTAGCAGTCAGGGAGCGGCCTTGTGAGGGAAGTGCCCTGTGAGAAAAGTGTGAGTCTTTGGCTCGAGAGTCTTCGGCAAGGAGAGGAGGCTACGCAAAATGCTGGAGAGGGAGAGACGAAAGAAGGAGATGTCAGGCAAGCTGATTCAGTGTGATGCTTGCAGTATGTGGGAGTTCAAGGACACTGCTGGTGCCTCTGGCTGCTACAAATGTGAGAAGTGCATCCAGGTACAGCTCCTGAAGGACCATGTTGGGGAACTGGAGAAGCAAGTGGATGACCTCAGGTTTGTCCGAGAAACTGAGTCGTTCCTCGACAAGTCCTACAGTAAGATTGTTACACCTAAGGTACTGGAAGAGAGAAAGTGGGCGACGGTGAGAAAGGGAGGGAAACTTGGAATGCAAAGGTCCCCGGGTGTTGTACCTCTTGTGAACAGGTTCGCCCACTTAGAAGCCGTTGGGACAGAAGACGTTATCACACTGAGCGGCGGACTGGCTTGCGAAGCAAAAAGGGCTGTTGAGCCAAAACCAAAGAGGCCAACATCAGGCAAGGCCATTGTAGTTGGAGACTCCATTGTGAGAGGTACGGACAGGGGTTTCTGCGGCAACAGACGGGATTCGAGGATGGTGTGCTGCCTTCCTGGTGCCAGGATCCAGGATGTCACGGACAGAGTGCAGAAAATCCTCATGGGCGAAGGTGAACAGCCGGAAGTGGCAGTGCATGTCAGCACAAACGATGTCGGAAAGAAGGGGATGAATATATTGCAGCGTGACTTTAGAGAGCTCGAAAAAATGCTGAAAAGCAGGACCTCCAGGGTTGTTATCTCTGGTTTGCTTCCAGTTCCTCGTGCTGGCGAGAGCAGTAACAGGGAGATACAGGACCTGAATGTGTGGCTGAGGAACTGGTGCAGGGGGCAGGGATTTAGATTCTTAGATCACTGGGATCTGTTTTGGAGTAAGGGGGAACTGTACAAAAGGGACGGATTGCATCATAACAGGTGGGGGACCAGCATTCTGGCAGGCAGGTTTGCCACTGCTACACGGGTAACTGAATAAGGGGGGTGGGGTGTCAAATGGGATAGTCGAAGATGGAGTTGAAGGGAAAGAGAGTAAAGGGATGGTTAATGACCCCCAGAATTAACGGGAAAGGAAGCTCACAAAGGGATAGGAGAGTATGGCCAAGTGTAATAGGGATCGATGTGATAGGTGAGATGCGTAAGGAATTAAAAGTATTGTATATGAATGCGCGAAGTATAAGAAGTAAAGTAGATGAGCTTGAGGCTCAGTTAGAGATTGGTAGATATGACATTGTGGGGATTACTGAGACATGGCTGCAGGAGGATTGGGCCTGGGAACTTAATATTCAGGGTTATACATCCTATAGAAAGGACAAGCAGGTGGGAAGAGGAGGGGGGGAGGGTAGCTCTGCTGGTGAGGGATGGAATACAGTCCCTTGCGAGGGAAGACATAGGGACTGATGGGGGATTTCAATATGCAGGTAGAATGGGAAAATCAGGTTGGTTCAGGATCCCGAGAAAGAGAGTTTGTAGAATGCCTCCGAGATGGATTCTTAGAGCAGCTTGTAATGGAGCCGACCAGAGAAAAGGCAATTCTGGATTTAGTGTTGTCCAATGAACCAGATATGATAAGAGAACTCGAGGTAAAGGAACCGGTTGGAGGTAGTGATCATAATATGATTACTTTTAATTTGCAATTTGAGAAGGAGAACGTTAAATCGGAAGTGGCAGTGATGCAGTTGAACAAAGGGGACTATGAAGGCATGAGAGGGGAGCTGGCCAAAGTAGACTGGAAAGGGATCCTAGCAGGAATGACAGTGGAACAGCAATGGCAGGAATTTCTGGGCATAATCCGGGAGACGCAGGATCATTTCATTCCAAAAAGGAGGAAAGATTCTAAGGGGAGTAGGAGGCAACTGTGGCTGACAAGAGAAGTTAGGGATAGAATAAAACTAAAAGAAAAGATGTATAACACAGCAAAGAGTAGCCGGAAGCCAGAGGATTGGGAAACTTTCATAGGACAACAGAAGGAAACAAAACGGGCAATACGGGCTGAAAAGATGAAGTACGAGGGGAAGCTGGCCAGGAATATAAAGAAGGACAGTAAAAGCTTCTTTAGATATGTTAAGGGAAAAAGAGTAGGAAAGTCAAATGTGGGTCCCTTGAAGGCAGACAAGGGTGAAATTATTATGGGCAACAAGGAAATGGCAGAAGAGTTGAATAGGTACTTCGGATCTGTCTTCACTAAGGAAGACACAAACAATCTCCCAGATGTACTGGAGGACAGAGGATCTAAGGGGGCAGAGGAACTGAAAGAAATTTTCATTAGGCGAGAAATAGTATTGGGTAGGCTAATGGGACTGAAGGATGATAAATCCCCTGGGCCTGATGGTCTGCATCCCAGGGTCCTCAGGGAGGTGGCTCTAGAAATAATGGATGCATTGGTGATCATTTTCCAATGTTCAATAGATTCAGGATCAGTTCCTGTGGATTGGAGGATAGCTAATGTTATCCCACTTTTGAAGAAAGGAGCGAGAGAGAAAACGGGGAATTACAGACCAGTTAGCCTGACTTTGGTGGTGGGAAAGATGCTGGAGTCAATTATTAAAGAGGTAATAATGGGGCATTTGGATAGCAGTAAAAGGATTAATCCAAGTCAACATGGATTTATGAAAGGGAAATAGTAAGATTAAATGAGAACTTACCAGTTTGAAGTTTGATCTTTATTTTATGAGGAGTTACGTTGGTGATTACGTGAAGAAGTCCCGCCAGAGCGCATGCGCGTCAATCTTCAAAGCAGCGGTATGAAATCACAGATAACAGAATATTTGGAGTAACAGTAAGATCAGCAACATGAGAACTTCCATATGACCTTTATGAGAGAGACGGTTGGGCGTGGTGGGCACGTAATCACCAACGTAACTCCTCATAAAATAAAGATCAAACTTCAAACTGGTAAGTTCTCGTTTAATCTTACTATTTTACTTCGGAGTCACGTGAGTGATTCCGTGAAGAGTTCAAAGCTCTGTGATTTTATGCCGCAGATTCAAATCCCGGCTTCTCACTGCATTGATTGACTTCGGATGAGAAACAATCAATAATGCGTTAAATATGAAATTGAATATCATGCAGTAACAATTGATTTGAATAATCAAAACAAAACAGTAACCCCTCTATCCCAGGGGAAACTTAAACGGAACTTAATACTGAATTTGCAAACAGCCCCCGATCGGCAATTGGCCGATGGTAAAATTGTTGAAAAAACAATTCATTTGACCACCCGGCGCCTGTAAGAATATGGTCGATGGGAACATCCATCGCCCTGGCCACCGACATTGCTGCTGCACTAGTGGAATGAGATGTATACACGTCAGTGTTAATACCTGCCTGAAGCAACACTTGCTTTAACCACCTTGAGATAGTCTGCAATGACACTCTCTTGTGTGGTTACTTGTAACTGATAAACAATCCTGTTTCCACATTTCTTAAGGTCCTTGTAGCTTCAATATAATGTAATAAATGTGTCCTTACACATAAACATGGATCAGTATCCATGGTTTGCTGAAAACACAATTTTAAAACATGTGACACCTGGGCTGCTCTGTTTGAGCAGGTCGTAAATATATAACGTAACATTCTCTTCAGCCACTTCCATCCTGTCTAGCTGAAGCTTTTGCAAAATCTGCACCCGCTATGCTGAACCAATGCCATGAGCATGACCACCTTCATGGTGAGTTTGGCCAATTCAGAGACGTGACAGGAACCCACTGTCGAAGCATCTTGAGGACCACACTTGCATCCCAGATCGCCATATACCTGGGTTTAGGTTTGGAGTTGAAATTCCTTTCATCAATCGAGCTATGAGAGGATGAAAAACCAATAGGATCTTTTCCTGACCCCATCAAAACATAAGAGGACAAAGCACTGAAAGCTGTACTAATGGCACTATAAATGAGCCCCTCATCATAGTAGAGTGTCGACAGGAACTCTAAAACATCCACAATACCTGCAGTACTATAGTCAATATTATTTTGTACACAATATTGCTCCCATTTTTTTACATAAGTAATATACCGCTTTTGAGTACTCTTTCTCCAGGCTGCAGTGAGCATGTCCACCGTTCGCCCAGACAGTCCTCGCCGCAGGTATGGCCTTCTTAAAACCTGCAAATTAACAAGTCAATACGGTCACATAACGGATGACTTTCCCGTGTTAGCGGATGCTCCAGTAAATTCCTACGCTTGGGAATCACCATAGGAGGTTGGATTGCTCACTGTAACATCAAAGGGAACCATGCTTGAGTCGGCCAATTAGGTATTACAAGCACCTCCGAAGCGGCATCCTGCTTGATTTTTTGCTCAGTCCATCTGCCTCCACAACTGAAACTCGTATCCGTGGCACCCCACCCGAGTGCACTGACATTCATCTGCAAAATCATGGAAGGCTGCTGAAGCACTACCCTGCTCGAACTACTGGACACATGCTGAATCCACCATTGCAAATCAGAAACAGCCTCTGCTGATAACTGCATGGGTCTTTTATAATGACCCGAATGTATCCTTAGTGCGTCCATTAGCTTGATACAGCTGTCAATTAGCTCTACCCTTTCTCCATGGGCAGAGTCACTACCATGTTAATTGAATCAATTGTGACCCAAATAGTCAGGTGTTAATTTGGATTTCTCTGGATGAATAATGCCCAATCTTTGAAAAGTGGATTTAACAACTACCACCTGTTACTTCAGCTGTTCTCTTGGATACTCCTGTAATCAAGATATCATCGAGATAAGCTATAGGCACCTGACCCTGGCCTCTCAGCATGCCTAGTATAGGTTTTAACAATTTTGTGCCTTAGTTGATCCATCCAGGTGAATTTCAAATATCTTCTATCCTGCAAATGAACAGACACTGAGTAATACGCATCTTTAAGCTCTATAGTTGCCAGATAGCATCCTCTGGACCCAGTTGCTTGGCAGTGACAAATGTTTCCATCTTAAAATGTCTATACTGCATCCCCCATCCTTTTTTGGCCTGGGAAAAAATATTAGACACAAATTGATGGGGTTGGTGAACCGACTTTCCAATTACACCTTTATCACATAAGCTTTCATGCGCAGCCTGAACCTCCATCTGTTCTGTTAATGAAAACTGAAAAGTTCTCCTAGGAACATGCTGAATGTGCAAATCACAATTTGGATTGAACTCCATTTGAAACCCTTGAATAACACTCAGTATAAACAGATCTGAGGTAATTTGCTTCCATTCATCCCGGAACAGATGTAATGTACCCCCAGATTTTAGTTGTGTCACATTTGATATGTGCACCTGAGAACCAGGCCCACCTACCTCCTTGGTACCTGGTGGATCTCGTTTGTCCCTGTTCCCGCTGCAGAATGCCACCTACGCATCTGCATTGCCGGCCGACTTGTTCCTGGTCCAGACCAATCTGTCCCTCGTTTGTAGGGGTACATTCTTTTTTGTAAACTTACCGACCGCCGGTGGCTTGATCAAGCCCACCGTCTTTGCCTCGTCATCCATCTCCTTGACACGCTTGGCGAGGTCCTCTCCGAAGAGTAGGTTGGCCGGCTGTATGTTGCTGGGCTGGCAGAGTGCTGCAAACTTGGGTTTAATGTTGGGCCGAATGGCACTTTCCCTGAGACAATTTATCTCAAAATGGGCGCTACAAAGCAACCCTAGTACCTCTTGCTGCGTCTCCGACAGATGCCCTCCATCCACCATTCTAGCGAACGCCGTGATTGGTGTCAAGTAGTTTCAGGATTCTCTGCAGCTTCATCTCCTGGGCACACATGCCCACTCCCATCTGGCTCCATATCACCCGGTTCACTGCTGGCACCTTCAGCAACACGCAGTTCCCCGGGTCTCCTGTTTCTTGGCGGTTCCAGACTCTGACGGGACAGCGAATCGTGCTGCCAGAGATAAGACCTCTGACAACGGCCGTCTTCGCTAGGCTCGAACTCACCGTAAGAGTCGGGGTCAGAACTCAGCTGACCCTCTGCAGTCACCTTTTCAATGAGGGTGCTATGAAGCAGCCCTCTATATCATGGAGGCCAGCTCATCTCCCAGTGGCTCTCCATTATCTGACGGGACAGCGAATCGTGCTGCCAGAGATGGGACCTCTGACAACGGCCGTCTTCGCTAGGATCGAAGTCACCGTCAGAGTCGGGGTCAGAACTCAGCTGACCCTCTGCACTCACCTCTCCAATGAGGGTGCTATCAAGCAGCCCTCTACCAGGTGCTGCCGGCGCGGCCTCTTCTGCAGCCTGCCGCCCACACGACTCCTCCCCCCGGAGTGTGCGTTGGTGGAGCAACCCCTGTATGAAGTGCTCCATTTGAGATAACCGTTCAAAAACGGTACCCAGCCCTGTACGGGACTCGTCGCGGCCCGAATCAGTTGAGTCCGAGGGCCTCGCAGACTTTTCCATGCCCTTACGCCCGACTGGCGTTGGCTCTGTGCTTTGTAGCACCAAGTCTGCAGTCGCTCTGCTCCCGGTCGGCGACTGTGCAGGGGTACCAGGCAGCTGCTCACAGACCGCATTCCCGCGGCTCTACTTTGCTTTAACTGCGGCTCCCCTCCCCTTGGTCGTCTTGTCCATGGTGCTTCCTGGAAAAAAACAACAGAGCACGGCACCACAGAAAAACAACTTCTCACTCCAGCTAAGTTTTCACACTTAGCTGGAGTTTTTAAAAACTACTTTAAAACTACTTACCACAGGAGGACCTCACGTGACTCCGAAGTAAAATCATGATTGACTAATCTTCTGGAATTTTTTGAGGATGTGACAAGTAAAATGGATGAAGGGGTGCCAGTGGATGTAGTGTATCTAGACTTTCAGAAAGCCTTTGATAAGGTCCTGCACGGGAGACTGGTGACTAAAATTAGAGCACATGGTATTGGGGGTAGGGTGTTGACATGGATAGAAAATTGGTTGGCAGACCGGAAGCAAAGAGTAGGAGTGAACGGGTGCTTTTCAGAATGGCAGGCAGTGGCGAGTGGAGTGCCGCAAGGCTCGGTGTTGGGGCCGCAACTGTTTACCATATATATTAATGATTTGGAAGAGGGAATTAGGACCAACACTAGCAAGTTTGCGGATGACACAAAGCTGGGTGGCAGTGTGAACTGTGAAGAGGATGTTAGGAGGTTGCAGGGTGACCTGGACAGGTTGAGTGAGTGGGCAGATGCGTGGCAGATGCAGTATAATATAGATAAATGTGAGGTTATCCACTTTGGCGGCAGATTATTATCTCAATGGGGTTTGGTTAGGTAAGGGGGAGGTACAGCAAGACCTGGGTGTCCTTGTACACTGGTCACTGAAAGTTGGCGTGCAGGTACAGCAGGCAGTGAAGAAAGCTAATGGAATGTTGGCCTTCATAACAAGAGGATTTCAGTATAGGAGTAAAGAGGTTCTTCTGCAGTTGTATAGGGCTCTGGTGAGACCACATCTGGAGTATTGTGTACAATTTTGGTCTCCTAATTTGAGGAAGGACATCTTTGTGATTGAGGCAGTGCAGCGTAGGTTCACGAGATTGATCCCTGGGATGGCGGGACTGTCATATGAGGAATGATTGAAAAGACTAGGCTTGTATTCACTGGAGTTTAGAAGGATGAGGGGGAATCTTATAGAAACATATAAAATTATAAAAGGACTGGACATGCTAGATGCAGGAAAAATGTTCCCAATGTTGGGCGAGTCCAGAACCAGGGGCTACAGTCTTAGAATAAAGGGGAGGTCATTTAAGACTGAGGTGAGAAAAAATCTTTTTCACCCAGAGAGTTGTGAATTTATGGAATTCCATGCCACAGAGGGCAATGGAGGCCAAATCACTGGATGGATTTGGAGAGAGTTAGATAGAGCTCTAGGGGCTAGTGGAGTCAAGGGATATGGGGAGAAGGCAGGCACGGGTTATTGATAGGGGATGATCAGCCATGATCACAATGAATGGTGGTGCTGGCTCGAAGGGCCGAATGGCCACCTCCTGCACCTATTTTCTATGTATATTGCCCCACACTCCCTATACTCCCCCACTCCCTATACTGCCCCACTCCCTATACTGCCCCACATTCCTTTACTGCCCCACACTCCCTATACTGCCCCACATTCCCTATACTGCCCCACGCTCCCTATACTGCCCCACGCTCCCTATACTGCCCCACGCTCCCAATACTGCCCCACGCTCCCTATACTGCCCCACGCTCCCTATACTGCCCCACACTCCCTATACTGCCCCACACTCCCTATAGTGCCCCACACTCCCTATACTGCCCCACACTCCCTATACTGCCCCACACTCCCTATACTGCCCCACACTCCTTTACTGCCCCACACTCCCTATACTGCCCCACACTCCCTATACTGCCCCGCTCTCCCTATACTGTCCCACACTCCCTATACTGTCCCACACTCCCTATACTGTCCAACACCCCCTATACTGCCCCACACTCCCTATACTGCCTCCCTTTATTGTCCACAATCCCTATACTCTCGATATTTCCTATCTACGTACTCCTAATAGTGTCCAACCACGCTATACTAAACACACTTCGTAAACTATCTCTAAACACTACACCTAAACATTAAACTATTGTATCTTTATTTGTTTTGTCATTGTTTAATGTGCTTATAAAAAAAGCAGCAGGTAAGAATTTCATTGTTCTGTGATGCCGATGCATATGACAATTAAACACTCTTGATTCATGAGTTCCACTCCCGAATTTTCTATCCTCTTGACCAGAACATCAATATCTTCCTGGAGTCTAAAGGTCCCTTCCTCACTGTTCACCACATGGCCAACATGTATCATTTGCAGGCTTCCTCACTATTCCCTCTCCATTTAAATGTAACTAATTGATAAAGAAATCATGGGACCATCGCACACATCTATTAACCATCACCTCTGCATCCTGCCACTAACCTAATGTCAGATCCAATTTGTTACTTCCCTCTAACTCCAATGGAATATTAACAGCCCTGTTAATGTCCAGGTAGACTGCATCAAGTAGTCATCCAGGTACTTTCTAAATTTAATGAGGGTCCCTGCCTCCACCAGCCTTTAAGCTGGAAGTTCGAGAGCTCCACAGCCATTGGGTGAAACTGAGTAATTAGTCTCATTTTAGTATTGTCATCAATTTAAAAAAAAAATCATGGTCTCATCTTTGAAAGTCTGCATCATTGGTACCCAGAGAATTGCACACTCAAGAACTTAAGACTATTAACTCTCTCCACCGCTGTCACAATAAAGACGGTGCATGAATCCTCAGCTTTCCCTTCCTGAGGTCAACAATCAGCTCCTTGGTCGTGTTAATGTTAAGAACAAGATCATTGTTGTTGCTCCATTCAATCAGATTATCGATTTCCTGGCTCTGACATCATTACCAGTTATTCATCCAACAACAGTAGCATTGTAGATGAATTTAAAGATAGCACTGGAGCGGTATCTGGCTACACAGTCATGGATATAGAGTAGGGGAGAGTACTGAGCACTCTTGAGGTAATGGTTTTGGGGAGGAGCAATGGAATATGCAATGAATAGGAGGATATTGACATGGAAAGGATGAAGGAAGACACAGAGAACTGTGAGAAGGACAATGGTAGTGATATAAGCAGGCTGATGCAATTTAAGGCTAAGCAATGACCAGTGACACTTAGAAGATTGAACAACAATTTAAACCAAAGTAAAATTATGAAGTGGGAAAAACAAAGAGAGAAATCTGGGGGTAATTGTGTACACATCATTTTTGTTAGTTCAGTTTTTGTTATCAGACTTTTAAATAATCCTTCCATAAGTTATGATACTGTCCGATTCATCTCTACCCCATTGTAGACATTGAACGTTAATAGTGGAACTGTTGTGCTACAATGCTGATAACTAAAATCTGAACTCTTCTCCTGTACTCTACCTATTATACTTGAGTTTGACTTGTTTGTATTTATGTATAGTATTATCTGATCTGATTGGATACCATGCAAATAGAGGTTTTCACTGTACCTCAGTACATCAAAACCAATAATAAACCAAAACATAAAACACATGACTCCTCCATGTAAAAAAATACACAGAAATCACTCAATATGGTAACAGTATTTCCACAGTGTTGTAACGAAGGACACCAAATACACAAGTCTGATAAGTGAGAACAATTATTAAGAATGGAAAGAGAGAGATAGGAAACTAATTCTGCGCTTTGTAACAATGAACGTAATATGTATATCAGACTTTAGAATCTTCTTCTTGCGTATGACGTGCACAGCCTAAAGTTGTAAGTCAATTTGTTCTACTTGATCTTGTTTGTGCATGTCGGGTTGATTGCATTCGTTGAAACAGGGTGGACCACGTGAAGGTTGCAATCTCCCCATTCCAAACCTTAGAATTAAATAATAAGATGGAAGCTTGCTCGTACATAGTAGTGTCCATAAGACGGGCTTCTGTAACCCAGGCAGTATAAAATATGAGTCGAACCACAGTACCATCTGTTCCAGCCCATTCCAGTTCCAGTCACATTGCAGGAGAGAGATTACTACACCAGGAAAGTGTAAACGGGAAATTAAGAGGAAGTTCCTGGACTGAAAATCCTTAGCTATGGAAAAATATTGGTTAGGCTGAGATTGTTTCATTTGTAACAGTAGGCTGTGGGGAGACTTAACATGGGTGAGTGATAAGACGAAGGGCTTAGACGAGAAGGGCCTATTTCCCGCATCAGTATGGTGAAAAGCTGAACAGATGTAAAAGATTTGGTAGAAGGATTAGAGAGGGGATTTAAAAATGTTTTTCATCCACATGGGAGTAGGGGTCTGGGATGTACTACCCATATGATTGGTAAAATCTACAGTAGAACCCTCCCCATATTTAACAGTGTTGGGATGAGTATGTGAACATGTGAGCTACCAGGCTGCAGAGCCAGAGCGGGAAGGTGTCATCAGGTTGTCGACCTCTTCTTTGGAAGGGACAAGTACGATGGGCTGAACATTACACATTTTTTATGATTCTCTCTACTCTCCTGCTTTTCCTGGTACTCCTACACTCAGGAGAATGTAGATGCTTCATGATATTCTCACTGCAAATGGTAAATATTATGTTTTACATTCAGTGGGAGGCTGGCACCATTGCTGGCAAGACCATCCTACCACTGACCCAGGTTTGTACTTAGGCTTGGATTCGGAAGGATTTCTCTAAGAGTTTTCCATCTCAACTAATGTTTTCATTAAGCGGTTCCCTAATCCTACTCTGTTTTTTTACCGGGAATGGTAGGTACCTAGAACGTGCTGCCAGGTGTGGTGGTGGAAGCAGATACAATAGCAACTTTTAAGAGGCATTTCGGTAGACATGGAATGGGTAGTGAATGGAAGAATGTAGACCGGGTGTGGGTAGAGGTGATTAGTTTAAAATGATAACAGCACAGACTTCATGGGCCAAATGGCCTGTTCCTGTGTTGTACAACTGTATGATTC
Organism: Malacoraja senta; assembly: GCA_038087875.1. Lineage (NCBI taxonomy): Eukaryota > Metazoa > Chordata > Chondrichthyes > Rajiformes > Rajidae > Malacoraja > Malacoraja senta. The sequence goes on along the minus strand of CM075979.1, from coordinate 74,442,083 downwards.
TATAACATATGCTTCCAGCTTCACTTACTTTCTGGGATTTATTACCCTCCCAATCTAGGCCCCATCCTTTCTTTGCCAAATTAAAGTCAAAATTCTGCTTCAGCACAATTGGGCCTAACCACTTGCTGATCTCTGCTGTTACAGGTCAGACAGCGACATTGATTCTGCTGTGCTGGTTTCTTCTAAAACACCCTGCAAAAAATGTGAAAAGATGATCATCGCTTCTGGCATAAAGACTGTGGTTTATGTCAAAGATATGCCAGAATCTGAGGGGGATAAAGAATTGAAACACATTGTGGTAAGCATTAAGTACATTGAATCTTTTGTGCCTGATGTAAGTTCCTTCATCATTTGTTTAATTTTGGCCAAAGAAGGCTCACTATTCATGTTCAGTGGAGAACACCATTTGTAAAGTTGGAGCAGCAACATTATTAGGGCTTAGTTATTTCAGGATAAACTAATCAAAAAAATTTCAGAAGGGCTCCCTGGAGAGTTAGCATTTATTTCTCCCCTTTTTGTCATTACAATTAAATACTGTGCAGAATTTACACCAACATTAATTTTGCTTTTGGAGTGCTGCATGTACAATAGCTGCTGAAATGCTCAGGGAGCTCACAGAGTGAACCTGCTGGTCCAGGAAGAGCAGTTTGATGGGGTGTAACAGAGCTGAAAAAGCTTTGCCGGGCTTAAGTACACGCTTCACTATCCTTCGAAATATGTGTAAAAATAAACTAAGGTAGTGGGGAAAACTTTCAGGTGAGAGCCCTAGAGTCACGCAGCACAGAAACAGGACCTTCGGCCCTATTCAACCATGCCGACAAAGATCCTCCATCCAAGCGAGAACCGTTTGCCAGCATCTGGCCCATATTTCTATAAACCATTTCTATCCATGTATCTGTCCAAATATATTTTAAATGTTCTTATTGTACCTCTCTCAAATACTTCATCTGGCACTTCACTCCATGTACCAACACACTCTGAGTGAACAGCAATCTTTTTTAAAGCCATAGACAAACTACTCAACGGATGAATAACTCAATGGGTCAGGCACCATCTGTGGTGGGAAATGGACAGACGACATTTCAAGTTGGGACTTTCCTTCAGACCTAAAATGCCATCCATCAGCCTGGGGATGGAGCTGGACCAAAATCTGTGACAAGATCTGTCCATTTCCCTTCACAGATACTGCCTGACCCGCTGAGTTCCTTCAGCAGTTTGCTTTTTGAACAAGATTCCAGCATCTGAAGTTTCATGTGTCCTTGTGCTAGTGAGGACAGGAACAGGGAGATAGGGGATCTGAATGTGTGGCTGAGAGGCTGGTGCAGGGAGCAAGGATTTAGATGTATAGACCACTGGGATCTCTTCTGGGGTAGGAGTGACCTGTACAGGATTACACCTTAACTGGAGGGGGACTGACATTCTGGCAGGCAGGTTTGCTGAGGCTACACGTGTGGGTTTAAACTAAATAGTGGGGGGGAGGGATTGACAAATTAGGAGTATAAAGATGGAGTTGAAGGGTAAGTGGCTACAGGAAAAATTACAAAAGATTCTCGAATTAATGGGAAGGATAGCTTGAGAATGGACAACAGAGTAAGGTCAGGGCCAATTGCGAGCGGTGCGAGGGGGGAAGTGAATACGGAGGTCAAAGTGCTGTATATGAATGCGTGAAGTATAAGGAATAAAGTGGACGAGCTTGAGGCTCAGTTAGAAACTGGCAAGTATGATGTTGTGGGAATTACTGAGACATGGCTGCAAGAGGGCCAGGGCTGGGAACGGGTATACCTCCTATCGAAAAGACAGACAGGTGGGCAGAGGGGGTGGGGTTGCCCTGTTGGTGAGGAATGAAATTCAGTCCCTTGCAAGGGGTGACATTGAAACAGGAGATGTGGAGTCAGTATGGATGGAACTGAGGAATTGTAAGGGTAAAAAGACCCTAATGGGACTAATCTACAGGCCGCCAAACAGTAGCCTGGACATAGGGCGCAAGTTGAATCAGGAGTTAAAATTGGCATGTAGTAAAAGTAATGCTGTCGTTGTTATGGGTGATTTCAACATGCAGGTAGACTGGGAAAATCAGGTTGGTACTGGACCCCAAGAAAGGGACTTGGTAGAGTGCCTTCATGATGGATTCTTAGAGCAGCTTGTATTGGAGCCTACTAGGGGGAAGGCAATTCTGGATTTAGTGTTATGTAATGAACCGAATTTGATAAAGAACCTCGAGGTTAATGAGCCATTAGGAGGCAGTGACCATAACATGGTCAGGTTTAATCTACAATTGGAGAGGGAGAAGAGTAGATCGGAGGTGTCAGTGTTGCAGTTGAATAAAGGGGACTATGGTGCCATGAGGGAGGAGCTGGCCAAAGTTGACTGGAAAGATACACTAGCAGGGATGACAGTGGAACAAAAATGGCAGGTGTTTCTAGGAATAATACAGAAGGTGCAGGATCAGTTCATTCCTCGGAGGAAGAAAGATTCCAAGGGGAGAAAGGGATGACCATGGCTGACAAGGGACGTCAGGGACAGTATAAAAATTAAAGCGAAGAAGTACAACGTAGCAAAGATGAGCGGGAAGCAAGAGGATTGGGTAATGTTTAATGAACAATAGAAGATAACTAAAAAGACAATACGGGGAGAAAAGATGAGGTATGAAGGTAAGCTAGCCAAGAATATAAAGCAGGATAGTAAAAGCTTCTTTAGGTATGTGAAGAGGAAAAAATTAGATAAGACCAAAGTTGGACCCTTGAAGACCGAAAAAGGTGAATTTATTATGGGGAACAAGGAAATGGCAGATGAGTTGAACAGGTACTTTGGATCTGTCTTCACTAAGGAGGACACAAACAATCTTCCTGATATAGTAGTGGCCAGAGGATCTGGGGTGACGGAGGAACTGAAGGAAATCCACATTAGGCAGGAAATGGTGTTGGATAGACTGATGGGACTGAAGGCTGATAAATCCCCAGGGCCTGATGGTCTGCATCCCAGGGTACTTAAGGAAGTGGCTCTAGAAATCGCGGATACATTGGTGATAATTTTCCAATGTTCTGTAGACTCAGGATCAGGTCCTATGGATTGGAGGGTAGCTAATGTTATCCCACTTTTTAAGACAGGCGAGAGAAAGAAAACAGGGAATTATAGACCAGTTAGCCTGACATCGGTGGTGGGGAAGATGCTGGAGTCAATTATAAAAGATGAGACAGCGGAACATTTGGATAGCAATAACAGGATCGGTCCAAGTTTTACGAAGGGGAAATCATGCTTGACTAATCTTCTGGAATTTTTTTTTTTTTTAAATTTGTATTTTATTAGAAGTACATTACATTACAACCACATAATTAGTACTTGTCATTTATATCTTCTTACAATTAATGTACTCCATTTATTTTTTACACTAGAAAAGGAAAAGATTGAAAGAAAGAAGAAAGTGAAGGAAAAAGTGGAAGTGTAGGAAATGTGACAACAAAAAAGGACAAAGACCCTATAAGAGCAAAATTAAAAACAAAAGAAAAAGAGTTAAGAAATAGACCCTAGGAAAAAAAGAAAGAGAGAAAGAGGAAAAAGAGAGAAACAAATATTTTTATGAGCATTACGCAAATTGGTCATACCAACTCTTCAACTATCATCCCCCCCTTACCTGACCTCAATTTTTTTTTTTTTAAGTACTTTTGATCTTCTGGAATTTTTTGACGATGTAACTAGGAAAATGGACAAGGGAGAGCCGGTGGATGTAGTGTACCTGGGCTTTCAGAAAGCATTTGATAATGTCCCACATAGGAGATTAGTGGGCAAAATGAGGGCACATGGTATTGGGGGTAGAGTGCTGACATGGATAGAGAAGTAGTTGGCAGACAGGAAACAGTGGGGATTAACGGATCCCTTTCAGAATGGCAGGCAGTGACTAGTGGGGTACCGCAAGGCTCGGTGCTGGGACCGCAGCTATTTACAATATACATCAATGATTTGGATGAAGGGATTCAAAGTAACATTAGCAAATTTGCAGATGACACAAAGCTGGGTGGCAGTGTGAACTGTGAGGAGGATGCTATGAGAATGCAGGGTGACTTGGACAGGTTGGGGGAGTGGGCAGATGAATGGCAGATTAAGTTTAATGTGGATAAGTGTGAGTTTATCCACTTTGGTAGCAAAAACAGGAAGGCAGATTACTATCTAAATGGCGTCAAGTTGGGAAAAGGGGAAGTACAACGGGATCTGGGGGGTCCTTATACATCAGTCTATGAAAGTAAGCATGCAGGTACAGCAGGCAGTGAAGAAAGCGAATGGCATGTTGGTGGGGTGGGAGATTGCAACCTTCACGTGGTCCGCCCTGTTTCGACAAATGCAATCAACCCGGTGTGCACAATCAAATAAGATCAAATAGAACAAGTTGTCCTACAACTTTAGGCTGTGCACGCCATATGCAAGAAGAAGAAGCATGTTGGCCTGCTTACATATAGGAGCAAAGAGGTCCTTCTGCAGTTGTACAAAGCCCTAGTGAGACCACACCTGGAGTATTGTGTGCTGTTTTGGTCCCCTAATTTGAGGAAGGACATTCTTGCTATTGAGGGAGTGCAGCGTAGGTTTACAAGGTTAATTCCCGGGATGGCGGGACTGTCATATGCTGAGAGAATGGAGCAGCTGGGCTTGTGCACTCTGGAGTTTAGAGGATGAGAGGGTATGTCATTGAAACATATAAGATTGTTAAGGGCTTGGACCCGTTAGAGGCAGGAAACATGTTCCTGATGTTGGGGGAGTCCAGAACCAGGGGCCACAGTTTAAGAATAAGGAGTGAGCCATTTAGAACGGGGGAGACGAGGAAACACTTTTCTCACAGAGAGTGGTGAGTCTGTGGAATTCTCTGCCTCAGAGGGCGGTGGAGGCTGGTTCTCTGGATGCTTTCAAGAGAGAGCTAGATAGGGCTCTTTAAAATAGCGGTCAGGGGATATGGGGAGAAGGCAGGAAACGGGGTACTGATTGAGGATGATCAGCCATGATCACATTGAATGCCGGTGCTAGCTCGAAGGGCCGAATGGCCTATTCCTGCACCTATTGTCTATTGTCTATTGTGCCTCAATATTTTAAAAATGGTAATGAAGGTAGAACAATAATCTATACATTGATGTTTAAAAGGAATTTGATCAAGTAGTTCAGCAGTTGCATCACAGCTCCAGAGACCGTGATTCAATCTTGACCTCGGATGCTGTCTTTGTGGAGTATGCATGTTCACTCTGTGACTGTATTCCCCTCCCAAAATCATACAGTTGAGTAGGTTAAATGGCTTCTGTAAATTGTACCTGTGGGTGGTCGCAGGAGACTTTGACAGGGGAGGGATGGGAATCATACTTGTGATTGTCAGAAGTGGATGTATGCATGGGAAAGGTTCAGTTGGAACAAGTGGAACTAACTTAGATGGGGCACCTTGGTGGGCATGGACAAGTTGGTCTGTCGATGCAGTATGACTCGATTACTCTATCAGGGGCGGAAATCGCTATCAAAACATGGGGGACACACAATTTTTTTGGCACACACACACGCGCGAGGCTTTGAAGGCTTCAGCCGTGGGCCCTGCTGGATGATAACATCGGGAGTTGACCTGGTTGGTGACCGACTCCGAACTTCCAGCAATAGCAGCTTCGTCCACCCCGAATCGTGGGGCTTCAATCAGCCCGTTTGCGGGGCCTTTCATCGTCCGGCGGGGCTTCAACATTGGAAGCCTCGATCGCCTCGATGCTGCAATTTGACCGCGGGGCGGTGGAAGATCCCACGGGCACGCCGGGCGATGAAAAGGTCCCGCGAACGGGCCGATTCAAGCTCCGCTCTATGATCTTTGCTCCACCAGGACGTCGCTCTCATCCAATCACCACGCTCTATCCTCAGTCAAACCCCCTACTTCCGCCTCTGACCGACACCTTCCCTCCTCCAATCATCGCGCTGAATCATCATGGTCCACCCCCCATTGCCTGCTGACCGACGTCTCTCTAGTCCAATCGGCGCCCTCGATCATCAGTCCCACCGCCACTGTCTCGCGGAAAACGGAGATATTTCATAGATTTTTCTTTCACCGAGTTTCAAAATCCGGATTACGAAACATGGGAGGGGATTCTCTCCCATCTCGCAAAACATTGGGGGGACGTGTCCCCCTGCCCCCCCCCCCCTGGGATTTTCACCCATGGACTCATATCCATTTGGCTTTGGTTTATGGAGATTAAAATTGATGCATCTTGTAAATCAAAATCCGGATTTTGCCAAACTTAAATAAAAACTGAAAATATCCCAAACTGAGTCAAAAATTGAAATCAAACATTTAAGATTCAATTATGATGTCACTTGGTTATGTGTCTATATGAGTGTTGTCTAATCTATGTTCTCAATATGGTTCACAGTCGCACAGTGGTTACATTATCAGACAAATATTACAGAGGCCTAGATTCACAATCGAGCAAACTCGAGTTTGACTTTACCTCCCACCACACTTACAGTGGAATATTAAGTCTGGTTGATAGATTGGATTAAAAATAAAATCCAGCCATTAATAACTTGACCACAAAAACTTAACTGGTTCATTTACCTGTTCACTGCCAAGTTTTATTTTCACTATTGGCCATGACCTGAGTACACTTGGGGTGGCACTCAACAGGTTAAACATAATGCAATAAAAAGGAACGGCAGAAGCTGGTTTATACCAATGATAGACAGAAAATGCAGGAGTATCTTAACGGGTCTGGCAGCATCTCTGGAGAAAATGCCAAAGACTTTCTCTCAGACAAGAAGAAAAAGGGTCCTGACCCGAAACATCACCAATATATTTTCTCCAGAGATGCTGCCTGGCCTACTAAGTTATCCAGCATTTTGTGTCTATGATTTATTAGCATTCTCTAATGGAAGATATCTTTTGTCCTTCTGACATTACCTGATTGTGACTCTAGACTACAGCAAAGTGATTTACTCTGAATTGCTCTCTGAAGTTCTGGGTAAGCCACACAGTTCAAAGACAATTAAGGATGGCCCTAAATGGTGCTTGCCAGTGGCATCTAACTTACTTAGACTTAGTTCCTCCCACACTGTTGAGTGTATTGGGCAGCAAGCTTTCGCCATTCTGTTCAGTTATGTGCGACGTCTTCCACCCTCGTTAGGCTTGCGTCCCGGGCTTCCAAATCCTTCGGGAATGTTCGCCTCCATGTGAGTTTTGGGTGGCCTCTTTTCCTTCGTCCATCAGGTTGCCATGTCATTGCTATCGTAGGTTCTGACGTTCTGGTGACATTCTGAGTACATGTCCTGCAAATTTCATCCTGCGTACCTCTATGTCCTGGCTGCGAGGCTTTGTTGCGGTTTCACGGTAGATCTCCTCGTTTGTTATGTGGTCTCTGTAGCTAGTCTCAGGATCTTCCTCAAGCAGCGTTGTTGGAATGCATCTGTAGATGATATATGCATGTGCCTTTAATATAGTGACCTCATCACTACTAACCACTCCCCATATCACAAGTATAACTACAACCTCCCCACCCACAGATCGCTCTCTAGTTCCTGTGACAGACACGTACAGCTAGTGCAATATGTAATGCTCCAGTATGAATAAAGATAGTAAAGTAACGATGTGTCGTTAGAACTTCATTACATGGTGTCATACCTCTTACCTTGCGCCTCCTGTCTATCGGTTTATCATTTAATTTTGTCCCAGTTTTTTGTTTCCCCAACCTTCTCATTTCCTCGTTATGGCCACTTCTGCCGTAAGCCTGATGTGCTCGTTTTAGATTCTGACATTGCCTATCGATGGGATGTCTTCAAACGTGATTTTGACCACTATGTCACGATCGCTCATCCTGCTGCCACCCAGAGCTCACAGCCTCTCTGCTTCTCAACTTGGCTGGTCCCGAGGCTCTGGCTCGATCAGACTTCTTCGTCTACGCTGAGGGAGAATCTGCTCGGGACCCGGTATGTCTGGTGGCTAAGTTTATTGCCATTTGTGACATTCCAACAAACTGCATCTTAGAACGTTTTAAACTGTTCGCGCGCGTCAGCTCCCTGGGGAATCTGCAGAGAACTATGTCGCTGCGCTGCGGCACCTGGCCAGGCGGTGCCGCCTCAACACGCTGACCCCCGAGGAGATTATTAGGGACCTTCTGGTTTACGGTCTCCGTGACGATAAGCTCAGGGACGAACTTTTGCGGAGGCCCGATCTGACTTTTAACGATGCAATGCACGCCACCCGCTTGGCTGAGGCTGTCACCTCGGCGGTGTCACCGGCTGACCATGATATTAACCTTGCCAGCACTTCCAGCCGTCTGATGAACACGCCCCGGTCGCGACCCCCGGGGTCGCTCACTGCTCAAGGGGGGACGTGCCCCGGGGTTCGGAACTGCTCCCGGGGGACGTGCCTGGCAAAGGTGCCCTAATTGTAACTTCACCACTCATCAATACAATGTATGCCCTGCCTTGGGTAAAACGTGTAATGTCTGCAAGAAATTGACCCATTTCGCTGCGGCCTGTCGTTCCCGTGGGAAGCCTTTCGCTGCTCCGAGGTGCATTTTAAACAACTTGGTACAAGCTGATAGTGAGCTCAGCTCCCCGTGCTATTTCGACGGACAGTCTGTATCTGAATCCGACTCCTCTCAGGGGGAGAACAGCCTGTTTACTGTGTTGGACGCACCCTGCTATGATAACAGACCCTTCAGTTCGAGTAACTGTGAACAACTCGACCTTCACTGCTAAGATTGATACCGGGGCGGTTGCGAACGTTATGTCAACAATACTCTTCAACAAGATAAGAACTAATGAGCAGGTTTTTTCTGACAGCTCAACTTTGCATGCTTACGGGGGAGGGGTGCTTACTCCTGTGGGAAAGGCTACGCTAAGCTGCAAGATACTGGAGTCCTCTCGGCCCCTCACTTTCTATCTCCTCGATCAAAAATGCATTACCCTGTTGGGTATCCAAGCATGCCAGGAAATGGGCTTGGTATCCTTCCACCGTGACATTCACCAGGTGCAGGGCCCTCATGGACCCGTTGGCCGAATACCCCGACCGCTTTGATGATGAGCTGGGCAAACTGCCCTGCAACTACAAGATTGCAGTAGACCCGCAAGATCGAACCAGTGGTCAATGCACCTCACCGTGTCTCCTTCCGCCATGAAGGCCAGAGTGGAGTCGACGCTACACACAGCATGGTAAAAATGGGCATCCTAAAAGCGGTCATGGAGCCCACCAGGTGGGTCTCCACCATGGTTGTTGCCGCGAAAAAGGACAAAAGCGAGATACGCATTTGCATCAACCCCAAAGACCTCAACCTGGCCATTAAACGCCCACACTACCCTATGAGAACGGTAGAGGAAGTCGCTGCACAGGTTGTGTGCCAAAAGCTCCTTCTGGCAAATACCACTTGACGAGCAGTCCTCCATCTTGACAACTTTCGCCACCCCCTTCGGCAGATTTCGGTTTCTCCGAATGCCATTCGGAATCAACTCTGCCAGCGAGGTATTCCAACGGACAATGGAACAGTTGCTTACCGATCTACCGTGCGCCATCATCGTTGACGACATCCTCGTTTACGGTAAGGATGTCGCCGAACACGACTTCAACCTCCGCCAGGTCCTAGACCGGGCCCGGGAAATCAACTTGAAACTGAACCCCAAGAAGTGCCGATTTCGCGTCCCGGAGGTCACCTATGTTGGACATGGCACGACCACTATTTTCAGGTCGCTCACCCGCGGACATCCTGGGGCCGAAGCCACCGTCTCACGCCCAGAGCCAGTTCTATTGGCCTGGTATGGCCCAATACATCCAGGAGAGGGTCTCCTCGTGTTCCACCTGCAACAGTCTCGCCCCCCACCAGCAGCGTCAGCCGCTTCTGCAGCAGCCTGCCCCCAAACTGCCCTGGATGGCGGTTGCCGTCGACATTTTCGAGTGGCGGGGCAAACACGTCCTGGTTCACGTTGACTCCTACTCCAGCTGGTTCGAGGTCGACCGGCTGCACTCCCTAACCTCTTCGGCCGTCATCGACAGGTTAGGCCATCATTTTTGCACATTTGGCCCGCCGGCAAGCCTGCAGTTGGACAATGGCAGCCAGTTTACGAGCTCCGAGTTTAAAGCTTTCGCTTCCAGATGGGAACTTCCACCATTTCACCAGCAGCCCGGAGTACCCGCAAAGCAACGGTCTGGCCGAGCGTGCCGTCCGCAGTGCAAAGAACTTGCTGGAACAATGTTGTTTATCCAACTCCAATTTCTATCTGGCCCTCCTCAACCTCCGCAACATCTCCCGCGACTCTGCATGGGTTCCCCCTGCTCAGCGGCTCATGTCTCGCGCTACCAGACTCCCCGCTCCCTGTGGCCCAGCGCTCCCTCATAACCGTCTGTCCTCATGCCTGCTGCTGTTCAGAACGCATTGCCTTCAGGCACGATGTCCAGAAGCGTTCCCATGACAGGTCCTGCCACCCACTGCTGCGCCTCTTCCCCAGTCAAGTTGTCCGCACGCAGACCCCTTCCGGGCACTCCAAGCTCGCTACCATCATCGCTCTGCGGGGTCGCCCAGGTCTTATCTCGTCGACCATGCGGGAACCATTTACCGACGGTCCCCGCCAGCACCTTCGGTTCGTCAACGAGCCGCGGCTGCCTGCCGCGGATCACTTTGCTCCCCCACTGCAGTTTCCGTGTCCGGGCGATGCTCTGCCCGTCCTTCCTAACATGCAACGGTCTACACCATGTCAACTCCTCCGTCCCACCCTACTCCGGCTAGTCCTCACTCGCCTGCCCGCGCTCTGCCCGCTCCTGATCCCGCATCACCTCCGGTTCTCTGGTGCCGCGGTCTTCTCCGTCTCCTCCCGTTTCCCCCTTTCCGGTTCGTCTGTCCCCATCGGTGCCTCTTCTTCCTGACGGAAGGGAGGATGGCGAGATGCGAACCCGGTCGGGACGTGTTGTCAAACCGCCTGTCCGCTATGGAGATTTTGTTTAACCGTCCTAGCGCATGAGCCGTGTCGCCCTGTCACTATTGTATTTGCCTGTCGTTCCCAAGGGGAAGGATGTAGATGATATATGCATGTGCCTTTAATATAGTGACCTCATCACTACTAACCACTCCCCATATCACAAGTATAACTACAACCTCCCCAACCCACAGATCGCTCTCTAGTTCCTGTGACAGACCACGTACAGCTAGTGCAATATGTAATGCTCCAGTATGAATAAAGATAGTAAGTAACGATGTGTCGTTAGAACTTCTTTACAGCATCCAATTTCTTTTTCATCTTCACATTGATTTTCCATGTCTCACTGGCATAGAGGGCTAGCGGGAGGACTATGGACTGGAAGAGCTTGACTTTTAGCATCTTGGTTATCCCGCCACTAGACCATATTGGCTGCATTTGTCTGAAGACTGATGCAGCTTTACAATTCGGGAGTTGATATCGACCTCTACATCTCCATCTGCTGTGAACATGCCGCAAGATAGGTAAATCTTGTGGCGTTTTCCACAGGTTCCCATTGATTATCAGTTGGTCTATTGGCTGCTGGTCTCCAGTCTGCATGGCCTTAGTCTTCTGGCAGCTGATCTTAATCCAACATTTGATGCATTCTCCTCCAGAGTGGTTGTCATCTCTTGAAGGGTGTGTCTCGACTCTGCTAGTAGGTGCAATGTCATTGGCAAAATCTAGGTCTGTGAGGCGTCTACCTGTTCTCCACGGTATTCCAAAGTCAGGTTTGTTCATTGTCTTCTGTATGAAGTAGTCGATTGTGACAATAAACAGTAAGGGGGATAGAAGGCATCGAGAATTGAATAAAATGTCATGTCTGCTTAAGGAGTTAGCATTGCAAACTGTGAGTGAGGAACTATTATTTATTGCTCATATTGAGGTAATTCTGATCGGTTAGACTGCGAAGTATTGAAACTATTTCCATCCTCTCTCTGCAGTGGAAGTGGCCCGAAGACGAACAAGGTAAGACTCATAATAGCAAACATTGCAATTAGTATAGAGTTAATACTAGTGGAGGAACTCAATGGGTCGACCGGCATTTGAGGAGGACCTTTTCTTCAAATTGAGTCAGAAGAAAGGGCCTGACTCAAAGTGTCCTGGCAGAACTATATAAAATTATGAGAGGCATAGATAAGGTAGATAATCAGAACCTTCCTCCCAGGGTGAAAATATCAATGACTAGAGGACATGGCCATAAGGAAAGAGGGGGAAGGTTTAAAGGAGATGTGGGTTGGGGGGGTCATTTTTATACAGAGTGGTGGG
>CM075979.1:74278055-74429667 GCA_038087875.1 Malacoraja senta | reverse complement strand
TAATGGCATTGTGAACATGCCTGTGGCCTCGTCATGTCTTATAAAACATTCCGTAGGACAGTCATGTATTTTGTTATGCATCTCCATCTCTTGGCTGTTATTTGTATTGTTGAGCCTGCTAGCTCACTTACAGAAATACACATTTGACCTGCTTCATAAAACGGGTTACTTTGTTCAATTGCACCATGTTTCAGAATCATATACTCTTTCCGCAGGATGTCCTGAGTCTTTCAGATGAATGTGCTCCATATGAGCTGTATTTTCCATGTAAAATGCATGTAATGTCAGTAGCTATGTCTTACTGACTATTGAATAGTTGACAAATGCAGACGTTGATTAGTAAAACCTGCAAACAGGTAGATTGCCAACATAATTCCAGGGTGAGGAATTACGTGGACTGGATTGAAAGAACTTTGGCCAATAACAACAGAGGAAAGCACTGGAATGGTGTTCTGTTTCGAGTTCAAGTACCAGAAGCTAAATGAAAGAACAAGATAAAAGCTTTTGATATATTAGTGAGTTGTAAATTGAAGTAAGCACAAGTGGAATGGGGAGCTGAGTAAATGAATCAAGGAGATTGTTACTGGTTCTAGGTCGTGGGGCACTGGTTACAGTGCTGTGATGGGGAAAAAAGTGTGCTACAGGGGTAGGCTCCAGCAAGCCAGGCTGGGACTGAGTCTGTGGAATGGATGGCCAGTTAGACACAAAGATTTGCAAATTAGTGTAGAGTGGGGTAGGACTATGGAGAGAAAGATAGCATCAATAATAGCTGTAACTCAAATAGGAGGGTGGCACAGCGATGCAGCGACGCGGTAGAGTTGCTGCCTTACAGTGGCAGAGACCCGGGTTCTATGCTGACTACAGGTGCATGTCTGTATGGAGTTTGTACGTTCTCCCTGTGACCATGTGGGATTTTTCCGGGTGCTCCAGTTTCCGTCCACATTCCAAAGACGTGCAGGTTTGTAGGTTAATTGGCTTCTGTAAATTGTCCCTAGCCTGTAGAATGGTATTAGTGCATTGGGAATCGCTGGTTGGTGCAGACTCGGTGGGCTGCAGGGCCTGTTTCCATGTTGTATCTCTAAACTAAACTAAACTAAACTAAAATAAACTAAAGGAAAGGCGGAAGAGAGTGGGGCCAGAGGCTGAAATGGTACTTCCAGGTCATACTTCACGGTCACATAACCTCAAATGTGTCCCCAAATTCTCCTTCTCCCCCTGAATTCTACCCCTCATCCACACACGCGGGGGCAATTTATAGTGGTCAATCAACCACCAACCCACGTGTCTTGTGGGAGAAAACTGCAGCACCCCGAGGAAACCCGCTCAGATACAGGGTAAACGGGTAAACTCCACACAGACTGCTCCAGCGATCAGGATTGAGCACTGGTCTCTGGAACGGTGAGGCACCTGTGGAACCCTAACAGTCCCAGAACTCAGGTGGAAATTACAATGGGAGATTCCAAAACAAGACTTATTCCTCAAAATGTAATAAACGAAGAAGTGACTTGATCAAAGTTTTCAAGATTTCCTGTAGATTGGAGATTATGTTCTGTAAATTACAACTAGAGTTTTCAAGAGTGAAGAGTTAAGGGATTGTCCCACGAGCATGCGACTGCATGCGGCTAGCGCGACCTAACGTGGTCGCTTGAGCCGTGCGGCCTCGCGGGGCCGGTCCCACTTCGATCGCCGGAGCCGCATGGAGTTGTGCGGAGCTGGTCCCGACATCTCGCGGGGCTCCGAAAAACTGACAGTGTTCAAAAATTCCGTGCGGCAAAGGCCTGCCGGCCCGCTGTCGCATGGAGGCCGCATGCACCGCCTCGATGCCGCACGCACCGCCTCGACGCCATACGCAGCGTCTTGATGCCGAATGCAGCGTCTTGATGCCGTATGCAGCTTCTTGACGGCGTACGCCTTGCACGTGGTGTTGGGCGATGATGTCATCGCCCGGCGTGCCGTTGCGTGATGACGTAACCGCCCGACGCCGTGTGACGTCCAAATTCAGTCAGCCCGCCTCCTGCCCAGCTGATTGGTGAGTATGATGTCGGGACCAGCTCCGCACAACTCCAGACGGCTCCGCGGTTGGAAGTGGGACCGGCCCCGCGAGGCCGTACGCCTCAAGCCACCACGTTTGGTCGCGCTAGACGCATGCAATCGCATGCTGGTGGGACAGGCCCTTTACAAAAGGCTTCTACACACAAAGTACTTACTCTGCTCTGCCAAGGACAATTGACATTAGATTGTTGGTTTAGTTTGTGGCTTGGAGCCTATCCTGAAAATATTTTTATACCAAACACAGCAGCCATGCACCAATAACTTTACACTTCACGCAAGTCAAACAGTTCAGCCCCACTCCCCACACATGAGTATGTGATCCAGCTGGCAACTCAGAGCACTGCAGGGGGAATTCTGCACTCTCTGAGCTCCTGCTTTTCTGATATTAAACCCAGGCCCCGCAAGATGGTCAAAATCGCACAAAACCCTTGCAATATTCTCCCTGTCCTCTGGTCTTCATCCGTGGTGCATCGCACAATACTGCTGTTGAAGCTTGTTCTGATGGCAGCCTTGTTCCCGATATCACCAGAACGACTAAACACCACGGCTACTGAGAAGCAGTAAAGTCCTTCACTGAAAGTCTGTGCCAGGAACACTGAAAATGGGGGCAAATTGTAATTTTTCACTGGGACTTTGCTTGGTATCCATCTTTGCAGCCTTCAGCACTTTGGACCCACTTTTCCTCTGCTGTCTCTGCAGAATTCATATGTTTCAGATAATTAATTAATTAATTGCTGACAACTTTGATATATAACATCAGTCTGGATTTTTCTTTTGTGGAATTAATACTTCAATTTTTATTATTACAGGCAATGACCAAATCTCCTGGTGAATCTCCTGGTGAGTAAATTTTCATTTATAACGGTGAATAAGCATGTACAGTATACAATATATATAAGCATTGTTTTGATGATTATACAATTTGTATACTGTACATGCTTATTCACTGTTATAATAGAAAATGTACATCTTGTTTTAACAGTCTTTATTATCATTATTTGTTTTTTATATTTTTGCATTCATCAGATCATCTGGACTCATTAACACCATCCATCTCTCTGTCTGTCACTCTCTGTCTCTCTGTGTCGCTCTCTGTCTCTGTCTCTCTCTTTCTCACTAGAGATACAACTCAGCAGGTCAGGCAGCATCCGTGGAGAGGGAAACAGTGTTCATGTTTAAGGTTTGTAAGAATTGGGGAAAGTTAGAAATAAATGTGCAATGGGGGTGTCTGTGATGAAGTGAAGGGTAAGAGGGATTGACAAACATAAGAGAGCTTGCAGGAGGGTGTTCCTGGAAGAGGCGGAATGGGAGAAGACAAATAAAATCTGGAATTAATTAAATCTAAATTTCAAGGGCACGGATTACTAATAATCTGAATTGATTACTGATGTCACGATGAGACAATGTTTCAGTCATAGAGTCATTGAATGGTTCAGCATGAAAATAAGCCTATTGGCCAACCAATTCTTCCCTGACCATCAATCTTACATCTACACGAATCCTACATTAATCCCAATTTGTATACTCCTCTCATCAACCCCCCTCTCCCCGCCCCAAGTTTTACCACTCACCTGCATGCTAGGAGGAACTTAAAATGGCTAATTATCCTTCCATCCTGTACATCTTTAGGATGTGGGAGGAAACTTGAGTACCTGGAATCACCAGGCAACTGACAACTCCACACAGACAGCACCTGTGGCCGGGATTGAACCTGCGATTCTGCAGCTGTGAGGCAGCGACTCTATCAGCTGCGCCAGTGTGCCAAGCTTAAATGCTGCTGGGACAGTATACAAGGTCAAACACACCAGCGTCAGAGCTAGATGGAAAAATAAATTTGGGAGTATTTGCCTCCTCCTCTGACACCAGACATCAGAAAAAAACAATCAATGAGAAGCACAAAGGACAGAGTATCATCGAAAGCTTCCTCAGTGTCATCCCATTCAACGGTGCCAAGGACATGAAAGAGATGGTGACTACTGCAAAACAGCAGCAACAACACCATAGCAACATTTTTGCAGTGAACTGTCAGAAAGGTCTTCATGAAACTATTCTCAAACTGAAATTTGGCAAAATTTGACATTAAGTCACAAAATGAGTTGCCCGAGCAGGTAGGCAAAGAGATATAATGCAGGGCTAGTTTTAAAGAGAGTCATAAGGAGCAGTAACTAAGTTGGAGAGTCTTAAGGATGCAATTCCAGAGCATGGTGTGATTATAGGATGATTAAACTCCAGAAACCACCAGGGGGGCAGCACGAGTACATGCAGAGCTCCAACACAGCCCCTTCATGGAGGAGATTGTGAAAGGCAGTGGAGGCGGGGATGAGGATTGGTGGATGTGCTTGTGGGGAAACCAAAAAGAAGGGTGAAAATGATAAAAATATGGAATGTCGTAGGTCAGCAAGCTAATCAATGATTGGTGCACAAACTAGGAGCAAGTTAAAATATGGGCAGCAAAGTCCTCACTAATAGTTGCGATGTGCTTCATTTGAGAGACCTGCCCCCAGATAGTGGGTTATAAATGTGGAAACAGAGCCTTCATCCAGACGCCTTCACTAATCCCATGGTTTGTTGTGAAGTTGGCAGAGTGGTGTATGGGCAGAGAGAGTAGTCATGGTACCTGTCCTATTCACTCGGTCTGGGTCCCTCCTCATTTTATTAAATCAACTGTTAATCTCAATATTATTGTCAAGTGTAAATAGGCGGTCAGAGAGCTGACTGTGATCTTATACTGTGTCTCCTTTATTGAACATAGTTGCCCTGAGTAAAGCTGACCTAATGATGTTTCTGGCTTTGCATATGGAAAAATCTCCCTTATGCAAGGAACCGAAAGAAAGGGCAAGCTTAAAGTAAGTGCTCAGAATGTAAGAATGTAGGAGTTGTCAGTCTGGGGACAACACCTTATCTAATGGTTTGCTTTCATTAACCTTAGAAAACCTTTTAGATTTGTTAAAATTGTTTTATCTTCCATAAGCCATATTGCCTCCACCCATTCAAGTGTCTGGATGCTTTGGGTGCAGAGTTACCACTTCCTTAACGATGATCTGACAATTTCCCAACAACTGATGGGTGCTTTCCCACACTCTCCCTACTGATTAACTTGCATGTGGATTCTGAAAATGACTGGGATAAACCGGGAATTTGATGAATAATCTCTTATCCTGCCCTTTCTTCATCATTGTGAACGACCTTGTCCCTCAGGCTCTTGGCACCATGCTGGTTCTGGTAAATGTTGTAACTAAGAGTCAAAATATTTGTTAGAGCACTGGCTGATTGGATTCATGTCAGCACCATGTATTATCAACCATTTAGTCACTGCCCTTACATTCAGCCTCACTTAACCTCTGCCTCCCCACTCCCCTCACTCTCCCCTCATACATCCCACCCCTTCCTCCCTCACACTCCCTCACTCATTCTCAACCTTCTCCCTCCCCTGTAATTCTTCCTCAACTCCCCCCAATTCCCCTCCACACAGCGTCCCTCATGGTGGTGCGTATACCACTTTCTTAGTATTCATTAACACATTGACATCCTTGACAATGCATTTGTCCCCAACACCATTCATTGACCCTCCAGTGCAGTATGTTGGGACCACAGATGGATGTGGGGAGATTGAAGCATGCACAAATGTTTGGGCCCTGTTCGAAAAATAATTCTGGATTCTTAGTTGTGGTGGGCTCCAAGACCAGTGACTGATGTCTGTGGACCCCATGTCCAGTGATGGTGTCTGTGGACCCCAAGTCCAGTGATGGTGTATGTGGATCTCAAGATCAGTGACTGATGTCTATGGACCCCAACACCAGTGATGGTGTCTGTAGACTCTGAGACTGGTGACTGTTATCCATAGACCTCAAGACTAGTGACTGGTGTTTGTAAACCCAAAGACCAGTGACTGATCTGTGGACCCCAAGACCAGCGACTGGCATTTGTAGACCACAAGATCAGTGATGTGTCTGTGGACCCCAAGATCAGTGACGTGTATGTGGACCCCAAGATCAGTGACTAGTGTCTGTAGACTCTGAGTCTGGTGACTGATATCCATAGACCTCAAAACCAGTGACTGGTGTTTGTAAACCCCAAGACCAGTGACTGATGTCTATGCACCTCAAGACCAGTAGACTCTGAGACTGATGACCAATATCCCTATACCCGAAGACCAGTGACTGATGTCTCTAGACTGAAGTCTGTAGAGATGGTTGAAAGCTTCATATTCCTAGGAGAAAAATGTCATAAGCAACTTGTCTTAGACCACCCATATCGAAGCAGTGGCCAAGAAAACACAACACCTCTACTTCCATTTAAGGCTTAGAGAGTTTGGCATGTCACCAACAACTCTCACCAACTTCTGCAGATGTGCCGTAGAAAGTATTTTATCACGATGCATCACAGCATAGTTTGGGAACAGCTCCATCCAAGACCGCAAGTCAAGTCAAGTCAGTCAAGTCACATTTATTTATATAGCACGTTTAAAAAACAACTCTCGTTGGCCAAAGTGCGTTACATTTGTTATAAGAATAGCACAACAAAACAAACTACATACATATATACTTGTAGCCCTCACTCAGAGGACGTCAGGAAAGGCTTGGGAGTATAGATAAGTCTTTAGTCTTGACTTAAAAGAGTCGATGGAGGGGGAGTTCTGATGGGAAAGGGGATGCTGTTCCACAGTCTAGGGGCTGCAACCGCAAAGGCGCGGTCGCCCCTGAGCTTATGCCTGGACCGTGGGATATTCAGCAACCCCAAGTCGGCCGATCTGAGGGGCCTGGAGGTGGAGTGGTGGGTGAGAAGACTTTTTATGGAGGTGGGGGCAAGCCCATTGAGTGCTTTGTAGACATGGAGGAGGATCTTGAAATTTATACGGAACCGCACAGGGAGCCAGTGGAGAGAGGCCAGGATCGGGGTGATGTGGTCCCTTTTTTGGGTGCCCGTCATGAGTCTCGCTGCGGTGTTTTGGACCAGTTGCAGGCGGGACAGGGAAGATTGGCTGATGCCAGTGTAAAGGGAGTTGCAGTAATCTAGGCAGGAGGAGATGAATGTGTGGATGATCTTTTCCAGGTCATCAAACTGGAGGAATTGTTTTATTTTAGCTATCGTCCGAAGCTGAAAGAAGCTAGCTTTTACCACGGCATTGACTTGTTTGTCAAATTTCAGTGCTGAGTCAAATATCACGCCAAGGTTTTTGACGTGAGGTTTGAGTAGCGGGGTAAGGCTTCCAAGGCTGCCTGCTATCATTTTGATTGAGTCCGAGGGGCCGAGAAGGATGACCTCAGACTTACTCTCGTTTAGTTGGAGGAAGTTCTGGGCCATCCAACACTTTATATCCTCGAGGCAGTGGGTAAGGTTAAACAGATTTGATTGTTTTTTGGGCTTCAGGGGGAGATAGAGTTGTGTATCGTATGAGTAGCAATGGAAGGAAATGCCGTGCCTTTCAATGACTTGGCCTAAGGGGAGCATATACAGGGAAAAGAGAATGGGGCCAAGGATGGAACCTTGTGGAACCCCACAGCAGAGATTAGCTGGGGAGGAGAATGAGTTGCCTATGTTAGTCGAGAAACTCCTACCTTTGAGGTAGGAGATGAACCAGCTCAGGGCAGTGCCATCAATACCAACCCCATACCGGAGATGGTCAATTAGGATGGTACGGTCGACAGTATCAAATGCTGCGCTGAGGTCAAGAAGGAGCAGAATTGCACAGTCGCCGGAGTCAACGGTGAGCAGTAGGTCATTGTGTACCTTCAACAAGGCAGACTCTGTGCTATGGTGAGCCCTGAAACCTGATTGGAAAGTTTCCAAGATAGTGTTTTGGTGAAGGTAAGGTATAAGTTGACTTAAAATTACCTTTTCAAGGGCTTTTGAGAGGAAAGGCAGTTTAGAAATGGGTCTGTAGTTGCTTGGCAAGGTGGGGTCGAGGTTAGGTTTTTTCAGGAGTGGTTGGACCACCGCATGCTTGAAGCAGGTAGGTACAGTGCCAGTGACCAGAGAGCTGTTGAAGATGGCGAGGATGCTGGGACAAGCTGTTGTAATGACATCCTTTAGGAGGGCAGAGGGGACAGTGTCGAGGGGGCAGGTAGTATGTTTCATGGTGGTGATCAGTTTTACAAGGGAGGGTAGAGTAACAGGTTGGAAACTGTCTAATTTTGAAGAGCAGACCAAGTAATTTCAGAGAATGTGGACACAGGCCAGACCAGTACACAAACCAAACTCACTTCCATTGACTCCATTTACATCTCGTTCTGCCTCGGCAAGACTACCAGCATAATTATGGAAGAGTCTCACCCCGGTCACTCCCTCTTCTGCCCTCTCCCATCAGGCAAGAGGTTTAGAAGTGTGAAAACACACACCTCCAGATTCTTCCCAGCTGTTATCCGGTAACTGAACCATTCCATCAACAACTAGAGAATGGTCCTGAGCTACTCTCTACCACATTGGACACCCTCGGATTATCTTTAATCAGACTTCACTGGACTTTATCTTGGACTAAACGTTATTCCCTTGTATCTGTACACTGCGGATGGCTCGACTGTAAATATGTATTGTCTTTCTGCTGACTGGTTAGCACGCAACAAAAGCTTTTCACTGTACCTCGGTAAATGTGACAATAAACTAAAATAAGCTAAGCTAGACCCTGATAGGTGAATCATGGCCATAGGGCTCTGAAGTGAGAGTCTTCAGCTGTATGTTGGGCAGCAAAAATTCAGTCACAGATTGAGACTCTCTCCATGTTGTTCTTCAAACATTTCCATTCTGGGCAAGCCACAAGGCTGATTACACAGACCACCCCATGCATTACAGCTGTTCAGGTTTCGGAAATTTATCTCCCTGGACCGCTGGAGAGAACCCGACCCGACTGGGAATCAAAGATACTGTACCTGGAAACACCTCCGGAACCGACGAGCAGGATTTCCCGGGTGCAACGGAGCTGGAGCTGCCGTCTGGGAGGGAATTCCTTATCGGAACGGAGCTGGAGCTGCCATCTGCAAGGGAATCCCCAGGCCAGCACAGGTTCGCAGAAACAGCAGGTACAGTAAGTACAGTACCTGGAAACAATGGGGAAGCCTCCATTGTGTCCGGAAACATGGCCGAAGGGCAGGACTTCAGGTCAGACTGAAGCGCAGGGGACTTCAGCCCCTTCTCACTACTATCCTACTGGCCAACGTACAGTCCCTTGAAAATAAAGTGGAGGACTTAAGGGCAAGACTGCTTTATCAAAGGGAGCTGAGGGAATGCTCTGTGTTCTGTTTCACAGAGACATGGCTCACCCCCAGCTCCACAGACTCAGTGGTCCAGCCTGAAGGGTTCTCCATCAACCGTATGGACCGTACACTGGCATCTGGGAAAGGGAGAGGAGGGGCATCTGCCTCATGGTCAACTCTGTGTGGTGCTCAGACATGGCAGTCCTGTCCAACTCCTGCTCTCCACACCTCGAACATCTGGCGGTGAAATGCCGTCCCTTCTACCTTCCGAGGGAATTCACCTCCATCATTCTGACCGCGGTCTACATCCCACCCCAGGCAGACGTCCGTCTGGCACTGGAGGAGCTGCACGCCATGGTCAACAAACACCAGACGTCTTACCCCAAAGCGTTGACCACCATAGCTGGGGACTTCAATATAGCAAACGTTACGAAATCGCTCCCTAACTTCCACCAACATGTCTCCTGCTGCACCAGAGGACCAAACACCCTCGGCCACTGCTACACCACCATCAAGAATGCCTCTATTCCTCTATCGCTCTATTCCTCGCCCTCACTTCGGTAAATCCGACCATACCGCGGTGCTGCTTCTTCCTGCCTACAGGCAGCAATTAAAGAGTGCACCCCCAGAGGTGAGGACTGTACAGATCTGGTGGAAGGGGGTGGGGGGGGGGGGGAAGGGGCAGAGGAACAACTCCAGGACTGTTTGGATTCTGTAGACTGGGCAATGTTCAGGGACTCGGCAACGGACCTGAACGAATAAGCCACAGTCGTTACAGACTTCATAAAGAAATGTGTGGAGGACTGCATCCCAAAAAAAAGCTTCAGAGTATTTCCCAATCAGAAGCCTTGGATGAACTTTGAGATCCGCACTCTCCTGAAGATCAGAAGCATCATGTCTACAAGAAGTCCAAATACGACCTTGGTAAGGCCATCAAAAAGGCCAAAAGGGATTTCTGCTCCAAGCTGGAGGATAAGACAGATGTTCGGCAGCTGTGGCAAAATCAGGAGGTAGCTCGAATGTCGGCATGGCATCACTCCCTGACGAGCTCAATGCGTTTTACGCACGCTTTGATAGGGAGAACACTGATGTGCCTTCTCGAGCCCCCATTCGCTGTGATGGTATTTCAGTCAGTCACAGAGGCCAGCGTCAGAAAATCCTTCAGAGGGGTGAACCCTCGAAAAGCGCCTGGACATGGTGGTATACCCGGTCGTGTTCTAAAAACGACTGGAGTTTTTACGGAGTTGGAGTTTTTAACGGACATTTTCAACCTCTCACTTCTAAGGTCTGAGGTTCCCACCTGCTTTAAAAGGACATCAATTATACCGGTGCCCAAGAAGAGCAAGGTGACGTGCCGCAACGACTATCGACCAGTGGCACTAACGTCGGTGGTGATGAAGTGCTTTGAGAGGTTGATCATGGCGCAAATCAACTCCTACCTCGACAAAAACCTGGACCCACTGCAGTTCGCTCACCGCCACAACAGATCAACGGTGGATGCGATCTCTCTGGCTCTCCACTCCGCTCTGGACCACTTGGACAACAAAAACTCATATGTCAGGCTGTTATTCATTGATTACATTAATAGCCCATTATCTGTTTATTTGCACTTTATCTGTTTTATTTATTCATGTGTGTATATATTTATACAATGGTATATGGACTCACTGATCTGTTCTGTATTCTTGCCTTCTATATTCTGTTGTGCTGAAGCAAATCAAGAATTTCATTGTCCTATCTGGGACACATGACAATAAACTCTCTTGAATCTCTTGAATCTTGAATCTTAATCCAAGCTGCATTCTGGTAAACCTCCTCTACACTCTTTCCAAAACCTCCCAATCCTTTTCATAATGAGGCAACCGGAACTGCACATAATACACCAAATGTAGTCTAACCAAATTCTTATAAAGCTGTAACATGACTTCCTGGCTCTTACACTCAATGCCCTGACCGATGAGGGCAATCATTCCATACAGTTTCTTTACCACTCTATCTACTCTGTTGTCACGTTCAGGTAGCTATGGACTTGGACACCAATACCTCTTTGTCTATCCATCTGTTAGGGG
Source organism: Malacoraja senta (assembly GCA_038087875.1). NCBI lineage: Eukaryota > Metazoa > Chordata > Chondrichthyes > Rajiformes > Rajidae > Malacoraja > Malacoraja senta. Next base: position 74,418,356 of record CM075979.1, on the reverse strand, counting down.
TCATGCCATTAATTATATACTTTCCCCTTACATTCGACCCCCCAAAGTGCAACACCTCACGCTTGTTTAGATTAAACTATATCTGCCATTTGCCCACCTATTTCAATAATTGATCTATATCCCGCTGTAAACTTTGATAGCCTTCCTCACCATCTGCAACTCCACCAGTTTTGGTATTGTCTGCAAACTTATTAATCAACCTATCTTCATTTACGTCTGTGTTGTTCATATATATCACAAACAAAAGAGGTCCAAGCACAGATTCCTGCCGATCTCCATAGGTCATAAACCTCCAGGCAAAATAATACCCTTCCATCCCAAACTGCTGTCGTCCACGAGTAAGCCATTTCTGAATCCAAATGCCCAGCTCACCTTATTTCATTGAAGATTTACATCATCAACACTACCCACAGCCCCACTTAATTCTGGGGCATTAGCAAACTTGGAAATGTTACATTTGGTCTCTGTCAAGTTATTGATATAGTTGGGGCACATGCATTGATCGCCATGATGACTACTTGCCAGCCACTAGTCATCCCGAGAAGGTCTCGCTTACTCCTACTCTCAGTTTTCTATCTGTTAACCAACCCCCCAAGGTGTGTGTGTGCCTCTGTTGCTTTTTCCAAACTCCCCTCCCCCACCTGACTCAATCTGCCAATCAACCCTCCTCACCGAGGGGTGGCACAGTGGCACAACTGATAGCGCTGCTGCCTCAGAATACCAGAGACCTGGGTTCGATCCTGACCTTGGGTGCTTCCACGTTCTGCTTATGATTGTGTGGCAGAGGCCGGTAACCTTGTCCTGCATAGGGGCCGGGACGCATGTCTTTGAGCGGATGGCGGGCCACATCTATCACGTGTACACGTCCCTTTGAGGACGCCACCCAGAGCACTGGCCCCTAGTTACGGGTGCTCACGAACATGGCGTACCTACGGACCATTGCCTTGGCTCTGTCCTGAAGGCGGTGGCTCAAATACTTACATTCACTCGTCCCCGGCCTATCGACAACCCCGATCCCGACAGTGAAGCCCAGACACAGAAGGTGCGCGGCCGTGCCGGCGGCTTTGCGCAGGATGCGATACAGCCAGAGCTCGGCGCTCGGCCATGCTTGGTGCTGCTCGGCGCACGGGACTCGGTGCTGCTCGGTGGCATTGCGGCCGCCAGCGCAGGCCTCCTTGCATCAATGCGCCTGGGCTCTGCGATCTCGGGCCCAGGATGTACCAGAGATGACGGAAGTCTGCGGGCCGGATAAATACAGGAAAAAAAATACATCTGCGGGCCGGATGATTTCGGATTTCGGATATCGCCCGGGGGCCATAGGTTGCCGACCCCCATTGTGTGGGTTTCCTCGGGATGCTCCGGGTTCATAGAACATAGAAAAAGTACAGCATGGGAACAGGCTCTTCGGCCCACAGTGTCCACACTGAACACAATGCCAAGGAAAACCAATTGTATCTACCCACACACGAGCAATACCCCTCCATTCCCTACACATCCTGAAGACGTGTGTTTGTTAGTTAAAGAAATTAGACACAAAATGCTGGAGTAACTCAGCAGGCAGCATCTCTGGATAGAAAGAATGGGTGATGTATTCGGTCGAGACCCTTTTTCAGACTGAGACAGGGGAGAGGGAGATACAGAGATAAAGAAGTGTAAGGTGTGAAAACGAGACAAAGGGGATGGATATCAAGGGAAATGTGGGATAGATTGTTAGGAGAAGGTAACAACAAAGCAAACAGATAAAATGTACACAAGAATAGTCAGACTGGTCGGAGAACGGGGAAGGGGGGAGGGTTGGAGAGAGAAGGAAAGCAAGAGTTACTTGAAGTTAGAGAAGTTAATATTCATACCGCTAGGGTATAAGCTGCCCGAGCGAAATATGAGGTTTTGTTCCTCCAATTTGTCCTGGGCCTCACACTGACAATGGAGGAGACAAAGGACAGAAAAGTCAGTGTGGGATTGGGAGGGGGAGTTAAAGTGTTTAGCAACTGGGGAATCAGGTAGGTTTAGGCGGACTGAGCAGAGGTGTTCAACGAAATGATTGTCGAGCCTGCGCTTGGTCTCGCCAATACATAGCAGTCCACACCTGGAACAGCGCATGCAGTAGACGAGGTTGGAGGAGGTACAAGTAAACTGCTGCCTCACCTGAAAAGACTGTCGGAATCCTTGGACGGAATCGAGGGGGGAAGTAGAGGGACAGGTGTTGCATCTACTGCGGTTACATGGAAAAGTACCTGGGGAGGAGGTAATTTGGGTAGGAAGAGTCGAGTTCGCCTCGGAGTTGCGGAGGGAACGGTCTTGCGGATAGGGGTGGAGATGGGAAGTTGTGGCTAGTGGTGGGATCTCGTTGGAAGTGTTGAAAATGTCGGAGGATTTTGTGCTGTATGCGATGGCTGATGGGGTGAAAGGTGAGGACTAGGGGGACTCTGTCCCTGTTGCGACTGGGGGGAGGGGGAGCAAGAGCGGAGCTGCGGGATATCGAGGAAACCCTTGTAAGGGCCTCGTCTATGATGGAAGAGGGGAACGTCTGTTCCCTAAAGAATGAGGACATCTGAGATATCCTGGTATGGAACACGTCATCTTGAGGAATTGGGAGTAGGGGATAGAGTATTTACAGGAAGCATGGTGGGAGGAAGTGTACTTTAGATAGCTGTGGAGGTCAGTAGCTTTGTAATAAATATGTTAAATTGGACTTTGCCTTCTCAACACATATTGTGAGCCCATTAATTAACTTTTAACCCTGAAGCAATCTATTTTCCATTAGGTGGTGTTCAGCACGTTTGTTATTGGCCTAACCTGGAGGTGGAAGTGGAAGATGACATGGCTAACATCACTCGTGTTATTCAACTGTTTGTTGAGGCTGAAGTCATTATTGAAATGTACATTCCATTACTGAATTTAGAAAATGTTCAGAATAAAATATCACCAAAAACACGTGTGACACCTGCACAGATCGAAGAAAATTACAAGTCGAATTTTGGCTTCGATCATTTACCGAAAATCCTGAAAGCTCTGGATTTATCGCATATGGAAGAGAAAGATTTCAAGGCCAAATTCATTTTCGAGATAAGAAATGCACACACATGCTATTGTGCACTACTGAACAGTTCCAAAGGCAGCTTTGAATACCAAAGTTCAGCTGAAGGTTACAATGACAATGTGAATGGGAGACAGCCCAATGACACTTTGGAGAATGATAAGGATATTCATGCTTTGCAGCTGTGCTTCCTTCTAGCTGCAAGAACTGGTAAGGAACAGTTTGCTTGCCCACCATTCTGGTTAATGGAAATGTGTGAGTCTGCTGATATCCAAGTCCTTGTGTGGAAAGGGCTGGCCACACCTGAGAAACTCAGAGCACGCTGCAAAAAGAGACACTTGGCGTGCTGGAAATTTCAAAGAACAAAAAATACTGGAATCACACTAAAGAAACAAAGGGTCAACTTAATTTCAGATTGACTCTTTGTTTCTTTATTGTACCGTCAACTCTTCCTGTAACCTTGTTTCGTATTTTATCATTTAACCTCCCTTGCTGAAGAGATTGGCCAGAATGTTGCCTGGACTTTATGACTTTGGTTATGGGGGGAGATTGGATAGAGAGGGCTTGTTTTCCATGGAGCGAGGAGGGTGACAGGTGACCTGATATAAGTATCAAAAACAAAAGGGGCTAAGAGAAAGAAAGTAGTGTTAAAGAAAATCTGAGGGATAAGTTATTCACAAAGTTGATATCTATAACATGCTGCCAAAGGAGGTGATGGAATCAGATACAATTAATATGTGTAAGAGGCATTTAGACAAATACTTCAATAGGCAAGGCATAGAAGGATATGCACCTAATGCAGGCAGATGGGATGAGTGTAGATGGGGAAAAGGTCAGCATGGATGAGATGGATATTAATTATAACCATATAACCATATAACAATTACAGCACGGAAACAGGCCATCTCAGCCCTTCTAGTCCGTGCCGATCATTTATTCTCCCCTGGTCCCATCTACCTGCATTCAGACCATAACCCTCCATTCCTTTCCCGTCCATATACCTAACCAATTTATTTTTAAATGATAAAATCGAACCTGCCTCCACTACTTCCACTGGAAGCTCATTCCACACACCTACCACTCTCAGAGTAAAGACGTTCCCCCTCATGTTACCCCTAAACTTCTGTCCCTTAATTCTCAAATCATGTCCTCTTGTTTGAATCTTCCCTACTCTCAATGGAAAAAGCTTATCCACGTCAACTCTATCCCTCTCATCATTTTAAAGACCTCTATCAAGTCCCCCCTTAACCTTCTGCACTCCAAAGAATAAAGACCTAACTTGTTCAACCTTTCTCTGTAACTTAGTTGCTGAAACCCAGGCAACATTCTAGTAAATCACCTCCGTACTCTCTCTATTTTGTTGACATCTTTCCTATAATTTGGCGACCAAATTTGTACACCATACTCCAGAATTGGCCTCACCAATGCCTTGTACAATTTTAACATTACATCCCAACTTCTATACTCAATTCTCTGATTTATAAAGGCCAGCACACCAAAAGCTTTCTTTACCACCCTATCAACATGAGATTCCACCTTCAGGGAACTATGCACAGTTATTCTTAGATCCCTCTGTTCAACTGCATTCCTCAATTCGCTACCATTTACCATGTACGTCCTATTTTGATTTGTCCTGCCAAGATGTAGCACCTCACACTTATCAGCATTAAACTCAATCTGCCATCTTGTCACATATGCAATTAAATATTACACAGTGAAATTCATTTTGCATATAATAATGCCAGCGCCGCCATGTGTGGTGCCATTTTATCAAGTTCAAAGTCCAGATTACCGCGTGTTCATTTCCCGCAGTGGCTCCTGATCCCCTCCGTCAGCCATGGCAGGCTCGGCCCGCGAACCGTCATCTCTCCCTCCTCCTCGCCAGCCATCTTGTGTCCTGGGGGCAACCTCCTGCAGCCTTCCTAAAGGTGCTGGAGGCATTACCCAGGTTCACCCTCCTACTGGCCTTTGCTCTTCACGCCCAATGTCTCCAATGACTCCATTCCGTGCCCGACAAGCTTTGGGAGAAATTCCATATCCGAGAAGCCTCCAGATGAGTTTGCCGCCCAGCGAAGCCTCTCCGCCGGTTTCGGCCTTCCAACGGAGCCCCCAGGTGCGTCCGGCCGCCTCCGCGTGCGTCCAGCTTTCCCATGGAGCCTCTGGCGGTTCTGCGTCAAACGTGTTTTGGGCTGGTTCTGCCGTCTGCACTGTATGACTGTTTAATTGGAGTATTGTATTCATTTTGGTCACCCTGCTATGGGAAGGATATTGCTAAATTGGAAAGAGTGCTGAGAAGATTTACAAGGATGTTGCCATGACTTGAGGTCCTGAGCTATTGGGAGAGGTTGGGCTGGCTAACATTTTATTCCTTGCAGTGCAGAGGAGTATAGGATCATGGGGAATAGAGTGAATGCAGAGTCTTTTACCTGGAGGAAATGATTCAAGAACCAGAGAACAAGATCCACACTACACACACATTTCACCCACTGAATTACCTCCTCCGTCTGGTCCCATCAGCTGTTCTCCATTCCCCTAATGGCTCTTATCACCATCTTCCTTACTTATCACAATTCAGCACTGGTGTTACATAGAAAAATAGAAACTAGGTGCAGGAGGAGGCCATTCGGCCCTTCGAGCCAGCACTGCCATTCATTGTGATCATGGCTGATCGTCCCCTATCAATAACCCGTGCCTGCCTTCTCCCCATATCCCTTGACTCCACTAGCCCCTAGAGCTCTATCTAACAATCTCTTAAATCCATCCAGTGACTTGGCCTCCACTGCCCTCTGTGGCAGGGAATTCCATAAATTCACAACTCTTTGGGTGAAAACGTTTTTTCTCACCTCAGTCTTAAATGACCTCCCCTTTATTCTAAGACTGTGGCCCCTGGTTCTGGACTCGCCCAACATTGGGAACATTTTTCCTGCATCTAGCTTGTCCAGTCCTTTTATAATTTTATTTTGAAGTCACGTGAGTGACTACGTGAAGAAGCACGCCAGACTGCATGCGCCTCATTAAGTCTAGCGCATGGCGCTAAGTCAGAGCAGTTCCCGCACTGCTCTACAAGGTAAGTCAGTTTTCATTTGGGCCGTTCTATAGCGGGCACCAAAAAAGTAGCCGCTCCACAGGAGCTAGGGTAGGGTATATTTTGCCGCAAGTCCCCAACGGGGGCAAGCGGCTCTAGTTAGAGGGTTTATACGGCTGTTAGCCGTTAGTCTGCACCGCAGGGGACGACCCAGTTTAGAGCCGACAGGCTCATTTAAAACTGAATTTACGGCTGTAGCCGTTATAGTCTTCAGCAGGCCCTAATTATAGAGGCTGCCGACATCGCACCTCCTCTGCGGAGCAGGCAGCCAGAGTTACAAATTCAGCGAACTTTCATTTATAAATTGCGGGTGTTACTACAGGTGAGTTTTTTAAATACAGCTTGGGTAAGTTCAGCTTGCTGTAGCTGAGTTTCTGCTACAGCCTTGTTATAGCATATATAGTATATTCTTTTAATGTATGGCTATAATAAAGTTGGCATTTATAATCGTTGCCACAGGGTCACGTTTGTGACTATCACAGCCATACATCCTATGAGCTGCAAATTTCACACAGATATATCTGTGGTCAGGAGCGAAGCCTGATCTGGTGCTGTAACCCCAGGTCTCTGGCATCAGCTCTACCAGCTGCACCATTGTGCTGGTATCCCCTGATTTATAATATCAGTTCAGGTTTTTATTCTTGGTAATATAAATATGTATTATCATGTCAATTTAGTTTATTTTTTAAAGAGAAAAATTAAAGGTGTAGTGGAATTGGAACTGCCATGGCAGTCCAGAGCCCCTGGCTTGGGAAGCTATGTTGAGCTGTGCTTATTAGTCACCTGTGGGAGCTACACCTGGTGGTGTCACGGTAAGTTCCGCTCATCAGACTGTGGAAGATTCCTTTCCAAAAGACGCCAACTTTATGCATATCAATAAAGTGATCAAATCTCTGATTTTATTGAGATAGCGTTTTCAGTCATGTTAACGTCATTGTCATTTCTCCCACTCTGTCTGGCGAATGGGGGCCAGAGGCGCTCCAGTCCTTCCCTGTATTCTGCTTTGGCACCGGAAGGGAGCAGGACTCGGAGTCACTAACACGTGCAGCCTGTTTGGTAAATGAGGATACCAACAGAGCATCGATCTGCACAGCTAGTCCTAGCGTCTGCTGAAGGGAGAAACCTGACAACCCCAAGTCGGGGCAAAGTGCCAAGTCTTGGGACATCTATGTCAGACAAGATTGTTGTTTGTCTCAATCACAAACATCTGATGAATCACAAGGAATGCTCCATCTAAGGCATGACAGGCAGCAGCTCCTGGTTCAGGGTTGCAAATTTCTTCCCACTCAAATGAACGGAGTGGTGAAGATGATGCTAAAGTATATGAACATATTCCTGAAGCAACGCCTGGTTCAGGGTTGCAATTCCTTCCACTAGGTTGAACGTAGTGATGGAGATGGTGCTAAAGTATATGCACTCATGCCTGAGGCAGCTCCTGGTTCAGGTTTACATAAGTCCTCCCATTCGGATTTAGGAAGGATGGAGATGGAGCCATATATATTATGCCCGTATTACGGAAGCATACACAGGCAGTTCAAGTCATATGCCTGCAGCTGCCTTGGTTTCAAGGTTCACATTTTCTCTCCCACCCGAGAGACTATCGGAGATGGTGTCGCAAAATATGCTCGGTATAGAAGCATGTATAGACAGTTCGAGGCACACGGATGGTAACACCTGGTTCAAGGTGCAAATTTCCCACTCCAAGAGAGGAGCCCGAACATGACCATCTGCCGGGATCCCATGCTTTAATGCATGATGTACGACAATCGCATGAGAGAAAGTGGTGTGCTTTTCCCTCTAAAATTGCTGCTCCGTCGGGGACGGACTAGCCACTACAAGAGAAGTTGGCCAGCAGCATCAGCTATCCAACAGAAATGACAAACATGATGGACAGAGTCTGCAAATGGAACTTCGCTGAAGCTCCAACAAAGGTAAGCAACCTAGGGGTAGAGACGCTAGTAAGTAGGTCTCATCATTAACCTCCGTAAACTCCGAAATGGAACAGTCTGTCGGCCCAGCTTAAGGTTTACTACCAGCATGGGCTGTCTAGTCGGGTTTTCACTGTCTCTGGGATAACATCAGGTTGATGTAGAGACATTGGCAAGGTAAATTACACAGTAACCTCTGTAAGTTCCAAGTAGGAACGGTTTGGTTTCCCTGGATCAGGGTAGACCATCATGAATCTGGCTGACTTTACGAGTCATAGTGACCAGAGAAGCACTGCTTCATCATCTATGAGAGGTATCAGACTGGGCAATAGAAATAAGTAGTTGAAGTTTTTCTCAACATATGGTTTATTCTCCTCATTACCAGAGTCACTAGTTCATTGGAATCTTCATTGCCATTTCTCTGGGACAGATAGTTACCAGCAGAAAGCTCATCTGCAATATATTATAACTTTTCTGACCTGCAGGTTATGTTGTCAATCAACAATGTTTTATAATAATCCATAGGTTCTCAATACCACTATTCCTGATTGAGTGGTGCGTCCAACAAATTGTGCTATGCACCCTGGAGGTTTAGACATGTAGTCTCAGTCAAAGGTCTGCGAGGTAATTCTTGATTCAGCTTTGCATTATACTATCTGCACTCTGAAGGGATTGCTACGTATCCATCGTGGCTCTAATAGTCAAGAGTTGACAGGGAACTAGTTTCTCACAATTAAGGGAAACTGTGGTTCAGCTCGTCATTAGCTGCTGATTATATTATCAGCGGTATGTATGAATAGCTAGATATGCATCTTCCGTGGGTAGCGAAGCCCCACAAAAATTCCGTCCGTAGGGTCTACGGATGAACAGCGGTTCCAAGTACATTCAGTGACAACTCATCCGAGGATGTGTGGTCTGACCAAGGACTAGAGGGGTATATTTTTCAAGATTACAGAAATATGGTGCAGGCCGAATCAGGATACCATTAGGCTGATCAAATTGTGGGTTCTCTTACCCAGTTTAAGGGAGGATTGGGTATCTGCAATTTACGGAAGTAACAAGGTTGTGTGGCTTCCAGTTTGAGCCTAGAGAAACTTATGGGACAGCACAATTGACAGTTTCCTGTGCTGCTTTATCATGTCTGCTATACCATAGTGGGATGTAAATGATTAGTTCTTCACCCACTATTCTCTAACGTTATGCAGGGTGTCCTTTATTTCACCACCCTAATAGCCTACACTCATTGAAGTGTGCGATGTATATCAGTATTTGTTGTGCAAATATTCATTAAAAAATTCGCTATGGGACCAGTATCTTAAAATGATTATGCTTTCAGCAGCTGATCTCAGCATTAAGAAAACACATCCTTGCTCAATCTCTGGCCTAGTCTCTATGTCATACGGACATTAGGGTACCTTGGTATGGGAATAATCTCATAAACAAATGAGCAGGATTGTCTGCATTGAGGTTAACAGCATACTCACCACGGCAGAGATCAGGGATGTCATTAGGCATACAAGTGCACTCAATTGCTAGTGCCTATGATATGGAACATAATTATTTTCTTTCAATATTCTCAAGATATTGCTGATGGCTCACTAGCAGCCAATACAATGGGTTTCACTTTCATCATGCAGCATGAGGTTACATAATGCAGCTTAACAAATTATAAATTTGGCGGAATATGTCTGAATGTTTGCAGTTAGAATTATGCACTTTCTTGCATACGTTATTGTCTAACTCAACAGTCTATTGGGACTACAGGCCAGTTTAGAGCAATGGCCATGTATGCAAGTTAGCATCGTGATGTTAATACCTCATGTTTTTCCTGCCATTAATGATTATCTGTTTTAGTGTTTTCACACACAGATTATGTCACAGTATGAAACCACAGAGCTTTGAAATCTTCACGTAGTCACTCACGTGACTTTGAAATAAAATAGAGCGATTAAGCGAGAACTTACCAAGTTTGAAGTTTGATCTTTATTTTATGAGAAGTTGCGATGAGGGATTACGTGCCCTCCACTCCCAACCCTCTTCATAAAGATCAATCGGTAGTTCTATCTTTCAATCTCTCTATAGCTTAGGTCAGCAGCTATTCTGTGGGTTCATACAGCTACTTTGAAGATTGAAGCGCATGCGGTCTGGTGGGCCTCTTCACGTAATCCCTCATCGCAACTTCTCATAAAATAAAGATCAAACTTCAAACTTGGTAAGTTCTCGTTTAATCTCTCTATTTTATATGTTTCTACAAGATATCCCCTCATCCTTCTAAACTCCAGTGAATACAAGCCGAGTCTTTTCAATCTTTCCTCATATGACAGTCCCGCCATCCCAGGGATCAATCGCGTGAACCTACGCTGCACTGCTTCAATCACAAGGATGACCTTCCTCAAATTAAGAGACCAAAACTGTACACAATACTCCAGATGTGGTCTCACCAGAGCCCTATACAACTGCAGAAGAACCTCTTTACTCCTATACTGAAATCCTCTTGTTATGAAGGCCAACATTCCATTAGCTTTCTTCACTGCCTGCTGTACCTGTAAGCCAACTTTCAGTGACCGGTGTACAAGGATGCCCAGGTCTCGCTGCACCTCCCCCTTACCTAACCTAACCCCATTGAGATAATAATCTGCCCCCTTGTTTTTCCCGCCAAAGTGGATAACCTCACATTAATCTATATTATACTGCATCTGCCACGCATCTGCCCACTCACTCAACCTGTCCAGGTTACCCTGCAACCTCCTAACATCCTCTTCACAGCTCACACTGCCACCCAGCTTTGTGTCATCCGCAAACTTGCTAGTGTTGCTCCTAATTCCCTCTTCCAAATCATTAATATATATGGAAAACAGTTGCGGCCCCAACACCGAGCCTTGCGGCACTCCACTCGCCACTGCCTGCCATTCTGAAAAGGACCCGTTCACTCCTACTCTTTGCTTCCGGTCTGCCAACCAATTTTCTATCCATGTCAACACCCTACCCCCAATACCATGTGCTCTAATTTTAGTCACCAGTCTCCCGTGCGGGACCTTATCAAAGGCTTTCTGAAAGTCTAGATACACTACATCCACTGGCACCCCTTCATCCATTTTACTTGTCACATCCTCAAAAAATTCTAGAAGATTAGTCAAGCATGATTTCCCTTTCATAAATCCATGTTGACTTGGACTAATCCTTTTACTGCTATCCAAATGCCCCATTATTACCTCTTTAATAATTGACTCCAGCATCTATCCCACCACCGAAGTCAGGCTAACTGGTCTGTAATTCCCTGTTTTCTCTCTCGCTCCTTTCTTGAAAAGTGGGATAACATTAGCTATCCTCCAATCCACAGGAACTGATCCTGAATCTATTGAACATTGGAAAATGATCACCAATGCGTCCACTATTTCTAGAGCCACCTCCCTGAGGACCCTGAGATGCAGACCATCAGGTCCAGGAGATTTATCATCCTTCGGTCCCATTAGCCTACCCAATACTATTTCTCGTCTAATGCAAATTTCATTCAGTTCCTCTACCCCCTTAGATCCTCTGTCCTCCAGTACATCTGGGAGATTGTTTGTGTCTTCCTTAGTGAAGACAGATCCGAAGTACCTATTCAACTCTTCTGCCATTTCCTTGTTGCCCATAATAATTTCACCCGTGTCTGCCTTCAAGGGACCCACATTTGACTTTGCTACTCTTTTTCCCTTAACATATCTAAAGAAGCTTTTACTGTCCTTCTTTATATTCCTGGCCAGCTTCCCCTCGTACTTCATCTTTTCAGCCCGTATTGCCTGTTTTGTTTCCTTCTGTTGTCCTTTGAAAGTTTCCCAATCCTCTGGCTTCCGGCTACTCTTTGCTGTGTTATACATCTTTTCTTTTAGTTTTATTCCATCCCTAACTTCTCTTGTCAGCCACGGTTGCCTCCTACTCCCCTTAGAATCTTTCTTCCTTTTTGGAATGAAATGATCCTGCTTCTTCTGGATTATGCCCAGAAATTCCTGCCATTGCTGTTCCACCATCTTTCCTGCTAGGATCCCTATCCAGTCTACCTTGCCAGCTCCCCTCTCATGCCTTCATAGTCCCCTTTGTTCAACTACATCACTGACACTTCCGATTTAACGTTCTCCTTCTCAAATTGCAGGTTCAAACTAATCTTATTATGATCACTACCTCCAAGCGGTTCCTTTACCTCGAGTTCTCTTATCATATCTGGTTCACTGGACAACACTAAATCCAGAATTGCCTTTTCCCTGGTCGGCTCCATTACAAGCTGCTCTAAGAATCCATCTCGGAGGCATTCTACAAACTCTCTTTCTTGGGGTCCTGAACCAACCTGATTTTGCCAGTCTAGCTGCATATTGAAATCCCCCATCACCACAGTGGCATTACCTTTGTTACATGCCAGTTTTAACTCCTGCTGCAACTTACACCCTACATCCAGGCTACTATTTGGGGGTCTGTAGATAACACCAATTAGTGTCTTCTTGCCTTTACAATTCCTCAACTCAATCCACAGTGACTCTACCTCATCAGTCCCTATGTCTTCCCTCGCAACGGACTGAATTCCATCCCTCACCAGCAGAGCTACCCCCCCTCCTCTGCCCACTTGCCTGTCCTTTCTATAGGATGTATAACCCTGAATATTAAGTTCCCAGGCCCGATCCTTCTGCAGCCACGTCTGTGTTCTCACTTCTCACCCTCCTAGCTGCCTCTGTTAACACCTTCCCCATCTGGCTCCATCTATCTTTTTTTAGTCTTTTTTTATTTATCATCTGCCTGCGTCTCCCAACTCCACCCCCTATCAGGCCCTATCTGGTCATCGACCTTGACTCCTCCATCGACCTATTATTTACCGTCCCCTGTGCCACCTCTGCACCCCACCCTCTCTCACAGGTTTTTTTTACAAATTATCACCCCTCTCCACTCGTTCCTGATGCAGGTGTTTGACTGAAAATGTCAACAGTTCCTTCCACCCTCCCCCACAGATGCTGCTTGACCCACTAAGTTCCTCCAGCATATTGTTTGCTGCAACGTTGAACTTTTTCTCTCTTTCGGACACTGCCTGATCCGCTGGGCAGTTCCAACCTACACCTTTTCTTGTCATGTTCTGCAACAACTCTGGCCTGCTCTACCTAGCTCCACTGTTCCTTAGTTTCATTTCTGCATATACCCTCATTAATCTATCATGGAGTCATAGAGGCATACAATGTGGAAACAGGCCCTTTGGCCCAACCTGTCCATACCAACCAACATGTCCCATCTACACTAGTCCCACCTGCCTGAATTTGGTCCATATCGCTGCAAACCTGACCTATTTAGTACCTGTCTCATTTTTCTTAAATGTTGCAATGGTCCCTGCCTCAACTACCTCCTCTGGCAGCTTATTCCATACACCCTCCACGCTTTGTGTGAAAAAGTTACCCTTCAGATTCCTATTAAATCTTTTTATCTTTATCTTCAAATCTTTATCCATGAAGCAAACTTTCAACATCAAGATACCAGGGTAAGGCAAGGTTTGTCATATCCCTGACCCTCCCCATTCTTCCCTACTGCTCAGTGGTTAAACTTAACTCTCTTTCCCAATTCTGACGAAGCACCTTTGAGTTGAAATGCTAATAGTAAGATTAAAACATAACAGTTTGAAGTTTGATCTTTATTTTATGAGGTGTTACGATGAGGGATTACGTGAAGAAGGCCGTCAGCCCGCATGCGCGTCAATCTTCAATGTAGCGATGTGAAGTCACAGATAAACAGTTGATGAACTGATAATAGTAAGATTCGAGAACTTAGAAACTACCAGCTGTATTTTATGAGGAGGGTTGGGAGCGGAGGGCACGTAATCCCTCATCGTAACTCCTCATAAAATAAAGATCAAACTTCAAACTGGTAAGTTCTCATTTAATCTTACTATTTTACTTCGGAGTCACGTGAGTGACTACGTGAAGATTTTGAAGCTCTGTGACTTCATGCCGTGGAAACGTGTCCATGCGTCACACACTGCATGATTGACCAAGGAGGAGTGGAAATCAAGTATCTTTGGGACAAAATTATAATAGAAAAACCCCTCTTACACTCGAGAGGGGTTTACAGAACAGAACTTAAAATAGAGTTTGCAAAACCACTCAGACCTGTGTTCTGAGGACCATCCTGCGGCCGCTAGGATTTGGTCCAACGGGACGTCCAGGACCCTTGCTGCGGACGTAGCTGCAGCCCTGGTGGAATGAGATTTGAACACATCAGTGCCTATCCCAGCCTCAGCCAGAACATGCTTTAACCACCTAGAGATGGTTTGAGCTGAAACCTTTTTATGCGGTTTCTTGTGACTGATAATCCCATATTTTGGTATACCTGGGCCTGGTAGGGTTTAAGTTAAAAATACTCCTCATGAATCTGGATATTAATGGATGGGACCCAACAGATTGACCTAAGCTTGGCAAGAAATATGATGACAACGCACTTCTGGCACAATTCACTGTAGCTCAATCTCACGTCAAAGTGGAGTTTTGAGAGGAATTCCAGAATGTTAGTTATGTGCGGTCTCATACGTGATGTTAGTTTGTAAACAGAACTCTTCCCATTTCTTTATGTAGGAGATATACTGTTTTCTAGTGCTGTCTCTCCAGGCCGTAGTTAGTACATCCACGGTACGGTCAGCTAGTCCAATCCCGAGCAAGGGTCTTCTTAGAATCTGAAAACCAATAAGTTTTAGCTGATCATGTAGGGGATGTTCTTCCCCAGTGATGGGGTGGATAGCAGATTCTAGCATTTAGGCACCTCCATAAGGGTTCCATGATCACACCCAGAATGAGTGGATACCATGACTTAGTGGCCCCATCAGGGCTTTTAGGATGCCCGAGCCAGAGTCTTGATTGACTTTAAGCAGACATCGACAGACAAGGCAGAAATGGGTAGAACACAGAAACTTATCCCAATGCAGCGAGAATACATCAATCGCTATTGCCCTGGAGTCTGGTTTACAACCAATACATATTGGTGATCTTTTAGACTTAAGTCTGAACACAATAAACTTATATCCAGTGTAACATACCTAGATATAATATTATCGTGCTTTATAATTCAACATCCATTCTGTGTCGTTATAAATTGCTTGGCCTGGTGCATCATCATATTAACCTAGCTGACAGATAGATAGCTGAAACCAAGTAATCCTTGGAAAACAACAGTGCACATTGAGACTTCTAAAATAGCTAATTTTGGAATTATTAGAATTTATTAAGTAACCTGGGTGCTAAAGTTAACCCATTTAACCAACATTTTAAACTGCCATGGCTGCTCCAGTCATTCCCGGTGATCCTATGAATAGGCACCAAGATACGAACAACGTGATGTTTATCCAACATCCAACATCCATTTTACTTCGGAGTCACATGAGTGACTACGTGAAGAGGAGCCCGTCCAGCCGCACACACGTCATATCGTACAGACGCATAGCGAGAGTGCCGATGTTTGGAGCGAGCAGAGCTCCTCCAAACCGGTAAGTAAAAAACCTGAAGGTAAGTTTTTACTTAAAGGGCTGTCTCACTGTGCGAGTTGACCCACGAGTGACCCCGAGTTTTAACAAATTTAACTCGTGGTAATCACGTACAATTAACGTAGCGGGAACGTCGGAACTCGTGGACGCAACTTAGCGACTCTTGGCGCTAACGGGAGGTACACGTGAAACTTGTTAACTCTTGCAAAAGTTCAAACATGTTTGTACTTTTCCACGAGTAAAATGTACTCTTGAGGTTAAAATTTGAAACATTTTAAACTCGTTGTAAGAACGTAGTGGCCCGTGCGTTTAACTTTGTGACTCGTGAGTCTACCGTGGGAACTCTTTTTAGAAACAATAATCAGGGACAGAAATATCAGCTACTTATACTTTTTAAAGACAAATTCTGCTTAACAAAGTAAAGGTTATTGATAAGGTGACAGAGTGGGTTGAAAAGAAAAAATTGCTTGAAGTTTATATATAGATTTTGTGTATTTGGGACTGAGCTCATAACCTTAAGACAAACCAGTATTGAGGAACAGCGTGAGAACATTTTATGACACTTCATGGCAGCCTAATCTGAGGTTCCGTTTCAGCAATTAATGACAGTGAGGAAGGAGCTGTCCCTGAATCAGGTAGTACATGTATGTGAGCGTTTGTATTATCTGCTCACGGGGTGAAAGGAGAGGAAGGAATGGTACGTTGGCTGCTTCCCGAAGCAGGTCGAAGTGTAGATTGAGTTGATAGGGGGAAAGCTGGCC
Source organism: Malacoraja senta (assembly GCA_038087875.1). NCBI lineage: Eukaryota > Metazoa > Chordata > Chondrichthyes > Rajiformes > Rajidae > Malacoraja > Malacoraja senta. The sequence goes on along the minus strand of CM075979.1, from coordinate 74,402,062 downwards.
TGTGTAATAGACTGCACTACATTTGCAAGTCTCTGTAATATATACTGCGCTCTTGGGCAAAGCTGCTCCCAAAACAGGCATTGATGCATCACAATATGATGCTTTGTACGATGTAGACTGTGGAAGCTGATAGGCTGCCCAGGCAATCAGACATGACTCCGGTGACTCTCATGCGCACTCTGAACTCGTCAGCTGGACAGAGGGAAAAAAAGGTGAGTAAAAAAAATGTGACTTCAACATCAGCACGTGACCTGGGTCAATCTTGAGTGTTTCACCTCATTGCTGGTGAATCTTTTTGATAAGAAGCTTGCTAAAGATGGCTCCCAGAAAAGTTTGACGAAAGGGAAGAGCAGAGCCTTACAAAAAACCTGCCATGGAGGCTATAGTCATACAGGAGGAGGAGGAGGAGGAGAGGCAACAGGAGATTCAACAGGAGATTCAACAGGAGATGCCACAGGAGAAGTCAACACTGCCTGTGGGCTCCCAGGTAGCTGTGTGTGAAACAGCCTCAGACGTGGATGCCCCATTCAAGGGAAGATGGAATAAAGTTAAACCATTTAACTTCGACAGGCAGCAAGAGGGAGACCTTGTAGAGTGGTTTCAGGCTAATGAAATCCTCTATGACAAATCTAAAGAAGATTATCGTAATAGGGACAAGAAGTGTGCTCTGTATGAGGAAAAGGCAGCGGAGTATCCTGGGTGCACATGTGAGTACATTATGATATATTAGGGTATCAGCAGGTAAACCATTTTATTTTATCCAATATTGAAAAATGTTCAGTGTTATTGCTGTAAAAGTTCTATATTTGACATCAAATTCAACTTCTCTAGTATTAAAGAAGGAACTGCAGATGCTGGAAAATCGAAGGTACACAAAAATGCTGGATAAACTCATCGGGTGCAGCAGCATCTATGGAGCGAAGGAAATAGGCAAAGTTTCGGGCCGAAACCCTTCTTCAGACTGATAGGGGGTGGGGAGAAGAATGGAAAAAAGGAAAAAGGCGGAGGAGGAGCCCGAGGGCTGGGGGAGGGGAGGAGACAACCAGAGGGCTGATGAAGGGGAGGGGACAGCAAGGGCTAGCAGAATTGGGAGAATTCAGTGTTCAAGCCCCCAGGATGTAGACTGCCCAAGCGGAATATGAGGTGCATTTCCTCCAATTTACGCAGTTGCTCGCTGTGGCCATGGAGGAGACCCAGGACAGAGAGGTCAGATACGGAATGGGAGGGGGAGTTGAAGTGCTGAGCCACCGGGAGGTCAAGTTGGTTATTGCGGACCGACCGGAGGTGTTCGGCGAAACGATCGCCAAGCCTCCGCTTGGTCTCACCGATGTAGATCAGCTGGCATCTAGAGCAGCGGATGCAATAGATGAGGTTGGAGGAGATGCAGGTGAACCCCTGTCGCACCTGGAACGACTGCTTGGGTCCTTGAATGGAGTCGAGGGGGGAGGTGAAGGGACAAGTGTTGCATCTCTTGCGGTTGCAAGGGAAAGTACCAGGGGAGGGGGTGGTATGGGAGGGAAGGGAAGTATTGACAAGGGAGTTACGGAGGGAGCGGTCTTTGCGGAAGGCAGACATGGGGGGAGATGGGAAGATGTGGCGAGTGGTGGGGTCACGTTGGAGGTGGCGAAACTGACGGAGGATCACTTGTTGTATGTGACGGCTGGTGGGGTGAAAGGTGAGGACTAGGGGGACTCTGCCCTTGTTGTGAGTGGGGGGATGGGGAGAGAGAGCAGTGTTGCGGGGTATGGCAGAGACCCTGGTGCGAGCCTCATCTATGGTGGAGGAGGGGAACCCCCGTTCCCTGAAGAATGAGGACATTTCAGATGCCCTGGTGTGGAATGCCTCATCCTGGGAGCAGATGCGGCGTAGACGGAGGAATTGGGAGTGGGGGATGGAGTCCTTACAGGAAGTAGGGTGGGAAGAAGTGTAGTCCAGATAGCCATGGGAGTCGGTGGGTTTGTAGTGGATGTCGGTAAGGAGTCTATCACCTTCAATGGAGATAGTGAGGTCAAGGAATGGTAGGGAAGTGTCGGAAATGGTCCAGGTGTATTTGAGTGCCGGATGGAAGTTGGTGGTGAAGCGGATGAAGTCAGTCAGTTGTGTGTGGGTGCAGGATGTGGCACCAAAACAATCATCGATGTAGCGGAGGTAGAGGTCGGGGATGGGGCCCTGGTACGCATTGAACAAGGATTGTTCTACCTACCCGACAAAGAGGCAGGCGTAGCTGGGTCCCATGCGTGTGCCCATAGCTATGCCTTGTATTTGGAGGAAATGGGAGGAGTCAAATGAAAAGTTATTAAGTGTAAGGACCAGCTCCGCTAGGCGGAGGAGGGTGTCAGTGGCCGGGTATAGGTTGCTTCTACGGTCGAGGAAAAAACGGAGGGCTTCGAGACCATCCTGGTGGTGGATGGAGGTGTACAATGACTGGACATCCATGGTGAAGATGAGGGGGTGAGGGCCTAGAGAGTGGAATGCGCGGAGACGACGGAGAGTGTCTGAGGTGTCTTGAACATAGGTAGGGAGGGATTTAACCAAGGGGGATAGGATGGAGTCGAGGTAGGTGGAGATGAGTTCGGTGGGGCACGAACAGGCAGAGACAATGGGTCTACCAGGACAGTCAGGTTTGTGGATTTTGGGGAGAAGGTAAAAGCGGGCTGTGCGGGGCTGGGGAACGATGAGGTTGGAGGCTCGGTCGGGCAGGGCATGGGAGTGGATGAAGTCGGTGATGGTGCTGGAGATGATGGCCTGGTGCTCGTCAGTGGGGTCATGGTCCAGGGGTAAGTAGGAGGAGGTGTCCGAGAGTTGGCACGTGGCCTCAGCTTTGTAGAGATCGACGCGCCAGACTACCACAGCACCTCCCTTGTCGGCGGGTTTGATAACCCAATCTAGGTTGTTGCGGAGTGAGTCGATGGCAGTGCGTTCAGGGGGGGAGAGATTGGAGTGAGACAGGGGAGTGGAGAAGTTGAGGCGGTTGATGTCACGGCGGCAGTTTTGAATGAAGAGTTCTAAAGCCGGAAGGCTACGAGGGGGGTTCCATGAGGAGGGGGTGCGTTGGAGACGAGAAAAGGGGTCATCAGTGGGGAGCGAGGACTCCTTCCCATGGAATGAGCTGTGAGGCGGAGGTGACGGTAGAAGCGTTCCAAGTCATGGAGGGCACGGAACTCATTGAGGTGGGGACGGAGGGGGACAAAGGTAAGACCTCTGCTGAGGACAGACCGTTCGATGTCGGAGAGGGGGAGGTCGGGGGGGATGGTGAACACCCGGCAGGGATGGGGGTTGGGGCCGGAGGACGGCAGGTGGGTGGAATGGGGACGAGGCGATGTGTGGTGGGGGTGTGGTGGGTGTTCAGGGGTGGGGTAGGTGAGAGGGCTGTAGTGTGGGTGTGGAAGAGAAATGGTCCCATAGTTGGAGATGGATGGGGAAGAATCAGTGGAACTGCCACTGAGGTAACCAGGGCTAGGCAGACTAGCGCTAGGACCCAGTGGAGTCAAACCCAGGAGAGTTGGAGTGAGCAGCGTGGAGGCTTCAGGCCCAGTACAGAGGGAGGTGCAATGGCGAGGGTCGGCGGACCCGACGGTAGGAGTCCTCGGGCAGTGGAGTCGGGGGGGCTGGGGGGCGTTGCAGTGGTGAGGGTCGGCGGACCCGATGGTCGGGGTCCGTGGGCAGTGGAGTGGGGGTCGGGGTCGGGGGGGCTGGGGGGCGTTGCAGTGGTGAGGGTCGGCGGACCCGATGGTCGGGGTCCGTGGGCAGTAGAGTCGGGGTCCACAGGCGATGCTTTGGAGGTCCCGGTAGGCGGATGGTCGGTGGGGCGGCGCGGTTCGACCAGCCCGGTGAGGCGACTGGGTGAATAGGGTGCGGTGCGGCGGCCATGTTCGGGGATCCCCGGTCCGGCGGTCGTGTAGAGTAGGCCCGGTCCGGCGGCAATGCTGGATGGGCCCGATCCGGCGGCGATGTTAGGAGGACCGGGTGCGGCTGTGATGTTCGGCGGGCCCAGTGCGACGGCGATGTCGGATGGGCCCGGTGCGGCGGCGATGATGTTAGGAGGTCCCGGGGGGCGGCGCGATTCGGAGGAATTGGCGAGGGGGAGGAAGTCCGAGTTACCGTAGAAGCGGCGAGGCTGGGCGTCATCGGTAGGCAGCTGAAGGTCGGCGGCAGCATCGACGTGGAGGTCGGTGAAGGCGGCGTCCTGGTGAGTACTGGAGGCGCTCCCCGTGGCCAAGATGGCGTCGCGGGTCTCGGGCAGGCGACGTAGGCCGGAGTTGGGGCCCGGAGCCTGCGGGCGGTCGAGTCGCGGAGAGTCGGCGGCGGGAGCGGCCTGGAGGCGGGCTAATTTAAGGTCCTTGGTGGAGTTGAGGTGGGCCTGGAATCTTTTATTGAAGAGGTGGATCTTCCGGCGGATAAAGTATAGTTGAGGACCGTTGCAGGTCTGGGTGAGTGAGGCCCGAAGTTCCGGGAGGGTCAATGCGAGGTCCTGCTGGTGCCGGTGCATCGCAGTCAGAGTGGATCTCAGTGCCCGGGTGGAGAATTGTTGGGTATGCAGGTAGATAGCCAGTCGGTACCGATAGTCCGGCTGGGGAAACGGAGGCTTGGCGATCATTTCGCCAAACAACTCCGGTTGGTCCGCAATAACCAACTTGACCTCCCGGTGGCTCAGCACTTCAACTCCCCCTCCCATTCCGTATCTGACCTCTCTGTCCTGGGTCTCCTCCATGGCCACAGCGAGCAACACCGTAAATTGGAGGAAATGCACCTCATATTCCGCTTGGGCAGTCTACATCCTGGGGGCTTGAACATTGAATTCTCCCAATTCTGCTAGACCTTGCTGTCCCCTCCCCTTCATCAGCCCTCTGGTTGTCTCCTCCCTTCCCCCAGCCCTCGGGCTCCTCCTCCGCCTTTTTCCTTTTTTCCTTTCTTCTCCCCACCCCCTATCAGTCTGAAGAAGGGTTTCGGCCCGAAACGTTGCCTATTTCCTTCGCTCCATAGATGCTGCTGCACCCACTGAGTTTTTCCAGCATTTTTGTGAACCAACTTTTCTCTAGTAGTTCTGTGCCCTGCAGCTGTAAAGTTATACGTTGCAGACACATTTCACAGGTTGTGTGTTTGAAGTTTGATTCCTGTCTCCAATAGCCCATAAAATTAAATATGCGTGAAGACAGGCAATTAACACATGTGATGCTTGTCTTTAAAAAGGCTGTTTGTTTTGAACTTTGAATGATGTCTTCAAGAAAGACAACATTAAATATGCGGATGGCAGGCTATTAAAACAGGGCAACAATTTAACAGGACTTAATGGCTTTCAGGTACATTTTTCAACACGTCGATATACATTGTTGCCTCAAGATTAACGGGAGAGGAACTTGGTACACTCGGGAGACGAACTTGGAACATCGCAGAAATGAGAAGTAAACGGCAAACTTAGACATACCCGTGGGAACTCGGTTAAACTCTGGATCATAAACTTGTAGTCTCGTACGCAACCACGAGTCTTTCACTCGGGGTCACTCGTGGGTCAACTCGCACAGTGAGACAGACCTTTTACGGTTTTCAGGCGATTTAAAAGACTTGTAGTAATAATATACAAGTCATAATGAAGAAAATTGTGGCGGTGTACCGCAGAGTACTCAGACAGACCATGGGTCTGTGAGTAGCGGGCGCCCTTTAAAAAAAAAAATGTAAATGGTTACCGTTTAGCGCTATTTAGATCGCATAGATAAGAGGTTGCCGTTAAAGAGATGCCCGTTTCAGGTAACTAGTTGGTTATATTTAAAACCTAGTTACAAGGCAAAGCAGGGAATGCCTGAGTCAGGTAACTAGTTTGTTATATTTTAAAAACCTAGTTGCAGGGCAATGCAGGGAAAATTAGAGCCAGCATATGAAGTGCCTAGGGAAGGTCCGGGCTTTGCGTTGGGCTAGAGAAGGCCAGTGTATGAAGTGCCTGGGGTAGGTCTGTTTTAACATTGTCCCTACAGGGCCAGTGCAGGGGTGCCTGGTGGAGGTCCAGGTTTAGCGTTGGCCTAGAGGAGAGCCAGCGCATGCAGTACTTTATAAGGTCCGGCTCAATGTTGGCCTAAAGGGAGAGCCAGCATAGGAAATATTTGAGAAAGTTCGGTTCAGCGCTAGCCTACAGGTGAGCCAGTGTGAGCAAATGGTTGGTTAAGGTACATTGGTCTACAGGAGAGCCAGCGCCAACTATATCTGGAAGTTAGCGTTGGCCTACAGGTGAGCCAGCGCCAGCAGCACCTGAAAGAGGGCTGCCTATCATGGGCCTACAGGAGTGCCTGCATAGAGAGCAACTGGAAGGGTTGTTATGCGTAGGCCTATGGGAGAGCCAGCGCTAGAGATACCTGAAGCAGGATGTAAATTCGCCCCTCCGTGAGGAGGTTTATTTCATACAAAGATTCAAGTAAACGGATCATATGAGGCCTCGAGCCCAATACAGAGCCAAAGGACCAGAGTTGGCACAATATATTAAAGTTGTGGTTCCAAAAACATGAGGGAACCATTGGGAGATAAATAAACTATGTCAATAAAATACTTACTCTCCCAGCAACTCCAGGTTCTAACCAGCTATGAGCTGTCTACAAATATAAACCCGCAGTATTGAGCATGATAAGCAAGTCTCAGCGGGGGAGAGGGTATTGAAATTACTGGTCAGGCGTTAAGGCTTTTTTGACCAAAGGTTGGATGGAGAGCATGTGTTTATATCACAACAAGGTTGAATTAGCACTCATGTAGTAGTGCGCACTTTCAAATAATTGTTTTATAAAAGTGCTATAAAACCTAATATATACCCTAAGTTTGGGGGCTCTGTACACCAACTAATATTTAAATTGTCTATTAATCTGTTTTTAGAAAGATCTAGCCAAAAAAGGTATGATCCTGTGTTATTAACAGATAAAATTAAGGCAGTTTTCCCCACTAATATGTGGTGACTGGGGATAGTAAAGTAACAATTCTGTCTTTCCCATATGTGCGTTATAGGCGCACTCATCCTGAGTTATGTGGAAGTTATAATATTCCACTAAGATCAGGGGATAACAATTGCCATAGGCAAACCCTGAGGAGGAGGTCTGGTTCTGTAAGAAACATATTAAATGTTTTACACTTACAAGTTGGGGAAGATTACATTTCTTGCTAAAAAATGGCAAATTGATATTATACTGTACAGTATTGTGGGGTTTAGAATGTAGTTCTACCCATATTTGGGTTCTCTTACTAAGGTATTTGAAACCAGACATATTTTCTCAAAATAAGAGAATATGTAGATTCAGACAAAACATGAAATATTGTGGGAAAGAGATGATTAAGAAGTTAGTTCACCATTACCATCAATTAATGCCAAATATGTTATGAGAGCAAATAAGGATGGTGGGTGTAGATTTACTCTAGATCTGACAAATTTTAACTCTTTTTTGTACAGTATAAACTGGATAACATTTGTTAATGTTATGCAGCCAATTTCACAAATAAGCATTTTACTATGTAACTGTGTATGGTATAATAGATTTTTCTATTTTATCTCGATAAGCCAATTATGGCAGTTTAAAGCATTGTATTAATGTTTAGTCTCAGCCTTGAGACTATTTGACAGGTTGTTGGATTTAATATTAGCTTTACTAAGAACTCAGGGCCATTTGGTAATGGTCTATTGCCATATTCTGATTGTAGGAAACATTCGGACTACAACAGAACCATGAGCGTTAGAATAAAGCTCACTTTGGAGATTTGTTAACCATCGAGATAAATCTAAAACCGTTTCCAAACACAGTTATTGATTATTTGGGTTCCATTATTAAATGAGAACACATGATCATGATCTGATTGCAGGATTAAGGCTGCATTTAAGTGGAAGTTGTACAAAGCTCATTATAGAGCATCAACCATTGTATAAAGGTCAATATAGAGCACTAATCCTTAATTAGGCATTTAATTGGAAGTGGTATTAAGCTCATTATAGAGCACCAACCTTTAATTAGGCAGGAAACAAGCCTATTTTACAAATTTTGCTTATTTTCAGCTGGAGAATTTAGACTGCGGCATTATCAAAGTTTATAGTAAGCATGGATAGAGGAATGGATAATACAATTTATGGTAAGTTTGCCAGGTCATGTATTTGCCAGTTACAGTTATTACTGGAATATTAATGAATCAGGAGTGTCTCAAATGCCTCCAGAGAGATTCTGGCTAAACACCTTCCATTATGCTACACACTAATGGTAGTGCTCTAAGTTGAGGTCATACTTATAAGTATTTTCAGCTGTGGAGGTACATGGAATATGGAGAAAGTACCTTTTGATCAAATAACAAAGGATCATTATGTAAGTTTTAGGAACATTTATGACCTAAAGCTTATTTGCTCTTATATGCAAAGTTGCGCATGTTTAGACATAGATTGAGACTACGGAATAGAACGTATGTCAATCATTCGAGTGGTTTAACTCAGTATCTTGTAATAGACTGGCTAATGTGATCTGGATCTGGTATTTACCAGAAATATTTGATTGGCAATCTACCTATGAGGTAGATTCAATATAGTTGAAGACTCAAAAGTCATGTAAATCAATGATAATATAGAATGTATGTTGGATCGTGAGAAATTTAATAATATTATAGCACGATTGATGACTTGTTTGTATCCAGATTTAACCACCAATTACCTAAATATATGTTATAAAGTCTGATACTGGGGAAGTAGTGGTGAATGTTTCTCGCTGCCTTGGGGTAAAATGTTTGTATACATTTTTCATTTTTTCTCATTTAACAGTATATACAGAAGAGCAAACAGGATTCAGTTTCGGGAGTATTGGTGGTACTAGATTGGATCTACAAAACCATGGTACCCCGAGGTGTTTAAAATGATCACAAAGCCTCTTATGATTTCCAAACAGAATTAATCTGTTTATGCACTCTATAACTGATGATTCACATCCTTTACATAATCATATTGGTTGTTGATTTACAGATTTTAAAGAGTGACATTTATCGGAAGAGGACTATCAGATTGTACTGTAGATGTTATTGCAATCTGGAGGGATTTTACCCAGATGTACATTGGGTAAATGTTTTGTTTAAGCAGACTATTACATATCACACTAGAGACATATCAGTAGTGTTAGAGTTCTGTAAACTCTTTATTTTATTAGCAGTTAAGCTATAATGCTATGAATACTGCAAGGAGTGCCGTTACTGCATATCTATGGAGGAATCAGAACAAAATGTTGTAGGGTTACACCCTTTGGTCTGCCAATTTATGAAAGGATTTTAATTCTAAAACCTCTTTGACACAAGTATACAATAATCTGGAATGTAAGAGATATGTTATATTGTTTTTGTTGATGGACCTATTACAGTGCTGTCCTTGGCTTGAATTATCATTAAGGAAGTCAAGTTCAGGGGACTGGTTTATGCACAGAGAGTGCAACTATTGTAGAAAGTAAGAATAGACATGATGGAAAGAGACAAACAGTTACTATTGTGTTCTATGTCTATGAATTGCTTAAACAGAGTAGATGTGGAATCACAGGATGTAAGTTGGGGTTTCAGCATATCCTACGGATCCACGTCTATGTGTGGTATAACATTTACAATGTTAGATTGAAGCTATCAGAACCTTAAAGAGGTTCAGTATGAGTATTTTATTAGCCATAAATAGCTGCATAGGAAAGTGTTGGTTTAGACTATTTTAAAAATGGTTAAAGCATGTGTTGCTTGATGCAGGTATGGATACTGACATTTTTTAATCTTATTTCACCAGGGCACCATTAAGTTTGACGGCCAAGGAATTGGATGTTCTAATAAAACATATCCTTGTGGCTGCAGGCATAAGTGAAATAATTCACCTATTATCATAAGGAGATTATAATACCTGTGGTTATTTGGTGGTGTTATTTTTGGGATTTAGTATTAAATATTCCTCTTGTGATAAAGGGGTTACTATTATGGTAATAAATTAACCATTAACTGGTTGCATCCATGTTATGGTTGTGCATTGTTGATTATTTTACTTATTTAGAGTCAATCAATGCAGTGAGCGCCTGGATTGAATCTACGGCCTGAAATCACAGAGCTTTGAAATCTTCACGTAGTCACTCACGTGACTCCGAAGTAAAATAGTAAGATTAAATGAGAACTTACCAGTTTGATCTTTATTTTATGAGGAGTTACGTTGAGGGATTACGTGCCCTCCGCTCCCACCCTCATAAAAGATCGAGCTGGTAGTTCTAATCATTATGTATATTACTATCATACTTCAGTAATTGTCGTCTGTGATTTCACTCCGCTGCTTTGAAGATTGACGCATGTGTGGCTGGACGGGCTCTTCTTCACGTAATCCCTCAACGTAACTCCTCATAAAATAAAGATCAAACTTCAAACTGGTAAGTTCTCGTTTAATCTTACTAATAAACGTAATACCCACAACATGTGATTGTGCCACACTCCGCATATTTAGAGAAACTAGATCACCTACCTCCATGGTTGCTGGTTCATATGCGGTGTGTACTGGCGTGCGCCAGTTGCTCCTGATTGGCCCGGGCTTTGCCAAGAAAAAGGCCTTAGGCTGCCTCTGTCGGTCCTTGAGCTGGTAATGGCACCACCTGCTGCTAGCAGAGGCATATGGGTGCTGCCGTTGGAATGCTGATGGTCTGCTGGTGAAGCTCTGAGTAGCCCCACCGCTTTTGACTCATCATCCAACTCTGTAATTTGTTTGGACAAGTTCTCCCCAAATAGATAATTGGGCGGCTGCACATTGGTTGACTTACATAACCCCGCAAACTTGGGATTAAGTACCGGACGAATGGCATTTTTCCTAAAACAATTTATTTGAAAATGTGCATTGCACATTAGAGCCAATGCGTATTGTTGAATCTCTGTCAGGGAGCTTTAATCTACAGACCTGGCAAAGGCAGTGACTCCAGCAGCTAGCAGGCTCAGGATTCTTTGGAGTTTAACCTCCTGAGTCTTAATGCCTCCTCCCATGTAACTCCCTCAGTAGCGGCTCTCCCCACGGCCCGCCTGGTCTTCACCCTGGTCTTGTCCATAATGAAAATTTTCGCTTCCTGAATGTAACACGGAAACGAAAAAACGACCGCCGGTAAAGTTTAACTTAACTGGAGGTCTTTAAACTTACCGCTGGAGGAGCGACGCGCCTACCAGCCAGTCGTGACACAATGCGTAGACGTAATGACGCGCATGCGGGCTGATGGCCTTCTTCACGTAGTCACTCACGTGACTCCGAAGTAAAATTTTGTTTAGACAATAGACAATAGGTGCAGGAGTAGGCCATTCGGCCCTTCAAGCCATTCAATGTGATCATGGCTGATCATCCACAATCAGTACTGCGTTCCTGCCTTCTCCCCATATCCCCTGACTCCGCTATCTTTAAGAGCCCTTTCTAGCATTCTTTTGAAAGTATCCAGAGAACCGGCCTCCACCGCCCTCTGAGGCAGAGAATTCCACAGACTCACAACTCTCTGTGTGAAAAAAGTGTTTCCTCGTCTCAGTTTTAAATGGCTTACCCCTTATTCTTAAACAGTGGCCCCTGGTTCTGGACTCCCCCAACATCGGGAACATGTTTCCTGCCTCTAGCATGTCCAAACCTTAATAATCTTATATGTTTCAATTAGATTCCCTCTCATCCTTCTAATCTCCAGAGTATACAAGCCCAGTCGCTCCATTCTCTCAGCATATGATAGTCCCGGCATCCCGGGAATTAACCTTGTAAACCTACGCTGCACTCCCTCAATAGCAAGAATATCCTTCCTCAAATTAGGGGATCAAAACTGCACACAATACTCCAGGTGTGGTCTCACTAGGGCCCTATGCAATTGCAGAAGGACCTCTTTGCTCCTATACTTAACTCCTCTTGTTATGAAGGCCAAATGCCATTTGCTTTCTTCACTGCCTGCTGTACCTGCATGCTTACTTTCGTTGACTGATGAATAAGGACCCCCAGATCCCGTTGTACTTCCCCTTTTCCCAACTTGACACCATTTAGATGGAAATTTGCCTTCCTGTTTTTGCTACCAAAGTGGATAACCTCACATTTATCCACATTAAACTGCATCTGCCATGCATCTGCCCACGCACCCAACCTGTCCAAGTCACCCTGCATTCTCATAGCATCCTCCTCACAGTTCACACTGCCACCCAGTTTTGTGTCATCTGCAAATTTCATATGTCACTTTGAATCCCTTCATCTAAATCATTAATGTATATTGTAAATAGCTGCGGTCCCAGCAATGAGCCTTGCGGTACCCCACTAGTCACTGCTTGCCATTCTGAAAGAGACCCGTTAATCCCTACTCTTTGTTTCCTGTCTGCCAACCAATTTTCTATCCATGTCAGCACTCTACCCCCAATACCATGTGCCCTAATTTTGCCCACTAATCTCCTATGTGGGACCTTATCAAATTTCTGAGTCCAGGTACACTACATCCACTGGCTCTCACTCGTCCATTTTCCTAGTTACATCCTCAAAAAATTCCAGAAGATTAGTCAAGCATGATTCCTCTTCGTAAATCCATGCTGACTCGGACCGATCCTGTTACTGCTATCCAAATGTGCCGCTATTTCAACTTTATAATTGACTCCAGCATCTTCCCCACCACCGATGTCAGGCTAACTGGTCTATAATTCCCTGTTTTCTCTCTCCCACCTTTCTTAAAAAGTGGGATAACATTAGCTACCCTCCAATCCACAGGAACTGAACCTGAATCTATAGAACATTGGAAAATTATCACCAATGCGTCCACGATTTCTAGAGCCACTTCCTTAAGTACCCTGGGATGCAGACCATCAGGCCCTGGGGATTTATCAGCCTTCAGTCCCATCAGTCTACCCAATATAGATCCAAATCTGAGGAAGGACATTATTGCCATAGAGGGAGTGCAGAGAAGGTTCACCAGACTGATTCCTGGGATGTCAGGACTGTCTTATGAAGAAAGACTGGATAGACTTGGTTTATACTCTCTAGAATTTAGGAGATTGAGAGGGGATCTTATAGAAACTTACAAAATTCTTAAGGGGTTGGACAGGCTAGATGCAGGAAGATTGCTCCCGATGTTGGGGAAGTCCAGGACAAGGGGTCACAGCTTAAGGATAAGGGGGAAATCCTTTAAAACCGAGATGAGAAGAACTTTTTTCACACAGAGAGTGGTGAATCTCTGGAACTCTCTGCCACAGAGGGTAGTCGAGGCCAGTTCATTGGCTATATTTAAGAGGGAGTTAGATGTGGCCCTTGTGGCTAAAGGGATCAGAGGGTATGGAGAGAAGGCAGGTACGGGATACTGAGTTGGATGATCAGCCATGATCATATTGAATGGCGGTGCAGGCTCGAAGGGCCGAATGGCCTACTCCTGCACCTAATTTCTATGTTTCTATGTTTCTAATACCATTTCCTGCCTAATGTGGATTTCCTTCAGTTCCTCCATCATCCCAGATCCTCTGGCCACTAGTACATCAGGAAGATTGTTTGTGTCCTCCTTAGTGTTTCTCTCTCCATAGGAACTGCCCTGATGAGTGTTTTTATCTCTCAGAGTTTTCTTGTGATCTGTCTTGGCAGAGGGCAATTGAAAGAATGTGTTGCTTGATGTTGCATACAGTGGAAGTCCAATGGTGGGGCTGTGGTTGGTGGGATATGTTTAGTTTATCAGTTTAGTTTAGAGATAAAGTGCGAAAACAGGCCCTTCGGCCCACTGAGTCCGCACACTAACACTAGGGACAATTTACAATTTTAACAAGCCAAATTAGCCTACAAACCTGTACATCTTTGGAGTGTGGGAGGAAACCGGAGCACTCAGATCAAATCCACACATGTCACAGCGAGAACATACAACTCCATACAGACAGCACTGTAGTCAGGATTGAACCTGGGTCTCTGGTGCTGAAAGGCAGCAACTCTATCGCTGGACCACTGTGCTACTCTTGGGACTATAGGAAGGACATGATGTGCCGGAGAGGGTGAAGAGGGGATTCGCCGGGATCTTGCCTGGGATGGACTGTTTGAATTACAAGAGAAAGTAGAAAGGTTGGGTTTTCCTAAGCATGGAGGAAGCTAGGGAAGAATAAGGTCTACAAAATTATGGGGCACAGAGGGATACTCTTTTCCCAGAGCAGAGGTGTCCATAATTCAAGGGTGTAGGTTTAAAGGAAAGAGAAAGAAGATTAGAGTGGAACTGCAGATGTTTTTTCAGCCAGAGGGTGTTTGGAATCTGAACACATTGCCCATGATTGATGAAACCAGAGATTCTCACAACATTTAAGAACCTTGAGTACTTTAACTGCCAATGTGTAGAAGTTTAGGGATCAAGTGCCGGTGAAGTGGAATTGGTTTAGATAGTGGTCAGTATGGACACGATGGGCCAAATGGCCTGTTTCTGAGCTGCCCAGCTCTGTGATCTCATTGCTAACCCATCAAAAAGTTGGCCTTCCCTGCAGAAACGCCGGTGCACGTTGGATATGCTGATTGCAGTCTAGGTGGGATGATCTTCTTCCAGCAGAAAGTTGCCCCAACCCTCCTCAAAAACGAGGGTCTCTATTGACCCAATAGAGGTCAATATTGTGATATGAGGCATCCAGAGCTCTGATCGCATCAGAGACATTCGGCTGCACAGCCTCAGGTGACGGTCTTCGACACTTCTGTGTTTCAGATAGTCCAGATCACGGAGTTGGAGCGCTAATCTGCCAGGACGAATGCTTTGTGAGTACTTCATGTGAATTTGTATCAACTTCTTTTGCTCATTTGGTAAATGACACTATTCCCTGACATTCTAAGAGCGTTCTTCCTCTAACAAAATGGATTAGGCCATGCTGGTGAAGCCACAGATGGACGCAGTGTGGCATTCACAGGGAAGGCATTTGAGGAATGCAGGGGAATGGGTCCGCCAGAAGTGGGAGGGCCTCGTCTTGTCCCAGAATCATTCTAACCATGATTGTCCTGCAGGTGGGAATGGGCTACAATGGTTTTCCACGAGGTTGTTACCATGGTTGCTACCGTTCAAGTCACGACCAAAGTAAGACTAAGAGCCCCAACTTGCTCATCTGTGCAGAGGCTAACGCTCTTTATTTCAGGTAAGACACAGCATGGAAGTGTACCCTTCAGCCCACTGTGGCCTTGCTAGTCTCCGGATGCCCATCTGCACTGAACCCCTTCCCATGTACTCGGCTGGTAGCAGTCTCTGTCTTGGTGTTTTGGGTAAAGATGAAAATACAGAAAAACACCTTTAATCTGGCAAGCCCAAGACTCGGGTTTTGCTGGTCTCTCCTCTAGACTATCGGATGGTATACTATTAATGCTCCACCACATTTAATACATTTTTTTTCTCTAACGTTACATGGCAGAATAATACATTTCCTAATAAAGATAATAGGAGCCTGGGAAACAAGACTTCAGTGAGTGGGAAGGGAGAAGAGGGATGGAAGCCCTTGTGAGAGTATGGGAAGCACAGCAAACATAAGGGTGATCAACGGTGCCTTTATATAGATTCCCTTGGTTTTCGTGACGTATAATTAAGTGTGGGATTTAAATGTGGGCCCATCATCAGTTTGCGTGAAATCACAAAATTGACTGGGTGGTTGACAGCGAGAAAGAAAGTTCTCAGCCACAAGAAGATAATCGGTGTTCTTATTGGTTGGATTCAGCTCAGCACTGTGTGAGTCATACATATGGGAATGGCAAATAATATCTTGTAAATGGAAGGATAGTGTAGATGAACAGAGCAATCTTAGGCTGTGGAACAGAAAGATAATGTTGTAGTGATAGAATCATATGACATTGAACCAGGCCGTTTGGTCTAACATGTCCAAGCCGACCAGGGCACCCATCCCACTTCTCATTAATTGGCCCATAGCGTTCTATTCCTAGGCAATTCAAGTGCTCAGCTAGACAAATGTGGTCAGTGACCCCGTTTCAATAATTCTCTTCAACAGTGCATTCCAAGTACTTCACTCTGCGTAAAGAAGGTCCCTCTCATATCCCCTGTTAATGTCTTACTTTAAATCTATGTCCTCTGACATATTTAGTTTACTTTCGACTTTAGGGACACAGCGTGGAAGCAAGCCCTTCGCCCACTGAGTCTGCACGGTCCAGCGATCTACTGAGTCCGCGCGGTCCAGCGATCACCCCATACACTATCACTATCCTATACACTACAGAAGTGTGAAACACTACACACACACAGCACACTACCCCTACATCCTACAGGGACAAGTTACAATTTTACCAAAGCCAATTAGCCAACAAACCTGTACATCTTTGCAGTGTGGGAGAAAACCGGAGATGCTGGAGAAAACCCACGCAGGTCATGGGGAGAACGCACAAACTCCATAGAGACAGCATCCACAGTCAGGATCGAAACTGGGTCTCTGGCGCTGTAAGGCAGCATCACTACCGCTGCACCACTGTGCCGCCCAAAGAATTCCCACAGGCTATCTGATCTATACCTCTCATAATTTTGGATACCTCAATTATGTGCCCTCCGATCCTCCGCCACTCCATGGAGAAAAAACCTAGTGTCTCCAGTCTCTCCTCATAATTGAACTGCCCCACATCCAGGTGAATCTCCTCTACATCTCCCCAGCACTGCACACTGTACTCCGGCTGAGGTATATTGAACATTTATAAAGTTGGAGCATAACCTCCTTACTTCTGTATTCAGTGCCCCCATTAATGAAGTCTAATATCGTTCACATATCAGAGCTGAATCTAAGGATGTTGGGAAGATTATGTCCAGGACTTCCACAATTCCCTTCCCTCAGCATCCCAAGATACAGCCTGGACCAGCTGAGATCCATTTTCAGTGGGGCTGCCCTTTCTACCTCCCCTGTACGGGTAATCTCATTTCGGAACTTGAGACCGAAAGTTGTGAAGGACCCTCCCCTGTGTCTGCTACCCTGCATGATTTATTTTGCTGAAGAGGAAGTTGTGGGTGAGGACAGTAATCAGGAGCATCACAATAGCTCATTGTTCATGATCGAACGTGAAGGTTGGTTGTATGGAGGATGACTCTCACCTCCGAACTCTGAACACTCACAATTTGTAAGCGGAATTTTCTTTACTACTCCCCCTATGCAAATCCCCCTATGATTCTACCACGCACTGACACAGTGGGGGCAAGTTACAGAGGCTGATTGATTTAGGAAACCAGAGTAGTGGCAGTGCGATTGTGCAGACTCCACACAGACAGCACCCAAGGTCAGGATGAAACCCATGTCTCTAGAGCTACGATACAGTGACTCTACCAGCTGTGCCACTGTCCACTGGTATGAGGACCCTACATTATGGAATATGTCTACTTTATGTTGCCAGTCAGCGGCATCCAAACATGGACAGCTCCTCGCACAGGAATCAACAAGGTTTGGGCAGGCCAAAGTGCATCTTTCACTGAGGTCCCACCAGCAGCTTAAGTTTGTCCCAAAGTGTCCCTGACCACAGAGTCCTGCCACTATAATGAGATGAATTATAACAAAGACCACTGCCTTCTATTTCCAGACTTTCTTGGCAAATGCATCTTCCAGAAGTATGTAGATAACCATCTCATTCTCAGTACCACTCTGTCGATCATTGCTGAGACAGACTGGCTGGCTGTGAATCACCCCAAGCCAGCAAGGTCTTGGTGCTTGTTCAAAAGCTGCAGTGGTGAGGCATTCTCCCAAATGGTTGCATGGGAAGTCATCCTTCAGGACCCTGCATCTCCTTTTCCCACACAGCTTCAAACACATTCAATATTGACCACTACTGGGTTAAATATCAAAGTATCAAGGAATACCTCATGGTTAAAAGTATTCTTCGCAAATTTTTCCATGAGGGACAAGATTGTATGATATGTTTCCGACCATATTGATTGAACTATTTGAAGAGGAAACAAAATATGTAGCTGAAGACAGTGTGATTGATGTGATTTACAGAAAAACCTTTTGGATGTGATTTCAGAAAAACTTTTCACAAGGTCCCATATTGGGCCATGGGATCAGGGCAATTTGACAAATGATCCAAAATTGGCTTGATAAGAAGACGCAGTTCAGGATGATGGAGACGTTATTTTTATAATTTGGAAGCATATAACTGCGGGTGGACCACAGAGATCAATGCAAGGCCCCTTGCTGTTTATTCTGTACATTAACTATTTGGATATGAATCCAGGAGGTATGATTAGCAAATTTGTAGATGGCATGAAAATCAGAAGTGTTGTTGATAGTGAGGTGAATTGTCTTCTGTTGCAGAACAATTTTGATGAATTGGTAAGACTCACAGAGGAGTCGCAGATAGAATTTTATCCAAGTAAAATGTGAAAGGGTGCATTTTGGGGGGGACTAATAAGGCCAGGATAAACACAATGGATGACAGTTCCCAAGAGAGCGTTGAGGAACAGAAGGACCTTGGTGTGTGAAGAGGATTCCTGAAGGCAGCTGTCTGGTTTGGTAAGGTGACTAAAAAGGCAAATGGGATGTTTGCTTTCATTCATTGGGGCACAGAATAGACAATAGGTGCAGGAGTAGGCCATTCGGTCCTTCGAGCCAGCACCACCATTCAATGGGATCATGGCTGATCATCCACAATCAGTACCCCGTTCCTGCCTTCTCGCCATATCCCCTGACTCCGCTATCTTTAAGAGCTCTATCTAACTCTCTTTTGAAAGCATCCAGAGAATTGGCCTCCACTGCCTTCTGAGGCAGAGAATTCCACAGACTCACAACTCTCTGTGTGAAAAAAGTTTTTCCTCATCTCCATTCTAAATGGCTTACCCTTTATTCTTAAACTGTGGCCCCTGGTTCTGGACTCCCCCAACATCGGGAACATGTTTCCTGCCTCGAGTGTGTCCAAACCCTTAATAATCTTATATGTTTCAATAAGATACCCTCTCATCCTAAATATCAGTGCAGGGAAGTTATGGCACAACTTTATAAAACATTGCTGAGTATGATTCCAACCAACGGAGGGTTCTCCCTTGATGCCCATTGACCGCAGTTTAGCAAGGACTCGGTGATGCCAAACTCAATCAAATGCTGCGTGGTCAAAAGGTTGGCAGACAGGAATCAATGAGTAGGAATTAACAGGTCCTTTTCAGAATGGCAGGCAGTGACTAGTGGGGTGCTGCAAGGTTCGGTGCTGGGATCCCAGTTATTTACAATATATATTAATGATTTAGACGAGGGAATTAAATGTGACATCTCCAAGTTTGCGGATGACACAAAGCTGGGTGGCAGTGTGAGCTGCGATGAGGATGCTATGAGACTGCAGGGTGACCTGGATAGATTGGGTGAGTGGGCAGATGCATGGCAGATGCAGTATAATGTGGATAAATGTGAGGTTATCCACTTTGGTGGCAAGAACAGGAAAGCAGATTATTATCTGAATGATGTTAGATTAGGAAAATGGGGAGGTGCAACGAGACATGGGTGTGCTTGTACATCAGTCAATGAAAGTAATCATGTAGGTGCATCAGGCAGTAAAGAAAGCTAATGGCATATTGGCCTCCATTGCGAAAGGATTTAATGTTAAAATTGTACAAGGCATTGGTGAGGCCAATTCTGGAGTATGGTGTACAATTGTGGTCGCCAAATTATAGGAAAGATGTCAACATAATAGAGAGAGTACAGAGGAGATTTACTAGAATGTTGCCTGGGTTTCAGCAACTAAGTTACAGAGAAAGGTTGAACAAGTTAGGTCTTTATTCTTTGGAGCGCAGAAGGTTAAGGGGGGACTTGATAGAGGTCTATAAAATGATGAGAGGGATAGACAGAGTTGACGTGGATAAGCTTTTTCCATTGAGAGTAGGGAAGATTCAAACAAGAGGACATGATTTGAGAATTAAGGGACAGAAGTTCAGGGGTAACATGAGGGGGAACGTCTTTACTCGGAGAGTGGTGGCTGTGTGGAATGAGCTTCCAGTGGAAGTGGTGGAAGCAGGTTCGATTTTATCATTTAAAAATAAATTGGATAGGTATATGGACGGGAAAGGAATGGAGGGTTATGGTCTGAGTGCAGGTAGATGGGACTAGGGGAGAATAAATGTTTGGCACGGACTAGAAGGGCCGAGATGGCCTGTTTCCATGCTGTAATTGTTATATGGTTATATGATTTGAGTTTAGGAGCAAGGAGGTCCTACTGCAGTTGTACAGGGCCCTGATGAAACCACACCTGGAGTATTGTGTGCAATTTTGGCCTCCTAATTTGAGGAAGGACATTATTGCTATTGAGGGAGTGCAGCGTAGGTTCACCAGGATAATTACCGGGATGGCGGGACAGACATATGATGAAAGAATGGGTTGACTGGGCTTGTATTCATTGGAATTTAGAAGGATGTGAGGGGATCTTATAGAAATATTTAAAATTCTTTAAGGATTGGACAGGCTAGATGCAGGAAACATTTTCCCAGATGTTGGGGGAGTCCAGAACCAGGGGTAGGCCATTTAGGACTGAGATGAGGAAATCTGTGGAATTCTCTGCCACAGAAGGTAGTGGAGGCCAATTCACTGGATGTTTTCAAGAAAGAGTTAGATTTAGCTCTTAGGTCCAAATGAATGAAGGAATATGGGGAAAAAGCAGGAACGGGGTACTGATTTTAAATGATCAGCCATGATCATATTGAATGGCGGTGCTGGCTCGAATGGCCTACTCCTGCATCTATTTTTCTATGTTTCTGTCTTGATGTCAAGGGCAGCTCCTCCCACCTCACCTCTGGAGGTCAGCCCTATGTTCATGTAAGGAAAAGATTTCCAGTGGATCTGGTACAATTTTTTCACGCTGGGTATATGGAAGGAGCTGCCAGAGGTAATGATAGAGGCAGAGATCAATCCAGGGGTAGATAGGATTTAGAGGAATTTGACCCAAATGTGGGCAAATGGGATTAACTCAGGAAGGCACCTTGTTCAGTATGGACGAATTGACCATATGATTTGTTCCTGTGTTGTAGAACTCGATCTACGACTCTGTGCCTAAGGCTTACAGGAGACACACAAAAGCTGAATTTATACGATCAGTGTAGAAAGTCCCGGGTTTGATCCTGACTACAGGTGCTGTCTGTATGGAGTTTGTATGTTCTCTCCGTGACCTGCATGGGTTTTCTCCATAATCTCCTGTTTCCTCTCACACCTTAAGACATACAGGTTTGTAGGCTAATTGGCTTGGAATAATTGTAAATTGTCCCTAGTATGTATAGGATAGCGCTAGTGTGTGGGGATTGCTGGTTGGCATGGGCTTGGTAGGCAGAAGGGCCTGTTTCCATGCAGTATCTAAACTAAACTGAGCTAAACTAAACTAAAAAGTCTGAAGAAGGATCTCGACCTGAAACATCACCCATTCCTTCTCTCCAGAGAAGCTGCTTATCCCGCTGAGATACTCCAGTATTTGGTGTCTACATTCGATTTAAACCAGCATCTGCAGTTCTTTCCGAAACTAAACTAGAGCTGGAGCTCCACCCAGTGTCTGTATTTCTCCCCTGTGGTTAATTCACACAATCGGAAGCAAAAACATTTCTGTGTTTGTACGGCAGGTATAAACAGGACCTGAAAGATGCAACATTGTACACCAGCTCGTATCCCTGCGATGAGTGCTTGGATTTAATCAAAGTAACCAAAGGTATCACAAGGATTGTTTGTGTGAAACCCAAAGATAAACCTCCCGCCACACCCATGGAGGGAATAACATGTAAAATGGTAAGTGTCAGTAGTAACAGGAAAATGAAACACTTGGGAACTCTCAATAACATTTAAAATCTTTTATTTACTCATTGAGTGAAGGCCCAGGTCATGAGAGTGGAAGATGTGTTGGGAAGAACAAAGTCACAATGGTGCAAAGCAGAGGATGGGAATGAGGGAAATCATACAGACAAGGAAGCCAAAGAGATAACACATAGAACTGGAGAGAGAGAGAGATGGACCTCCACACAGAAACAGAGGAGAAGCATTGTACCAGGGGGGGATGAGCTGATAGCTTCTCCCAGGGTTAAGGCGGGGCATCTGTTAAGATTTGTGATTTGGAAACATCTCCCAGGGTTACATAGTTGGGGATCTCCCAAAGTGTGAGATCTGGGGACATCTCAGAGTTTCAGAGCTGGATACATTTTCCAATATACAAGAATTGAGGACATCTGTTTTCAGGTCAAAGGGCATGTCCCAAGATTTCTGGAGCTGGGCGCATCTCCAAGAACTCCAGAGCTGTATACATCTCCCAAGGTTTGAGATACGGGGGCATTTCAGGTTTTCAGAGCTGGGGCATCTTGCAAAGTTTGAAATCCCCAGATTTTCAGAGCTGGGGCAGCTCCAAAGATCCAAGTTCTGGGGGACATCTACAAGGGTTCCAGAGCTGGAGGCATCTCTCAAGATTTGAGATCTGGGGGCAACTCACAAGCTCTGGAGGTGGGGACATCTCCCATGTGTCTAAGGCAGGGGACATCTCACAAGATTCAAGACTTCTTCCAGGGTTGTAGACCAGTAGGCATTGCCTAAGGTGCCAGCGCTGGGGGCATCTCTCAAGATTTGGGATCTGTGGACATCTCCCAGGATTCTATTGCTGGAGGGATCTCCCAGGGTTGAGAACGGGATATCTCCAAAGCGTCCAGAGCTGGGGACATCTCTCAGTGTTTTAGATCTGGAGACATCTGCCACGTTCTGGAGCTGAGGGATTATGCATCAATGTTCATGATCTGAGAACAACTTACAGGTTTTCATAGTTGGCAACATCTCTCAAGTTCAAGTGGCGTCAGGAATCATTAAACATCTGGGGACATTTACCATGATTAGAGAGATGGAAAGCTCCCACCAGGTCAGATATTTGGTGAAATGGAGCAGAGAAAATGTGCAGGAGATCTCATACAGTGATAGTTGGCTGAGGACTTCAAACAAGATGTAGGTGATCCTATACGGGGAAAAATATGGAGGGGTTACAAAGTGTTAGAGAGTCCAAGAGCTCAATGGGTTCGAAGTCAAGGGATCTCAGAGAGCTGGTGACAACACACTGAGTGAGGGAGATGGAACAGCACAGATATGCATGGAAAGATGGGGTGGAGGTACAACATTTAGGACAACAATGTTAATTGTCCTGAACACCAGGTGCTATGAGCATGCAATGATGACATCAAAATTAAGATGGGCGGTGAATAGCAGAAAGACAGCCATCAGCCGCAATCTTGGGTATAGCCAGTTTTCATTAAGGTACAGTGTTGATAAGGCATTTGTTCCTGTTAGTCAGGTGTGATTTGCATTAATTTATGTAAGCAACTATTTATTGTTCTGAAGTAGTGCTTCACAAAATATTAACAGGGTTTGCCAATGATGAAGCAACTGCCCACCCTCCATCTTCACATTCCCCAGTACTTCTCCCCTGTTCTCTTCCTTTGTCTCTTTCCTTTTCCAATCCTGCCATTTCCCAATCCTATTTTCTCTCTCTCATTTCCCTTCCCCTACCCTCCACTTCATAGATAGAAACATAGAAAATAGGTGCAGGGGGAGGCCATTCGGCCCTTCGATCCAGCACCGCCATTCATTGTGATCATGGCTGATCATCCCCAATCAATAACCCGTGCCTGCCTTCTCCCCATATCCCTTGATTTCACTAGCCCCTAGAGCTCTATCTAACTCTCTCTTAAATCCATCCAGTGATTTGGCCTCCACTGCTCTCTGTGGCAGGGAATTCCACAAATTCACAACTCTCTGGGTGATCAATCTCGTGAACCTACGCTGCACTGCCTCAATCACAAGGATGTCCTTCCTCAAATTAGGAGACCAAAATTGTACACAATACTCCAGATGTGGTCTCACCAGAGCCCTATACAACTGCAGAAGAACCTCTTTACTCCTATACTGAAATCCTCTTGTTATGAAGGCCAACATTCCATTAGCTTTCTTCACTGCCTGCTGTACCTGGACGCCAACTTTCAGTGACCGGTGTACAAGGACACCCAGGTCTTGCTGTACCTCCCCCTTACCTAACCAAACGCCATTGAGATAATAATCTGCCGCCAAAGTGGATAACCTCACATTTATCTATATTATACTGCATCTGCCACGCATCTGCCCACTCACTCAACCTGTCCAGGTCACCCTGCAACCTCCTAGCTTCCTCTTCACAGTTCACACTGCCACCCAGCTTTGTGTCATCCGCAAACTTGCTAGTGTTGCTCCTAATTCCCTCTTCCAAATCATTAATATATATGGTAAACAGTTGCGGCCCCAACACGGAGCCTTGCGGCACTCCACTCGCCACTGCCTGCCATTCTGAAAAGGACCCGTTCACTCCTAATCTTTGCTTCCTGTCTGCATACCAATTTTCTATCTATGTCAACACCCTACCCCCAATACCATGTGCTCTAATTTTAGTCACCAGTCTCCCGTGCGGGACCTTATCAAAGGCTTTCTGAAAATCTACTGGCTCCCCTTCATCCATTTTACATGTCACATCCTCAAAAAATTCCAGAAGATTAGTCACTCTCACTATCTCCCTCTCAAAACCATTCCTCCTTTCTGCCCCCCCCCCCTTACACTGTAACATACCAGCACCATTTCATAACCCTAGGCAGAAAATACATGCAATTTTTTGTAAGAATCCATTTTTACTTTGATCTGTCGTGATCATGTGTGGTGAATTCTGACAGTGAAATAGCAATTCTGTCACTACCCAATCCCTATGTCAAGCCTAAGCTGCCCCTTCCTTTGCAATGGGTCGATATGCACACATACGACTCTGTAATCACTGAGGAATTTGGCAATGCCAACACTGGTGAAGTTGCTCCCATTGTCTCTCACAAGCAACGCTAAGAAACTACATTAGGCAAAGATCTTTCTCACATTTGAAATCATGTTCGAGAGGTTGAAGAATCCATAGGAGCCGCTTCTATCTGGAAAAAAATGGACGCCCATCATAATGACTTTTCCCATGGACGGAACTGCAGTATCCATGTCCATCATCAACAGCCAGTGGGGTCTCGACCTGAAACGTCACCCATTCCTTCTCTCCAGAGATGCTGCCTGTCCCGCTGAGTTATTCCAGCATTATGTGTCGACCTTCCATCATCAACAGTTGGCCGAGGCCAAGGGCTGGGAGAACCTGCAGGTGGATTCTCGTCATGACTTGAGTTGCTTTTGTTCCTTCAGCCCAACCGCTCCCGGCCTCCATGCAGAACTTCCAGCAGCTTGCTTGCAGCAATATGCACCTTGAGTGACCTACAAGCTGCATCTTCAGAGTAACTGCATCACGAGACTTTATTCCCAGGAAGGACCAGGTAGTAGGTGCAAGGCAACACCACTACAAGTCACACACCATTCTGACTTGGAAATACCTTGCCAGTCCTGGAACTCCCTCCCCAACAGCACTGTGGGAGCAGCTTCACCAGTGGGGTGCAATGGTTCAAGAAGGGACTCACTGCCACTTTTTCAAGGGTAGCTGTAGATGGGCAATAAGTGCTGGACCAGTTCCAGAAAATGAAATTTTAATTCAGAGACACAAATGACTGGCGTCTGGAACAAAAATCAAAATGCTGGAGGAACTCAACAGATCAAGCAGCATCTGTGGGGAACAGACACTTCAGGTCTGAAAGACCAAATGAGCACATCTACTGGTTCTCCTTATCCTCTGCTGGCTCTAATCTCCTAAGGTGAAGCGTAATACGATAGTGCGGGAGAGAGTGCAAAGATGCATCAGGATGTTACCTGGGATAGATTGTTTCAGTCATGAGGCTAGATCTGTTTATCCCGGAGGAGAAGAGGGGATATAACCGAGGTATCTAAAATTTTCCACGGTACAATTTGAGTAGACGGAGGAAACTCTTCCGCATATCAGAGAGAGGTAATAATAGAGGGCGTAGATTTAGGGTAAGCCGTAAGAGATTCAGAAGGGATCTGAGGGGATCTTTGCACCAGAGAGTGGTGAGTATCTGCAATGCACTGCGGGAGAGAGTGGTGACAGCATCGTTGCTGACAGCATTTAAGACGTGTCCAGAAGAGCTTCGTCATAGAAGACTATGGACAATAGCTGAAAGATGGGGTCAATCTTTAACCAATCAGATGGGTGCGGATGGGTTAATGTGATGGGCCGAATGGTCTGCTGCCATGCTATATGACTCTGATTTCCCTCTTGTAGCTCCACATCAACTCTGCCCAACCCCCCTTATATTGACCACTTCTACTCTTACCACTTCCTTGACTATGAGTGATTACATTTGAATGATGACTGTTTGATGCATTGACTGTATTGTATTTGTGGATGACCTTTTTCTTTATTCCTCCCTATCTCTACAACAGTGGACAAAAAACACAGGCATAATAGGTAAGAACATTTATTTTCAGGTGCCGTTCAGTTTCTGCCTAGGCTTCTGATTCTAGATCAACTTTATCTCCATTATTATTCTATACCATGGCTGCTTCTTTGTCTTTCTGGTGGGTTTGCTTTCCTTGGACCAGGTACCTGATAGAGGTCAACAAAATGATGAGAGGCATATAAAGGGTAGGTTGTTAGAATTTTTTCTCCACAGCAGACATGTTCAGTACCAAAGGGTACAAATTTCAGTTGAGGAAGAAGAGATTTAGAGGATGGTGGGATTTTTTTGCATCCAGTGGATTTTTTAGTTTGGAACACTGTCTGAGCGTTATTGAGTCATGGAGTCACACAGCATGGAAACAGACCCTCAGTCCAATTGATCCACACCCACAAATATACCCTATTAGTCCCATTTGGCCCATATCCCTCAAAAACCTTCCTATCCATCTATCTGTCAAACATATTTTAAATGTTGTTATTGTACCCATCTCAACCATTTCTTCGGGCAGCTCGTTGCATATACGCACCATCTTCTGCATAAAGAAGTTGCCCCTAGGCCCCCTTTTAAATCTTTCCTGTCTCACCTTAAACATATGCCTGCTGGCTTTGATTTCAATCCCCTGGGGAAAGACTGCTTCCATTCACCTGATCCATGCCCCTCATGACTTTATAAACCTCTATAATGTTATTCCTTGCCTAGTCTCCTGCGCCCCAAGGTCCAAAGTCCTAGCCTTAGCCACCTCTCCCTATAACCAGAGTGGCCAAAACAGTACTCCAAGTGCAACTTCTTCAATGTCTTGTACAATTGCATCTTAACATCCCAATGCCTCTATTCAATTTCCTGACTGATGAAGGCTAACATGCCATACTCCTTCTTCACCATCTTGTCCACCTGTGCCGTCACTTTCAGGAAGTATGTATTCCTAAGTACCTTTGTTCTTCAACACTCCCAGGGCTTTACCCTTATTGTAAAAGTTCTACTCTGGTTTGACTTCCCAAAATACAACACTTCGCATTTATCTGAATTTAACGCCATTTGCCATTCCTTAGCCCATTTCCCTGCTGATCAAGATCCCGCTGTAATTATTAATAATTGTCTATGATACCACCTATTTTAGTATAATCTGCAAACTTACTAACAATGTCTTGCGCATTCTCATCCAAATCATTTATATAAACATTGAACAATAATGGGGCCTGTACCAATCCCTGTAGCACACCACCAGTCACAGGTCTCCAGTCTGAAGAACAACCTTCCACCATCACCCTCTGCTTCCTACCATCGAGCCAATTTTGTATTCAATTGGCTAGATCTCCCTGGATCCAATACGATCCAACCTTTCAGACTAGTCTACCATGCGGAACCTTGGCAAAGGCCTTGCTAAAGTCTACATTGACAACATCCACCAACCTGCCTTCATTAATCATCTTAGTTACTTCAAAAACGCAAACAGATTAGTGAGCAACAATTTCCTCTGCACAAAGCTATGCTGACTATCCCTAATCAGACCTTATCTATCCAAATGCTTGTAGATCCTGTCCTTCAGAATCCCCTCCAGTAACCTACCCACCACTTTTGTCAGACAGTTCCCTGGCTTGTCCTTGCTATTCTTCTTAAATAACAGTACTACATTTGCTAACCTCCAGTCTTCCAGAACTTCACATAAAGATAATGCAAATATCTCAGCAAGGGCTTCTGCAATATCTTTCATAGCTTCGCACAACTTTCGAGGATGTAGTCAGTCAAGCCCTGGAGATTTATCAACCTTCATGTGCTAATCGCACCTCTTTGGTAATTTGTATATGGTCCAAGATATCACATTTCATTGGCCTCAATTCCTCAACTTCCATGATCATCTCCACCTTAAAAACCAAAGAGAAATATTAATTTAGAACCTCACACATATCCTGTGGCTCCACACATATGGCCAGGCTGATCTTTAAAGGGACCTGTTCTCTACCAAGCCACCCTTTTTCTCTTACTATACCTGTACAACCTCTTGGTATTTTCCTTTACCTTACCTGCTAGATGCATTTCCTTTACCTGCTAGATGCATTGCTGTTGGCCTCCTGTTTACCTTCTTAAGTGTGCTCCTTATACTCACGGAAGCATTTGCTTGATCCCGATTGCTTACACCTGATGTAGGCCTCCTTTTTCCTGACCAGAGCAGCAACACCTCTCATCAACCAGGTTCCTTGAACTTGCCATCCATGCCCTTCATCCCAGTAGAAGCGTGCTGTCCTTGAACTCTTGCTTGCACACTTTTAGAAGCTTCCCGATTGCCAGACGCCACCTATCTATAGTCTCACCAAATCAACTTCTGCAAGATCCCCCTCCAAAATTCCCCCCCCCAACTTAGGATCTTAACGTGGCCCAATCCTATCTTTCTTGATAACTACTTTACATAGAATTATGGTCACTAGTCCCAAAATGCTCCCATGCTGACGCTTTAAACACTTGCCCTACCTTGCTTTAACAGGAACTCCAGTGTTGCCCACTCTCTATTAGGGCCCTCTACAAAGGGATCAGAGGCTTTCTTGGACTTTTTAAAACAAATTCCAACCTATTCAAGCCCTTTGCCCTGTGGGTTACCCAGTCAATAGAATGGAAGCTATTATATTCCCACACATACAACCTTATTATTCTTTCACTTATCTGCGATCTCCCAAAACATCTGTTCCACTAATTCCCGTTAACTACTGGGGGCCTATAAAATAGTCTCATTAAAGAGATCGTTTCCTTCATGTTTCTAAGATCTACTCATGTAGCCCATATTAGATAATGCCCGAAAACTCTCCTCTCGAAGCACTGCTGTTATGTCCTCCCTCATCAAGACTACTTTTCTCCTCACTTACCTGTACCTCTACCATGCCTGTGGTATCTGTACCCTAGAACACTGAGCTGCCAGCCCTGCCCTTCTCTCAGCCATGTTTCTGTTACGGCCATAATATCCTAAACATCCACAGCCAAGATTGTCCATCTTACCTGATAAATCTCCAGCATTAGACTAAATGCAATTTAAACCACCGATTTTTCCTGCCACTTTGCCGTGCTCTTGGCAGTTGTGTTTACTGAACCTGAATCCCACAACAGCAAATGGAGTGATTTTTTTTTTTTTAAACTACTCTCAAATTAAGTAACTATTAATAAGATGGTAATACTATTGCCTTATTGCAAACTTTGCCAGTATTGCACTGTTACTTATAGAGGAGGAGGATTTCCTGCTTTATTTGTCAACTCTGAAAAGGCTCCACAAGCTCACCAATTCTAGGACAACAGGGAGCAACAAAGTGCCTGGCTTCTGTCTTCCATATTGAGTCATAAGCATGAAAACCACCCCTTCAACCTGACTTGCCCATGCTGACCAAGATGCCCCATCTACGTTAGTCCAACCTGCTAATATCCTGTTAATCCTTTCCTATCCATGTACTTGCCCAAATTTATTTTAAACATTGTTCTAGTACCTGCCTCAACTGCCTCCTCTGGCAACTTGTTCCATAAAACCATGTTGTCTCTATTAAAATTTTCCCTCTCACCTTAAACCTATCTCGTCTGATTCTTGATTCCCCAGCTCTGGCTAAAATATTCTGTGCATTCACCCTACGTATTCCCCTCATGATCTTGTACACATTCCTCCAAAGTTTCTGAAATTCCAAGCACTCTATTACTGGTGACTGCAACTTTAGTGATTCCTCCGTAACTACTTCTCTGTCGCTCCCCACAACCTGCTTCTTTGCCATGTTTTTAGTCGCCTGTGTTGAGCACGGTCTCAATCTTTGCCTCGTTGGTGTGGCTGTGAACCATGCTGGTATCTTTTACAATGTCAGCATGCTTTACTGGATCACAGCAACCCTGCAACACAGGGCCAGACTATTCTGTCTTGTATTGCTGTGGTCCGCAGCCCTGCGGGTCACTGCTTTTTACGTACTTCTTTCATATGATGATGGTTTCTGTCTATACCATTTTGTAGACTGTCATTTGCAGACCCTCATCACCTTTATCTCTGACTAACCCACACACCAACTACTCTGCTCCCTGTTTTTTGACCACTCATCCTATTGCTTTTGATCTTCATAACCTTATGCATCTTAGTTTAAACTTCCCTTCATCTCCGAGAGTTTTCCAGTCCTGGCAACATCCTAAATCTCTGCACCCTCACCTGTGAAATCACATCTTCCAGTAGTGTGTTGACCAAAACTGCGTGCGGTATTCAAACTGTGGCCTTATCAGTGTTTTACATAGTTCTAATATAACCTTCCTGGTCTTATATTCTGTGCCCTTTTAAACCACTGTATTGACCTTCCCTGCAGCCTTTAAAGATCTGTGGACATCAGAAGCAAAGCTCACCCCGTATATATCCGCTGTGAGCGGCAGATCAGTGTGATGGAATAAATGCATGTTTTGAGAAATTCTGTTCAAAGAATAAGTTAAAACCAAATATTTCTGCAACATTTAAAATAAAATGTGTTACCATGGGAACTTCTCTTTCTCACAGGAGACGCCATACATTGCCTGGACTTCACGAGCTCAAATGAGAAGCTTAAGCAGGATACCACAGATGAGGGAGAATGTGAGTGAAGCAACAGATGGTGGTCAGCGTGGATTTTACTGTGGCAGTGCCTCTGAAGCCCTGCAAGAAAACAGGACCACGCTGAGTTGATGGGATGACTATTCATACTCAGCACCCATCAAAAAGCTTCCTTCACTATCTGTTACAAGCAACCAATAGTTTGTAGTTTAAACCATTGATGTAATCTTTTCAATCTTTAGATGGAATAATAATACTTTAAAATTAAACAAAGGAAATAGGAAGTATGAAAGTCCAGTGGGAATTAAAAATAAAATTAAGGGAGGAAATAGAGGGAATGATTTAGTTTACTGGTTGGGAAGCAGATCTGGGAAATAGGTGGTAGTTAGATGGGTGGCTAAATGTTCCAGCAGAACCAAATCTTGATTAGTCTAGCTGCTGTTACAATTCCTTTGCTGATCATTGAGCAGGGCATTCACATGTGATGGCAGCATTTTTCCACATTACACATTGCACCTGCAGACCAAGTAGGTTTTAAGGTTTCAAGGTCAGTTTATTGTCACATGTACCACAAGGTGCAGTGAAATTTGAGTTACCATACAGCCATACTAAGTGAAAAGTAACAAGACACACAGACACTTGAAATAAAATTTAACATAAACATCCACCTCAGCGCCTCCCCACATTCCTCACTGTGATGGAAGGCAATAAAATCCAATCTTCTCCCACTTTATTCTCCCGCGGTTGGGGTTGTCGAACCATTCACATTCAGGGCCATCAAAGCTCCCACAGTCAATGATCCGAAGCCCTCATGTCGGGGTGATCGAAACTCCCTCGTCGGGACGGTTGAAACTCTCCGCGGCTTGGAGCTCCCGAACCGATCTCTAACCAGGCACCGCGGGCTCCATGATGTTGAAGTCCACAGACCCGCAGTTAGAGCTCTCCACAGTCGATCCCCGGCAAAGAGATCCCCGGCAAAGAGAGCGCCGGGTCGGTCTCCAGGAAAGGCCGCGCCACTCCACGATGTTAGGCCGCAGTGGGGACGGAGATATGATACAGAAAAAAATCGCATCTCCGTCGAGGTAAGAGATTGAAAAAAGATTCCCCCAGCCCCCCCCCCCCACATAAAACCAAGGAATTAAAACGTACTCTTTGACACGTACTTAAAATAACGAAAACAGTAGGAAGGGCAGACAGACTGTTGGCGAGATGAAGAATGTCTGATTTAAGGGTGGCACATCTGCTTACAGTGCAGGAGACCCATGTTCAATCCTAATCCCAGCTGTTATCTGTATGGCGTCTGCATGTTCTCCCTGCTACCACGTGGGTTTCTCCAGCTACCCTACCCCACTCCAAAGATGTGCAGACTGGTAGAATCTGGGAGGAGTGCCGTATGTGTGAAGAAAATAAGATACGATTAACTTTGGCAATAGTATAATGGTTTCTTTATTATCACGTGTACCAAGATAGAGTGACATACTTTTTTTGCATATAGATCAGCAAGAGTATCACCGTACATAAGCACCATCCCCCGGTTAGTACAAAATGTACAAAACTGCCCACTGAGATCATATGCAAGAAGCGCCATTTTGCCGCCATTTCACTGTCCCAGCAGCAGCCGGCCACAAAGATCGGGTGCAGCCATCGCCTCCAGTCCGGTCATCCCGCGAACCGTTGTTCCACTTCTTGCATGGCTCTCTTCCCCGGGGCTCCTCCCACAGCTGACTTTGAGGGTGGAGAAAGTAAACCCACCCCCCTCTGGGCTCCTCTTATGAGCCTTTTGACCAGCGTCCTCCGCTGTCGCCGTAACCCTCCACCTCCTCTCTGATGCCCAGTCTTCAGGACTGAGCAGAGGCTAGGCTCACCGGACTTCCCTCTCCAGGACGATTCCCGTTTCCACAGCGGACAAGCCAGCCTTGCTGTTTGATGCCGTGGCATGCCGGGACCTTCTCGCCGTGCCAAGTAGGTGGTTGGTGATCAGCATGGGCTTGGGCCGAAGGGCCTCTTTCCATGCTGTATTTTCTCATGATATGGCCAAAATTGAAACAAATAACTTCAGCATTAGCCATATATGGCCATATTGGGTAGTGGAGGTGTGGGTAGTTGTAAAGTAATGGAAGAACACTTGTGGAAAGAAAGCAAAGCCCCTAGAGTGAGGGGAAAGGACTGACAGGTCATCTTTGTGTCCTTCAACAGCACATACTGTATTTGGCAGGATCAGATTTTAATTCATCAGAGATGGTTAACGTGTAATGGAATGAAAATGACTTTATTCTGACCAAACTCGAGCTTTACTTTGCTTCATACTTAGAACGCCAATGTATGAAAGAATATGTTATTTTAAATCAAAATTTAAATCCAGCTCATGATTGAATTTGTGTTTTGATGACAATTAAAATCAATGGTGATGGTTTACATTTGTAAGGACAATTCTGTTTCATAATTTTTTTAAATCAAAGCTGATGTCTATATTTTGACAATCAGGCCCTTGAATGATTGTGAAGGACTTTGAAATGTTCAATGAGAGTCTCAGTGTGATTGCCGGCCTTCCTAGTTGTCTTTTTTTTCAATCGATGGTCCTTTCCAAAATTATTATGGGTCTCCTTTAACTAGAAGCTAAAATATGATGGGTCAGCCTTGTAAGGATGGACCTGTATCACCCTGCTCTACTGCAACCAAAGCGAGAGTCCAGTAAAATGTAACAAATATCTCATGACGACCATGGAAGCAGATAGAAATTGTAGGATCAGGTGGTTGGTGACTAACTCAGTTATGCAACTTGATTGTATGTACAACTTATGCCAAAGGCCGTTTTCAATGGTGTTTCGCTCTATCATCCTCAGTTGCAATCACAATGCTCAGTTCACTTTGACGTGTGTCAGTCCAATTTTATTTCTGAACGACTTGGTGGGGCTCAGTTTGGACAGAATCTGGAATAAGAGTGAATAATTTCCAGGAAAGGCTGTAATTCACTGACTCTTGGAATTATGAGAGCATCGACCTTGCTGTGAACCACTCAGATTTGATTTCAGACTGAGTTGCACCAATATACTGATTATTTAAGTTTCACACTGTGGTGGTGGAAATGTTTCAACGTTTCTTTCAACGTGCAAAGCTTATCCCTGCACCTGAGATTGGCCTGGTGTGCACACATAATTACCTAGGCCTAGCAGAGGTCAGCTCGTGATGGACTGAAAGGTCTTTGCACGGCAATGTATACAGTATACGTGGATAATGAGGTTCTGGGAGCATCCTCTCTCAGCCCAACAGTACCAACAATGATGCTCTGCCTAAACTTCCTCAGCACTTTATTCACATCCCTGATGCAGGGGTTTCCACCTGAAACATCAAAAATTCCTTTCCTTCCAGTCTCGACCCGCTGAGTTCCTCCAGCGCATTGTTTGCCATTCTACTACAAGCTGCGTTGCTCCAGGGATTTCCTGGAAGATGATTCAAAGACATTCTCCTGTGGAAAATGTAACAACCTCACCAGCAAGTGACACTCAAGCTGGTGAAGGTGCATTGTGAAAACCACTGAGCCCCTCAATAGCAGGACCACGTGAAGTCTGTGCCGACTATGGAAGGAATGCAGGGCGTCCCCATACAACCCATCCACCCAGCACCACCTGATCCACTTGTGGCAGAGT
Organism: Malacoraja senta; assembly: GCA_038087875.1. NCBI lineage: Eukaryota > Metazoa > Chordata > Chondrichthyes > Rajiformes > Rajidae > Malacoraja > Malacoraja senta. The sequence continues at coordinate 74,367,635 of CM075979.1, read as the reverse complement.
CTACTGATCCCAGAGAGGAATGACCAGCCACCCCAGACCCCATGGAACTAGAATGTAAAAAAGTCACCCTCACTCCTGCGGGACTGCCCAAGAAGAATGAATGAATACGTTTATTGGCCAAGTAATCACATACAAGGAATTTGCCTTGGTACTCCACCCACAAGTGACAACGACATGCAGTGACAGTTAGGAATGACACATAAAATAGTAAACATTAATAAAACATTATTGATTAAACATATGAATTAAGTAAAATACCAGAGCACAGGAGGCTACAGATTTTTGGTTGTTGAGTAGAGCTACTACTCGTGGAAAAAAGCTGGTTTTATGTCTGGCTGTGGCAGCTTTGACAGTCCGGAGTCGTCTTCCAGAGGGAAGTGATTCAAAGAGTTTATGGCCAGGGTGAGAGGGGTCAGAGATGATCTTACCCGCTCACTTCCTGGCCCTTGCAGTGTACAGTTCATCAATGGAGGGAAGGTTGCAGCCAATAAGGAGGAGCCATGTTGGGGAACGGCTGCTAACCAGCAGCCATCCGTTTAAATCACCTTTTTAAAATAGTTTTAGTGTGTCCATTGTCCAGTGTGTGGGAGTATTCTACTTTTAAGTGTAGGGTGAATGGGGTAATTATATCCTAGGTCCCTACCTGGTCGGTGAGGCAGCTTTTTCTCCGGGCTGCCCCGTCGATCCGTCCTCGTGGCGTACCAGCGGGCATGGAGCGCCGTTTCCTGACGGGGACCGCCCAGCACCTTCAGCTTCGGTCGGCGGCACAGCGCTGGAGTGCTATCGTGGAACGTAGCAGGCGATGCCTTGCCTGGGCCGCCGCGCTGGATCGACGCGCTGGAGATCAATGACCGCCGAGATCAACACCTCCGGGCTGCCGGTCTGCGGAGCGACCAGCTGTGGGTGGCGGCGCCGACTTTAACATCGGGAGCCTCGTGGCTCCAAATCGGCGCGGCCCTGTCGGCTTCAGGTGCCATGGACTCCGCTGGGAAACCGGCCGTTCCAGCCACTGTGAGGACTCTCCCGACGGCCAGGAACATCGGGCCTCCTTAGAGGCAACTGTGGTGGCCTCGATGGGCCTGACTCTGGGGAGAACTGGGTTGGGAACTGGACATTGTGCCTTACCCCACAGTGGTAACCATTGTGGGGGGATGATTTTGTGTGTAGTGTTAAGTGTCTGTGTTAGTCTATGTCCAACATGGCGGTCGGAAGGGGGAGTGTACGCTGGCGCGGTTTGGCTGCCGCTGCTCTCCCTTCATATTGTGTTTTCTGAATTTTGTTGTCTTCTTTGGATCAAATTTCTGTTTTCAATTTATGTATTTGTGATGTCTTTATAACTTATTTTACTCTGATTATATGTATATATGTTTCTTTGTTAAATTGTAAGGTGTCCTAGTGACTTTTGTATAGGCGCCCTTAAAATAAAATCTATTATTATTATTATTATTATTAATAACCTTCTCAGCTGATCGGACGATTCGCTGCAGCCTCCGGATGTCGTGCTTGGTGGCTGTACCAAACCAGATCATGATGGAGAAGGTGAGGACAGACTCTACGATGGCCGTATAGAATTGGACCATCATTGCCCGTGGCAGATTGTGCTTCCTCAGCTGCCGCAGGAAGTACATCCTCTGTTGTGTATTTTTTACTGTGGAGTAGATGGTAGCCCCCCATTTAAGGTCCTTGGAGATGATGGTTCCCAGGAACTTAAAAGACTACACAGATGTGACTGTGATGTTGTTGATGGTGAGTGGGGTGAGGGGAGGAAGAGCTCTCCTAAAGTCTACTATCAATTCCACTGTCTTAAGAGCATTGAGCTCCAGGTTGTTGCGATGGCACCAGGCTGCCAGCTGTGTCATTTCCTGTCTGTAGGCAGATTTTTCCACATCCTGGATCAGTCCAATCAGGGTTATGTCATCCGCAAACTGGAGAAGCTTGACAGAGGAGTCAGTGGAGGTGCAGTCATTGGTGAGGGTTTGCAGGTCTGAGATGTGGTTTTCTCAGCCTCACATGCAGCTTCCTTAAAATAAAATCTATTATTATTATTATTATTATTAATAACCTTCTCAGCTGATCGGACGATTCGCTGCAGCCTCCGGATGTCGTGCTTGGTGGCTGTACCAAACCAGATCATGATGGAGAAGGTGAGGACAGACTCTACGATGGCCGTATAGAATTGGACCATCATTGCCCGTGGCAGATTGTGCTTCCTCAGCTGCCGCAGGAAGTACATCCTCTGTTGTGTATTTTTTACTGTGGAGTAGATGGTAGCCCCCCATTTAAGGTCCTTGGAGATGATGGTTCCCAGGAACTTAAAAGACTACACAGATGTGACTGTGATGTTGTTGATGGTGAGTGGGGTGAGGGGAGGAAGAGCTCTCCTAAAGTCTACTATCAATTCCACTGTCTTAAGAGCATTGAGCTCCAGGTTGTTGCGATGGCACCAGGCTGCCAGCTGTGTCATTTCCTGTCTGTAGGCATATTTTTCCACATCCTGGATCAGTCCAATCAGGGTTATGTCATCCGCAAACTGGAGAAGCTTGACAGAGGAGTCAGTGGAGGTGCAGTCATTGGTGAGGGTTTGCAGGTCTGAGATGTGGTTTTCTCAGCCTCACATGCAGCTTCCTATCTGTCAGGAAGCTGGTGATCCACCGACAGAGGGGTTCAGGCACAGTCAACTCGGAAAGTTTGGAGTGTAGTAGCTCTGGTGCAATGGTGTTGAATGCAGAACTAAAATCAACAAACAAAATCAACAAACAAAGACTTTGCATCTACATTCATGAGCATAGAAGTGCAGTTAGCCGGGTTTGCTGTGTAGATAAGTTCCTGCCAACTGTACAAACAGCTTTTGCAAGGTCTGCAATGGAAATAATTCATCCGACCATCTGATTAAAAGTTTCATTGTAGTCAGCACACAATCTGACTGTCTTGCCTGTCAACTAGGATTTCCTTTGACCAGCGTTCTCTTTCTTAAAAGGTTTGTGGGCTCTTCCTACACATGGCTCTTCAAGGATTTAGGTGCTGTTTGTGATCTGTAATAGGCTGAGCCCAATTCAATCAAACATGTACATGTATCCATGGACTCTGCGCAGGCTACTCAGAAGACCTTGTTTTATTTGCATAACATAAATTTAGAATATCCTGATAGATGTAAAAACGCGTCTCAAAGTTGAGGCCACTTTTTACCCATCAAGGTAATTCATTCAGTACAATCCCCTGTAACTGGCAGTGTAAAAGGGAGTCCATTAGAGGGCACCCTATGTATTCTTCTATGGGTGCAGACTTTCCATTAACATGTTTTTACATTGATCATATTTCTTGTTAGTATGTGTGGTGAGAGGAGTTGACCAAACCATAGTTACAGTTGTACAGAATGTTGGTGAGGCCACACCTGGAATACTGTGCACAGTTTTGGTCCCCTCATTTAAGGAAGAATATAGAAGCATTTGAGGCAGTCCAAAAGAGATGCACTGGACTAATTCCTGGAATGAGTGGGTTGTCTTGTCCAAAGAAATTGAATCTGTTTCATATTGAAATGTGTTAGATCCTTAGTGTGTTTGACAGGGTAGACGTTGAGATATTTCTATGAATGGGGAGGCCTTAGACAGGGAATATAGCCTCACTAATTAAAGTAATTATGGTGGAATTATCTACCCCAGAGCATTATGGAGGCTCGATCACTGGAGATAATAATAAGAAGATGTTAACACATTTTTTGAATGATCAAGGGATTGAGGGTTATGGAGAACTGGCATAGAAGAGGAGGCCTGGAGCAGATCGGCCATGATCATATAGAAAGGCAGGATAGGCTTGAAGGGCCGATTAGCCTTCTCCTGCTCCTATTGTCTTGTGTTCTTTTGCCATCTCCATCGTTACCCACAATAAATTTACAAGGATGTTGCTTGGACAGCAGGGCTGAGTTATAAAGCTGGAACTGTTTTCCCTGGAGTAAAGGAGGGGTGATCTCATCGAGATTGATAAAATCATGAAGGACACAGATAAGGAGAATGGTCAGAGTCGTATTCCAGGGTAGGGGACTGAAACTAGGGGATATGTGTTTAAGGTGGGTGGAGAGAGATTTAAAGGAGATCTTAGGTTACGTTTTTCACAACAGAACATGATGGAACAAACTTCCACAAGAACCGTTAGAGGCAGGTACAATTACAAGATTTAAAAGGAGATGTACTGATGCATGGATAGTTAGGTTTAGACAGATGTGGGCCAAATGCAGGTGAATTGGACAAGTTCAGCTAGACAATTTGATTGGCATGAACGAGTTAGGTCGAAGGGCCTCTTTCTGTGCTGTATTGGTTTTTGAAGCAATCTTCATTACTAGTAATGTAGTTAATCAGGACTGTGATGGCAAAATCCTAATGCCTCACTCTATGGTTACTTGTGGCATGGATACTGATAAACCCAATGCTATTCTGTCTGTATTGGTGGCAATACCATGCAGTCTTTGTTTGTGGCTCCAAGTCCACCTCCATGTTGACATTGCTGTCCTTTGCCAGCTGACTTGCAGCTCCTTTCCTTGTGCCCTTTCTTCTGTTGAATAGAACACACAATTTCCTGGAAAGAACAATTACATGCCAAACTCCTGCCATTAAAATGATGACAAAGATTTGTTGTCACTGTTTCTGAGCCACAGTATTCGGGCAACAGACTGTTTTTACTTTTGTCATTGAGAAAAGATGCATTCTGTGACATTTTGGTTGCCATCTCCATTGAAGTTGGTATCCTACATCTTAAATCAAATGTAAGGCCATTGTCCCAGAGAGGACAAAGTAAATGTCATCGTAAAGATTGGACACAAATCAATCTTTCAGTGTTTGCTCTCCCAGGTTACAGTGACAGTATGATGACACACACTTCAAGTTTCTTGAATTTCCCAGTGCATGTACCACTTGTGTAGCTCTCTGCAAACTGCCAGCTGGAGTTAAATTACAGTTCCAACTTCAGTATGACCTCTTCAGCACATCTTCAACCTACTGTGGAGCCAAAAAGTTAAGTGCAAGCAACATGCTTCCGAGCCACGACTATGGGTGAGATCGCTTTCAGCTGCTTCAGTGCAGTGTCGATCGCAGTTCATTTTGTGTCATGGTTTTCTGCGAGCACCAAGGAGAAACATTTCCAAGGAAGGTCATATGTCTGATCACTGATCTGACAGAGGACCATGTCACTTGAATATCCTTGGTTATTATGGAAAGTGGAAATAAAAATCTTACAGTTCACATCAATGAACACAGCCAATGAAATGAAATTCAATACACAGAATTTTACTTCGGAGTCACGTGAGTGACTACATGAAGAAGACCCGTCAGGGCGCATGCGCGTCATTACGTCTGACGCATTGGCGCACGGACCAGCGGGAGGACAGAGCTCCTCCTGTGGTAAGTAATTTTAAAGTAGTTTTAAAACTCCAGCTAAGTGGGAAACTTAGCTGGAGTGAAAAGTTCCTTTGCTGTGGTGCCGTGCTGTGTGTTTTTGTTACAGGTAGCACCATGGTGAGGATGAGCAGGGGGAGGGCAGCCGCTGGAAAAGCAAAGGAGAGCCGCGGGAATGCGGTCTGTGAGCGGCTGCCTCGCACCCCTGCACAGTCGCGGACCGGGAGAGGAGCGACTGTAGACTTAGTGCTATAAAGCACTATCATAGAGCCAACACCAGCGGGCGTCAGGCCAAGGGAAAAGTCTGTGAGGGCTCAACTCAGTCGGGCTACGACGAGTCCCTTACGGGGCTGGAGACGGGTTTTAAACGGTTCTCCCAAATGGAGCACCTCATACAGAGGTTGCTCGAGCAACGCACACTCCGGGGGGAGGTGTCGTGTGGGTGGCAGGCTGCAGAGGAGGCCGTGCCGGCAGCACCTGGTAGAGGGCTGCTTGAAGCACCCTCATGGATGAGGTGAGTGCAGAGGGTCAGCTAAGTTCTGACCCCGACTCTGACGGACACTTGGAACTTAGCGAAGACGGCCGTTGTCAGAGGTCCATCTCTGGCAGCACGATTCGCTGCCCCGTCAGAGTATGGAGTGCCACTGGGAGAAGAGCTGGCCTCCACGATATAGAGGCTGCTGGATAGCACCCTCATTGAAAAGGCGCCTGCAGAGGGTCAGCTCAGTTCTGACCCGACTCTGACGGTGACTTCGTTGACTAGCGAAGACGGCCGTTGTCAGAGGTCCATCTCTGGCAGCATGATTCGCTGTCCAGTCAGAGTCTGGAACCGCCAAGAAACAGGAGACCGGGGTAACTACGAGTTGCTGAAGGTGCCAGCAGTGAATTGGGTGATATGGAGCCAGATGGGCATGGGCGTGCAGTGCCCAGGAGATGAAGCTGCAGAGAATCCTGAAATTACTTGGCTCAGGAATCACGGCGTTCACTAGAACGGTGGATGGAGGGCATCTGTCGGAGATGCAGCAAGAGGTACCAGAGTTGCTTTGTAGCGCCCATTTTGAGATAAATTGTCTCAGGGAAAGTGCCATTCGACCCACCATTAATTCCAAGTTTGCAGTAGTCTGCCAGCCCAGCAACATACAGCCGGCCAACCTACTCTTTGGAGAGGACCTCGCCAAGAGTGTCAAGGACATGGATGATGAGGCAAAGACGATGGGCTTGATCAAGCCACCGGTGGTCGGCAAGTTTCCAAAAAAGAAAGTACCCCTACAAACGAGGCTGGACCAGGAACAAGTTGGCCGGCAATGCAGATGCGCAGGTGCATTCTGCAGCGGGAACACGGTCAAACGTCGGCTTTCCCGCCAGGAGCCGGGGACAACGTGATCCACCAGGTACCAAGGAGGTAGGTGGGCCTGGTTCTCAGGTGCACATATCAAATGTGACACAACTTAAATCTGGGGGTACATTACATCTGTTCTGGGATGAATGGAAGCAAATTACCTCAGCTCTGTTTATACTGAGTGTTATTCAAGGGTTTCGAATGGAGTTCAATCCAAATTGTGATTTGCACATTCAGCATGTTCCTGGGAGAACTATTCAGTTTTCATTAACAGAACAGATGGATGTTTAGACTGCGCTTGGAAGCTTATGTGATAAAGGTGTAATTGGAAAGTCGGTTCACCAACCCCATCAATTTATGTCTAATATTTTCCCAGGCCAAAAAAGGATGGGGGATGTAGTATAGACATTGTAAGATGGAATTGTCACTGCCAAGCAACTGGGTCAAGAGGATGCTATATGGCGACTATAGAGCTTAAAGATGCGCATTACTCAATGTCTGTTCATTTGCAGGATAGAGGATATTTGAAATTCACCTGGATGGATCAACTATGGCACAAAATTGTTAAAACCTATAATAGGCATGCTGAGAGGCCAGGGTCAGGTGCTCATGGCTTATCTCAATGAGATCTTGATTACAGGGGTATCCAAGAAAACAGCTGAAGTAACCGGTGGTAGTTGTTAAATCCAATTTTCAAAGATTGGGCATTATTCATCCAGAATAATCCAAATTAACACCTGACTATTTGGGTCACAATTGATTCAATTAAGTGACTCTGCCATGGGGAAAAGGGTAGAGCTAATTGACAGCTGTATCAATCTAATGGAGGCACTAAGGATACATTCGGGTCATTATAATAGACCCATGCAGTTATCAGCAGAGGCTGTTTCTGATTTGCAATGGTGGATTCACCATGTGTCCAGGACTTCTAGCAAGGTAATGCTTGACCAGCCTTCCATGATTTTGCAGATGAATGTCAGTGCACTCGGGTGGGGTGTCACGGATACGAGATTCAGCTGTGGAGACAGATGGACTGAGCAAGAGGCATCGCTTCTGCAGACATGGGCAATTAACTATTAAGAGCTTTTTATGGATAAGGCTTATTGCTCTAACAAATCTAACCTGCATGTTCAGTTTCAGATTGACAATACTACGGCAGTGGCATATATATTAATCACAGCCGTGGAATCAAGTCGGTATCTTGTGACAGATTGGCTAATGAAATTTGGGCCTGGTGCATTGAAAAATATATTTGGTTTTCAGCTATTTATCTACCAGGTAGATTCAACATAGTAGCAGACGCCAGGTCACGAAAGTTCCATGACAACACAGATTGGATGTTGAACTAGGAGGTGTTCAATAATATAGTACTTATAGATGAATGCCAGATATCGATTTGTTTTGCAGCGAGGCTTAACCACCAGCTGCCTAAATATGTTTCATGGGAACCAGATCAGGGAGCAGTTGCAATTGATGCTTTCTCGCTACATAGGGGTGGTATGTTTTTATATATTTTCCCACCATTCTGCCTCATAGGTCGGAGTCTGGAAATAAAAAAATCAAGCAGGATGCCGCTTCGGGGGTGCTTGTAATACCTAATTGCCCGACTCAAGCATGGTTCCCTTTGATGTTACAGTTAGCGATCCAACCTCCTTTGGTGGTTCCAAAGCATAGGAATTTGCTGGAGCATCCGCTAACACGGGAAAGTCATCTGTTATGTGATCGTATTGACTTGTTAATTTGCAGGTTTTAAGAAGGCCATTCCTGGGGCGAGGACTGTCTGGGCGAACGGTGGACATGCAGCCTGGAGAAAGAGTACTCAAAAGCGGTATATTACTTATGTAAAAAATGGGAGCAATATTGTGTACAAAATAATATTGACTATAGTACTGCAAGTATTGTGGATATTTTAGAGTTCCTGTCGACACTCTACGATGATGAGAGGCTCAGTTATATTGCCATTACTATAGCTTTAAGTGCTTTGTCCTTGTATATTTTGATGGGGTCAGGAAAAGATCCTATTGGGTTTTCATCATCTCATATCTCGATTGATGAAAGGAATTTCAACTCCAAACCTCCTAAACCCAGGAATATGGCGATCTGGGATGTAAGTGTGGTCCTCAAGATGCTTCGACAGTGGGTTCCTGTCACGTCTCTGAATTTGCCAAACTAACCATGAAAGTGGTTATGCTCATGGCATTGGTTCAGCATAGCGAGTGCAGATTTTGCAAAAGTTTCTGCTAGACAGGATGGCTCAAGAGAATGTTATGTTATATATTTGCACCCTGCTCAAACAGAGCAGGCCAAGTGTCACAGGTTTGTTAAAATTGTGTTTCAGCATAACCTACTAATCCATGTTTATGTGTAATGGCACATTTATTTTCATTATATTGAAGCTACAAGGACCTTAAGAAATGTGAAAACAGCATTGTTTATCAGTTACATGAAGCCACACAGGAGAGTGTCCGTGCAGACTATCTCAAGGTGGTTTAAAGCAATGTTGATTCAGGCAGGTATTAACACTGAAGTGTATATATCCTTTTCCACTAGTGCAGCAGCAACGTCGTCGGCTAGGGCGATGGATGTTCCCATCAGCCATATTCTTACAGATGCCGGGTGGTGAAATGAATTGCTTTTTAAATTTTTTTACCATCGGCCGATTGCCGATCCGCGAGAGGCTGTTTGCAAATTCAGTATTAAGTTCTGTTTAGTTTCCCCTGTGATAGAGGGGTTACTGTTTGTTTTGATTATTCAAATCAATTGTTACTGCATGATATTCAAATTTCATGTTTAACGCATTATTGATTGTTTCTCATCCGAAGTCAATCAATGCACTGAGAAGCCGGGATTTGAATCTGCGGCATAAAATCACAGAGCTTTGAACTCTTCACGTAGTCACTCAGGTGACTCTGAAGTAAAATAGTAAGATTAAACGAGAACGTGCCAGTTTGAAGTTTGATCATTATTTTAAGAGGAGTTTCGTTGGTGATTATGTGCCAATCACGCCCAACCCTCTCTCTCATAAAAGGTCATATGGTAGTTCTCATGTTGCTCATCTTACTATGTTACTTCAAATATCCTGTTATCTGTGATTTCATACCGCTGCTTTGAAGATTGACGCGCATGCGCCCTGACGGGTCTTCTTCACGTAATCACCAACGTAACTCCTCATAAAATAAAGATCAAACTTCAAACTGGTAAGTTCTCGTTTAATCTTACTATTTTATTCTATACTAGACTAAGTGGGACCCGTTGGGTCCCAGATTCACACGGAAGGGCTTGTCCCCCAACACAATATTCCACCTCTCCACCAATTCCAATACTGGTGGCCTGGGGGGGGGGGGGTTTCTGGAGTGCTAGTATGGGTGTTGTGGGCTGAAGGGACTGGTTTCCAGAGGGCTAGTATAGACATTGTGGGCTGAATGGATTCTTGGGCTGGCGGCTCAGTCACACAAGCCTGGTGTTCTGGCAGCTCACTCACTCAAGGCTGGTGGTCTGGCAGTTGACTCAAAGGATACAAAGGATATAAAGGACATTTATTATCACATACACCAAATGGTGTAGTGAAATTTGACTTGCCAATGCAGCACACGAAAAAAATAAGACACAACATTAAAGAATTTAACAACATAAAAACATCCCCCCACAATGGTTCCCACTGTGGAGGAAGGCAGCAAAGTCCAGTCCCATCCCCTGTTCACCCATAGTCGGGCCTATTGTGGCCTCCGCAGCCAGTCCAGGCCATCTTTTCAGGCCCTCTTACCAGAAAGCTGGAACTCCGGCATCGGGTGAACACTCCTCAGTGGCTTGGAAATGTCTGGAGCGGCCGCTCCCTCCCCGGAGACCGCGGCACCCGTAGTCCTCAGGCCGCGTTGGCTGGAGCTCCCAGGCTCTGCGGTGTTTTAAATCCAGCGCCGCCCACGGCCGGACGCCCGCTGCCACAGCTCCTTGGATGTTGCAGTCGGCGGCCACAGCACTCTGGAGCCCACAGCACGGCGACCCAGTAAGGCATCGCCCGCTCCGTGATGGTGTCCCTGCGCTGTGCCGCCACCAAAGCTGCAGTCCCAGCCGGTCCCGACAGGAAAGGCCGCTCCAGTCCGATGGTAGGCCGCGAGGAGGGGGGCGAAGAAGCTGCTCGGAGGGAAGCCGCCTCTCCGACCAGGTAGGGACTAGGAAATAAAGTTTCCCCCTTCCCCTCCCCCTCCCCCTCCCCCCACCAACCACATAAAAGACTAGAAGACCTCCAAAATAAACACTTTAACTCACTAAAACTTAAAAAAAGGTGAAAAGACTAACAGCTGCTGACAGGGCAGCCATACTCGACGGCGCCCCCTAAGACTCACGGCTATTCCTTGAAATGCCACTTCAATCAGGGTGCAAGGCCACCAAATTCAAGTGCAGTTTCATACCACTTCAAGCAGGGTGCAAGGCCACCAAATTCAAGTGCAGTTTCCTGCCACTTCTAGCAGGGTGCAAGGCCACCAAATTCAAGTACAGTGTCATACCACTTCAAACAGGGTGCAAGGCCACCAAATTCGAGTGCAGTGTCATACCACTTCAAGCAGGGTGTAAGGCCACCAAATTCAAGTGCAGTTTCATACCACTTCAAACAGGGAGCAAGGCCATCAAATTTGAGTGCATTTTCCTACCACTTCAAGCAGGGTGCAAGGCCACCGAATTCGAGTGCAGTTTCCCACCATTTCAAGCAGGGTGCAAGGCCACCAAATTCGAGTGCAGTTTCCTACCATTTCAAGCAGGGTGCAAGGCCACCAGATTCAAATGCAGTTTCATACCATTTCAAGCAGGGTGCAAGGCCACCAAATTCAAGTGCAGTTTCATACCATTTCAAGCAGGGTGCAAGGCCACCAAATTCAAATGCAGTTTCATACCATTTCAAGCAGGGTGAAAGGCCACTAAAGACAGAGAGTCGTGACCTCTCCCTCCCCTTCTTGCAGAGACTGAGCCACGCCCACACTTCCAGGTTCTATAGTCCCTCCCACCGGAAGGGGCGTGGCCTTCATGGCGTGATTGACAGGAGCGAGAATCAACATTTTTAAAACACTAATAACTCTTTTTATTTTTCATCGATGGGAAAAATCCTTGGTACCTGATGAGCGGAGGGGGACTGAGTAACAGGCCCAAAAATCACAGCCATATATGGTAGCGTTTTTCCTAAAATCAATATACAGTGCAAACAGGAAGTGGTCAAGATTAGACTTTTAATTATATAGACGGCAAGCCAACTTTAGCATTCTCAAACCAACTTTTCAATTAGGCAAGGCAACTTTTGCATTCTCAAACCAACTTTTCAATTAGGCAAGGCAACTTTAGCATTCTCAAACAATAGACAATAGACAATAGGTGCAGGAGTAGGCCATTCGACCCTTTGAGCCAGCACCGCCATTCAATGTGATCATGGCTGATCATCCCCAATCAGTACCCTGTTCCTGCCTTTTCCCCATATCCCCTGACTCCGCTATCTTTAAGAGTCCGATCCAGCTCTCTCTTGAAAGCATCCAGAGAACCTGCCTCCACCGCCCTCTGAGGCAGAAAAATTCCACACACTCACAACTCTCTGTGAGAAAAAGTGTTTCCTCGTCTCCGTTCTAAATGGCTTACCCCTTATTCTTAAACTGTGGCCCCTGGTTCTGGACTCCCCCAACATCGGGAACATGTTTCTTGCCTCCAGCGTGTCCAAACCCTTAACAATCTTATATGTTTGAATAAGATTCCCTCTCATCCTTCTAAACTCCAGAGTGTACTATGGAAGTTATATAGAAGAACACTTAATTAAAACATTTATCATAGCCAGCAGATGTCAGCTATTTTACGTAATCAGACATCAGCTTATTTTCACGTGATTGTTAGCCATTTGGCAGCACTTATTTAAATCATTTATCTAAGAATCAAGACACTAAACAAGTTACTTATTTCTACTCTTGCATCTTTGTATTCTTAATAAATACATTTATATCCTTGTTTTAAACATAAACTAGTGTGTAACAGTACAAAATGGTGTGTGTAACAGTACAAAATGGTGTGTGTAACCTTGGCTTTAGCTGAAACATAGCTGGGAAATTAGAAGCAATAGTTTGGAATTTGAGGGCTGCCGACAGAGGAAGAGATATGAGGGGAAATATAAAGACTGAACCAAGGTCAGAAGTTAATGGTGGCGAGACAGAGAATACTAGAATCAAAGACAGATTGATGCAAAAGGAGTACAGCATGCAAGATAATGTCGCAAAGGCTGAAAAATTGTAATAAAAAGCTGCTTGTTTCTGTGAATCAGAGAGCAATTAGAGAACGGACAGGTGGTGTCGTCTCTGAATGTTCCAGCTGAATATTTGCAAATAAAGGCTTTCATCTTTTTGAAGAATTCTCCTTGTCTGTGTCATCTTATCCAACTTTGAGTCTTAAAACCACGTTATGCGGTTTTCTGCTTCATTTGGACTAATAACCTGTTGAACATGGGAAGCCATTGGGGACACAGAAGTGCCTAGGCAGTTAGAAGGTCTCTCCGACCCAAGAATCTGGCACTAAATTGTTCTAAAAACGAGGCCCGGATGATTGTCTGAGAATGCTGCGCTGTGTGGTGAGTAATAATATTTGTGATAAGAAAGTACAGCATTGCAGTATGTGATATTATTAAGAGTTTATTAAAACCTCGTGGATACCACCCTGTGAGGTCAAGGGTTGCACGGACGAGGCAGGTATTAAAACCTCGTGGATACCACCCTGTGAGGTCAGGGGTTGCACGGACGAGGCAGGTATTAAAACCTCGTGGATACCACCCTGAGAGGTCAGGGGTTGCACGGACGAGGCAAGTATTCTGTGGACACCACCCTGAGAGGTCAGGAGTTTGTACGGGCAGAATAAAATATTTTGTGGATAACGCCTTGGGTGACTGAGGTTCGTACGGGCAAAATACGAATTTAAGGTAAGTGGGTAATGGAAACAATGTACACAGTGATAAAATATTGTAGAATAATGTAAGGTTATATAGCAATAAGAATAGTTTAAGGTAATATAGTGACCAAAAGGATGGAGGAGGTGTAAGGACTGAGTTTCTTAGCTGTTTGTGGAGATAAAATTGCTGCATTTTCTCTGCTGCTTGGTCTTTTAGCATTCTCTCTGCTGAGAGATCAAGACAAAATGTGCTTCCTTTGTCTGGTGATTGATGGGAGTGGGGTGTGGTCAGATGTTGAGTGACTAGGATTTTGATTGGTTGTGATCTTAGTGGGGTGTGGTTAGAATTTGAGTGACGGTGAGTCTGACTAATCACGATCTGAATCAATGTCCAATCACAGCGCTCAGGAACCTGACTGATAGGGGATTAGACCATCCTACTTTAACTTGAAAAAAGGGGAGATAAGAATTATATAAATGTAAATTTTGAAACTAATCTGTAGAAAATTGCATAATGGAAGTAAGAATGGAACGAATGTGATTTGTGTGTAAAAACTGGTTTTGAATGAATGAGGGAGTTCATATATGTGATAAGTCTTTTGTTTGTTGTAGACCACATGTTGTAAGGGTAGGTGTGTGTGTCCCTTTAAGAAATTGTAAGCAATGGGGGAGGTTACAAACAGCTGTAAGATAACGATGAATGATTTGCTTCCTCTAAACTTAAAAGGGGAAAGTTGGAAAATGTAGGTTGCTTGTTTTTTCTGATGTTTCTTTAATATTTCTTTTAAGTAAAGTTATTTTGGAAAATTGTTACTAGTACTAAGAATTGGAAATTTAAAATAGTGGTGAGAATAGATTGAAATAATTGGAAATAAGTTAATTGATGAAACATGACCAACTTTTGTGGATTGTTTAGATAAACATTCTGGTTGGAGAAAGGTAATGATTGTTTGCTGAGATTTTCAGAAAAAGTTGTGAGGAAGTGGCCCAAGGAAGGCACTTTCAAAATAAATGTGTGACAAGATGGAAGTGTTAATTATGAATTATATGACCACAGATAAGTTGGAAAGGTGGGAAAAGCGGAGAGGAAAGGAATTAGATGCACTTAGGCAGTTTAGAGAGAAAGGAGAGAGAGGCAGTGAGGAGGTAACAGAAGTAGGAAATGACAGGTGTGAAAGTAATAAATCAGGAGGAGTCAGTGGAAGATTTTAAAAGGAAGGTGAATGAATTTGCAAAGGAGGCTAGAATATCTGAGAAGTAAGAAATTGAGTTTAGAATAAGAAAGAAGGCATACCAGAAAGGATTAAAGTGGGAAGCAGAGGGATACATTGATGAGTGCTTTAAAAAGAAAAGAGCAGGACAGACACAGATTATCCTTTGGAGCACCCATAACCTGAGAGGGCTAAAAATACCTTACCCAATATTCCTGATGGGGCAGGAAATGGATTAGGGCTTTGGAGGAGGAGAACGTGGGACATTTATTGGCTATGGGAGATTTGAAGGCACTGTTGGTGAAAGTGACAGGAACCATTACACTGCAGAACTACTGAAGATGGCTGGTATAAAAATGCTGTGAATAATGCAATAAACAATGGCATGCTGGTTGACACAGTCATGCAGAGGGTATGGCAGAACCTCAGACAATGTTTCCCACTTAAGGTGGACCCCAATGCATTAAGGGGAGATTCACTGGGAGAGGCAAAGAATCCAGCAGCCTATCCGGAAAACCTGCTGAAAAAGTGGAGACTCGAAACTGAACAAGAAATAGAAGGCAACCAGTTAATGAACACTATATTCTGAACCACTGTGGTGGATGTCATGCCTCCTCAAATCAAGTCTACATTGGGGGAAGTGGTGGGATTGTCATCTATGTCCCACCCCCGGTTCTGCGATCAATTGGTCCATGCGGTCGAGAAATATCGCAGAGATAAGAAAAAGATGCAGACCAGCAGGAAGAGGTGCAGAGAAAGTGATGCAAATGTAACTTGAAGAGCTCAAAAAGGAAGAGCGTTGAAAAGGAAAGACAATGTTGTCAATAACAACAGACCAGGTTGGAAAGACTGAAATATGTGATGCACCAACACACAGTGAGTCCTCTGACAGAGCCAAACAGGGGCCAGAGAATCCCATGCCAATAATAAATGTCTTTGGGGAAGCGTTTCCTCAAATGCCCTATCAGGAATGAAATAAATCTGGATATAAGCCCAGACAGGACTGGGGTCCCCAATGGAGGGAGGGATCTCAAGGAGGAGGTCAAGAAAGGTTAGTAAGGAGACAGGTAATGGATAAGGTATGTTGGGGATGTGAACAGGTATGGTAATCAGGAAATAATAATAATTATATTACGATAGTGGTAAACATAGCTATGGTAAGAACATTAAGAAGAGGTATTAAATAAACCTAGGCTAGGATGCTGCAGGGATTTAAATACTCGCCCCATGTTTTTTTTAAATCAGATGTTAAAGGTAGATTTGGAAGGTGTACCAGAGATGTCAGAGAGTAATGGTGGATAGCTGTTTGTCAGGTTGGAGGCCGGTGACTAGTGGGGTGCTTCAGGGATCTGTGTTGGGTCCACTGTTGTTTGTCATATACATCAATGATCTGGATGATGGTGTGGTAAATTGGATTAGTAAGTATGCAGATGATACTAAGATAGGTGGTGTTGTGGATAATGAAGTAGATTTTCAAAGTCTACAGAGAGATTTAGGTCATTTGGAAGAGAGGGCTGAAAGATGGCAGATGGAGTTTAATGCTGATAAGTGTGAGGTGCTACATCTTGGCAGGACAAATCAAAATGGGACGTACATGGTAAATGGTAGCGAATTGAGGAATGCAGTTGAACAGAGGGATCTAGGAATAACTGTGTATAGTTCCCTGAAGGTGGAATATCATGTCGATTGGATGGTAAGGAAAGCTTTTGGTGTGCTGGCCTTTATAAATCAGAGCATTGAGTATAGAAGTTGGGATGTAATGTTAAAATTGTACAAGGCATTGGTGAGGCCAATTCTGGAGTATGGTGTTCAATTTTGGTCGCCAAATTATAGGAAAGATGTCAACAAAATAGAGAGTACAGAGGAGATTTACTAGAAAGTTGCCTGGGTTTCAGCAACTAAGTTACAGAGAAAGGTTGAACGTTAGGTCTTTATTCTTTGGAGCGTAGAAGGTTAAGGGGGACTTGATAGAGGTCTTTAAAATGATGAGAGGGATAGACAGAGTTGACGTGGATAAGCTTTTTCCATTGAGAGTAGGGAAGATTCAAACAAGAGGACATGATTGGAGAATTAAGGGACAGATGTTCAGAGGTAACATGAGGGGGAACTTATTTACTCAGAGAGTGGTAGCTGTGTGGAATGAGCTTCCAGTGGAAGTGGTGGAGGCAGGTTCGATTTTATAATTTTAAATAAATTGGATAGGTATATGGACGGGAAAGGAATGGAGGGTTATGGTCTGAGTGCAGGTAGATGGGACTAGGTGAGAATAAGTGTTCGGCACGGATTAGAAGGGCCGAGATGGCCTGTTTCCGTGCTATAATTGTTATATGATTATATGGTGTACCCTGAGAAAGTATTTGATACAGTATGTGGATGATTTGTTGGTTTGTTCCACAAGTAAGAAGCAATGTGAGCGAGACATTTTAATTCTCTAGGAAAAGATGGCATAGGAGGTCATAAAGTATCCAGGAAGAAGTTGCTGTTTTGTCAGCAGCAGGTAGAATATTTTGGACGAGTAATATCTAAAGAAGTAAAAGATATAGCGCAGGATCAAATTGAAGAGATAATTGAAGTTTCCAAACCTCAGACAGTAGGACAGATGATGATGATCTTGGGAATGGCAGGATATAGTTCAGACTAGATTGGAAAGTATGTTGAAATTGTGATGTCATTAAGGAAAATAATGAAGGAAGAAGGACACACAAGTTTGAGAAATGTTTTACAGTCCGAGCCTTTGAATGAAGGGGACAAAAAGGTTTTGCTTGTGGATGTTTCTTGTTAAAGGGATCATAACAGCAAGTATGCAGGGTTTGCAGTGGAGCATCAGGATGAATTAGAATTTAAGGTGATGACTTCCGGTGGCGCCATGTTGGACTAACAGACGTGCACCTAGCTCCTCTCCCGAAAAATGTCACGATTTATCGTGTAAAACGGGTCCAGAAATCGGGATTGTATTTAAAAACCTTACCGGAGCTTCTGGTCGCCGCGCTGATGACGTCATCATTAAGCGCGATGTTTTAAATGGTGGTTTAAAGCCCTTTAAATGAGTAAATTGCCTCCAGCTGTGAGCCCTCAGAGATCAGTGAAAAAGCTGCTGAGAGACCAGAAGAAGTCTGAAGCAGAAGTTACCTCTGAAGTGTCTGAAGTCTCTGAAGTCTCTGAAGTGGCTGCAGAAATGGATACAAGAGCTAAGAAAGAGTTTGATGACTTGAAGAAATCAGTGAAAAATATGAAAGATGAGATTTTGGATGAAAATAAAATTATGATGGAAAATATGAAGGAAAATATGACGGAAAATATGGGAAATGTGATGGAAAAAATGGAAACGATGATGAAGGATTTAAATGCTGGTAATCAGAAGGCTATGGATGCTAGCAATCAGAAGGTGATTGATTCACTGGACATTATGAATAAACGAATTGAGGATGTGAAAGATGGACTATCGGAGAGAATGGACAAGATGGATGAAACTACTACGGACAGGTTCACGGCTGTGCTTGAAACAGTAGCTGCAAGTATGCGCACAATTACGGAATTGGAGAAAAACACGGCTCGAGTGGTTGAAGACATGGCGAAAATGAGGCAAGAACATGAGCAAATGAGGCGAGAAAATGAACAAACTTCACTACAGATGGTGACTCAACTTAGTAAAGTTTCAGAAAAATGCCTGGACCTGGAAGCTCGCTCTAGATGTCAGAATTTGAGAATTCTTGGAGTCTCAGAGGGAGCCGAGGGGGAGGATGTGCGTGAGTTTGCCATGGGCTTGCTTAAACAACTGCTTAATCTTTCCAAAGAACCGAAAATCAAAGTGGCTCATCGTGTCCCAAGATTTAAACAAAGATCTGGTGCGGGAAAAACTTATCCACGACATATTATTGTGAAATTTCGGGATATTTTAGAACTGGAAGATGTTATGAGCAAAATCAAAGACGGTGTGCAACTGCGGCTGGACAATGACACTATCAAGATATTCAGGGACTACCCGTATGAAATTGTGCAAAAAAGAAACAAATTCGAGAAGGTTAAGGATCTTTTAAGAGGGAGAGAAGGGATCAGATATGGAGTTTTTTATCCAGCGAAAATGCGTATTTCCTTCAAGGGTTCTGAAAAGTCATTTGTTAAGCCTGAAGATGCGTTTAAATATGCCCAAACTATCGTTGAAAAATAGAAATCAAATGGGGGTTTGGCAGAACTGAACCATTCTAAGCAATGCTTTGTCTGGGGAAAGCTAGACTGTTATCTTTGGAATGTTGAATCAAGGACACTTTCTGTTCAAAACGAGTAAACAGTTGAACAGACGGGAATGGTATATACCAGAAGCATTTACTTGTTTATTAGATTATAATATTAAAACCAATTGTAAGAACTTATCCTATTAACAACTTAATAAGTTATGCATGTTAGATTAGAATACTAACAAAAACAAAAATAAAAAATAACGAACTAACATACTAATATGAATTTTTAATAAATTGAAACCTTATCTATAAGTGGGAGGAGGGGATGAGAAACGAGCACCTGGCTTAGGCCCAGGGGCACGTCTCGTTAACCCCTTCAACCAACAGTTGATTCTTATTGAAGTCAAAAGTATCGGTTTAATAATTAGTAGCTAAAATTGCGATATATATATGATATGTTATAATGAAATATATAGGGTAAAATTGTATTATATATCTGAATGTGAGGCCCCGTTTTAATATTTTAATATGTTATGATTAACCAAGAGAGCGGAGCTATTTGTTTAACAACACAATGGAAGTCAAAACAAGGTTTTTTCCCACCTACAGGTGGGACACTCGCTACAGTGCCGACTATATCAGACACTGTATTTTCACTTTTTTAGTTTTTTTTTTATTACCACATAAACTCACATGTTTGTGTTTTGTGTTTAGTGATAAGCGTAAAATGGATATACCAACAAAACTTAAAAATTCAAAAGTTCCCCCAATGCCCAAAGACTTGGGATATGAATGCACCACAAGATTTAAAGGTACTATAATTATTCAAAATGCATGACACCAAACAAAAGAACCTAGGAGGAATCTCATTTTGTAGTTGGAATATAAGAGGTATTAACGAACCTATTAAAAGGGGTAAGATACTAGCTCAGCTGAAACTGTACAAGTCTGACATTATCTTCTTACAAGAAACACACTTAAAATCTCAGAATCAAGTTAGGTTGAGGGCAAAATGGATAGGTCAAACATATCATTCTTCATTCACTTCGAAATCTAGAGGCACGTCAATCATTATAAGAAAAGGTATACCATTTAAAGCAAAGAATATCATAACAGATATAGAAGGGAGATACTTAATAGTTAATGGAGAAATTCATGATACTCCACTTACCTTGGTAAATATATATGCCCCTAACTTTGACAACCCCCACTTTTTCAATAAAATTTTCAACATAATTGCAGAGTTTAACTATCAAAATGTTATAATAGGAGGAGACTTTAACTGTGTTTTAGATCCGTACTTAGATAAATCAAGCCAAAAACAGAGAGGGAATATGAAATCAAAAACCGGGGAACTTCATCAATACTTATATAAACAATACTAATATAGCAGATGTTTGGAGAATTGTTAATCCAACTGGCAGGGAATACTCGTTTTATTCAATGGTACATAAGACATACTCACGTATAGATTACTTCCTGCTGGATACAAAATTAATCCCTCAAACATTTAACCCAACATACCACACAAATTCGATTTCAGACCATTCTCCACTAACTTTCTTTTTAAAACTGGAAGGAATGTTTAAGAATAAATCGTTTTGGAGATTTAATTCTCAAATTCTAAAAGATCCACAAGCGAGTATATATTTAAAAGAACAAATGGAGGCCTTTTTTCAAATAAATGATACTCCAGATATATCGTCTACTGTATTATGGGAATCTTTTAAAGCATACATTAGGGGTATTATAATTTCATATCAAGCTTTTCAAAATAAAAAGAATAAGAATGAACAAAGACAGTTAGAAGAACTTATTAGACAAATGGATATAGATAATGCTAAAGATCCATCAATAGATAAACATAATAAAATAACAATTTTGAAATTTAAATTAAATAAATTATTATCTGCCAAACTTATAAGACTTTTTCAAATTACAAAACAAGAGCACTTTGAATTTGGGGATAAACCGCATAAACTTTTGGCTCGCCAGCTAAAAAAACGAGAAAAGGAACATACTATACCAAAGATTAAATCAGATAAAGGGGAATTATTAACAACACCGAAGGATATTAATAAAAGATTTGCGCAATTTTATGAGAATTTGTATACATCTAAAACGACAATTGATTCCAATAATATTACAAAGTTTTTGGATAATTGTAATCTTCCAAAGTTAGAGCTGAAGGAACAAGAGGAATTGGGTGCACAAATTTCAATTAAGGAATTAGAAGATACAATAAACTCACTAAAGAATGGAAAAACACCAGGCCCTGATGGATTTACTAATGAATTTTATAAAAGCTTTTATGATAAAATACCAAGATTACAAAAAATGTACCAATATGCTTTTAAAAAACAAATACTACCTGATACCTTAGCGGAATCAACGATTACACTAATACCTAAGAAAGACAAAGATTTAGAAGAACCGGGTTCATATAGAGCTATAGCATTGTTAAACACAGATCAAAAAATATTAGCGAAAACATTAGCTAGAAGATTAAGTAAATACATTAGTAAATTAATAAACCCAGATCAGACGGGGTTTATCCCTAAGAGATACTCATCTAACAATATGAGACGTTTACTCAACATAATGCACTCACACAAATCTGAAGATCAAGAATTATCAATTATTTCGCTGGATGCTGAAAAAGCATTTGACCAAGTAGAATGGAATTATATGGATAAAGTATTACAAAAATTCCAACTGGGAGAGAATTTTATTCTATGGATCAAGTTACTATATAATAAACCTACAGCTAGAATACTAACTAATAACATATTATCCTCGAAATTCCAACTATCAAGGGGAAATAGACAAGGATGCTCATTATCACCACAGCTGTTTGCTCTCATTATTGAACCGCTAGCAGAAAAAATTAGAATACACCCTGATATCCATGGATATAATACTAAAGACTCATATAATAAAATATCTTTATACGCGGATGATATATTACTGTACATTACAAAACCTCAAATCACTATACCAAATATATTAAATTTAATTGAAGACTTTGAATCTTTTTCTGGATATAGAATAAATTGGAATAAAAGTGAAATTATGTCAATAAAACCGAAAGATTCAACACATCTTTTAAAATTCCCTTTTAAAATAGCTACAGAAAAATTTAAATACTTGGGAATCGAAATTACTAGAACATATCAAGGTATGTTTAAGGCAAATTTTGACCCCCTACTTAATAAATTAAACACACTAATTAAATTCTGGAAAACGCTCCCGATGTCTTTAATAGGCCGAATAAATGCAATAAAAATGATCTTTCTACCACAAATTGTATACCTATTTCAATCGATTCCTATATACTTACCAAAGAAGTTTTTTTTTAAACTCGACTCAGATATCACTAATTTTATATGGGACTATAAATCAGATAGAATACAAAAAACTCATCTGAATAAACCTAAAGTATTAGGGGGTTTAGCACTACCTAATTTTATGTATTATTATTGGTCAGTAAATATTAAAAATATGAATCAACTGATGGATAACTCCGCCCGGCAAGTGGACTGGATTGTAATGGAGAAAGAGGATTGCTCCTCTGGAAACATTGGAGCGATCCTCCTCTCTCCAATGAAACTGAATAATATAAATTATAATAAGAACCCAATTATTCATAGTACAATCCGAATTTGGAAACAAATAAAACAAAATTTAAAATTAAGAAATGTATCACTTTTATTACCCATAGTTAATAACCCTTCGTTTAATCCCTCTATTATAGATAAAGCTTTTACACATTGGGATAGACTAGGAATTAAAACGTTCGGTGACTTGTATGAAACTGGAAAATTACTTTCATTTCAACAATTACAAATAAAATATAAACTCGGAAATAATCAATATTTTAAATATTTTCAAATATGCGACTATTTGAAAAAATATACAAAAGATCATTATAATAACCCAGCAGATGTATTGGATGAGGCAATGCAGATAATAGCTGAATCAGCAAACTTAATATCATATTTGTATAATATTATCTTAAATGTACAAATACCATCTATGGAGGGTATCAGAAGAGACTGGGAACAAGACTTAGCTATTAAAATTTCAAAGGAAAGTTGGAATGAACACTTATTAAACGTGCATAAATGTTCGATTAATGTAAGACACACTTTAATACAATTTAAAATTTTACATAGATTATATTATTCCAAAACTAAAATTCATAAAATTTTCCCAAATGTATCATCTATTTGTGATAAATGTCAATCCCAAGAAGCTACTATAGCGCACTCATTCGTTTTCTGTACAAAAATTCAAAAATTTTGGAATGAAATTTTCAAAATCTTTACAAAATTATCTAAAATAAGACTGATACCCAAAGCAGAATGGATTATCTTCGGACTAACGGAAGATGGTCCAGAACTAAATGTGTTTCAAAAGAAACAAATAGACTATGGGTTAATAACTGGAAAAAAGCTAATTCTAAAATTTTGGAAGAAGGCTTCAATACCAACTATAAACATGTGGATTTCAAATATGTTCGAAACATTACACCTAGAAGAGATAAGACTCCTCCTAGCAGGTAAACCAGATCACTTCCACCTGACGTGGTCTGCATTTATAGAATTATTACAAATATAGGGTGCAAAGGTACCTTAAAAAAAAAAAATTGAGGTCAGGTAAGGGGGGATGATAGTTGAAGAGTTGGTATGTCCCATTTGCGTAATGCTCATAAAAATATTTGTTTCTCTCTTTTTCCTCTTTCTCTTTCTCCTTCTTTTCTAGGGTCTATTTCTTAACTCTTTTTCTTTTGTTTTTAATTTTGTTCTTATAGGGTCTGCGTCCTTTTTTGTTGTCACATTTTCTACACTCTCACTTTTTCCTTCACTTCTTTCTTTCAATCTTTTCCTTTTACTAGTGTAAAAAACAAATGGAGTACATTAATTGTAAGAAGACATAAGTGACGAGTACTAATGTATGTGGTTGTAATGTAATGTACTTCTAATAAATAAAAAAAAATTAAAAAATAAAAAAATTAAAAAAAAAGAATTTAAGGTGATTAAATTGGAAGCTTGCCTGCAATTTTGCTCAGCTCAGTTGGCAGAAATTAAGGCTTTAAGAGCAGCACGTGACATGAGGGAAGGTGAGAAAGCTGAAGTTTATACCAACAGCATATGCACATGGGGTCTGTCACATGTTTGGAGCAGTAGGGAAACAGAAAGGCTTTGAGAAAAGCAACAGAGACCACATGCAAAGTTAGCAGTAAAGTACAGACCTGATAAGGGCAAAAATGCAGCCAGGGGCACTAGCTGTCATTAAATGCCAAGCACATAAGAAGGGAAATCAAAGTGCAGACGAAGCAGCCAGATCAGCATCTGGAGGATGATCAGCTGTTATTGCGCCTTGGGTAAGCTTGGATCGATTTAGGTGCAAGGACTGTAGTAAAGTTTCTGATGAATGAGGTAATGGAGAGGTTTGGTAGACCTACAGAAATCAGCTTTGACAACGGATTGTTTTCATTCAGAGAGTAGTCAAGCTGGCGCTACAGGCCCTTAGAGTAAAACACAGATTTGGGTGTGTAACACCTGCAGTCACAGGGCATGGTGGAAAGAATAAATGGAACATTGAAGGATAAGATAAATAAGATTTGTGTAACTACAAAGTTGAATTGGATCGATGCCCTGCCGTTGGCACTGAAGAGATGTTGCATGCAAAACTAACCGAATAACCCACATAACACCACATGAGATGATTACTGGCCAACCCATGCAGGTGGCACAATGGAGAGGCTACAAGGAACCGAGTTTGAAACAGAGGTAGAATTTAAGAAGTATATGCAGCAGTTAATTATGATATACAAGTCTATTTATGTACAGGAAAAGCAAAAGCAGTTGGAGGTGGACCAGGAGGAAGGACCCTTTAAACATGGAGACAAGATGTATGTATGAGCTTTCCGAACCACCCACCGCTGTTCAGGTAGAAGGTTGATCTACCTGGTACCATCTCAATCCTTACATGAGGGCTGTCCCGCAGGTACGAGTCGATAATAGCCCTGAGTCTCTCCTGGTGAAAGCTACTGTGAAGCAACTGCCAATGATAACGGATGAAGATGAATCAGGCCCTCAAGGAAAGTGGACCTCGGTGATAGAATACTACTACGATGGAGAAGAAGTGTTAGGAAAATGACAAACGAAGTCTGTAAGGGAAGCTGGATCTTTTTTCCTGCCTCACGTAATCGGGGTGGGTTTTTGGCCCAGTCTCCCAGGGAGACAGAGAAAGAACACTACATAGCATTACACTAACTTAATTAAAAGAGCCTGCATTTTAGGGCTCTATGGATGATTTGACCTGGGGATGTGTGTGTGGTTTTCTTTGTCTTTTGAGACTCGGTAGAGTCTCACAGGAGGGAGTTAAATGGAAGTTATATAGAAGAACACTTAATTAAAACATTTAACAGATGTCAGCTATTTTACTTAATTAGACATCAGCTTATTTTCACGTGATTGTTAGTCATTTGGCAACACATAATTAAATCATTTATCTAAGAATCAAGACAATAAACAAGTTACTTATTTCTACTTTTGCACCTTTATTCTTAATAAATACATTTATATCCTTGTTTTAAACATAAACTAGTGTGTAACAGTATTAAATGGTGTGTGTAACAGTTCAAACTGGTGTGTGTGACCTTGGCTTTAGCTGAAACATAGCTGGGAAATTAGAAGCAATAGTTTGGAATTTGAGGGCTGCCGACAGAGGAAGAGATATGAGGGGAAATGTAAAGACTGAACCAAGGTCGGAAGTTAATGGTGGTGAGACAGAGAATACTAGAATCAAAGACAGATTGATGCAAAAGGAGTACAGCATGCAAGATAACGTAGCAGAGATAAGGCTGAAAAACTAATAAAAAGCTGCTTGTTTCTGTGAATCATGGAGCAATTAGAGAACGGACAGGTGGTATCGTCTCTGAATGTTCCAGCTGAATATTTGCAAATAAAGGTTTTTGTCTTCTTGAAGAATTCTCCGTGTCTGTGTCATCTTATCCAACTTTGAGTCTTAAAATCACGACAGTACAAGGCCAGCTGCTTCATTCTCTCAGCATATGACAGTCCCGCCATCCCAGGAATTAACCTTGTAGGTCAAACCAACTTTTCAATTAGGCAAGGCAACTTTAGCATTCTCAAACCAACTTTTCAATTAGGCAAAGCAACTTTAGCATTCTTAAACCAACTTTTCAATTAGGCAAGGCAACTTTAGCATTCTCAAACCAACTTTTCAATTAGGCAAGGCAACTTTAGCATTCTCAAACCAACTTTTCAATTAGGCAAGGCAACTTTAGCATTCTCAAACAATGGACAATAGATAATAGGTGCAGGAGTAGGCCATTCGACACTTTGAGCCAGCACCGCCATTCAATGTGATCATGGCTGATCATCCCCAATCAGTACCCCATTCCTGCCTTTTCCCCATATCCCCTGACTCTGCTATCTTTAAGAGCCCTATCCAGCTCTCTCTTGAAAGCATACAGAGAACCTGCCTCCACCACACTCACAACTCTCTGTGAGAAAAAGTGTTTCCTCGTCTCTGTTCTAAATGGCTTACCCCTTATTCTTAAACTGTGGCCCCTGGTTCTGGACTCCCCCAACATCGGGAACATGTTTCCTGCCTCCAGCGTGTCCAAACCTTAACAATCTTATATGTTTCAATAAGATACCCTCTCATCCTTCTAAACTCCAGAGTGTGCAAGCCCAGCTGCTTCATTCTCTCAGCATATGACAGTCCCGCCATCCTGGGAATTAACCTTGTAGGTTAAACCAACTTTTCAATTAGGCAAGGCAACTTTAGCATTCTCAAACCAACTTTTCAATTAGGCAAGGCAACTTTAGCATTCTCAAACCAACCTTTCAATTAGGCAAGGCAACTTTAGCATTCTCAAACCAACTTTTCAATTAGGCAAGGCAACTTTAGCATTCTCAAACCAACTTTTCAATTAAGGCAAGGCATTCTCAAACCAACTTTTTAATTAGGCAAGGCAACTTTAGCATTCTCAAACCAACTTTTCAATTAGGCAAGGCAACTTTAGCATTCTCAAACCAACTTTTCAATTAGGCAAGGGAACTTTAGCATTCACAAACCAACTTTTCAATTAGGCAAGGCAATTTTCGCATTCTCAAACCAACTTTTCAATTAGGCAAGGCAACTTTAGCTTTCTCAAACCAACTTTTCATTTAGGCAAGGCAACTTTAGCATTCTCAAACCAACTTTTCAATTAGGCAAGGCAACTTTTGCATTCTCAAACCAACTTCAATTAGGGAAGGCAAGTTTAGCATTCTCAAACAATAGACAATAGGTGCAAGAGTAGGCCATTCAGCCCTTCGAGCCAGCACCGCCATTCAATGTGATCATGGCTGATCATCCCCAATCAGTACCCCGTTCCTGCCTTTTCCCCATATCCCCTGACTCCACTATCTTTATGAGCCCTATCCAGCTCTCTCTTGAAAGCATCCAGAGAACCTGCCTCCACCGCCCTATGAGGCAGAGAATTCAACACACTCACAACTCTCTGTGAGAAAAAGTATTTCCTCGTCTCCGTTCTAAATGGCTTACCCCTTATTCTTAAACTGTGGCCCCTGGTTCTGGACTCCCCCAACATCGGGAGCATGTTTCCTGCATCCAGCCTGTCCAAACCCTTAACAATCATATATGTTTCAATAAGATTCCCTCTCATGCTTCTAAACTCCAGAGTGTGCAAGCCCAGCTGCTTCATTCTCTCAGCATATGACAGTCCCGCCATCCCGGGAATTAACCTTGTAGGTTAAACCAACTTTTCAATTAGGCAAGACAACTTTAGCATTCTCAAACCAACTTTTCAATTAGGGAAGGCAAATTTAGCATTGCCAAACCAACTTTTCAATTAGGCAAGGCAACTTTAGCATTCTCAAACCAACTTTTCAATTAGGCAAGGCAACTTTAGCATTCTCAAACCAACTTTTCAATTAGGCAAGGCAACTTTAGCATTCTCAAACCAACTTTTCAATTAGGCAAGGCAATTTTAGCATTCTCAAACTAACTTTTCAATTAGGCAAGGCAACTTTAGCATTCTCAAACCAACTTTTCAAGTAGGCAAGGCAACTTTAGCATTCCCAAACCAACTTTTCAATGAGGCAAGCCAACATTAGCATTCCCAAACCAACTTTTCAATTAGGCAAGGCAACTTTAGCATTCTCAAACCAACTTTTCAATTAAGCAAGGCAACTTTAGCATTCTCAAACCAACTTTTCAATTGGGCAAATGCAACTTTAGCATTCTCAAACCAACTTTTCAATTAGGAAAGGCAACGTTTGCATTCTCAAACCAAAAAAACACTTGCATTTTCAAACCAAAAAACACTTTTGCATTTTCAAACTACATTTTCAAACCACATTAAGGGCACTGACAGGTCAGTAAAACAACTCACAGTTTGGTAGACATGTTTTCAGTGTTATTCACAACTCAAACTGAGAATTGCGACCTCCCGCTCCCCCATCTTGCTGAGAAATGAGGCACCTCCACACTTCCGTGTTTTATAGTCCCTCTGGAAGGGGCGTGGCCATCAGGTGAGAGAATCTCATCTTTTTTTAAACATTAATAAGTCTTTTTAATTGACAAGAGCCCCCCTCTTGTCCTGACCAGTGGAGGGGGACTGAGTAAGATGGCCAAAAATCACAGCTGTAAGTGGCAGAGTTTTTTTCTAAAATCAATATACAGTGCAACAGGAAGTGGTCAAGATGAGACTTTTAGTAATATAGATTATTGAACCCCATTTTGATCATGTCCTGAAGCCTCAAATGTAACATTTTAATGAAATTTAAATAAATGTTTGTTTGACCAACAGTTTAATTGGTGTTTACCATTTTGTTGGTCATGTTAATCTGATCAATCTTTCATCGGAACATATGTCCTGTTCTTTGCTAGAACAAGGCAAATATACAATGCTGCTCGATCTATACATTTAAAGCCTCTGAAGGATATTACCAGAGAAACAATCCCAGAATCTATAACAACATTAACTCAGTCCCAACGATGGCACAGAACAATAGTAACCTTTCAATCAATAAAATCACATTTGTCATGTTCAGCAACAGCTCTAGATCATGCACAGTGCATGTGCGTGTGAGCGGTGGGTACGAGCAAGGGTTGCGTTGGACACAAACATGTCCTTGTCTACCTTGATGCCAATTTAAGCTACTCTCATTTGCCTGCATTTAACTGCATAGGATAGACCAAAGTCTGTAACATGCTAAGGGTGATCCAGCAGTGAGGACTGCACAGAGCTGGACAGGAGAGGCAGAGAACAACTCCGGGATAACTTGGTGTTGGTATACTGGGCAATGTCCAAAGACTCGGCAACGGACCGGAATGAATACACCATAGTGGTTGCCTACCTTACAATCAAGTGTTCCCCGACCCGAAATCTTGGATGAACTAGGAGATCAAAGTCAAAGTCAATTTTATTCGTCACATCCACCCGAAAGTGCAGTGAATTGAATTTGTCAGCAGCGATACAATCCGCAAATGTCTGAGGACCAGATCTTGGGCATTCAAGTCTGGTGACACAGTCCTATAAGTCTAATTATGACCTTGATAAGGCCATCAAAAAGGCTAAAAGGGATTTCTGCTCTAAATTGGATAATGAGACGGACATTCTGCAGCTGTGGCAGGGCCTACACGGCATTATTAACTACAAGTGGCAGCTCAAACGATACTGAGGCATCACTCCCAGACGAGATCAATGCGTTTTACCCACACTCCGATAGGGAGAACATTGATGTATCTTCTCAGGCCCCCATAACCCCAAATCGTATTGCAATCTCAATCACTGAGGCCAATATCAGGAGGGTGAACACTCAGAAAGTGACCAGACCCAGTGGTGTACCTGGTCACATTCTCAAAACCTCTGCGGACCAACTGACTGGAGTTTTTGTGGACATCTTCAACCTCTCATTACAGTGATCTGAGGTTCCTACCTGGTTTAATAATACATAATACTGGAGCCCAAGTAGAGCAAGATGCCATGTCTCAATGACTACAGACTGGTGGCACTAACATCCATGGTGATAAAAATACTTTCAGAGGTTGGTTCTGGCACATTTCAACTCCTATCTCAGCAAGAACCTGGACCCACTACAATTTTCCAAACACCACAATCTCACTGGCTCTTCACTCTGCACGACCACTTAGACAATAAAAACACATACGTTCGGCTGTTGTTCATAGACTACAACTTAACTTAGTGTTTGACACCATCATCCCATCCAAACATGTTACCAACCTCAGAGAACTGGGTCTCTATGCATCGCTTTGCAACTGGATCCTCGACTTCCTCATCAAAAAACTCAATTAGTATGAATTGGCAATAACACCTCCTCCTCCATAAACATCAGCACAGGGCACCTCAGGACTGTGTGCTCAGCCTCCTGCTCTACTCATTCTACACCCATGACAATGTAGCCGGGCACAAGTTCCAACTGCATCTTTAACTTCTCGGATGATACCACCATTGTGGGACAAATTACTATAATGCTGTGTCAGAGTATAGGAGGGAGTCCTGATTGAATGGTGTCAGCCTGTTTGCACTGTATTGGGTTTTTATTTATTGAACATTTTTTTGTTTGTTTACTACATCCATCAATTGTGTACTGTCAGGACATATGACAATAAAACTCTTCACTCTTGACTCAAGATTTTGGGAGAAGGAACAGCATACTCATTGAAGGTTAGATGTTAGAATTTACAACCAGTACTGAGGTTGAAAAGAATGCAGTGTTGCAGTACAAAGGAATGGTATTGTGATATACTGCATCTATTTACTTTTACAGAAAATAACACCTAGTAGACAGAAAATGCTGGAGTAATACAGCGGGTGAGGCAGCATCTCTGGAGAGAAGGAATGGGCGACGTTTTGAGTCGAGACCCTTCTTCAGACTGATGTCAGGGGAGGGGGCGGGACAAAGGTAGATGTAGGCAGAGACAGGAAGATTAGTGGGAGATCTGGGAAGGGGAGGGGATGAAGAGAGAAAGCAAGGGCTATCTGAAGTTGCAAAAGTCATTGTTCATACCGCTGGGGTGTAAACTACTCAATCGAAATATTAGGTACTGTTCCTCCAATTTGCGCTGGGCTTCACTCTGACAATGGAGGAGGCCCAGGACAGAAAGGTCAGATTGGGATTGGGGAGGGAAGTTGCAGTGCTGGGCCAGTGGGAGATCAGGTTAAGATAGGTTAAGACGGACTGAGCAGAGGTGTTCAACGAAATCGATAGCCGAGCCTGCGCTTGGTCTCGCCGATGTAGAGAAGTTAGCGCCTGGAACAGCGGACACAGTAGATGTGGTTGGAGGAGGTGCAAATGAACCTCTGCCTCACCTGGAAAGACTGTTTGGGTCCTTGGATGGAGTCGAGGAGGGAGGTAAAGGGGCAGGTGTTCCATCTCCTGCGGCTGCAGGGGAAAGTATCAGGGGAGGGGGTGGTTTGAATGGGAAGGGACGAGTTGACCAGGGAGTTTCGAAGGGAACGGTCGATGCGGAAAGCAGAAAGGGGTCGAGATGGGAAGTTGTGGCCAGTAGTGGGATCCCGTTGGAGGTAGCGAAAATGTTGGAGGATTGTATGCTGTATGTGACGGTTGATGGGGAGGAAGGTGAGGACAAGGGGGCTGTCCTTGTGACGAATGTGAGGAGGGGGAGTAAGAGCGGAGCTGCGGGATATCGAGGAGACCCTAGTGAGAACCTCATCTATAATGGAAGAGGGGAACCCCCCCGTTCCTTAAAGAATGAGGACATCTCCGATGCCCTGGTATGGAACATGTCATCCTGGGTGCGGATGTGGCATAGACGGAGGAATTGGCGGTAGAAATTGGGAGTAGGTAGAGTCTGCTCAGTCCGTCTTAACCTAACTGATCTCCCGGTGGTCCAGCACTTCAACTGCCCCTCCCATTTCCAATCTGACCTTTCTGTCCTGGGCCTCCTCCATTGTCAGAGTGAGGCCCAGCGCAAATTGGAGGAACTTCTTATTTTTCTTCTTAAGCCCTTTCCTCCTCTAGGGAGCATTGGCCATTGACAAATTGGAGCACCTCATATTTCGCTTGGGTAGTTTACACCCCAGCGGTATGAACATTGACTCCTCTTACTTCAGATAGCCCTTGCTTTCTCTCTGCATCCCCTTCCCCTTCCCAGTTCTCCCACTCATCTTCCCGTCTCCACCTGCATTCTATTTTTGTCCCGCCTGCTCCCCTGACATCAGTCTGAAGAAGGGTCTCAACCCGAAACGTCGCTCATTCCTTCTCTCCAGAGATGCTGCCTCACCCGCTGAGTTACTCCAGCATTTTGTGTCTACCTTCGATTTAAACCTGCATCTGCAGTTCTTTCTTACAAATAAAACCTAGTCACGCCCAATCATAATTATTCAAAAATATTTGATGTTGGCACTTTATATCTTCAATCAACCACAGTAATATAAGTTTTTTTCAATGACACGCACATAATTGAGTAAAACCAAAACTTTAAATCTAGGAAAACGAAACCATTGAAAGTTAGACGACATTTAATATACTGACAGGAAGTAGACTTCCTGGTTGCGTGTGTTGCAGATCTTTAACTGTGAGCCTTTTAAATCGATCAGCTGGAGACTAGGGTAGGTGTATATTTGATTAAAACTATTCGAATAAATGAACGTAGGTTCTTGAGGTTAATCCCCGGGATGGCGGGACTGTCATATGAGGAGATTGGAAAGACTGGGCTTGTATTCACTGGAATTTAGAAGGATGAGAGGGGATCATAGAAATATATAAAATTATAAAAGGACTGGACAAGCTAGATGCAGGAAAAATGTTCCCAATGTTGGGGGAGTCCAGGACCAGGGGCCACAGTCTAAGAATAATGGGGAGGCCATTTAGAACTGAGATGAGAAAAAACGTTTTCACCCAGAGAGTTGTGAATTTGTGGAATTCTCTGCCACAGAAGGCAGTGGAGGTCAATTCGCTGGATGAATTTAAAAGAGAGTTAGATAGAGCTCTAGGGGCTAGTGAAATCAAGGGATATGGGGAGAAAGCAGGCACAGGTTACTGATTGTGGATGATCAGCCATGATCACAATGAATGGTGGTGCTGGCTTAAAGGGCGTAATGGCTTCCTCCTGCACCTATTTTCTATGTTTCTCTGAACCTCAGCTCCTCCTTAATATAGTGAGACAAATGAAACAGTGCCAAAACATTGCTTTAATATGGTTGTTCTCTTCTTCTTCACACTGCCTCATTTCATGGGCTTACGTTATAAACAGCAAAACTAGCCTTGTCCAGCGTTGGATTTACTCAGTGGATCTACAACACCAAGACCCAGCTAGATCTAACTTAAAATGGCAACAAGGGAGGATAATGCAGCTGGTAAGTGCTCTTTAAAACTAAGACCATATGAAGAGACTAATACAGGCTGGAAGTTGCCTCATGTTGTGCTTGCTGAAATTTATATCATTAATCTCCAACGATACAACTGAATGAGTCACCCAGAGAGAAGACCAGTAACATGATCTTCACTCATGCTGTTTAACAGGCATCTAACCTCATAGATTTACTGGGAGTCAGATGCAGAATTGTTTTGCTCTTCCCAGGTACCAGAAGGAATCAGGTTATGAGCAGTTTCAGTGGCTGGCTGAGTACTCAGTAACATTTCTTTTATCATGGTTGTTGGCCCTGCTTTGCATCTGCCACTACTTCACCTGTACATTCAGGAAGATAGGAAATGTGTCAGCATGAGATGTAGGGTGAGCAGATGGTACAGGAGTCACCCCCACCCTCTTCTTAAATTGATTGACTGCAGGCATAAATAGCCACCCGAAGTTCTGATACTGTAGTGCAAAGACCTGACCCAAAACAAATTAAGATTTAGGATTAGATATACCCTGGATGTTTGGGAAAGGGAAAGTAAGAAGTCAGAGAGTTTGTAGAATATCGCTGAGGAAGACATTGGAGTGCTGAAAAGAGAGAATGTTCTTGGGTGATAAAGGACAGAAGCCACATAATTTGACAAGAAATAAAAGTACCATTGCACTTCTGGGTATATTCTATTGGCCAACAAGTAAAAAGAATGAAGTGTAGAAAATTTGTGGGGAAATTTATAAAGATGTACTAGACTAAGTGGGACCCGTTGGGTCCCATGTTCACACGGGAGGGCTGGTCCCCCAATTCAATATTACACCTCCACCAATTCCAATATTGGTGGCCAGTGGGGGATTTCTGGAGCACTAGTATGGGTGTTGTGGGCCGAAGGGACTGGTTTCCAGAGGGCTATTATCGACATTGTGGGCTGAATGGATTCTTGGGCAGGCAGTTCAGTCACTCAGGCCTGGTGGGCTGGCAGCTCAGTCACTCAGGCCTGGTGTGCTGGCAGCTCAGTCACTCAGGGCTGGTGGGCTGGCAGTTCACTCACGGCTATTCCTTGAAATTCCATTTCAAGCAGAGTGCAGGCCATCAAATTCAATTTCACAGCATTTCAAGCATAATGCAGGCCACCAAATTCAATTTCATAGCATTTTAGGCAGAGTGTAGGCCACCACATTCAATTTCATAGCATTTCAAGCAGAGTGCAGGCCACCACATTCAATTTCATAACATTTCAAGCAGAGTGCAGGCCACCACATCAATTTCATAGCATTTCAAGCAGAGTGCAGGCCACCATATTCAATTTCATATCATTTCAAGCAGAGTGCAGGCCACCACATTCAATTTCATAGCATTTCAAGCAGAGTGCAGGCCACCATATTCAATTTCATAGCATTTCAAGCAGAGTGCAGGCCACCACATTCAATTTCATAGCATTTCAAGCAGAGTGCAGGCCACCACATTCAATTTCAAAGTATTTCAAGCAGAGTGCAGGCCACCACATTCAGTTTCATAGCACTTCAAGCAGAGTGTAGGCCACCACATTCAATTTCATAGTATTTCAAGCAGAGTGCAGGCCACCACATTCAGTTTCATAGCATTTCAAGCAGAGTGCAGGCCACCAAATTGCCAAACAACTCAATAGACAATAGGTGCAGGAGCAGGCCATTTGGCCCTTCGAGCCAGCACCGCCATTCAATGAGATCATGGCTGATCTTGCCCAATCAATACCCCTGCCTTCTCCCCATATCCCCAGACTCCGCTATTTCTAAGAGCCCTATCTAGCTCTCTCTTGAAAGCATTCAGAGAACCTGCCTCCACCACCCTCTGAGGCAGAGAATTCCACAGACTCACCACTCTCTGTGAGAAAAAGTGTTTCCTCGTCTCCGTTCTAAATGGCTTACTCCTTATTCTTAAATTGTGGCCCCTGGTTCTGGACTCCCCCAACATCGGGAACATGTTTCCTGCATCTAGTGTGTCGAACCCCTTAATAATCTTATATGTTTGAATAAGATTCCCCCTCATCCTTCTAAATTCCAGAGTGTACAAGCCCAGCTGCTCCATTCTCTCAGCATATGACAGTCCCGCCAACCAGGGAATTAACCTTGTAAACCTACGCTGCACTCCCTCAATAGCAAGAATGTCCTTCCTCAAATTAGGGGACCAAAACTGCACACAATACTCCAGGTGTGGTCTCACTTGGGCTCTGTACAACTGCAGAAGGACTTCTTTGCTCCTATATTCGATTCCTCTTGTTATAAAGGTCAACATGCCATTCACTTTCTTCACTGCCTGCTGTACCTGCATGCTTACTTTCATAGACTGATGTACAAGGACACCCAGATCCCGTTGTACTTCTCCCTTTCCCAACTTGACGCCATTTTGATAGTAATCTGCCTTCCTGTTTTTGCTACCAAAGTGGATAACCTC
Source organism: Malacoraja senta (assembly GCA_038087875.1). Taxonomy (NCBI): domain Eukaryota; kingdom Metazoa; phylum Chordata; class Chondrichthyes; order Rajiformes; family Rajidae; genus Malacoraja; species Malacoraja senta. The sequence goes on along the minus strand of CM075979.1, from coordinate 74,331,804 downwards.
ACATTTATCCGCATTAAACTTCATTTGCCATGCTTCTGCCCACTCCCCCAACCTGTCCAAGTCACCCTGCATTCTCATAGCATCCTCCTCACAGTTCAACTCATTGCATTGTCATTCAGGGCTAACAAATCATTTATTGCAAGTACATTGCAGACTCACGGTTCAGTTGATTCATAGCTTAGAATCACAGTAGTGGACTCTCCCACGCGATCTTCCAGAGTGATATCCAGGCATCCGGGGTTTTATAGTCCTGCCCCTTCCCAGAAGGGGCGTTACCTTCATCATGGTGATTGACAGGCGAGAGGACCAATCAGCTGATCTCAAGATTTTTTAATTTCCATCGATTGGAAAAATCCTCGGGGCTGCCTCAGCGGAGGAGGACTGTGAGTAAGATGGCCAAAAATCATAGTGATATATGGTAGCGTTTTTTCTAAAATCAATATACAGCACAGACAGGAAGTGGTCAAGATGAGACTTTTAGTTATATAGATAAGAATTATTAAGTACCACTAAAGGGTGTTGTCAACTATCCAATTGGATTGGGGTAGTAGTTGGGTAAGAGGGGGTTAAAGTTATTGAAGTGTGCTCAGGAGAATTTTTTGCATCAATATGTTTCTAGTCCACTGAGGGAAGAGGCACTAATGGATCCATTTATGCAGAATGGCAGGGGTTATTTGGGTAATCATTTAGAATGTAGTGATCAGACATTAGTTATGGGGAAAAAACAAGATTCTAAGATTCTTATCAGAACTGCTGCCATTTAGCCTTTTAAACAGCAGCTGCACGCGGCGAGTACTGACAAAAAACTGGCACATACTGTAGGGACAGATATGTGGCATTGATTATGCTGGTTCAGTCCATAGCTAGATTCAATGTGGGTATAGGATTCAGGGCACTGTTGATTCTAATGGTTTTTGTCAGGAGCAAAGGGAAGGGCATTTGCTTTAGATTAATAATAAAGGAAATTTCTGAAAATACCAATCTGGTCGGTCAGCATTCACAGAGAAGACACATGAGTTAATGTTTTATTCAGTTACTGTTCTGATCCTACCTGGATGTGTGCTCAGTGGGCTGACTAGCATCTTGAGTGTGTAGCTTTTTGGTGTATTGTTAGTGGCTCCAGTTCTGTTTGAATCCTACAAATGTGCCCCCTCCCTCAAGAATATTGATCTTGTGTTAACCACATGGTGCCAAGTAGCATGTGAAATACTAGCCATGTAAACACTGCCCTTCCATTCTTCCCTCTCCCAGTAACGCAGATAATGTCCCAGATGTCTGCAGTCTGTACAAAGTCTACAGCTGCTCAGGTGAAGCTCTGTTCTTGTTTCTCCAATCAGCCTTGACCAGAAGGAATCTTGTCATGTACATGCCTCTTGAGTTCTGCCAAAGTGTAATGAATGACTGCACTTCTTTCTAGGCATGATTAATGGACCATTCTCTGTGATGCCCAAGCATAGTTTGCCTTGTCTGTGCCCTTTCATTGGCTTGATGTCAGCACAGATGTCAGAGACATATTTCCCATTACACTCCCTCGACCTTTATCACCTGTGGAGGGTCTGTCAGCTGCTGTTATACACTCCTAAATTACACAGCTTGCTCCCTGGAAACTGTAACTTCTTCTCAATATTACCTCAGTGTCTGCATCAGGGCAAGGTTCAGGAAGATAAAGTCCACATGAACGCTGCAGTAGGTGGGTGGGTGTTTCTTTGTGAGATTCATCTTGGGAAGGCCTCTGTCAATGAACAAAGGTTTGTGTGGTTCCTCAACCTCCTGCAGCATCAGCCATGAGAGGAGGAACAGAGAATAAAGCTGCAACATATTTTTGCAAGACATGAAAATATGCTCATATAATGTGTGAAATATTACTAGCAGTAAAGCTTCCTTTTATGTTTGTCCTCCCAGCACCCCCCCAGGAGCTTTAACTGCCCTACATCTTCTACCAAATGCCTCCCTGTGATGCCACCAGACTTCAATATTACAGAGCAGGATGGGCTAGTGCCCACAGCTCTGCCCATTCCACCCGGACTGGCAGTCTGGCCTGGAAGTAGGAGGGGGTGGGGGGGTCACTGCCAATGTGCCGGTGGTGGGAACATGAATGCTGTTACACTGATCCACCAGTGCAGAGGAGTCCTCTGCCCTCATCGGCGCTGCCAGAACGTGAGCAAGTATTCACTGCATGCAAGAATGGGCAAGGACCTGAGAACCACAACGTCAAGCATCCCAGCTAAGTTACTGTCAAAGCTGTCAGTGATTGAATGTTTGTGAATGCCACCACATTTATTGAATCATCTGAGTTTTTAAAATAAGTAAATTTGTAAAAATATTATAAAAATAAAATGAAAGCTCTCGAAAGTTAAAACCATACACTCAAGAGCTCAATTGAAAAAAAGAGAAATATATGACCAAAGGTTTACTATATTCCTCACAGCTATATGAGTTGCCTTAACTCTTTAGTCACCCCTGGGGATATTGATCTGGTACAACACAAGCACAAAGCAAATCCAAAGGCAAACAGGAGAGATGGTGTCTACATACTTCTTAAAATCTCTGAGTCATACAACATTTCCTTTGTGGGTGCATCACAGTTTCCATCTTCCTGTTATGGCAGTGTGTGGTAACATACTGAATTAAAATTACACCGACTCGTGTGCTGCAGCAAACATGATAAACATCTATAATGAGATATTTTTTCTTAATAATATCTTGTCATTTATTGTTAATGCCATGGGATAGCTCCTACTTTATCACATTTTACCTGCAGCAGCGTTGGCAAAATCAAACCATAAAATGGCTTGTTAAATGGTGATTGTTGCTTATGTTGGATTATTAATACTGAAAATCATTAGGGTTCCTCAGTGTCTCCCAGTACTTTTGTGTAGCTTATATTTGAAGCAAAGGCAGAATTAAAAATATTTATTAGAGGCAGAAATTCACAACTAAATGCTTGGATCGAACAAGGTAAAGAGTATCGTACTGTGATACCAGGCACTCGTGATGTGGGGCATGGAATATAAAAGGAAGTTGAAAGTGCATTTAACAGGGGTAACAGAATAATAACAAAAGGTTTTAATTTACATGTGAGCAGAGAAAATCAAATTAGTATTAACAATGTACTGGATGAATTCTGGAATGTATACAAGATGGATTTGGTAATCAGACCAATCAAGGAACAGGCTATTTTAAATCTAGTTCTATGCAAGTAGAATGCATTAATCTGATTGTAAAGGGGCTCCTAAGAAGGAATGACCATTATGTAATTGAATGTTATATTAACTTTTATCTGAAGCCAGATTTTTCTTTCTAAATGTTGGAATCATTTTAAACAGAGCAGGCAACTAGGCTAAGAGAGGTGGGGAAACGACATTGAAAGATATAACAATTGATAGGCAATGCAACCATTCAAAGAAATAATGGATAAATACCTTTAGGGCACGAAAGCAACAGGAAAAAATGTTCCGGCCATGGAAAGCAGCAGAAATTTAAAATAGTATTGAATCTAAGGAAGATGCTTATGGAAACATCAGGAAACAAAGTAGACCTTTGCTGTTAAATGGTTATGAAATATATGAAACTAAATCCTGTTGAAGATAGAAAAGCAAGACATTTTGGACATGTGTTTAAGGAAGGAAGTAAAGAACATCTTGGCAACAGATGGGTGATGGTGATATGCTGCATAAGATTTATTGGGGCTTTCTTTTGCATGAAATATTCTGCATAAGATTTATTGGGGCTTTCTTTTGCATGAAATATTGTCAGAATGATTTCTTAAATTCCACCTGCCAAACATCAGCGTGGAGTTAAGTTTGGTGACCAGATTGCTATACTTTATGTGCAGTTGATTAAAAACAAATGAGGTTGAGCATTGTTTCATCCACCTCCTTTCTCTCCTAGGTTCGACCAAACAGGCAGAGAAAAAAAAGCACGATGGTAATTATAGTTTGCATTTTCCTGTTTTATTGGAGATTTAACTAATTTCTCCATAGCTTGCAAATTGAAAATCATTTCTTTTCCTGGAGCAAAAGTTCACCTTTCACCAGTTCCCTGGATCATCAGCTGCTCTTCTGCTGGCTTATGGGAATGAGGGCAACACAGTGAGGCAACCAGTCGAGTTACTGCCTCACAGCTCCAGAGATCCAGGTTTAATCCTCACCTCAGGTGCTGCTTGGTGCAGTCTGCACATTCCTCCTGCGACTGTGTGGGTTTGTGCTCACATACTTTATTATACGTGGTGTATCGTTTGTCTAGTGTGTAGCTGCGTAGTGGAAATTGGGGGGGAATTGATTGGAATATGAGGAAAATTAAATGGGGTAGGTGTTGGATTTGGGCAAATGAGTGTTTGATGCTGATACGCACTCAGTGGGTTGAAAGACCTTTCTCCATGCTAAATGATCCTATAACTATAAACAAAAGGAAAATACAATTGTCCATCCAGCCTGTACCAGACAACTGTCATTGGTTATAACCACATAAACAATGTGCACACTCCCAACAGTCATCGCTTATACATTGTTCCAATGACTGAGACAGAATCGATATCTCCTCCCTGGTTCCTCAACAGACTCTCTCCCCCATTCTTCTCAAAGTTAAATCTTGGATCTTGAGCTTCCTTGTTCTCACTTTTTTTGTATAGCATCTCAGTACAACACAGCCTGGAAATACTTCTCCACCCAGATCAAACACATACTGATGAGAAAACCAAAGGAAAGTTTGGAGGGTTACCAGAAAACTATGAAATAACAAAGCTAAAAGGCCAAGTATTGGTACAAGAGGAAAACAGTGAACGAAGGGCATTGATAAGACACACACAGGGTATTTGGTAGTAAGTCAGGATCAGGGTTTGGTTATGATCGAGTGAAACTGAAGTGTTAACAATGACAACACAGGATTACAGAGATAAAGTTCACAGACGTAAAGGCTGATTAATAGTCATAGTTATTGAGAGATACAGCATAGAAACAGACCCTTCAGCCCACTGAGTCTGTGCCAACCATCAACACCCATTTAAACTATTCCCACTTTTTATTCTCCCATTCTCATTAAGTTTCCCTGGATCTATCACTAACCTACACACCTGTAACAATTTACAGTGCTCAATTAACTTACCAATCTGCACATCTTTGGGATGTGAGAGGGAACTCATGTGGTCACAAGCAAACTACACAGGCAGCACATGAGGTAATGATTGAAATCAGATCTCTGATGCTTTGGAACAATAGCTCCAGTAGCAGGCCTATTGTGCATTTGTTTTTATGCAGAGAGAGATCCGGTCAAACTTCAATGTAGGACTGGAGAAATGGAGATTTAAAGATCAGAGAATCCACTGATATAGCTGAGACTCAAGGAGAATCCAGTGATCAAGAACCGGATGCCCAATTCTGAAGCATCGAGACCAGTGAATGACTCCTTGAAGGATTAAGTAGAGATGATATAATCCTGGTTAGACACAAAAAGCTGGAGTAAATCAACGGGACAGGCAGCATCTCTGGAGAGAAGGAATGGGTGATGTTTCGGGTCGAGACCCTTCTTCAGACTGGTTTGGGATAAAGGAAATGAGAGATATAGACGGCAGGAGTCAGGAGGGAGTGGCGGCCCAGGCTTGCAGCTGGCACGAAGGGGGGCGCTGGCTCCAGCTCGGCTCTGCCTGTTGACTGGCAGCCCTGGACTGGCGGGATGCTGACCCGTTGCAGTGGCGGCCCAGGCTTGCATCCGGCTTGGAAGGGAGGCGCTGTCTCCAGCTCAACCCTGCCTGTCCCGCTGGGTTGACTGACGGCCCTGGACTGATGGGACACTGGCCCAGAGCAGTGTAGTTGGCGCTTCTTCTCCACGCAGGCTGTGGGCCTGGGCCGCCGCTGTGACAGGCCAGTGTCCTGTCGGTCCGGGGCTGTCGGTTGGCTCGGCGGATGGGCGGAGTTGGGCTGGAGTTGGCGCTTCTTCTCAGCGCTGGCTGTGGGCCTGGGCCCCCGCTGCGATGGGCCGGTGTCCCGTCGGTCCAGGGCTGTCGGTTGGTCTGGCGGGACAGTCAGAATTGAGCTGGGGATGGCCCTGAACATTTGCAGGACATTTGGACAAGTACATGCATAAGAAATGTTTAGAGGAATATGGGTCAAATGCAGGTAAATGGGACCAGCAAATTAGACCACAGTGGCGCAGCAGTAGAGTTGCAGCCTTACAGCGAATGCAGCGCTGGAGACCCGGGTTCGATCCCGACTATGGGTGCTGTCTATACGGAGTTTGTGTTCTGCCCGTGACCTGCGTGGGTTTTCTCCGAGATCTTCGGTTTCCTCCCACACTCCAAAGACGTACAGGTTTGTAGGTTAATTGGCTTGGTACATGTAAAAATTGTCCCTGGTGGGTTAATGTGCGGGGATCGCTGGTCTGCACGGACCCGGTGGGCCGAAGAGCCTGATTCTGTGCTGTATCTCTAAAGTAAACTAAAAGCATCATGGTCAGCATCATGAGTTGGGCCAAAGAGGCTGTTTAAATGCTGTATGACTTATCATTCTGTAGAAGGGGATGTATATTTAGGGAATTGGAGACATGGGAGAGGAAGAAGAATACTGTATCGTAATAATACAGTAAAGTTAAAGCTTGAGCCGTTATCGGAGATTAAATACTCCCATCATACTTGCTGACTATGAAAGTTCAGTTTAACTCTTTTAGAGGAAGAGTTTGAACAGGTTGTTATGACTCTTATTGCAGAATATGCCAGACCCATCCAACGGCTGGATGACAAGGAAACTCTCTTTATGTTACTCGCTCTACACATGGAGGAGTCCCCACTCTGTGAGTCTCCAATTTCTGAACCACGTGGTGATCAGCTGATCAAGGTAGGAAACATAACAGTAAATTTAGATTATCATATGAAACGCTAATGAGTAGAAATTATTGACCAAAGATTTTAACTGTGTTTCATTTCTGTGTAGAACCGGATGGAAAATGGCAGTAACTGGTTTGGTATTTTGCCCAAAGAGATCACTGACCAGAACATGATTTTCGTGAAGGAATGGGTCATTTAACAGCAAAGTTTCACCAGATCTGTTTTAATTTAGATTAAATCTTCTTTTTAGCCTTCAGTATTTGGGTATTTGGCACAAATGAAACAAACACACGTGCTTCAGAATCACCAAGCCATACTGCTGAGAAATTAAAGGAAGATTGTCCAAAGTAGCTAGCTTACCCTGGCAGCATAGGAAGGCACGTTCATGTGTTGCTTGTAGAAAATTAAGTTTGAAGAGTTATGTTGGCCAAGATGTGAAAGGTTCAATGAGCTGAAGCTGAGCTGTGTTGAGCATTTGTAAGTATCTTATTGCAGGACCAGTTTGTCGTTGGAGTAAAGTTAGCCAGTTCTTTCAAAAAGTACTTGATGGGAATACAAATTGTTATGGAGAATCAGAAGTGGGTAAAACTGAATGAGATTTTAAAATCATTAAAGAGTCTTCTTCCTTGGTACAGCACCTGATGTCAGAATTGAGATCTGTGAATCATTACACATTATCATTCAACACACATTTGCTTTCTAATCTAACTGGACACTTAGGAAGACTACAGCTTTCAAGTAAATGTTTTCTGGTGAATACCAGGAAGGTGTCGGGATGTTTGTGAGAGAATGTGTATGGAGTTTGCCCATTCTCCCTGTGACCCATCTGGGCTTCTGCCAGATTTTCCAGTTTCCACCTGCATCCTGATAATTTGGTAGGTTAATTGGCTGGCATAAAATGCCCCCCAATGTAGGTAACTTACAGGAGAATTGGCTTCTGGGCATGTCACAGAGAATGAGTGGCCAGTTACAGAGAAATGAGCAGTTCAGTTTAGGTTATTGTCACGTGTACTGACGGACAGTGAAAAGCTTTCGCAAGCAGAGGGGAAATAGCACTGATGGGATAACTCTGCTGAGAGCCAGTATGGATCTGATGGGTTGAATGACTGCCCTCTGTGGGATGAGTAAGAAAAGTAAGCGGTTGCCAGATCATGGTCTGCTCAGCTTAACTTAATTTCTCTGTCACTTCCAGTAGGGATGAGTACAGGGGAAAAGAGGTAGTTTTAGTGCTGTAATGAGATATTGCAGAAACAGGTTTGAGTCCACCTGCTCTCTCCTCACAGTTTGTTTTAGAATCCAAGAGTCACAGAACTATGTAGCACAGAAGCAGGTTATGTGGCCCATCTTGTCCACCAACAACCAAGTTGGCATACTGGGCTAGTCTCAATTGCCTGGATTTGGGCCATATACTTCTAAACCCTTCCTACCAATATATCTGTCCAAAAGTCTTTTAAAAGTTGTAATTGTATCCATCAACTGAAGATTGGCCTCTGTGGGGGATGAGATGAAACTTTGTAGGCAAGATTTTCATTGTACATGTACTCACCGTACTTGGACCTGTGACCATAGACTCGACTTAACTTCACTTGACGAGCATTGCAACTTCAATAGAATGTTATGTATTAGTGCAGGAGAGGAGTTGTTGAAAGGAAAATGTTTAATGATGCTACCCAGATTCAGCATACTCTAAAAATTAAACAGATTGATTTCTAGTACAGGGGTTGGCAGTGGGGATGGGGAGTGGATTGGAGGCATTACCTCCTTAGGTGAGATTAAACAGAATGGGCCCATAACCTTCAGAGTTTCAGTGGTGATCTCATTAAAACCATCAAAATTCTTACGGGTCTTGGCAGGACAGACACAATGATGATGTTTCCCTTTGCTGGTGTGTTTCGAAGAAATAATCTCAAGGTACTATAGGTGAATCTATAGAAATTTCCACATGAAGGCAATGGTGTTGAGTGTATTCAAGGCAGGGATCAGTAGGTTATGGGAAATTGAGGCAATGAAGGGATGTGACGTTTGGGCAGCACTAATTTTAACCTCACTAAAGCCTTTGAATCCATTACTTAGATGGGACCCTGAATTGTCCTCAAATTCGGCTGCCCACTGAGATTTATCTTTATTCACTGTTTGCTTCAAAATGATATACATGCTGTGATCTAAACCAATTAGTGCTGGCCTGTGTCAAACAAAGCTGCAACATTACCCTAACACAATTTTCTACACTTGACCTCCAACAAAACTCTTGTGAGAGTGGAGCTAATCTTTAGGAATATTGGGAAGCGTATCTCAACTTCACCAGAGTATGATGAGGAAGGGTGGGCAAATGGTTTCTGTGTTCTATGTTCTTCTGATCTTTGAAGTGACTGAGGAGGCACTGTTATAAAGGTCACTGGTGGAAGGCATTCAACAAATGCCCTTATTTTAAAGCCAATGGAATCAGAAGGGACTGGCATTTTCAATATGAAATTGGTGCATTTATTGTTGCTGGATATTTTCCAAAAGTTTACATCAGTTTTGTGTAAGGATAAACTTTGGATCGATGATTCACTTCCGTTTTTATCTGATGGAGACTGGTGCAGTGGACACCACTGAGAACATGATTAAATTAAATCCTTGTAGTACATGTCTGCTGTTGGCCATGTCTATATTTATAATACATTTTCAAGTGACCTATCTCATTATTCTGGTTTAATTCACATCTTTTCTCACAGATTAATAAAACGGGGATTGTCATGTGCGAGTCCACTTCCCTCCAGCGAATCGTGGCCATGGACTGCTCTCGGAAACAGCTACATGCCGTGCAGCTCGTCATGATGCACCTGACGACAATGGCAAACAGGTGCAACGTGTACCTCTCCAGGAAACCCTGTACTGAATGCGCAAAATGTCTAGTTCAAGGCAAGACTTATACTTTACAAAATCATTGACCTCAGAGCAGTTCTTTTCCACTTTCCCCCTCCCCAAAGCTCCTGGTGCTGGCTGTCGATATGAAGATCTCCTTGATTCTCAACCAAGTGCATTTGTTCTTTCATATGATTGGGAATGAGGATTGTGAGGCAATTCTTAAGGTCATGAGTAGAACACATGGGAGACCTGGACAATGAAGAAGGGTCCCCAACATCTGCCTGCCCATGTCCTTTCAGAGATGTTGCCTAACCTGCTGATGTTACTCCAGAATGTTGTGTTCTACGCAAGATTCTAGCAACTGCAATTCCTTGTGTCTCAAGATCATGAGATCGATGCAGATGATAGAGTGACTTAGTCATCGACAATTAAATCTCACTTCCTCATTATTGTTTAAGCGATTGTCTGTGAACAATTGTCATAGATCTCTCATTCCCGCAACTCACACAACAATCCATTCCAAGCACTTGTACAGGCACCCATCCCTGCCAAGCTTTTCTTTAAACGTATTTCAAATCATCACTGTGTATTCTCGTACTCAGCCTTTACCTTACTGCCTGGTATTTATGTCCCCACTCTCTCAAGTACCCCACCATAGTTTTTACATAGAACATAGATCAGTACAGCACAGGAATAGGCCCTTCAGCCCACAATTTCAGTGCCAAACATGATGCTAAATTAAATTAATCTCCTCTCCTTGCAGGTGATCCATTTCCCTCAATTTCTTGCATGTCCATATGTCTATCTAAAAGCCTATTTAACATCCCTATCATATTGGCTTCCAGCACCACCGCTGGCAACAAATTCAAGGCATCCATCACTTTTGTGGAATAAGCCTGCCCTGTACGTCACCTTTAAACTTTTCCCCTTTCCTCTGACAATATAGGTATGTTCTCTTATCTTTGATATTTTCATCCTCAGATAAATGTCCTGACTGTCAAGTCTATGCGATTCTGTCCACCATATCACTGCCAGATTCTCTCTACCCTATCTATTCCAAGTTCAGACTGTCTAACCTCTCCATATCCTTTTGACTTGTTTCTTTATCAAGTTTTTTATTGACTTGTTGTCGCACGAAAGGAGACTATTGCTAGCTCTCGTCAAGGCAATCTCAAACCTCTTCCCTTCTCCCTGTGGCATTATTCTCTCTTGCATCCTACTCATCTTTTCTCCATTTGGTTCATTTGTAGCAGCAGTTAATTTCTAAAACAACTGGAAAATCGTAGGATCTGGATTATAGTTAGTAAATGGATTTGTTTTGATTCCAAATACATATTCATTCATTTGCCTGTTTATTTATTTGAAAATTAAATTAGCAAATAATTCAACCATAATGCCTGACACTTTCTTGCCATTATAGGAGGGGTACGATCTGTACGTTTCTGGCCCAAGGACCCAGAATTTAGCCTCAGCAGTGACAAGAAAAGGAAATATTTCTACGAAACCAACCAGATTTTCAGAAAGAGCAACACGTTACTGGTGCCATTCATCCCGATCATCAACGAAACTACTGTATACAATCTGTGCGAGCGAACCCGCAGGCAGAAGTGTGAACAATGTCTGAAATCCACTTCTGAAACAAGCTTAGAGGAGGAGCTGAATACCAACTGGATGGATTGTGGCTTTACTCCCCAGTCAGACACAGAAGGCATGAAAGCCATGATCAAGAGCACAGTGTGCAGCTACTATGCACTCTTAAATTGTAGCCATGGCACCATGCCTGTGCATGAGGAGATCTCCCTGGGCATTGCTACTCATGGTCTGCAACTTTGCTTCCTGCTGGCTGCTCGATCAGGTTTGTAACTGAGTAGTAATCCTGTATGGTATAGAGTCAGCATCGAACATCTCACAGTGCTGATTTCACCAGAATACTCCATTCAAGCCCTCTAACCCATTCAGTCACTTGGTTATATTCTGGCTGATTTGGATCTCAATAATTAACTGATTTTGGTTCATATCTCTTGGTATCTGGCCTAACAAATTTCTTTCAAAGTCATAGAGTCAAACATCACAGACACAGGCCCTTCAGCCCACCATGTTCATGAAACTTGTGGGTTGTATCTGATACCACTACCTCCTCTGTCAATGAGTTCTGGATATCAGTCACTCTCTGTGTAAAAACCTTTCCCCTCAGATCCCCTTTAAAACTCCTTCTCATCTTAAAACATTGCCTTCTTGTTTGTGATATACTCACCAAGAGAAAACACTTTCTGACTATTTATCCATCAATGCCTCATAAATTGATTGGCATTTATCATATCACTCAGGCTTCTGCACTCAGTCCCGAAGGGCCCCAACCTAAAACATTGTCTGTCTATTCCCCTCCACAAATGATGCCTGGCCTGCTGAATGTATCCAGTGCTGTATTGGTGTGTTTAAAATGGGAGTAAAAGGTCAGCATCTCTCTCATTGTAGCTTTCTCAGGGCTCGTCACAACTCCCCAAGATCACTGGAAGTAGCAAGGCAATCAATAGAAAATAGAGACATAGTTACATAGATACATAGAAAATAGGTGCAGGAGTAGGCCATTCGGCCCTTCGAGCCTGCACCGCCATTCAATATGATCATGGCTGATCATCCAACTCAGTATCCCGTACCTGCCTTCTCTCCATACCCCCTGATCCCTTTAGCCACAAGGGCCACATCTAACTCCCTCTTAAATATAGCCAATGAACTGGTCGCAACTACCCTCTGTGGCAGAGAGTTCCAGAGATTCACCACTCTCTGTGTGAAAAAGTTTTTCCTCATCTCGGTCTTAAAGGATTTCCCCCTTATCCTTAAGCTGTGACCCCTTGTCCTGGACTTCCCCAACATCGGGAACAATCTTCCTGCATCTAGCCTGTACAACCCCATAAGAATTTTGTACGTTTCTATAAGATCCCCTATCAATCTCCTAAATTCTAGCGAGTATAAGCCAAGTCTATCCAGTCTTTCTTCATATGAAAGTCCTGACATCCCAGGAATCAGTCTGGTGAACCTTCTCTGCACTCCCTCTATGGCTATGATGTCCTTCCTCAGATTTGGAGACCAAAACTGTACGCAATACTCCAGGTATGGTCTCACCAAGACCCTGTACAACTGCAGTAGAACCTCCCTGCTCCTATACTCAAATCCTCTTGCTATGAAGGCCAACATACCATTCGCTTTCTTCACTGCCTGCTGCACCTGCATGCCTACTTTCAATGACTGGTGTACCATGACACCCAGGTCTCGCTGCACCTCCCCATTTCCTAATCGGCCACCATTTAGATAATAGTCTGCCTTCCCGTTTTTGCCACCAAAGTGGATAACCTCACATTTATCCACATTATACTGCATCTGCCAAACATTTGCCCACTCACCCAGCCTATCCAAGTCACCTTGCAGTCTCCTAGCATCCTCCTCACAGCTAACACTGCCCCCCAGCTTAGTGTCATCTGCAAACTTGGAGATGTTGCTTTCAATTCCCTCGTCCAGATCATTAATATAAATTGTAAATAGCTGGGGTCCCAGCACTGAGCCTTGCGGTACCCCACTAGTCACTGCCTGCCATTGTGAAAAGGACCCGTTTACTACTACTCTTTGCTTCCTGTTTGCCAGCCAGTTCTCTATCCACATCAATACTGAACCCCCAATACCGTGTGATTTAAGTTTGTATCCTAATCTCTTATGTGGTACCTTGTCGAAAGCCTTCTGAAAGTCCAGATACAACACATCCACTGGTTCTCCCCTATCCACTCTACTAGTTACATCCTCGAAAAATTCTATAAGATTCGTCAGACACGAATTACCTTTCGTAAATCCATGCTGACTTTGTCCAATGATTTCACCACTTTCCAAATGTGCTGCTATCCCATCTTTAATAACTGACTCTAGCAGTTTCCCCACTACCGATGTTAGACTGGTCTGTAATTCCCCGTTTTCTCTCTCCCTCCCTTCTTAAAAAGTGGGGTTACGTTTGCTACCCTCCAATCCTCAGGAACTACTCCAGAATCTAAAGCATTTTGAAAAATTATCACTAATGCATCCACTATTTCTGGAGCTACTTCCTTAAGTACTCTGGGATGCAGCCTATCTGGCCCTGGTGATTTATCGGCCTTTAATCCATTCAATTTACCCAACACCACTTCCCGACTAACCTGGATTTCATTCAGTTCCTCCATCTCCTTTGACCCGCGGCCCCCTGCTATTTCCGGCAGATTATTTATGTCTTCCTTAGTGAAGACGGAACCAAAGTAGTTATTCAATTGGTCCGCTATATCCTTGTTCCCCATGATCAATTCACCTGTTTCTGACTGCAAGGGACCTACATTTGTTTTAACTAATCTCTTTCTCTTCACATATCTATAAAAACTTTTGCAGTCAGTTTTTATGTTCCCTGCCAGTTTCCTTTCATAATCTATTTTCCCTTTCCTAATTAAGCCCTTTGTCCTCCTCTGCTGGTCTCTGAATTTCTCCCAGTCCTCTGGTATGCTGCTTTCTCTGGCTAATTACTGAGACAAAGTTACTGACCAGCGATTTAGACCCAGAAATCATTTTTATTTTATTTTTCATATCCATCTTGAATTTTAAAATTAGTCTGTACTTTACAGCATTGTAACATTTCTAACAATTTAACACTTCTTACTTAGATGATCCAAATCGTGGTGTTGGAGCAATAATCTACAACAAGAAGCAGTATATTGTGAGTGAAGTTGCATTGTATTTTTATTCCGCCTTGGGGTCTGGATTATGTGGACGGTTGGCATTTCTTGCCCATTCAAACTACTCTTGAGAGGGTGATAAGCAAGTCTCCCCTTGGACGACTGGTGACCTTTTTGTGAAGGTGCTCTCATGTGCTATAGGATTAGGATTCCCAGATTTTGGCGCAATGACCAGGAACGAACGGTGATAAATTTCCACGTTCAGATTGTGGACGGGATTTTGGAGGTGATGTGCTCCATTGTACCTGCTATCCTTGACCTTCCAGATGGCATAACATTTGCAGAACATAGAACAATACAGCTCAGGAACAAGCACTTTGGCATGATGCGAATTTAAACAATAACTAATTCTGCCTTATAAACAGATGCCCAGTGGTGGAGGATCAGGCTGTTAACATACAATTACCAGGTTGCCAACAATGTCTGATGTCTTGGATAGACTTCATTCTTCAGTATTCTTCCCAGCCAGCACCACACTCAGGTCTGCAGTGTCCCCATTCTATGTCCCACTACAGCCCTTGGCTCCTCATTGTTGGACCTTCCGACGGTCAACCTTGGCAACCTTGAGTATTCCCACTCTGCCTTAACTCTTCCAGGGAAATGATTGTGTTTGTCAGTTTCTCATGCCTTATTGTGCAGATCATGGGCTTGCCCTCATCAGCTCCCTCTGGTCTCCTCCTCAAACACATCTCACTTATATTCCCAGATGGAGTGCAGAAGCCCTTAATGAGTCATCCTCCCTGATCACAGGATTAGAGCATTGGTGTCCAGCCCTTGTGTGACATGATGCCTCAAGAACCCACCTTGATAGGGCATCATCAGCAGGTCTCTGAAACACACATTACCCCTACTCATGACTGAAAGAGGCCCACAATTGCAGCTCCAGACGTCCTTGGTAGTGAGTGGATTCAACCACCTGCTCCCACAGGAATCCCACGAGTTTACTGCCATAGAACCTGGGGGATATCTCTTGCTTTGATGCCTTTCTCTGTCTCATAGTCACGTGTTTGAGGCTTTTTTTGTACAAGTTTGACCTTATCACTTGCAGCAATACAAATCGTCATTCTGACCACGATTGTTTGAGCACCCAGGTAACTGATGTTACTGTTGGTAACTCCCTCAGCTGGTGTGTAGTAACATCCCAGATTCCACTTACTGCACACAAGACTGTTCCACACAATGTATCCAAGGCAATCAGGCTCTGCTGTACCAAAGATACTAGAGGAGACTCCTCTAGTATCTCTGTGCTGTACCATCTTCTTGTGCTTCCTGTACCCTCTAACAGCAACTGAAATATTCTTGTGAATTAATTGATTCATCATTGGTCCCTTTACAATGCTTGAATGTAGCATTTGTGGCATTTGTAACCTTGGATCTTGGGGGGAAAGGACACAATGGGAGGAGTGTGTGAATGATTTGAATGGTACGACAGATGGCGCAATGGGCTAAGTGTTCGGCTGGCAACCGGAAGGTAGCCGGTTCGAATCCCGCTTGGAGTGCATACTGTCGTTGTGTCCTTCGGCAAGACACTTCACCCACCTTTGCCTGCGTGTGAATGTGTGTGAATGTGTGTGAGTGATTGGTGGTGGTCGGAGGGGCCGTAGGCGCAGATTAGCAGCCACGCTTCCGTCAGTCTGCCCCAGGGCAGCTGTGGCTACAGAAGTAGCTTACCACCACCGAGTGTGACTAAGGAGTGAATGAATAATGCGATGTAAAGCGCCTTGGGTATTAGAAAGGCGCTATATAAATCCAATCCATTATTATTATTATTATTATTATTTGAAGATGTAGTGGGGAAGGAAAAGGCAAGTGGGAGATTAGGGGTTAGGGTGAGGAGTGGTTGAAAAAGAAGTGTGTGTGAGAAAGATCCTGGGTGGATCAGAGGAGAAAGAAAGGGGTGGGTCACCCTGAAATTGGAGAGTTCAATATTCATGCCATGGGGTTTTAGACCAACTGGGCAGAATACAAGGTGCTGATCCTCTAGTTTGCATTTGGGCTCAGTATGGCAGTGGGGGAGTCTGAGAACAGGCCGGATGGTGTGGGAATCGGCAGGGGAATTATAATGGCCTGTGGAAAATCCAGGTAGCTGGTGGACAGTGCAGATGCTTGGCAAAGCGGTCGCCTAGTCCCCGCTTCGTCTCACAGATCGAGAGCAAGCCACATCTTGTGCATTAAATGCAACAGATGAAGTTGGAGGAGATGCAAGGGAACCTCTCACCTGAAAAGGTGTTTAGATTCCTGGATAAAGGTGAGGGAGGACTGTGGGGACAGGAGACTGGTCCCTGTGGAAAGCGGCATGTGATGGGGAACGGAAGATATGATTGGTTGTAGGAAGTGTTTGTTGTTTATACTTGATGCTACTCATGTGCACTAACAGCTGCTATCCACATACTTCCTGAAGATTGCTTCATGTCTAACAATATCTAACAGAGTAAGACATGGTAAAAATATTTTCCAATTTCTGACAGTTTTTTTGTCACATGAAAGTCCTTTGTTTAATCAAGAAGCAATTACCAATTAAAGAGGGATTGGAAAAGTCATTGAGGATCATTTATCTCCCAAAACCTCTTCCTGACATAATGTTTGAACTTCTTCAGTAGAATATATGGCACTGCCATAGGCTACCTCTGACATAGCCAAACCGAAGTTACGTATAGCATCCATATACAGTAAATCTGAGACCCAATGGTGTTGGCGATTTTGATGGCCCAGGATCTAGCTCCTTCACTGGTTTGGAATATAAGCTGCAGGTTCCAAGTGCAAGTTGAGTATGGCCAGAGCTCTGGGTCAGGAGTGTGAGCTAGGTATGGGTGAGTTGTGGGGGTTACCTTGCATACAGATACATTTCCCGGTGAGACTGGTGAGCTTAAAGGGAGCACCCGGAACAAGATCCAGATCAATTTGAAGGAAGCACAGGAAACAGGGTCCCACGAGTTTTTAAAAAAAAAATATTTTTATTTTATTAGAAGTAAGTACAGTAATATGGCACCAAAGTGCCTAATATATATTGACATGTTACATTTTATGTACAGCTTCTTCTTCTTCTTCTTTTTTATAATGAAAAAGAAAAAGAGAGAATAAATAATAAAAGATAGAAAAACGTGTGATATATAGTGTGTGAGAAAGAAAAAAGAGTGAAAGAAAAAAAAGTGAAGAAAAGAAGATAGAAAGAAAAAGAGTAGAAAGTAAAAGATTAAGGAGATCGTTATTTATAATCTTGACCATCCCTCACCCAGTCCTGGAACAGTTAGCTTCTACGATTCTGTTGCACCATATGCTTCCAAAAAGTCGACAAATGGAGACCAACTTAAATTATGTCTTACATTAATCGAACATTTGTGTATATATATCAAATACTTTTCCCATGTTTTCTTCGTAATTTTTATCATTAATTCTCGTTCCCACTCTTCTCTAAGTGCCTCTGTCGATGGTAGGTCTATGTTTAAAATACTATTATATAAATATGATATTAATTTCTGTGAGTCAGCCTTAACATTCATTGCTTCTTCCAGTGGATCAAAACTTATGTTTTGATATCTTTGTATGTATTTCTTCATGAAGTCGCAAATCTGAAGATATTTAAAATATTGGTTAATTTTCAATTTAAATTTTAATTGTAATTGTTGGAATGATAACAGGTTTCCCATTTCATACATATCACCGATCCTTTTAATTCCCATTCTTTCCCATTGGTTATAAGTTTTATCAATAAGAGATGGTTTAAATGAGGGATTATTCACTATTGGCATTAACAATGATAGATTTCTTAATTTTAGAGATAATTTTATTTGTTTCCAAATTCTTATTGTATCATGTATAATTGGGTTATTCTTATATATTGTGTTGTTCAGTTTTATCGGGGAGAAAATGATCGCTTCTATGTTACAAGGAGAACAATCCTCTTTCTCCATTCTTATCCATTCTGTCTGTTGGGTAGAACTGTCCAACCAGTAAATTATATTCTTAATATGCACTGCCCAATAGTAATACAAAAAGTTCGGAAGTGAAAGTCCCCCGACATCTTTTGGTTTACACAAGCGTTTTCTTTGAATTCTATGTGAACTATAGTCCCAAATAAAATTAGTAATATTAGAGTCTAGTTTTTTTTAAAATAATTTTGGTATATATAATGGTATAGATTGAAATAGGTATAATAATTGTGGTAAAAAGATCATTTTTATAGCATTTATTCTACCTATTAATGATAAGGGAAGTGTTTTCCAGAATTTAATCAACGCGTTGAGTTTATTTAATAAAGGCATAAAATTAGCTTTAAATAATGCTTTATTGATCTAGTAATCGAGTAATTTGAATACCCAAATACTTAAATTTTTCTGTTGCAATTTTAAAGAGGAATTTTAATAGGTGTGTAGATTCTTGAGGTTTAACATCATGATTTCACTTTTATTCCAGTTTATTCTATATCCAGAAAAGGAACCGAATTCCTCTATTAAATTTAATACATTTGGTATGCTTATTTGTGAATTTGTAATGTATAAAAGTATATCGTCTGCATATAATGAAATTTTATTATTTGAGTCCCTAGGATTATATCCCTGAATATTCGGATGAATTCTTATACTTTCAGCCAGGGGCTCTATCATAAGGGCAAATAGCAGGGGTGATAACGCACATCCCTGCCTATTGCCCCTTGATAATTGAAATTTTGGAGATAACATATTATTGGTTAATATTCTTGCCGTCGGTTTATCATATAATAATTTTACCCATACAATAAAATTCTCTCCCATATTAAATTTTTGCAGTACTTTATATAAATACTGCCACTCAACCTGATCAAATGCTTTCTCTGCATGCAGAGAAACAATTGATATATCTTCTTCCTCCGTTTTATGTGAGTACATTATATTAAACAGGCGTCTCAAATTATTAAATGAATGTCTTTTGGGTATAAACCCCGTTTGATCAGGATTTATCAATTTACTAATGTATTTACTCAATCTTCTTGCTAAAGTCTTTGCTAAAATTTTCTGACCTGTATTTAAAAGTGATATAGCTCTATATGAGCCCGGTTCATCTAAATCTTTATCTTTTTTTGGTATAAGCGTAATAGTTGATTCAGCTAATGTTTCTGGTAGTTTATTTTCTTTAAAGGCGTGAGTATATAAATTAAGTAAGTATGGAGCCGTTATCTCATGAAATCTTTTATAAAATTCGTTACTAAAACCATCTGGTCCAGGCGTCTTACCATTTTTCAACGATGTTATTGTTTCACCTATTTCTTCAAGTGTAATCTGCGCTCCTAATTCCTCTTGTTCCGAAAGATCAAGGTTTGGAAGATTACAGTTATCTAAACAAATTATAATTTTACTATCTTCTATTTTAGTTTTAGATGTATATAAATTTTGATAAAATTGAGCAAATCTATTGTTAATATCCTTAGGTAATATTAGTAATTCACCTTTCTCTGATTTAATTTTAGTGATAGTATTTTCCTTTTCTTGTTTTTTCAATTGACGAGCTAAGAGTTTATGTGGTTTGTCACCAAATTCGAAATGTTCCTGTTTTGTAATTTGGAATAACCTTATTACTCTTGCCGATAAAATTCGATTAAGTTTAAATTTCAGTAGTATTATCTTATTATGTTTATCTGTAGTTGGATCTTTGGCATTATCTAACTCTAATTGTCTAATTTCTTGTTCTAGCATCTGTCTTATTCTTTTTATTTTGAAAAATTTGATATGAGATTATAACTCCTCTGATAAATGCCTTGAAAGTTTCCCATAATAAAGAAGGTGAAATACCTGGTGTTTCATTTGTCTCAAAAAAAAGTTTCATTTGTTGTTTTAAATATTTATAACCTTGTGGGTCGTTTAAAATTTGTGTATTAAATCTCCAAAAAGATTTTTTACCCGGCATTCCCTCAAATTTTAATAGAAATGTCAACGGAGAATGGACGGAAATAATGCTGGTGTGGTATGTAGGATTAATTGTATATGGAATTAATTTTATATCCACTAAAAAATAATCAATTCGTGAATAAGTTATATGTACCGATGAGTAAAACGAGTATTCCCTTCCAGTTGGATTAGCAGTTCTCCATACGTATGTTATATTAGTATTTTTTATATATGTATTTAGAAGTTCACTAGTCTTAGATTTTAAATTACCCCTCCTTTGTTTTACTGATTTGTCTAAGTATGGATCTAAAACACAATTGAAGTCCCCCCCTATTATTACATTTTGGTAATTAAACTCTGATATTATATCTATAATTTTATTTAAAAATTTGGGGTTGTCAAAGTTCGGAGCGTAAATATTTATCATAGTCAGTGGGGTTGAATAAATTTCTCCCGAAACTATAATATATCTTCCCTCTTTATCTGAAATAGTATTCTTTAATTTAAATGGTATACCTTTCCGAATAATAATAGCCGTACCTCTAACTTTAGAAGTAAATTAAGAATAATATGTTTGACCAATCCAATTCGCCTTTAATCTCATCTGTGTTTGTTGTTTCATGTGTGTTTCCTGCAAAAACATTGTCACAATTCAAAGATTTTAATTGAGCAAAAACATTTTACCCCTCTTAATTGGTTCATTGGCACCCCTTATATTCCAACTACAGAATGTAATTCCTCCATTCTTTATTTGTCTATCATCTTGCATTTTATATCAGTATAGTGTTTTTGACTCATATGGTGCAACCAAATACCTCAGAACTCTGGGTGCTGGGTGGTCGTTCCGAATTTTTAAATTTATGTTACATCTCCTTCCTGTATAATACCTTAAAAATAAAGAAAAAATGTGATGTGAAATTGATTACAAAAAAATTAAACAAATAGAAATCTTTATAGTGATTTAAAAAAAAAAGTGATGTTAAGGTATCTAAGAAAAGATACCCTAAAAACGAATAGCCACCTAAGGTGGCCAAAAATTTATGGAATTCCATTGATGTTGTTGTACATTGAGCTCCATCCCCTTAACAGTCTCGTGAAAGACTACGGACCGTTTCATATGTTTTTTAAAATAAATTTATCAAACCAGAGCCAGTAAAAACAGAAAGAATTCAGAAAAAGAAGTAAAAAATAAAAAAAACAAAAATAAAACACAACGTATGTTCAGTTCTATAAGTATATATGCCTTTCCAATTTATCTAACATTAATCTAGTCTAAATATTACCATATATATCCACCCAAAGTTCTTACATTATATCCCATTCTTTAACTTTAATACAAGCAGGTACCAAGGGGTTAAACAAAGCCACGCATCTGGATCTTTTCCAAGTGTATACTGCGCCTGCCTCCTTCACACGCAATATTAGTTTGTTAGTATTATTATGAACATTTTAGTTAATTACTGTATATTAGTATATATCATCAATATTAGTTCATTTCCCTTTACTATTTTAAATTTATGAAATCAAAATTATGTACACCCATTATCTCCTTCCCCGCTTCATGGGTTATTCATATTTGCAACTTACATTAACAGATAATTAGTATTATTAAATTTGTTAGATTAATTGATTATTTATTATTAAAATATAGTAATTAAAGATTTTCATAAATCAACAATTTTTTATATTCCAATCAATATTATCTCGTTCCATGTCCCTTATTAATTCCCTCATTAATTCTGTATCTTCAACATCCTTTTGTTTATCTTTAAGTTTTTCATTCAAGGTGAAACATGGACTGTACTCTCGAAAACACATTCCAGACAGATAAGCATATCTGGTAACTGTCTGGAAAAGTTCCACCATCTTAATTAGAGCAAAATCTTGTCTTAAAAAGTTCAATATTCATCCTTGTCGTCATCTTCACCCACTGTTTTCTTTACGATATCCTCTGCGTACTTAAAAGCCTTTTCGGGATCCGTAAATGAGCGTTCAGTGTCCTTATAAGTAATCTTCATTTTTGCTGGGTAGATCACCCCATATCTCACATGGGGCACTCCTTTCAGAATATGTCTTGTCTGTGTAAACAAGTTCCTTTTTTGGACGACCTCAGGGGGATAATCACGGAAGAGTCTAATATTATCCCCAAGATATGTAAGATTCTCCCCATGGGTAATTTTATTCAACATATTTTCCACTGAAGAGATGTCGAGGAATTTCACAATTATCTGTCTTGGAGGAGCACTTATCCCTTTTGGAACACGTCCAACGACATCTATTCTTGGGTTTTCCAGCAGTTTAAAAAGATCTTTAAGTAAGTCAGCAACGAAAGTACGTGTTTGAGATCCGCGCCCCTCTCGTCCTTCCTTTACTCCAACAATTCTTAAATTCTGCCTTCTCGATCTCGCCTCCAAGTCCAAACATTTATCAGTCATTCTCACGAGTTGCTCCCCCTCAGATTTTTGTGCTTTTTTCAGACTCGTTATTTCCGAAGCCATCTCTTTCATTAGTCTCCATTTCTTCCATCAGCTTATCAGACTTTTTCATGTTATCATTTATCTTATTAAATTTCTTATTATAATCTTTTTCCATTTTAGCACATTCTGACGTTAATTTTTTTTCAAGCTCCTTATACTGCTTCTTCAGCTCCTTTAACTCACCACAAGCAAAGTCAATTTTTTTAGAAAGATTAGTCTCCGTACTCCCCATATTAGTCTCCATACTCTCGATTTTTGCCAGTGTAGTATTCATTGTAGCATTCATTTCTGCTAACATTTGCTTCATCTCCTTCTCCTTCTCCTTTAAATCTCCTTTAGACTGATAGTAGGTTTCTTAGGTGCTCGTGAGCGTTTCTCTTTTCTCATTTAAAACTCCCGTTAAATTCCCGATTTTTCGCGTCGATTTCTGATGACGTCACTTACGCGACGCCAGGCAGCTCCAGTGAGTTTTTAAATATCGATCCTGTCTCTCCAAACGGATTTTTCGCGATTTTAACGGGAGAGGAGCTCAATGCTGCGCCCTTACAGCTCCATGGTGCCACCGGAAGTCAGGGTCCCACGAGTTGAACAGAACCAGGACAATTGTGTGTGGGAAGAGAATGCAGAAAACATCAACTGGCGAGTCAGATACTGAACCAGCAGGATTTGGTCGAATGGTGTGTTATCTGAGTTCTAACCGTATTATTGACAAGGCACCTATTCTTGGTCTGTAGGTTGGAGCTGGATATAATGGGTACATCAAGAAGGCAACATATGGAAACTTCCCTCGCTGTGGGCGAAAAAAAAAGTCGATACCGGCCAAAGCCAAATCCATGGTTCATGCAGAAGTGAACGCACTTCTCCTCAGGTTTGGCACGCTATCGGGGTTTGGGGTACGATGCCTGTGTACAGTTAGTGTGCCAAATGCTTTGTTAGAGCCAAGCTTTGGTCCATAGCTCCCTGGGTCTGTCTGGAAAGACATAACTGAAGACAGGCCTTGATACTGAGGACACGTAGCCATGTGACTCAATAATCCTGGCAGTGAGGAAGAAGTAACATGTAGCTACTGGGTACCGAATCCCTGCTCTTAGAAAGGGTATGCAGGAGAGTGTGTTTGTCAGGAGAACGAGGGGCTGCAGATGTTAAAAAAAGAGCCTGCCCTGGTACATGTAACATCCACATATCATGTACTGTCTCTCACGGGAATCCAGTACTCCACATGCAATCATCCTCTACTGTACCACATAAGCCCAAACGCTGTTCCACACATTCAAAAATGTTGTATTCATCTACACGTCCCATATGTCCGTAACTGCCCCATACTCTGTGTATTATCACACATACACGATATTGGTCCATATATACTAAAAGGCCCCTACACAGTGGAATCCACCTTTAGCTTGCCACCTTGCCCCTCCCCTATTCCCTTTAATTTTTTACTGGCTAGCTGCCCTCTACTCTATTAGTCCAAATGAAGGTTCCCAATCTATGTACTGTGCACACTCCTTATTCTCTCACTATTTATACTGCCCTGCACTCCCTATACTGCCCCACACTCCCTATACACACTCCCTATACTGCCCTGCACTCCCTCTACACACTCCCTATACTGCCCCACACTCACTATACTGCCCCACACTCCCTATACTGCACTCCCTTTATTGTCCACAATCCCTATACTTTCGACATTTCCTATACTATCTACATACTCCTAATAGTGTCCAACCACACTATACTAAACGCACTTCTTAAACTTTCCCTGAACAGTACCCATAAACATTAAACTATTGCATCTTTATTTGTTTTGTCATTGTCTAATGTATCTATCTATCTATCTATTCTATCTATTATATAAAACTCTGTGGCTGCCATCCGTCTGCCCGTCTGCCCGTCCGTCCGGCGTCAAAATTCCCCTTTGATACCGCCCCTGGCCCACACAGCGCACGGAAAGGCCCATATTTTTGACCATTTCCAAAGAGATTACATTTATCTTTACGAATAGCCACTCCTGATTAAATTCGGTCGTGTTTATGTACACGTTTTTTAATAAAATCCATCCCCCCCCCAACCCCCACTCGATTTTCTCCGAAAATGACGCCATATTTTTTTCGACGATTTTCTCCGAAAACGACGCCATCTTTTTTTCGATGATTTTCGATGATTTTTCCCGAAAACGACGCCATCTTTTTTTCCCCGATTTTCACCCCGGGGTCTGAAGCACGTTCGGGAACAACACCCCTGGGTGTGAAGCACTTTCGGGGACCAGACCCAACGGGTCTGCACTTGGTCTAGTATACTATTAAAACTCTGTGTGTGTGTGGATGTGTGGGTGTGTGTGTGTTTGTGGGTGTCAGATTTGGCCTTTGATTCTTTGCTCTGGCAAAACCACACGCGAAACACCGCGATTTTTCCATTTCGCTAGACATTACACTTTTACATACCCTAACACACTCCTTATTAGATTTAGACATTTATATGTACACATTTTAAAATAAAATCCACCCCCCCCCCACTCACTCATTTTGTCGCCTCCTGCTGGCCAGCCACCATAACGGCTGCTGCCGCCCGGCTCTGCTCCAAAAACGACAACATTTTTATTCTTTCCCTGGCAATTTTCGCTGCTGCCACCCACCTCGCCTCCACTACCCCCCCACCCCCCCCCCCCCCGGGCCAGAACTCTCACGCTGGGTCAAGCGCCCGGCTCTCCACCAAAACCGCCGACATTTTAATTTTTTCGCTGGCGATTTTCACTGCTGCCCCCCGGCTCTCCTCCACTACCCCCCCCCCCCCGGCCGGCTCTCTCACGCTGGCTCAAGCCAAACATCGGCTCTTCCGCCTCTGCTTTTCGCCGTCCTCTGTCCGAGGACGCCGAAAAGCACCGGCGGAACAACCCATCTTTGCCTTCAGCCAGCGTCACAGAGCCGGCGCGTCAACGACCTGTCGGCCCGCAGCCCCATTGAGGGCGTACGCAGTGTCTCGACGTCGTACGCAGCATCTTGACGGCCGTCAACACGCTGCGTACGCCGTCAAGACGCTGCGTACGACGTCAAGACGCTGCGTACGACGTCGAGACGCTGTGTACGGCCGTCCAGACGCTGTTTACACCGTCAAGACGCTGAAGCACATTCGGGAACCAGACCCCGGTGTCTGAAGCACGTTCGGAGACCAGACCCAATGGGTCTGCACTTGGTCTAGTGTGCTTATAAAACTGTAGCAATTTCATTGTTCTGTGATGCCGATGCATATCTTGATTCATGAGTTCCGCTTCTGAATTTTCTATCCTCTTGACCAGAACATCAATATCTTCCTGGAGTCTAAAGGTCCCTTCCTCACTGTTCACCACATGGCCAACACATGTATCATTTGCAGGCTTCCTCACTATTCCCTCTCCATTTAAAGGTAACTAATTGATAAAGAAATCAAGGGACCATCGCACACATACATTAACCATCACCTCTGCATCCTGCCACTGACCTAATGTCAGATCCAATTTGTTACTTCCCTCTAACTCCAATGGAATATCAACAGCCCTGTTAATGTCCAGGTAGACTGCACCAAGTAGTCATCCAGGTACTTTCTAAATTTAATCAGGGTCCCTGCCTCCACCAGCCTTTAAGCTGGGAGTTTGAGAACTCCACAGCCATTCGGAGATACTGAGTAATTAGTCTCATTTTAGTATTGTCATCAATTTAAAAAAAAAATCATGGTCTCATCTTTGAACGTCTGCATCATTGGTACCCAGAGATCTGCACACTCAAGAACTTAAGACTATTGACTCTCTCCACTGCCATCCCAATAAAGACGGTGCATGGATCCCCAGCTTTCCCTTCCTGAAGTCAACAATCAGCTCCTTGATCGTGTTAATGTTAAGAACCAGATCATTGTTGTTGCACCATTCAATCAGATTATTGAATTCCTGGCTCTGACTCATCATTACCAGTTATTCATCCAACAACAGTAGCATTGTCAATGAATTTAAAGATAGCACTGGAGCTATAGCTGGCTACACAGTCATGGATATAGAGAGAGTAGAGGAGAGTACTGAACACTCTCTCTTGAGGTAATGGTTTTGCGGAGGAGCAATAGAGCAATGGAATATGCAATGAATAGGAGGATATTGAGGTGGAAAGGATGAAGGATGACACAGAACTGTGAGAAGGACAATAGTAGTGATATAAGCAGGCTGATGGAATGGGCAAAGACGTGGCAGATGAAGTTTAAGGCTAAGCAATGACCAGTGACACTTAGAAGATCGAACAACAATTTAAACCAGAAGTAAAATTCTGGTGGGATAAAAAAGAGAGTAATTGTGGGGGTAATTGTGTACACATCAATTTTTGTTAGTTCAGTTTTTGTTTCCAGACGTCCGAATAATCCTTCCATAAGTTAAGATACTGTCCGATTCACCTCTACCCTATTGTAGACATTGAACGTTAATAGTGGAACTGTTGTGCTACAATGGTGATAACTATAATCTGAACTCTATATCTTCTCCTGTACTCTACCTATTATACTTGAGTTTGACATTTGTATTTATGTATAGTATTAGCTGATCTGATTGGATACCATGCAAACAAAGGTTTTCACTGTACCTAAGTACATCTAAACCAATAATAAACCAAAACATAAAACACCTAAACCAAAGTTGACTCCTCCCTGTCGAAAAATACACAGAAATCACTCAATATGGTAGTATTTCCACAGTGTTGTAATGAAGGACACCAAATACACATGTCTGATAAGTGAGAACAATTATTAAGAATGGAGAGAGAGAGATAGGAAACTAATTCTGCGCTTTGTAACAATGAACGTAATATGTATATCAGACTTTAGAATCTTCTTCTTGCATATGACATGCATGACAACTTGTAAGTCAACTTGTTCTATTTGATCTTGTTTGTGCACATCGGGTTGATTGCATTAATCGAGACAGGGTGGACCACGTGAAGGTTACAATCTCCCACCCCAGACTTTAGAATTAAATAAGAAGATGGGAGCTCGCTCGTACGTAGTAGTGTCCATAAGGCGGGCTTCTGTAACCCAGGCAGTATAAAATGTAAGTCGAAACACAGTATCATCTGTTCCAGTCCGTTCCAGTTCCAGTCACGTTACAGGAGGGAGATTACTACACCAGGAAAGTGTAAATGGGAAATTAAGAGGAAGTTCCTGGGCTGAAAATCCTTAGCTATGGAAAAATATTGGATAAACTGAGATTGTTTTCATTTGTAACAGTAGGCTGTGGGGCGACTTAACATGGGTGAATGGTAGGACGAAGGGCTTAGACAAGAGGGGCCTATTTCCCGCATCAGTATGGTGAAAAGCTGAACAGATGTAAAATATTTGGTAGATGGATTAGAGAGGAGATTTAGAAAAGGTTTTCATCCACATGGGAGTAGGGGTCTGGGATGTACTACCCATATGATTGGTAACATCTACAGTAGAACCCTCCCCATATTTAAACAGTGTTGGGATAAGTATGTGAACAGCTGTAAGGTGCCAGGCTGCAGAGCCAAAGCAGGAAGGTGGCATCAGGTTGTCGAACTCTTCTTTGGAAGGGACAAGTACGATGGGCTGAATGCATACACGTTTTCTACGATTCTCCCATTGAAAGCTCTACTCTCCTTTTCCTGGTATTCCTACATTCAGGAGAATGTAGATGCTTCATAATATTCCCAATGCAAATGGTAAATGTTATGTTTTGCATTCAGTGGGAGGCTGGCATAATTGCTGGCTACTTTGTGGCTACATAAGTTTCAACCCCATTGCTCAGACTCTGGGTTCGTACTTAGGCTTGGATTCGGAAGGGTTTCTCTAAGAGTTTTCCATCTCAACTAATGTTTTCATTAAGCGGTTCCCTAATCCCATTCTGGTTGCTCCAAATTTGGACATTTTGATTTTACTGGGAATGGTAGGTACCTAAAATAGCAATGTTACAAAATTTTGAGATTTAAAAAATAAAGTTTGCAATTTATCCCATCAGATAAAGCATAAAAAGAAGTTTAATTTGACACTTAATTCACTTTCATATCTTCAGTATTAAAAAAGTTATGGCCATTATCATACTCAGAAATTAGCATCTAGTTCCCTATTGCTTTTCCATTGACTTAACACAAAAGCTGTGATCGAGGACAGTTAAAAGCCCATAACTTTCTTAAAAATTATGATAACTGAAAGAAATTTTCAGTTATTATAGATTGAAGCATTCTGAAACAAATATGAAACAATCTTACTTCGAAGACATGAAAGTAAAGCATATAATTAGTTAGTTACCTAATTGTAGCTAATTACAAAATTCAATTACTAGATCTAAACATCTATCAATTTCTTAAGAATAGATTAACATTTTTAAATAGCCTAAGTGTCCAAATAACATTCACACAATAATTCACAATATAACATAATTTTTAAATCTAATTTTCATGAATTTACAGGCCAAATGGAAGGAATTGAATGTTTAATACCTGTAAATTAATGAGCATTTAATTCATCTTGCGAGTGAGGTTTTCTGGAACGCGATCTTTTGGAACGTTCATTTGCGGTGAATTTAACCCCGTATTGGCATGAAAAATACTGCCGTTAATTCGGGAAATAAAATCACCGTGTCGCATGAAAAAATGTGAATTAAAGGCTTCTTAAGAAGCACTTTTATACATTTAAAGAAACCACTTTCGTTTACCTGTCCCGTGTGTGAAATCCGTCCCCGTTATCGGCGTTGACGCTTCAGGAGCTGCTTTTAAAATTACTGTAGCGCTGACATTGACGATTTAATAAAAATAAAAAATTCACAAAACGCCGGTAGGAACGGTTTGTCAGCCAAGGCTTGTACTCCAACAAAATATTCCCAGGACCAGGGAGGAGAAACCCGCGTTTTAACCCCGCCCCCCCTTAAAGGCACCAAAATCGCGCACACGGCCAGTGGCAGAATTACAGCGCGACTGAAGGTAAGTTTTGTAACATACCTACCTAAAACGTGCTGCCAGGTGTGGTGGTGGAAGCAGATACGATAGCAACTTTTAAGAGGCATTTAGGTAGACACGGGAACGGGCAGTGAATGGACGGATGTAGACCAGTTGTGGGTAGAGGGGATTAGTGTAAAATGATAACAGCACAGACTTCATGGGCCGAATGGCCTGTTCCTGTGCTGTACAACTCTATGATTCTATGACAAATGGTTCCAGCTTCACTTAATTTCAGTGATTTATTACCCTCCCAATCCAGGGCACCATCTTCTCTTTGTCAAATTAAAGTCAAAATTCTGCTTCAGCACAATTGGGCCTAACCACTTGCTGATCTCTGCTGTTACAGGTCAGACAGGGACATCGATTCTGCTCTGCTGGTTTCTTCCAAAACACCCTGCAAAGAATGTGAAACGATGATCATCGCTTCTGGCATAAAGACCATGGTTGCTGTCAAAGATCTGCCGGAATCTGAGAGGGATAAAGAATGGAAACACGTTGTGGTAAGCATGAAGTGCATTGCATCTTTTGTTTCTTCATCATTTATTTAATTTTGGCCAAAGAAGGCTCACTATTCACGTTCAGTGGAGAGCACCATTTGTAATGTTGGAGCAGCAACATAATTAGGGCTTATATATTTCAGGAAAAAACAATCAAAAATGTTTCAGAAGGCCTCCCTGGAGAGTTAGCATTTATTTCTCCCCTTTTTGTCATTACAATTAAATACTGTGCAGAATTTACACCAACATTCATTCTGCTTTTGGAGTGCTGCATGTACAATAGCTGCTGAACTGCTCAGGGAGCTCACAGAGTGAGCCCGCTGGTCCAGGAAGAGCAGTTTATTGGGGTGTAACAGAGCTGAAAAAGCCTTGTCGGGCTGAAGTACAGGCTTCACTATCCTTCGAAATACGTGTAAAAATAAACTAAGGTAGTGGGGTAAATTTTCAGGTGAGAGCCCTAGAGTCACACAGCACAGAAACAGGACCTTCAGCCCTATTCAACCATGCCGACAAAGATCCCCCATCCAAGCGAGAACCATTTGCCAGCATCTGGCCCATATCTCTCTAAACCATTTCTATTCATGTATCTTTCCAAATATATTTTAAATGTTGTTATTGTACCTCTCTCAACTACTTCATCAGGCACCTTACTCCATGTACCAACCCCTCTGAGTGAACAGTAATCTTTTTTAAAGCAATAGACAAACTACTCAACCGACAAATAACTCAACGGGTCAGGCACCATCTGTGGTGAGAAATGGACAGACGTCATTTCAACTTGGGACCTTTCTTCAGACCTGAAATGCCATCCATCAGCCTGCGGACGGAGCCTGACCAAAATGTGGTCTGTCCATTTCCCTTCACAGATACTGCCTGACCCGCTGAGTTCCTGCAGCAGTTTGCTTTTTGCACAAGATTCCAGCATCTGCAGTTTCATGTGTCTCAATATTTTAAAAATGGTAATGAAGGGATAACAATTAATCTATACATTGATGTTTAAAAGGAATTTGATCAAGTAGTTCAGGCAGTTGCATCACAGCTCCAGAGATCGTGATTCAATCTTGACCTCGGATGCTGTCTTTGTGGAGTTTGCATGTTCACTCTGTGACTGTATTCACTCGCAAAATCATACAGTTGATTAGGTTAAATGTCTTCTGTAAATTGTCCCTGTGGGTGGTCGCAGGGGATTTTGACAGGGGAGGGATGGGAACCATACTGTGATTGTCAGAAGCGGATGTATGAATGGGAAAGGTTCAGAGGGACATAGGCCAAATGGGAGCAAGTGGAACTAACTTAGATGGGGCACCTTGGTGGGCATGGACAAGTTAGGCTGTCCATGCAGTATGACTCAATGACTCTATGACTGATATCCATTTGGCTTTGGTTTATGGAGATTAAAACTTGATGCATCTTGTGAATTAAAATCCTAATTTTGCCAAACTTAAATAAAAACTGAAAATATCCCAAACTGAGTCAAAAATTGAAATTAAAATATTTAAGCTTCAATTAGGATCTGTCACTTGGAGTTATGTGTCTATATGAGTGTTGTCTAATCTATGTTCTCAATATGGTTCACAGTAGCACAGTGGTTACATTATCAGACAAATATTACAGAGGCCTAGACTCACAATCGAGCAAACTCGAGTTTGACTTTACCTCCCATCACACTTACAGTGGAATATTAAGTCTGGTTAATAGATTGGATTTTTAAAATTAAATCCAGCCATTAATAACGTGACCACAAAACCTAACAGGTTCATTAGCCTGTTCACTTCCAGGCTTTTTTATCCACTATTGGCCATGACTTGAGTATACTCGGGGGTGGCACTGAACAGGTTAACATAATGTAATAAAAAGGAACTGCAGAAGCTGGTTTATATCAATGATAGACAGAAAATGCTGGAGTATCTCAACGGGTCAGGCAGAATCTCTGGAGAAAATGCCAAAGACTTTCTCTCAGACAAGAAGAAAAAGGGTCCTGACCCGAAACATCCCCAATATATTTTCTCCAGAGATGCTGCCTGGCCTGCTAAGTTATCCAGCATTTTGTGTCTACTTTGATTTATTAGCATCCTCTAATGGAAGACATCTGTTGTCCTTCCTGACATGACCTGATTGTGACTCTAGACTACAGCAAAGTGGTTTACTCCGAATTGCTCTCTGACGTTCTGGGTAAGCCACACAGTTCAAAGGCAAGTAAGGATGGCCCTAAATGGTGCTTGCCAGTGGCATCTTACTTACTTAGACTTAGTTCCTCCCACACTGTTGAGTGCATTGGGCAGCAAGCTTTCGCCATTCTGTTTGGTTACATGCGACATCTTCCACCCTCGTTAGGCTTGCGTCCCGGGCTTCCAAATCCTTCTGTAATGTTCGCCTCCGTGTGAGTTTTGGGTGGCCTCTTTTCCTTCTTCCGTCAGGTTGCCATGTCATTGCTATCTTAGGTGCACGTTCCGATAACATTCTGAGTACATGACCTGCAAATTTCATCCTGCGTCCCTCTATGTCTTGGCTGAGAGGCTTTGTTGCAGTTTCATGGTAGATCTCCACATTTGTGATGTGGTCTCTGTAGATAGTCTTCAGGATCTTCCTCAAGCAGCGTTATTGGAATGCATCCAATTTTATTTTCATCTTCACATTTTCCATGTCTCACTGGCATAGAGGGTTGTAGGGAGGACTATGGACTGGAAGAGCTTGACTTATTGCATCTTGGATATCCCACCACTAGACCATATTGGTTGCATTCGTCTGAAGACTGATGCAGCTTTACCAATTCGGGAATTGATATCGACCTCTACATCTCCACCTGCTGTGAACATGCTGCCAAGATAGGTAAATCTTGTGGCGTTTTCCACAGGTTCCCCATTGATTATCAGTTGGTCTATTGGCTGCTGGTCTCCAGTCTGCATGGCCTTAGTCTTCTGGCAGCTGATCTTAATCCAACCTTTGATGCATTCTCCTCCAGAGTGGTTGTCATCTCTTGAAGGGTGTTTCTCAACTCTGCTAGTAGTGCAATGTCATCGGCAAAATCTAGGTCAGTGAGGCATCTACCTGTTCTCCACGGTATTCCAAAGTCAGGTTTGTTCATTGTCTTCCGCATGACATAGTCGAATGAGACAATAAACAGTAAGGGGAAAGAAGGCATCTAGTTCACCAAAATTGAATAAATTATCATGTCTCCATAAGGAGTTTGTATTGCAAACTGTGTGAGGAACTATTTATTGAGGTAATTCTGATCGGTTAGACTGGGAAGTATTGAAACTATTTCCATCCTCTCTCCCCAGTGGAAGTGGCCCGAAGACATCCAAGGTAAGACTCATAATTGTAAACATTGGAATTAGAAGTATAGAGTTAATGCCAGTGGAGAAACTCAATCGGTTGGCCGGCATCTGAGGAGGACCTTTCTTCAAATTGAGTCACAAGAAAGGGCCTGACTCGAAGTGTCCTGATAGAACTATATAAAATTATGAGAGGCATAGATAAGGTAGATAATCAGAATCTTCCTCCCAGGGTGAAAATATCAATGACTAGAGGACATGGCCGTAAGGAAAGAGGGGGAAGGTTTAAAGGAGATGTAGGTGGGGGGGTCATTTATTTTTACACAGAGTGGTGGGCGCCTGGAACATGCAGTGGTGGGCGCCTGGAACATTTCCACTAATGGGGGAAGTATCAAATCAGGGACTTGGCTGCAGAATTGTGTTGTGAAGAGAGCAGGTTTGAATTGTGTTGTGAAGAGAGCAGAGGCTGGTTAATCTCTGGAACTCTCCACCCCAGGAGATTGGAAAAGTTAGACGTTGGGGTAGGTACATTTTTAAAATACTGGGGGATTGAGTCACGTGGAGCGATGGCGCAGAAGAGGAGATGAGGTCAGCTCATCTTGAATGCTGCGTTAGGCAAGCTTGAGGGGCCAATTGGCCTGCTCTTGCTCTTATGTTCTCAAGTTCTTGTGTTCATGGTACAACAGGCTCTTGTGTCCTTGCACTCTCTCCTCTTTATTGACTCCATGTTTAGTCCCGCAGTCATGCCTTGATTGTCTCACTTAGGCTTTCTGCTCCTGGGGCAGGGCCTATAACTGCTGCAGTAAAATGCTGGGCATAAAATCACAATATTCCTTAACACTGTTGCACTCTGTCCTCACTCTCTCCTTCCTCCTCACTCTCTCTGTCACTGTTCTAACTCTCTCCTCCTCACACCTAACTCTCCCTCTTTTTCACCCTCTGTTCTTGCTCCCTCCTCTCACCTCCCTCTACCACCCCCTCTCCCCCCTCTCTGCCCCCTCCCCCCTCTCCCCCACCTCTCTCCTCCTCTCTCCCCCTCTCTCTCCCCTCTCACCTCACCACTCCCCCGTCTCCCCCCTCTCCCCTCTCTCCCCCCTCTCTCCCCTCCCCTCTCTCTCCCCCATCACCACTTTCTCACTCTCTTTCACTCTCTCTCTTTCACACTCTCTCCCTCTGTCCTCACTCTCTTTGCCTTCTCTCTCTCTCCCATCCTCCTCTTGCTCTCCTTCCATGTCTCTCCATCTCTATCCTCACTCTCTTTGTCTTCACCTCTCTGCCCACAATCTCTCTTTGCCCTTACTCTCTCTGTCCTCACTCTCTCTCTCTTTTAGTCCTCATTCTCTCCCTACCCTCATTCTCTCTCTTTGTCTGTCCTCACTTTATCCTTCTGTCCTCACTCTCTCTCCCTCTCCTCACACTCACTCGCTTATTGTCCTCTATCAGTCCAATAAAGATCGCATCCCAATTCTCCTGAAATGTAACCGTTCCCATGCAATCACCCTCTCATCGTCCCCTCTGCCACCCTCTCCGTCTTTTATTTGCCCTTTTTCGCTCTTCTCTACCTCTCTCACATTCTTTAGCTCAGTCTATAAAAGCAGTAGACTCTATTTCCCCATGAATTTCCTGGGCCCACACCATATTCTTTCTCAATTCTTCCTCCTTTTGTTTA
The DNA here is from genome assembly GCA_038087875.1 of Malacoraja senta. Taxonomy (NCBI): domain Eukaryota; kingdom Metazoa; phylum Chordata; class Chondrichthyes; order Rajiformes; family Rajidae; genus Malacoraja; species Malacoraja senta. Next base: position 74,296,657 of record CM075979.1, on the reverse strand, counting down.
CACACTCTCACAAATTGCCATGACTCAAAGTTCTCATATTAATCTTGCTGTCAATATTCAGTTGAAATCCACTGATATTGCCGGCAGCATTGCTTTATGTTCCCTTTCTTGGAACAGAGTTGCTAATAAACCATTTCATTATCTTGGAAATGGCAAGTCTGGTGGACAGGATTTTGCTGAAGATGTTTGAAAAACTTGCCTTCATTGGGAAGTACAAAAGTTAGGACATCATCATGTACAAGTCATTGGTAAGCTACCACACAGTGTTCAGTTCTGGTCAACCAACAAACAGAAAGATGTCATTAAATTGGAAAGGATGCAAAGGAGATGTTACCTGGACTTATGGGCTCGAGTTATAACATAAGGTTGGACTTGGAGTGTTGGAGGCTGACGAATGATCGTATAGATATTTGCAAGGCGTAGATAAAGTAAACATTCACAGTCATTTTTTTCAGGGTAGAAGATTCTAGAACTTGAGAGCATAGGCTAAAAGTGAGAGGGAGAGACTTAACAAAGACATCAGGAGCAACATTTTCACTCAAAAGATAGTCAGTATCCACTTATAGAAGTGGATATAATTATGATTTTCAAAAGACATTTAGACAGATGTATGGGCAGGGTTTGTTTAGAGAGACATGGGCCAAGTGCAGGCTAATGGGATCATTCTAGAATGCCATCTTGGTTGGCATGAACAAGGAGGGTGGAAGGGTCCTATGCTGTACTGCTTTATGACTCTCTGATTATCTTTCTTTTGCCACAGGAAACAGCAAACCTCTGGATTCTGAGTCTAAGGTAAGCTGAGATGCTCAATAGGGTGTAGAGTCTCAGGTCTCCGTGCCCTGTTCCTTAGCACCGGTGATGACAGTTGCACCATGCACCATGCACCATGCACCACTGCATACTCATGTTGGAGAGTACAGCAGTGATGCAGTTAGAACTGTAGCCTCCCAGCTGCAGCCACCCTGGTTCGGATTCAACCTTCACTTTGTGGAGTTTGCACTTTCTCTCTGTGTCGGTGTGGGCTTCACCCTGGATGCACCAGTTTCCTCCCACATCCCAAAAACGTGCAAGTTCATGGGTTAATTGGCCGCTGTGAATTGTTGCTTGTGTTTACATGAGTTGTGGAATCTGGGTAGAGTTGTTGGGAAAGAGAGTGAGTATTGATTACAGGGAACAAAGTGAAGGAGTGGTAGGAATGATCGAAGAACTGGCATCAGGTCGACAGACCAAATAGCCTCCTTCTGTGCCATGAGTTAATATGGAAATATGGAAGTTCCTACGCAAAGAAGCCACTCAGTTATAGAGGTCCAGGGGTGACTTAAAAGTCACAATTGATCAAGAGTCAAAAGGAAAGTCAAGTGTGGTTAATTGTTATATGCACCGTGAGCAGACAATAAAGTTTTTACTTGCTGCAGCTTTACAGGCCCATTAAAACAACAACAACACAAATAATTATACAATAAACAATAATGCAATAAATTATCAGTAATAGTAAGTAACTAGACCACATTAGTGCAAGCTTAAGTACATAGTGCTAACTGGCACAAAGTCCATAGGAGTTTGAAGCTGAGGTAGAGTTATGGCTGAGGTTGTGCAGTGTAGTTCAAGAACCCAATGATTGGTGGGAAGAAGCTGTTCTTAAACCTAGACGTAAAGGTTCTCAGGCTCCTGTACGTTCTTTCTGATGGCAGCAGTGAGATGAGAGCATTGCCAGGGTGGTGTGGGTCTTTATGGTATTAGCTGTCTTCTTGAGCCAGTGAATAAAGTATATTCCTTCAATGGTGGGACTCAGTGCCCACGATGAACCAGCCAATGTCCACCACATTCTGCAGCTTCCTTTGTTGTTGGGCATTTAGGTTACCAAACCAGGCTATGATGCAACCATGTTCTACACCAAACACCTGTGGAAGTTCAACAGAGTATGCAGTGATTCTAGTGATTATTATACCTGAGCATAATTACACGTGACCCACTCTTCCAGTTCTAAGCTTTCATCTCAGAGACGTCTTGACCAGTCTTGACCTGTCCTCAAGTATTTAACGGCTACAATTTGACCAACTAAGGATGAGTCTCTTGCCATGCGACTGTATCCAATCACAACACAATTCTCCCTTGATCTAAACAATCAATCAGTGTCACATAATTTTAGAAGCTTGTTTTTGGAGGCTACATTCCCTCCATTGACCCAAGCTATCACTTACTATATTTTCCAAAAGTGGGTAATGGCATTGTGAACATGCCTGTGGCCTCGTCATGTCTTATGAAACATTCCATAGGTCCGTCAAATATTTTGTTATGGATCTCCATCTCTTGGCTGTTATTTGTACTGTTGAGCCTGCTAGCAACTTACAGAAATACACATTTGACCTGCTTCATAAAACGGGTTACTTTGTTCAATTGAACCATGTTTCAGAATCATATATCCTTACAACTGGATGTCCATGTAAAATGCCTGTAATGTCAGTCGCTATGTCTTACTGACTATTAAATAGTTGACAAATGCAGACGTTGATTGGTAAAACCTGCAAACAGGTAGATTGCCAACATAATTCCAGGGTGAGGAATTATGTGGACTGGATTGAAAGAACTTTGGCCAATAACAACAGAGGAAAGCACTGGAATGGTGTTCTGTTTCGAGTTCAAGTACCAGAAGCTAAATGAAAGAACAAGATAAAAGCTTTTGATATATTAGTGAGTTGTAAATTGAAGTAAGCACAAGTGGAATGGGGAGCTGAGTAAATGAGTCAAGGAGATTGTTAGTGGTTCTAGGTCGTGGGGCACTGGTTACAGTGCTGTGATGGGGAAAAAAGTGTGCTACAGGGGTAGGCTCCAGCAAGCCAGGCTGGGACTAAGTCTGTAGAATGGATGTCCAGATAGACACAAAGATTTGCAAATTAGTGTAGAGTGGGGTAGGACTATGGAGAGAAAGATAGCATCAATAATAGCTGTAACTCAAATACAGTGGCAGAGACCCGGGTTCTATGCTGACTACAGGTGCATGTCCGTATGGAGTTTGTACGTTCTCCCTGTGACCGTGTGGGATTTTTCCGGGTGCTCCAGTTTCCTTCCACATTTCAAAGACGTGCAGGTTTGTATGTTAATTGGCTTCTATAAATTGTCCGTAGCCTGTAGTGCATTTGGAATCTCTGGTTGGTGCAGACTCGGTCGGCTGCAGGGCCTGTTTGCATATTGTATCTCTAAACTAAACTAAACTAAACTAAACTAAACTAAACTAAACAAAAGACGGAAGAGAATGGGGCAAGAGGCTGAAATAATACTTCCAGGTCATACTTCAGTGTCACATAACCTCAAATGTGTCCCCAAATTCTCCTTCTCCCTCTGAATTCTACCCCCTCATCCACACATGGGGGGGGGGCAATTTATAGTGGTCAATCAACCACCAACTCACGTGTCTTGTGGGAGAAAACTGCAGCACCCAGAGGAAACCCGCTCAGATACAGGGTGAACGGGTAAACTCCACACCGACAGCTCCAGCAATCAGGATTGAGCACTGGTCTCTGGAACGGTGAGGCACCTGTGGAACCCTAACAGTCCCAGAACTCAGGTGGAAATTACAATGGGAGATTCCAAAACTAGACTTATTCCTCAAAATTTAATAAACAAAGAGGTGACTTGAACAAAGTTTTCAAGATTTCCTGTAGATTGGAGATTATGTTCTGTAAATTACAACTAGGGTTTTCAAGAGTGAAGAGTTACAAAAGGCTTCTACACACAAAGTACTTACTCTGTTCTGCAAAGGACAATTGACATTAGATTGTTGGTTTAGTTTGTGGCTTGGAGCCTATCCTGAATTTATTTTTATACCAAACACAGCAGCCATGCACCAATAACATTAATCTTCCCACAAGTCAAACAGTTCAAGCCCCACTCCCCTCACATGAGTATGTGATCCATCTGGCAACTCAGAGCATTGCAAGGGGAATTCTGCACTCTCTGAGCTCCTGCTTTTCTGATATTAAACCCAGGACCTGCAAGATGGTTAAAATCGCACAAAATCCTTGCAATATTCTCCCTGTCCTCTGGTCTTCATCTGTGGTGCATCACACACTACTGCTGCTGAAGTTTGTTCTGATACCAGCCTTGTTCCCGATATCACCAGAACGACTAAACACCACGGCTACTGAGAAGCAGTAAAGTCCTTCACTGAAAGTCTGTGCCAGAAACACTGAAAATGCGGGCAAATTGTAATTTTTCACTGGGACTTTGCTTGGTATCCATCTTTGCAGCCTTCAGCACTTTGGACCCACTTTATCTTTGCTGTCTCTGCAGAATTCATGTTTCAGATAATCAATTAATGAATTGCTTACAACTTTGATATATAACATCAGTCTGGATTTTTCTTTTGTGCAATTAATACTTCAATTCTTATTATTGCAGCCAAAGACCGAATCTCCTGGTGAATCTCCTGGTGAGTAAATTTTCATTTATAACGGTGAATAAGCATGTACACTGAAACGATGTTTATAAAAATTGTATACTGTACATGCTTATTCACTGTTATAAATGGAAATGTACATATTGTTTTAACAGTCTTTATTATCATTCATTTAAAAAAAAGTTTTGCATTCATCAGATCATCTAGAGTCATTAACACCGTCCATCTCTCTCTGTCCGTCTGTCTCTGTCTGTCTGTCTGTCTCTCTTTCTGTCTGTCTGTCTCTCTGTGTCTGTCTCTCTCTCTGTCTCTGTCTCTCTCTTTCTCGCTAGAGATACATACTCAGCAGATCAGGCAGCATCTGTGGAGAGGGAAACAGTGTTCATGTTTAAGGTTCGTAAGAATTGGGGAAAGTTAGAAATAAATGTGAAAGGGAGAATGCAAAGGGGGAGGTCTGTGATTAAGTGAAGGGTCAGAGGGATTGACTCAAACATAAGAGAGGGTGTTCCTGGAAGAGGCGGAATGGGAGAAGACAAATAAAATCTGGAATTAAGTAAATCTAAATTTCAAGGGCATGGATTACTAATATTCTGAATTGATTACTGATGGCACGATGAGACAATGTTTACAGTCATAGAGTCATTGAATGGTTCAACCTGAAAATAAGCCTATTGGCCCACCAATTCTTCCCTGACCATCAATCATACATCTACATGAATCCTACATTAATCACAATTTGTATTCTCCTCTCATCAACCATCTCCCCCCACCCACCCCCCCCCCCACCCCCAGGTTTTACCACTCACCTGCACACCAGGAATTATCCTTCCATCCTGTACATCTTTAGGATGTGGGAGGAAACTTGAGTACCTGGAACAGTGATGGAAATGGGTTTTAGGAACTAGAGGTACTCTAAGGTCCGTGAGGCTGAGGTTGGGAAGGAAGGGGAGGGGGGGGGGGGTTATGTGCGGTCATACCCATGTAAGAGTACAAGAATGCATAACTTGTTTATTGTGTATTTATAATATAGTTTATTGTGTATTATATGTCGTAGCTGCTTTCTTGCATCTCTCTATCTTTCAGACGGATGAAAGCAATGATCATAGAGTGGAATAGATGACATTTCGGGTCGAGACCCTTCTTCAGACTGACAGTCAAGGGAAAGAGAAACGAGAAATATAGGCATATCTTCCATTCATTTGTCCTTAGTACCGTCTATATCTCTTGTTCTTTCCCCTGACTGAGTCTGAAGAAGGGTCTCGTCCCTAAATATCAGCTATTCTACTCTATGATCGTTGCTTTCGTCCGTCTGTCCGTCTGTCTGCTCGCCCTTGGATTAAGTAGAGCAGGATAACGCTGCGAATTCACGCCATTCCCCCTTTCTGTCCTGGGTCTCCTCCATTGTCAGAGTGAGGCCCAGCGCAAATTGGAGGAACAGCACCTCATATTTCGCTTGGGTAGCTTACACCCCAGCGGTATGGACATTGACTTCTATAACTTCAAATGCTCTGCATAGTCTACTCTTCTGCCTCACTTTCCCAAGGTTTACTTAAATTTAGAGCCTTGTTTTCTGACTCCTCCTCCCTCTTAACTAGTATACCGAATACCATTGAACGGTGACTGCTAGCCAAGCGTTACTGCACCATTAACTAATTGACTAACTCAGACTAATTATTCATTATTTTTGTTAGCTGAAGGACATATCGTTCCAGAAAAAGTGAACACAATATTCTAACTATGGCACAACCAATGATTTATACAAGATTTCTATTAGCTTCTTAAGCATTATTTCCCATTTGAAAATGTAGCATATCATTTGCTTTTGAAGGTTTGTATATCTGAACCCTGATTTTTTAAATGTGCACATTTTATGCATCTCCTTTCTCCAAAATACCTCCCAAAATACATTATCGAGTTTTCGAGAGCAGCGAGAGGGGGTGGAGTGGGCAGAGTGGGCGGAGCTGGCAGAGTGGGCAGAGCGGGGAGAGTGGAGAGAGCGGAGAGGGGCGAGTGGCGGAGAGGGGAGAGCGGCGGAGAGCGGCGGAGAATGGCAGAGAGGCACGGAGGCAGAGAGGCACGGAGGCAAATAAAATAACGTGAAATAATGAAATAACGTGATTTACCTGAGCCCGTGCTCGCGGTCCGGTAGCCCTGACAGTGAGTTTAAGAAATTCTCCCTTGAATTTTATTCAAAGGAACGCGATGTTAAAACACAATTACATTTACTGAGGAATGTGGATCGATGTATTGATGACACATTGTATAACTACTGTTAACTACTGGCTGTTAACAAGTGCTAACGTGGCAGTTAACAAATCCATTTTGTCTGAGTTGAATAAAGTGTGAAACGGCTCGAATCTTTCTGCAGTACTCATTAAACCCAAGCTGGAAATTGAAAACTAACCGTACCCCTGCGTACCCCCCATTTCCATCACTGACCTGGAATCACCAGGAGAAAGTGACAACTCCACACAGACAGCACCTGTGGTCGGGATTGAACCCAAGATTCTGCAGCTGTGAGGCAGCGACTCTATTTGCTGTGCCAGTGTGCCAAGCCTAAATGCTGCTGGGACAGTATACAAGGTCAAACACACCAATGTCAGAGCTAGATGGAAAGTTAAAGTTGGGAGTATTTGTCTCCTCCTCTGACACCAGACATCAGAAAAAAACAATCCAGGAGAAACACAATGGACTACGGACACAACGGACACAACGGAGTATCATCTAAAGCTTCCTCAGTGTCATCCCATTCAACGGTGTCAAGGGCATGAAAGAGATGGTGACTACTGCAAAACAACAGCAACAACACCATAGCAACCCTTTTGCAATGAACTGTCAGAAAGGTCTTCATGAAACTATTCTCAAACTGAAATTTGGCAAAATTTGACATTAAGTCACAAAATGAGTTGCCCGAGCAGGTAGGCAAAGAGATATAATGCAGGGGCTAGTGTTAAAGAGAGTCATAAGGAGAAGTAACTAAGTTGGAGAGTCTTAATGGCTCTGTCTCACGGTGCAAGTCCACCCACGAGTGATCCCGAGTGAAAGAAAAAATCAAACCCGTGGTTGTCTACGAGATTCCAAGTTTATGTTCACGAGTTTAAACGAGTTCCCACATGTATGAGTAAGTTTGCCATTTACTTCTCATTTCTGCAATGTACCAAGTTCCTCTCCCGAGTTACTCTTGAGCCAACAACGACTACCGACGTGTGGAAAAATCCTCACATGGTAAAAATGATGTCATGCAGTTTTTTTTCCACTATAAAAAACCTCCCATGTTTAAATTTCTTAGGGTTACGGAATCAAGGGATATGGGGAGAAAGCAGAAACGGGGTACTGATTTTGGATGATCAACCATGATCATATTGAATGGCAATGCTGGCTCGAAGGGCCGAATGGCCTACTCCTGCACCTATTTGCTATGTGTTTATACCTTTTAAATGTTTTGACATGCGTTTCAGGATTTCAGCATCTGTCTTTTCCAATATCCCTTTCCCTGTATTTCTCTTGGGCCTTTCCTCTCTTTCCCCGATTCCTATCTCCTCCATCTGCCAGTCCATCTGAGTGTAGATATGAAGTTCTTCTTGGCTTTCTACCTGAAGGACTGTCACCTTCCCCCGTGTCGGTGAGTGGTCGAATGGGGCTCAGGTGGGAAATTGATGTGAATGCGGGCAGAAATGAGTTTGAGGTGAATGAGTGTTGGACGGCTGGCTCAGTGGGCCGAAGGCATTTTCACCTAGTGTGTGCGCTGCCATACACAAAGCTTCGCTATTTGTAAAGGTTTCATGTCTAATGTACTTTTTTAAACTCACTGAACCCGAGTTTTGGGATAGTACATTTCTCACCCCTGTTTATTCATTGCTCGGCAGACTGTATTTTGGGGATCTCGCCTCACACCTGTATCATTGGCCACGTTATCATATCCTGCACTGTTTTATCCGTGACTGCGGATGGTAGCGAACGACCCCAAAGGATATTCCCCTTCGTGTGGGCAAAGTTTTGCAATTGGTTTATTTTTCACATAAAGGCGATTTATTTTTAAGAGTGGGTGTGGATCATTTCATTTTCAAATAATCTTATTCAAACAAGAGATGGACACAAAAAGCGGAGTAACTCAGCGGGTCAGACGGCATCTCCGGAGAAAAGGAATAGGTGACGCTTTGGATCGAGACTTTTTTTCAGCGATGCTGCATGACCCGCTGAGCTACTCCACCTTTTTGTGCCTGTCTTCGGTGTAAACCACCATCTACAGTTCCTTCCTACACTTATTCAAACAGGAATGCATTCACTCATCTATTTTTACTCACCTTTTTTTTCTCTGTCCAGCTGCCGCGTTAACTCAACGGGTCATGCAACATTTCTGGATAAAAGGAATCGGTGACGTTTGAAGGAAGGAAGTTTGGAAGGAAGGAATTGCAGATGCTAGTTTAAATCAAAGATAGACACAAAATGCTCGAGTAACTCCACGGCGTTTGAGAAGGAACTGCAGATGCTGGAAAATCAAAGGTAGACAAAAGTGCTGGAGAAACTCAGCAGGTGCAGCAGCATCTATGGAGCAAAGGAAATAGGCAAAGTTTTGGGCCGAAACCCTTCTTCAGACTGACCTTCTTCAGTCTGAAGAAGGGTTTCGGCCCGAAACTTTGTCTATTTCCTTCGCTCCATAGATGCTGCTGCACCCGCTGAGTTTCTCCAGCACTTTTGTCTACCTTCGAGTAACTCCACGGGCCAGGCAACATCTCTTGAGAAAAGGAGTAGGCGACGTTTCGGGACGGGACCCTTCTTCTGGCTAAGACCCAGCCTGAAGAATGATATCTCGACCCGAAACATCACCTATTTCTTTTCTCCAGAGATGCTGCCTGATCAGCTGAGTTAGTCCATCATTTTGTGTCTATCTTTGGTTTAAACTAGTATCTGCAATTCCTTCCTTCAAACTTTTAGAGCAGTTTGTTTCAAGAAACAATCCTTCCAAAATTGCATTCAAAAGTCCATTTGAACGGCATTTGTTCAAGGTCTGGCATCAATCATTGAACGGCGTAGGCTGTTTTGTGTCGGGATGAACTGCAGATGCTGGTTTACACCGAAGATAGACACAAAATGCTGGAGTAACTCAGCGGGACAGGCAGCATTTCTGGAGAGAAGGAATGGGTGATGTTTCTGGTCGAGTCCCTTCTTCAGACTGAAAAAACGTTTCGACCCTTCTCTCCAGAGATGCTGCTGGCTTAGCTTTTTGTGTCTAGTAAGATTGTTTTATTCCTTTAATTTATCTCTCATCAAAACGTTGATAAACTTCTAACAAAAAGATCAGGTAAAATGAACATTAACGTTATTTTTTCCCCCGACAGCAAGGTCTGTAGACCAGAGGGATAGCAGTGTGTGTCTCTCTACTCACCCAGTATGTCCGTCAGAGCAGCTGTCCCACCGTCGCGACTTAAACTATATAAAAGCAGTGGTTCAAAAAATTGCTGATAGGGCAGATCTGCCCAGAAACCACCCCTTTCACACTCACCCCAGCCCTGGGAAACAACGTTTTCAGAGCCCTACAGTCACCCCAGCCTGCCTCTGAATGAAAGACAAAGCTCAGATATTCTCTTCAGCAGTGGGGTCCAAGAGTTTCCCAGCGCCTGGCCCAAGTTTCAATTTAAACTCGGGTAAACTGAGTTTTTATTAAAAACCTGAATACAATTGGCCCTTAATTGTAAATATGAGAATGTTTTCCTATATTGTACGGTAGACTATCATCCGGTGTAGATACCATAATTTATTGGAAAAATATGAATACACGAACACAGGGGTTAGTTCAAAATTTGAGTCATATCCCATCTACATCTCACACTCTCTCGCTGTGTTTCTAAGAAATGTAATTAAGGACTTACGTTATGTGTTTTTGCTGAACCGAACCCAACCCATTTACAACATAATGTTGTGGGTAACTTTTTAGGAGAATATTAGTGATGTACAGAACCTGAAATTAATTTATTTTACATAACACACAAAAATAACTCTGGTCTTAATTACCAATGCAGCTTGTGAACTTACATATCTCCAGCACTTTTGTCTACCTTCGATTTTCCAGCATCTGCAGTTCCTTCTTGAACTTGTGAACTTATTTTGTGAACTTCCCCACTGAGGCAAGCATATAGCACGGGTTAGTACAAATACACTTATAACTCTGAATAACAACACGCCACGAAGGAGCTTCCAACGATTCATTTATCAAGTAGCTAGAGTAACTGAGCGGGACAGACGGCATCTCTGGAGAGAAGGAATAGGTGATGTTTCGGGTCAAGACCCTTCTTCAGATTAAACCTGCATCTGCAGTTCCTTCCCATTTATAATTTATAACATTTATAAAATTCCCATTTATAAAATTATAAAATAAAACGTCCCATTTACAACATTGTTGTAACATTGCTCTCTAACGCGGATAGACTGGGTAGAAAGTGATGCCTGAGAAAATCCCCTGTATAAACGCATCAGCCTTCAATAACTGATGTTAATTTGTGGGAGAAAAATCCTGAGACGGGACACCTGTCCCATATATCTGCTTCTCCATAAAAAGTGCATTAACCTAACAAGGATTCATGGCACCGTTTCAATGTGAAAAGTTAAAGTTCTGAAGGGAACTAATAAACTCTCGCAATGCGGCTTTCCCCACACTGCATGGTTCATTCTTTTTGCCACTGTTTCTCAGATCCCCGGTGAGTGCTTTTTGCTCCTTAACAGTGAATTGTTAGATCACTGTAAAATGTTCCATTAAGATCTGACTAATCTTGAACATTTCACTTCTGGCACTCAGGCCAAACCCACGAGTTACTCACGAGTCACTACGGTAAACTCACGGGCTGCTATGGTATTACAACGAGTTTAAAAGTTTAAAATTTTTCCTTCAGGAATATATTTGTCTTGTGGAAATCTTTCAACATGTTGAAATTTTTTCACGAGTTAACAAGTTTCCTGAGTACCTGCCGTTAGCTTTACGAGTCGCTAAGTTACGTCCACGAGTTCCGGCTTTCGCGCTATGTTAATTCTACGTGATTACCACGAGTTTGATTTGTTTTTAACTCGGGATCACTCGTGGGTGGACTCGCACCGTGAGACAGGGGTTTTAGGATGCAATTCCAGAGCATGGAATTATAGGATGAATAAAATCAGGAGACCACCAGAGGGCAGCACGAGTACACGCAGAGCTCCAACATAGCCCCGTCATGGAGGAGATTGTGAAAGGCAGTGGAGGTGGAGATGAGGATTGGTGGATGTGTTTGTGGGGAAACCAAAAAGAAGGGTGCAAATTATAAAATATGGAATGTCGTAGTCAGCAAGCTAATCAATAATTGGTGCACAAACTAGGAGCAAGTTAAAATATGGGCAGCAAAGTCCTCACTAATAGAATGGATGTGCTTCATTTGAGAGACTTGCCCCCAGATCGTGGGTTATAAATGTGGAATCAGAGCCTTCATCCAGACTTCTTCACTAATCCCATGGTTTGTTGTGAAGTTGGCAGAATGGTGTACGGGCATAGAGAGTAGTCATGGTACCTGTCCTATTCACTCGGTCTGGGACCCTCCTCATTTTATTAAATCAACTGCTAATCTCAATATTATTGTCAAGTGTAAATAGGCCGCCAGAGAGCTGACTGTGACCTTACACTGTGTCTCCTTTATTGAACATAGTTGGACTGCACCGCCTGCCGAGTAAAGCTGACCTAATGATGTATCTGGCTTTGCATATGGAAGAATCTCCCTTGTGCAAGGAACCGAAAAAAAAGGGCAAGCTTAAAGTAAGTAATCAGAATGTAAGAATGTAGCAGTTGTCGGTCTGGGGACAACACCATATCTAATGGTTCTCTTTCATTAACCTTAGAAAACCTCTTAGATTTGTTAAAAATGATTTATCTTCCATAAGCCATATTGCCTCCACCCATTCAAGCGTCTGGGTGCTTTGGGTGCAGAGTTACCACTTCCTTAACGATGATCTGACAATTTCCCAACAACTGATGGGTGCTTTCCCACACTCTCCCTACTGATTAACTTGCATGTGGATTCTGAAAATGACTGGGATGAACTGGGAATCTGATGAATAATCCTTTATCCTGCCCTGTCTTTATCATTGTGAACTACCTTGTCTCTTGGCACTCTTGGCACTATGCTCGTTCTGGCAAATGCTGTAACTAAGAATCAGAATATTTGTTAGAGCACAGGCTGATTGTGTCCATGCCAGCACCATGTATTATCAACCACTTAGTCACTGCCCTTAAATTCACCCTCACTTAACCTTTGCCTCCCCACTCCCCTCACTCTCGCCTCTCATACACCCCCCCTTACTCCCTCACTCCCTCTCAACTTCCTCCCCCCCTAACACTTCCCCAATTCCCCCCCCCCCAATTCCCCACCACACAACCTCCCCCATGGTGGTGCGTATACCACTTCTTTAGTATTCATTAACACATTGACATCGTTGACAATATATTTGTCCCCAACACCATTCATTGACCCTCCAGTGCAGTATGTTGGAACCACAGATGGATGTGGGGAGATTGAAACATGCACAAATGTTTGGGCCCTGTTCGAAAAAGAATTCTGGATTCTTAGCTGTGGTGGGCTCCAAGACCAGTGACTGATGTCTGTGGACCACAAGACCAGGGATGATGTATGTAGACTCTGAGACTGGTGTCTGATATCCATAGATCCCAAGACCAGTGACTGATGTCTGTAGACTGATGTCTGTAGAGATGGTTGAAAGCTTCATATTCCTAGGAGAAAAATGTCATAAGCAACTTGTCTTAGACCACCCATATCGAAGCAGTGGCCAAGAAAACACAACAACACCTCTACTTCCATTTAAGGCTTGGGAAGTTCGGCATGTCACCAACAACTCTCACCAACTTCTGCAGATGTGCCGTAGAAAGTATTTTATCAAGATGCATCACAGCATAGTTTGGGAACAGCTGCATCCAAGACCGCAAAAAATTGCAGAGAATGTGAACACAGCCCAGACCATCACACAAACCAAACTCACTTACTTTGACTCCATTTACATCTTGTACTGCCTCGGCAAGACTACCAGCATAATTATGCAAGAGTCTCACCCCGGTCACTCCCCCTTCTTCCCTCTCCCATCAGGCAAGAGGTTTAGAAGTGTGAAAACACACACCTCCAAATTCTTCCCAGCTGTTATAGGGTAATTGAACCATTTTATCAACAACTAGAGAACGGTCCTGAGCTACACTCTACCTCATTGGAGACACTCGGATTATCTTTAATCAGACTTTACTGGACTTTATGTGTTGAATTTCTTATAGTGTGTTGTGTCATTTTTTTCTACCTCTTTTTATTATTTGTATGGATAGTCTTCCCTGTAAAGCACTTTGGCTTTTGATTGAAATCGACTGAAAGCGCATTTAAATCAGGCCTTAAAACACTGTTGTTTACTATAGCTTTTCCATAACCTGACATGCAGGTAATCTTAACTGTCTAATTTTAACCCTTTTATGTGCTTTTTAAAGTTGTTTTATTGCTTCATTGACGTTGTTTTGTTGTTCGTACATTTGTCGTGTTGCTTATTTTGCAATTTTGGGTTATTGACTTTTGTTTTTTCTTTCCTGTAAAGCACCTTGAATTGCTGTTTGCACGAATGGTGCTATACAAATAAATTTGCCTTGCCTTGCCTTGCCTTTATCTTACACTCAACGTTATTCCCTTGTATCTGTACACTGCGGATGGCTCGATTGTAAATATGTATTGTTTTTCTGCTGACTGGCTAGCACGCAACAAAAGCTTTTCACTGTACCTCGGTAAATATGACAATAAACTAAAATAAACTAAACTAGACCCTGATAGGTGAATCATGGCTATAGGGCTCTGAAGTGAGATTCCTCAGCTGTATGTTGGGCAGCATAAGTTCAGACACAGATTGAGACTCTCTCCACATTGTTCCTCAAACATTTCCAGAGTGGGCAAGCCACAAGGCTGATTACACAGACGACCCCATGCATTACAGCTGTTCAGGTTTCAGAAATTCATCCTTACAGAATTCCCAAAATACTATCCAAAAGTTTCAGATTTGGAATAAAATTCACCTTCATGGAATTTATGTAAAAAGTAAATAAATAAATAAACGTAAGATTTGTTTGCTTTTAGCCTGTGTTTTTCGATGCATGCACAATTATGACACAGCTTTGTGTTATAGAATATCACAAAACGGACTGTTTTCTAGGAGCGCAACCCCCCCCCTACCATACTGAGACCCACCAACACAATGGTCTCCGCCCAGTTCTGGGACAATGCCGTCACACTATGCACACCCCTGCTGGTTAGCTACAAAGTAAAGGTCCGTACACTAACCCAGTTACCAGAAAAGGTGTGAAGTTGGGAATTGGATAGAAACAGCCTCCTTCTATGTCTTAAGAAAATAGGACGTGTAATGCTCAAACTAAACTAAAGTTTAGAGATGAAGATGAACCAATCCGCCCTCTCATTTCTTTTAACCTCAGTTTTGTAAAGCAGGCATCGCTATCCTGAACACGGAGAGAAATCTGATTCTTGCTATTGACTACTCCAGAGGTGGGCTTCATGCCGTGCAGCAAGCGCTTGTATCCTTTCCCAGGCAAGTGCAGGGATGCACAGTCTACCTATCCAGATATCCCTGTACCAACTGTGCAACACTACTCATTCAAGGTACGTGAGGGGTATTGTAATGGTGGAAGTCTTCACACCTTGATTTCTGCAGTGAGGAGGAACCCATGTGAAACCTTTCCCATCACCTTTAGACTTCCCCCTCCTCACCTTAAAGCTATGTCTTCTAATCTTTGACATTTACATCATTTGAAAAAGGTTCTGATTGTCTACCTTATCTATGCCTCTCATAATTTTATATACTTCTGTCAGGTCTATTCTCAACCTCTGACACACCAGAGAAAACAATCCGTTTGCACAACCTCTCCTTATAGCTCATACTAGCGTTGTTACAAAACCTACCATCAGTGACGCTCCAGATCTGCCTGTGCATGTGATTCCGGAGGCTCGGGGGGCGGGATTAAAATTCAGGTTTGTATTGGTTGTCAGAGAGGGATTTCCTCGGGCTGCTAGCTGATGAAGAAAAATCGTTCGCGCTTCCGTTCCTGTTTTTTTTTAATTTGCTGGACCGTTGCATCGCTGGATTGAAGTTAAAAGCGACTTCTAACGCCTTCAACGCCTTCAACATCACGGATCGCAATGGCAGGACAAAACAAAAGGTATGTCGTTTATTTAACATATTATCTTGCTTTTTGGTGTGGCTTCATTTTAATCTTATGAAGCGAAAAATGTTATTTAGGCCCCCATACGAATCGGCCGTGTCTTGCCTGCCGATATTGGGGCTTAAATCATGGCAGCGGCCACATTCCAATCGATCACAATCCAGAAACATCCACTCTCAAGATAATCAAATTCATTATTTTTTTGTACAATTATGTCATAAGAACATCTAAATCATCTATATTTGTGTTATTGTCTATCCATGATCAATATTTTCATACTAAATATCCACAGTACAGTTTTAGTCAGATGTATTGTGCAAAAAATAATGATTTTGGTTATCTCGAGAGTGGATGTTTCTGGAATAATTTATGGGAATTAAACATTAAATTCCTTCCATTTGGTATATAAATTCATGACAAAGTGAGATTTAAAATCATGTTATATTGTGAATTCTTGTGTGAATGGGATCAGTTTGTTATTTGTTATTTGGATACGTTTTCTTAAGAAATGCATAGATGTTTAGATCTAGTAATTGAATTTAGATGAATTTAATTGATTAGATGAATTTATTTGATTTGACGAAACTGATGAATATGAATTTCCTATTGGGTGTTTACTATTTGTTTTAGCATTTAACTTTATCATTTCTACGCAATTGCCTTCCATCACAGTGAGGAGGAGATTCGCTGTGATGGATGTTTGTGTAAATTGTGTTGTGTCTTGGTTCTTTCTCTTGTTTGTATGACTGCAGAAACCAAATTTCGTTTGAGCCTCAATGAGGTTCAAATGACAACAAATAAATTGTATCATTGTATTGTATCATTGTATAGAAAGGAAGGACATTAGCTTGGAGGATGTGGAATCGATATGGGTAGAGCTGTGAAACACTAAGGGGCAGAAAACGCTAGTGGGTGTTGTGTACAGGCCACCTAACAGTAGTAGTGGAGTTGGGGATGGCATCAAACAGAAAATTAGAAATGCGTGCAACAAAGTTAAAACGGTTATAATGGGTGACTTCAATCTACATATAGATTGGGTGAATCAAATTGGCAGGGGTGCTGAGAAAGAGGATTTCTTGGAATGTATGTGGGATAGTTTTCTAAACCAACATGTAGAGGAACCAACGAGAGAGCAGGCTAATCTAGTCTAGGTATTGAGTAATGAGGAAAGGTTAGTTAGCAGTCTTGTTGTGCGTGGCCCCTTGAGCAAGAGTGACCATAATATGGTTGAGTTCTTCATTGGGATGGAGAGTGACATAATTTATTCAGAAACAAGGGTTCTGAACTTAAAGAAAGGTAACTTTGAGGGTATGAGACGTGAATTGGCCAAGATTGACTGGCAATTGATTCTTAAAGGGTTGACGGTGGTTATGCAATGGAAGGCATTTAAAGACTGCATGGATGAACTACAACAATTGTTCATCACAGTTTGGCAAAAGAATAAATCAGGGAAGGTAGTGCATCCATGGATAACAAGGGAAATCAGGGATAGTATCAAAACAAAAGATGAAGCATACAAATTAGCCAGAAAAAGCAGCCTACCAGAGGACTGGGAGAAATTCAGAGTCCAGCAGAGGAGGACAATGGGATTAATTAGGAAAGGGAAAATAGATTATGAAAGAAAACTGGCAGGGGACTTCCGGTTGCGACATGCTCTGCTAGCAGTCGCAAACTTTTTAGCTCCGCTGAAAAAATCGCGATTTTTCGCGTTAAAATCGGGTCTGGAGGTCGGGACCGTTTTTAAAAACTTACCGGAGCTTCATGTCGCGGTGCTGATGACGTCATCAGTAAGCGCCGCGATTTTAACGGAGGGAAAGTCATTTTAAATGAAAAGTACATCTCCAGGTCAGAGCCCACAGAGGAAAATCTCAAAACATCTGCTGAAGACTCTGGAACAGCAAGAAACTTCAGAACTGACCTCTGGAGAGGTCTCTGGAATGGCTACTCGATCTGCAAAAGAGAAAGCCGAAATGGAGGACTTAAGAAACTCGGTAAGAGATATCAAAAATGATATGGAAGCTGGGAACAGTAAATTGATGGCCGGTAATGATAAAATACTTGAGGGTATTGAGGCTCTCCAAAAAAGAATTGAAGGTGTGGAAAAAGGATTATCGATAAAAATTGAAAAGGTGGCAGAAGAGACCACAAAGATGTTTGAGGCTGTGTACGAAACTGTGGCTGCAAATGCATCTGCAGTGAATGATTTGGAAGCTGCTGTGGAAGTGATGGCTGGAGAGATGCAGACTATGAAGTCAGAAATAGATAGTCTCAAGAACCAAGTCACAAAGGTTTCGAATAAATGTGTTGACCTAGAAGCTCGCTCAAGACGCCAAAATATAAGAATACGTGGTGTAAAAGAGGGAGCTGAGGGGGACAATGTTTGTGAGTTCGCTGCCAACCTAATTAAACACGTACTGAAGCTACCAGAAGTACCTGTAATTGAAGTAGCACATCGACTCCCCAGATTTAAATCAAGATCTCAAGGAGAACGTGCCTACCCACGACAGATCATAATTAAACTTCGGGATATCTCAACAATGGAAGCGCTGATGAAAAAAATCAACCACGGAGAGAAGATGATGTACAGAGGTGATACTATTAAACTCCTACGGGACTACCCTTATGAGATTGAGCAAAAGAGAAGAAAGTTCTCACAGACCAGAGAAGTTCTTTATGGTGTTAAGGGAGTTTTGTGTGGAGTGTTCTATCCGGCTAGAATGCGTATCACCTTTGAGGGAGTGTCAAAAACATTCACTAATTCGGATGAATCTCTCAAATACGCTCAAGAAATCGCGACTAAGGCTGCATCAACTGGAGATTGAAAACCAAGACGACATGAACAAATGAACTTGCTTATTCTTCCAACAAGAGTATCACAAGGAAAGTGAATTAACTGAACACTGATTTTTTATTTTTTATTTGACTTCAAGCAACAGATTCTTAGTGAGACGTGGCTAGACATTATTATCTTCGCTG